>OX941083.1:112240364-113490364 GCA_954870635.1 Arctium minus | reverse complement strand
ATATGACGTGCATTAACTGATTTCTTATCCAGTTGATATCTCTTGACATGGGTGCGCTTATTGCTGGAGCGAAATACCGTGGAGAATTTGAAGACCGACTAAAGGCAGTGCTGAAGGAGGTTACAGATTCAGATGGCCAGATTGTTCTTTTTATTGATGAGATCCATACTGTTGTTGGAGCAGGTAGGGTCAATTTCAAGTGCATTCTGAGTTCCAATTATTTTTATCATGTCATCTCAAGCGGAAAAGGTGACTTCTCTTTGTAGGGGCTACCAATGGTGCAATGGATGCTGGCAATCTCTTGAAGCCAATGCTTGGTCGTGGAGAGTTGCGATGTATTGGTGCAACAACATTGGACGAGTATCGTAAATACATTGAAAAGGATCCTGCATTGGAGCGCCGCTTTCAACAAGTTTATGTTGACCAGCCTACGGTAGAAGATACAGTTTCTATACTTCGTGGACTGCGTGAGAGGTATGAACTGCATCACGGAGTACGCATATCAGATAGTGCACTTGTTGAAGCTGCAATTCTCTCGGATCGCTACATCAGTGGACGTTTTCTACCAGATAAAGGTAATGCAATTATGATAAATCTAAAGATTAGCTGATCACCACCTACATGTCTTTATACATATCGGCTGATTACCACTTGCTTCAGATGCTGCCTATTATGTATAACTGCATCTTAGGAAACGTCTTTTAGCATCAAATCTCATATCGGGTCTGTGTATCTTGTCAATTGCAGCCATTGACCTGGTAGATGAAGCGGCGGCTAAACTAAAAATGGAGATCACTTCAAAACCTACTGCACTTGATGAGATCAATCGCTCAGTACTGAAACTGGAAATGGAGAGGCTGTCACTCACTAGTGATACAGATAAAGCTTCAAAGGATAGGTTGAATCGCCTCGAGGCAGAGTTGGCTCTCTTGAAGGAGAGGCAAGCTGAGTTAAACGAACAATGGGAACATGAAAAGAGTGTCATGACAAATTTGCAGTCTATTAAAGAAGAAGTAAGCCTGACAGTTGATTATTATCAATACTTTTACTCTTTCTTGTTCTAGTTTGAAAGATAAAGAGGGTTGGTGAGTGGTGATACAACAGGCCAATCTTTCATCATTCTGAAACTAACTGCTCTATATGTGCAGATTGACAGGGTTAATCTGGAGATACAACAGGCAGAACGAGAGTATGATCTCAACCATGCAGCCGAGCTAAAGTACGGGACTCTGAACTCTTTGCTACGTCAACTTGATACTGCTGAAAAAGAATTGGTCGAGTATATGAGCTCTGGGAAGTCCATGCTTAGGGAAGAAGTTACTGGTGATGACATTGCTGAGATCGTAAGCAAATGGACTGGCATTCCGCTTTCCAAGCTGAAACAATCCGAGAGGGAGAAACTCTTGCATTTGGAGGAAGAACTACATAAACGAGTCGTGGGTCAGGATCCTGCGGTGACAGCTGTGGCCGAGGCTATCCAACGGTCCAGAGCTGGCCTATCAGATCCTCACCGTCCAATAGCTAGTTTCATGTTCATGGGACCTACAGGAGTGGGAAAGACGGAGCTAGCAAAAGCACTTGCATCATACTTGTTCAACACCGAGGAGGCCCTCGTACGGATCGACATGAGTGAATACATGGAAAAGCACGCTGTTTCTAGATTGATAGGCGCTCCTCCCGGATACGTAGGGTATGAGGAAGGAGGGCAGTTGACAGAGACAGTACGCAGAAGGCCTTACGCTGTTATCCTGTTCGATGAGATCGAAAAGGCTCATGCTGATGTATTCAATGTGTTCCTCCAGATCTTGGATGATGGCAGGGTAACCGACTCACAAGGTCGAACCGTCAGCTTCACCAACACCGTCATCATCATGACCTCAAACGTTGGTTCACAGTACATACTAGACGCTGAAGACGACTCCATGCCAAAAGGGCGAGCTTATGAGACCATTAAGCAGAGAGTGATGGATGCAGCAAGGTCCGTCTTTCGTCCTGAGTTCATGAACCGTGTTGACGAGTACATAGTCTTCCAGCCTCTGGACCGCTCACAAATCAACAGAATAGTCTGGTTACAGGTAAGTTGCTCTTCATTTCTTCAAGTATTTCGAGTTTTGGCAAATTGTTTGTTATTGATTGAAATAATCTGGTTTGTTTCAGTTGGATCGGGTACAGAAGAGGATAGCAGATCGGAAGCTAAAGATTGTGGTAAGCGAAGCTGCGGTTGAGCTTCTAGGGAGTCTCGGGTACGACCCGAACTATGGTGCTAGACCGGTAAAGCGGGTGATCCAACAATATGTTGAAAACGAGCTTGCAAAGGGTATATTGAGAGGAGAGTTTAAAGACGAGGACACCATATCAATCGACACAGAAGTCACAGCATTCTCCAATGGTCAACTTCCCCAACAAAAGCTAGCCTTCAAGCGAGTCCACTCATCATCTGGTGACGCACCCGAAGGTCAAGAAGCCCTCTCACAAACTTACAGAGGTTAACAACCCACATGTAGATGATGCATAAAGTTATACGCTAGATGTTCGACAACCTCATAATAAATGCTTATGCTATTTTGAAATCAAATTACCTATGCTATTATCATCGTCATCGCAAATTATCCACTCGATTCCCAACGACAAGACTAAGTCAAAGTTTTAGGTGTTTTTAGTGTTATCAATCATTTGGTGTGATTGTCATTTGTACGAGATCGAACTTGAGTGTGATTTTAGATTATCCAAAAATGGAAGTTATGAAACCGAAAGGCTGTAAAAGACAAAGTGTTCCATACACGATCCATTATTCTATCCAAATCTTATCGTTCGATACATGACCCAAACCTATATCTTTAACAAACAATCGAGTAATGATAATCTTCTGCTGATACATATACGGTAGAGCTAGCTTCTTGGTAAAAATTGCAGCATCATTGCTCGTGTCTTGTGATCGGCCGAAAGCTCTAGTTCACGCATCTCCTGGTACAACTTCTTCGCTGACTCGGTCTTTTCTCTAAGACAAAGACCCTGAACTGCAGCATTGTAAAGATGTGCATTTGGAGGAACCAACTGCACATGAAAACGTTCATTCATATTCATACCATAATCAACACCAATTTGCAAGTGATTTTAACTAAAGATCAAACTTACCTTCAGGATCTCACGCATTTCATCCCAAAGAGAACCCCAGACACAAGATCTAATCAACGACAACAAAGTTAAAGTATCCGGTGTCAGCTTTCGATGAACCATGTGTTGGTATACTTGCAATGCAACTTTCGGCTCGTTTCCAACCTCGCAAGCTCCAATCACACGACAATACGACGTAACAGGAACCGACAATCCCAAATCTTCCATCTCCCATAGTATTTGCAAAGCCCTTTTCCAAGAACCAAGCCTCTTGCAGGCCGTTAACGCGCTATTATACAAATGCAAACCGAGGGCAGATGGAGTCTCTTGTTGGACTCTATCAAATAGCCGAAGTGCATCACCATATTGCTTTGCTCGGCATAAAGCAACGAGCAGCGCATTCCAAGTGTACGATGTAGGAACATGCCCTAACGATTTCATGCAATCGTAGACTTTAAATGCAAGATTCACCTGACCGTTGTTCCCAAGCGAATGAATCAATGCGTTGAATGTGGTAATGTTCGGATTCTCTTTTCTTTTCATCATACCACGAAATACATCCAACGCGAAATCCCATCTCCCGTCTTTCACAAACGCCATTATCGCAGCTTCCATGGTACGAGCATCCGGTCGCACCCCGTTTTGAACCATCTCGAGATACGCCTCGATCGCCAATCCGTATTGGCAAAATGCAAGAAACGTGGTGACCAACAAGCGATACGTGACCGAATTTCCAACGATGCCGTTCTCGTTCATCTTCCACCAAATCCGCTCGCTCTTGAGCCAATCTTTTTCGTCACGACACAATGTTAGCATCATGTTGAACAAAACTTGATCGACTTTCTTCTTGTGCTCATCATCGGCTACAAGCTCTTCAAACATTTCAAATGCTGCTTCAAAGCCTCTGGCTTTTGCAACTCCTTGTAAGATCAAGTTGTAACTATGGCCGCTTGTTCGGCCACTTGATTTCATGGACTCAAAGACTTGTAAAGCATCATCAACCTCTTCTTTCCTCAACAAACAAGAGAGAAGAGCATTAAAGGCATGTGATTCAGGTCTCAAACCCATGAAATCCATAGATGCATAAAGCTCTAGCGCGCTTCTAACCTTATCTGCCCTGCTCAGCTTCAAAAGGCGCCATGACAGATTCTTTTCATCTCTTTCCTCTAAGAACTGCAACCTGTTCTCAGAAACAATTGAAGGCTCACTAGTATCGTCAAGGACGGCTTCCTCTCCGTCGTCCCACATGGGATGGTCCTTAATAATCGATCCGTATGCAATTGAAACATTGGGTACAGATTTACCGAGTCTTTTACCACTAGAATTGGCAGAGGACGGTGCTACTTTGGGTTTTGCCCTCCACCTGTTCGATAAAATGTCTGAGCTAAAAATTTCAGAAAATCTTGAAATTCGCAAGGGAGAATGATAGCATTCAGAATACCCAAGAGCTGGTATATGAAAAACAACGGAAGTTGTAAGAGATCCAGCCATAAATAAACCCCAACTTCCAAGCTTAGTAGCTTTCGCTTATTTACTCGCGAAGGTTGAGAATCCAAGCAAGAAAATAAACAGAATATAGATACAGATATATATATTCATATAATACAAACGCACCAAATATTGCAAACGCCTCTGAAGGAAGCAGGGATTTTATAATTGTGAGAGTGGAGCAGAGGTCCACACCTGTTTAGACGACAAGCTGAAAAGGCTTTGTAAATTGTAACACAAATGCCCATCTCCCATAAAACATCTTCCCCCTTTTTAATTATCTCTATAATGTACCATCTTTTATGCACAACGTACTAACCAACAAACAATAGCCTTTCTCCTACCTACGTATCGAAAGGTCTGAGGCGCCCATTTTCTGTAACCCTCTTTTTCGCTCCCAAGTTCCCCGCGGAAACTAAAGATTTGGCAAATGGAAGAAAAAGAGGAGCTTGAACAAATAGGTAAGTGAAATTATCAATTTTATACGGTGACAGCGTTTCTATTCTTCTAAAAGAAAAACCCTTGTACGATTTTACCTCTGTTTGGTTGTAATATACAGAAAATGTAGAAGATGACGAAGAAGTAGCGGTAGAGGGCGTGAAGGAGGAGCGCTTGAAGATGGAAGGAATGGCATCAATAGCTTTGTTACCGAACGGGTCAATATCGGGCCATTTTGTTCATCTTCCTCATTCTGTTTGCTATGGCATTCATGGCACTGGTATTTCCGAATTACATTGATGCGTTCTCTCTTTTTGCAAAGCTATTGAACGTGTTCTGTTGTTTGCTATGGCATTCATGGCACTGGTATTTCCGAATTACATTGATGCGTTCTCTCTTTTTGCAAAGCTATTGAACGTGTTCTGTTGGTTTCGATTGAAGTTATCTTTGCATTGAGTTTACAATGAATTTTGTAGATGAAGTAACTCCAATTACAAAACCTGAGATGAATATAGAATCTAGCAACTAGACTAGACATATATGCAAGTTCTTTAAATACGAAAAATATCAGTGTTAGACGCTGTAGAAACTCACTCCAATTTTGAGTTGGCCACGGGCTGATGGTTTTAGGGGTATCTGGGAGGAACTTAAAAGAAGGGCTTTTGGACAATTTAGTTCAGTAAGGAATATCCTTTCCATTGCACCATTTTTTTGTGAATGAAGTTGGATGGTTAGGGAGAGGAAGGGGAAGGGTATGCGGATTGGTTTACAAAGCGGTCTTTGCCTGATTGCTGGCTAGCGGAACTTCGAACCTGAATTATATGAAATTTAACATTAAAAGATCAAAGATCAACTTTAGTATAGAACATATGAGTACAATTATTCGCACATTTAAGTAAGGGATTTATGTTTACAATAAGCCTTCTTTTGATAATGTGATTCACCGGATGGTGTTTTAATGACAATGTATTGTTCTTTTCTTCATTTGGGTAAGAACAGTGATACAAGCATTGTCAATTCTTTGTACGGTCACCATTCATATGTTACACCTTTGTGAAAATTGTGCCGATAGGCTACTAGTCTACTGTCTTCTTGATTAGAATGTAGAATTTATTTGAGTGAAGTGAGTACTTCTAATTAAATCTCTGTCAATCATCTTCCATAGCATATTTCAAGAGGTTCGAAGTGTTCCTTTAGCTTGAGTGATCTTTTGGCTCAATGGCTCCAATCCCAACTTCAGGGAGGAACTTTGTATGGGCTTTAAGTTTCATAGAGATTTTTTCGCATTAAATTGTGTATGCCATACACATGGCTTTTTGCTAATAAATGTGTTACCCCGAAAACAGAGTTAGCATGTGAAAGGGAATGCAGCAGGGGTGAGGACTACTGCTTGGTCAAACTGACTATAATAGACTTCAATGTAAGTTTTCATGCTCCTTCATTTAACTTGCTTTATGGATTTAAGGTTTAGTTTTAAGAGTTGTTTCTAATGAGTTGTTACATGTTGCAGAGCAAGAAAGAACGAGATGTAGTGGTTGAACGAAGAGGCCATGATGCTGCACGGTTATGTAATGTTGATCATGCTCATGGGTATGCCTTCTCTTCTCTAAACTTCAAATCCCCATGGTATGCATTGACATGCTTCAATCGACATGCTGTGGATCATTTATGCTCACATCATCTATATCTTCGCAGATGGGAGAAGGATGTTGTTAGTTTGGTTGACCAGAAGCACCAGAAGAGCAAGATTGTAATTTCTTTTGAGTGTGAAACGCTTAAAGCAGATGAAGCAGCAGAAGAACATCTTAGGCGGTTCATGCCTAAATTAACTGGCATGGATGCTGTTGGTACGCATCAAGAAAAAAACCCCTTTTAGCATGTAACACCCTCAAAACTCGGAAATAGCAACTAATTTAAAATTTTCTAAATACATCAATGAATGGTTCATCTGTAAGCACAAATTAATATTCAACCTCAATACACACATTCATTCTACATATACAGTCTATGATAAAGACGGGTGTTACTAAAACCCAATAATAGTCACCATCTCCAACTGCGGAAGACTTCACCAAACTACTTACTCTCGTGTAAGTCTAATGCTCAACTCTTCAAAGTACTGCAAGAACCAAACCCCAATTGGAACCTGATGCACATGCCGACAAATAAAAAGGTTAGACTTAACGCCTAGTGAGCTCAAGAGTTTTCATTAGAGATATATAAAGCGATAACTTTAGGAATGTTATTTAAAATCATGATTTCCCAAAATGCAATACAACTAATTTGGAAACAACTAGAAATGAAATACATTAAATCTTAAAACAACCTCCTTTCATCATTCACCCCTTTCGTGATTAAAATCATAAAACACACGCCTCTTTAAATAAAGCCAAAACCCAAAGCGCATGTAAAACATAAATGATATTATAATGATCAAACGTTGAAAACATAGATAACTCAAACTTCCAAGACATCCCAATAACTCGAATGAGTTTCAATAACCAAAACCTTAAAACATAGATAAATACCCATACTCACACGCCTCCGAAAACATGGATTATAAAACTCAATAACCAAACCACACCTATTGGTGACGGGAAAGACCCGATTACATTGTACGTGACGGAACACAAAGTAGGTCACATAATTATGTAGTAAATCAAAACATGTGGGTTACGCATAAAACACCCACCGAGCTCAACTACTCCAAGTCTATTGCCCGAAAACATCAAGTCAACCACTTCAGGTCTATTCTTGAGAGTCCCCAAAACCGGGCAACTCGGGCACAATGGAATTACACCTTACTGTCCATGGGACGCTGCCCGACCATATAGGCCCACACCCTACTTACCATGGAGCCCGATGCCTATTCCGTGCCAATGTGGTGAACCAACTTCCCAAACGGGGACAGAGGAACACCGTGCCTATGGATCCATTGCAATAACTAAACCATTACATGACTCAAAACGAGTGAACCAAAGCATTCAAAACATGACATGCTCAACTAAGATGCAGTAAATGCAAATCATAACCAAACGCTCAACATCGAGCAATTAAAACGGACAAGTGTCCTCAAAACCCAACAAAATCTAAACCGAGCCATAAGCTCAACAAATCCAAAGACCCAACGTCGAAATTCATAAAATGAAATCAAATATAAACAACCCGTACTTATATAAACCCATGCTCCAAAACATATGATTAACTCCAACGTAGTTTAGATTGGGACAATTCATTTTCCAAGTGAGTTTACAACATTTATTCTTTCAAAACGTCCCATAGCACAAAACCATGCATTTCTCCAAAACATAAATTGAAACGCATTTATACCCAAAATCTCCTTCCATAAAATAAATCATTAAAATACCAAAATACATGATTTATTTATCATAATGCCCAAAATCCCAAAGATATGAGCTAAATGAGTTTATAAAGTTAAACACCTTTAAAATAACCAACTTATCAGCAGTTAAGTTAACAATTTCGTGTAAGGCACAAAACACTTTAAAACAAACATTTTGGCATGTACACCGTTTTCACAAATCAACTTGAACTCACCTTGCTAGATTTAGGCTAAATCTAGATTTCACCCCCAACTTGAGCTCCCTTGAAGAAATCTGAACTTTCAAGCCAAAACCTCCAAAACCTAGATCCAAACATTGTCAACCGTAAATAACCATATCCAACCATAAATATACCTATTCCACCATAAATAATTGTTCCCCAAACATTTTACACAAGATCTCATCATATAACCAAAACCCTAATTTCCATAAATGAAGAAATCAAGAGGTTACCTTAACCATAACTTCAATCCACCAACCAAAATACCATTAGAACACTAAGATGAGCCATGCACTCCCAATCCTCAAGAACAAAGAAAAGGGTCGGGTGAAAACCCTAGAAATTGACGAAGGTGATGAAGAGGATGAAGATGGAGATGGTGAATAAATGCTCAACTTGAACCCTTTGATGAAGCACTCAACAACAAGAAATAAATGAGGGGGTTAATGAGTCCAAGAACCCTAGGTTCGGTTTTTATGAAAGAGAGAGGTTGAGGGAGAATAACAAAAGAAAAGATTGAGTTTAGAATGAGAAATGAGGCCAAAATCAGATTTTAACCCGTCTGACCCTCGCTCGCGACCTTGCCAAGCGATAGTGACAGTGTCACTATCGCGAGACACTCTCGCGTGGATTGTACCGCGAGTTGGTACCTCCCCGGCGATTGTGCCACGCGATAGTGACACATGTCACTATCGCGAGTCACTCTCGCGTCGTTTGTACCGAAGCCCAAAAAGTCCAAAAACTCGCGATTCTCGCATGAGTCGATTTAAGGCTCGAAAGAACAACATAATTCACCCGAAAAGGTAAACGGAAGACGGAGCAACTACCAACGAAAGACGGAAACTTACTTTGCGAAAAACAGGGTGTTACATAGCATCTCTTTAAACAGTACATGACAATTAAATTTGCGTTTTTTTAGTTGTTAATCCACACCTTAAATATGCAGTTAATATCGGGAAGATGAGTATCACAGGCTTGGACTTCAAAGCAGAAGCGGGAGTTACGGAGCCAAGTTCCTAAACTTACATTCCAAAGCTTCAACCATGTGAGAAACCCTAGTTTATTTTGACATCAAACTGAAATATTATGGTTTATATGTCACTATGAATCACTATGACCTTTTTCACTTGAAGAGATGAGTAACTAGCAATGATGATAATGGATGAGATATTATTCATTAAATAAGAATAATTAGTAACTAGATGTTTCACACTTGGCAATCCCGCTCCTTTTGAACCGTGGCTTATATTCATTAAGGATGATTTCAAGCTTATGGGTGTTGATGTGTCAAGTCGAGTAACTGATTTATTTGGGCTCGATTTGAGAAAATAATATCATGCTCGACCTCTAGTTTATGTTCGAGACCAACTCAAGCTCGAACAGTCTGTTATATAAATCATTATGTTTTCAAATTTATTGTTAGAAAAATAATAATCAAGTGTCAGAATGATGAAAATGCCTTCTAAAATTTGGTCAAAAGATATATATGAGAAATAGTTGATGCACAAGAGTAGAAACAATTCATTATGATAATTGTGCAAACGTTTTATACGATGCTTCTTGGCCTCAAATGAATGATTATTTTTGTAACATCTTTAATTTTAAGAAATACAACAATATGAGATTGTGTAGAGTTGATATGAGAATGTCCCAATACCTGATGCACTCTACACAAACACGAATACAAGGCCAATAATCAAATAAGAACCACAAAATGGTTGGGAACTGTAAGAACCATGTAAGAACCACTAATGATGTAATGTATGTAAGAATACAGTGCATCTTTCAACTGTAGTTTCACATACATTGTTTCATTACACACAATTACTGATTCTTACGGTTCTCAAGCCTTTTTTGTAACTACGTTGGAGGTTGGTTTTCATTAATTCATTCCTTTACCATTGCTCACAAAACATACAAAGTTGAAGCAGCCACATACCCTTTTAAGAAATCTATCCAACACCAATCCCCCCTAATCTAACCAAAATCACTCCTTCAATGAAGCTCTGGTTTCTGTCTTTTTTCTTCATCAGAGGAAGGAGTGTCGTCTTGAAGAGAGATGACTGTTTCAAAAGCACCCACCAATGCCCCAACCTTTGTCTTCTTGTCCCCTGCAAGCTTACTCGCTGTTTCTTCGATTACAATATTTAACAACTCTTGAACCTCTTTCTTTTCCACCTCTTGATGCTTCAAATTCACCTTTTCACCGTCCTCGCATTCATTTCTTTCTCCAATAACTGCCTTTTTGAACGTTATTCTTGCGATACCCTCTTCCCCATTCTCATCCAACACTCTCCCTCTCCTAAATTTCAGCCTCCTTGGACCATTATCTTCAGACAGCAGTTCAAGTACCTTTTCCCTCCTAAACTTTATATTCTCATCATCATCTTCATCTTCACAAAATACCACCCTATAACTTCTTCCTTTCTCATCATCATCATCTTCCAAGATAATACCTTCTTCATTATTACCGTCTTCACACTCTTCTAATATTATTTTCCCACAAGAAGATTGAACTTCTTTCTCATCAACGAGCTCAGAAGAAGATTCAGAGCTTAATGAAACAGGCTCTTCCTCCAAAAGATTGGTCGACTCTGTTGTTAGAGTTGGAGGAGACTGAATGATTTCAACACTTGTATCATGTTTGGCCTCTGATTCAGTCTCAGCTTCATGCAACATCTTTTCCTGAACATTCTCAGCAATCAACTGCTTCAGCTTGGTTTTTGTCATGCTATTTTGATCCTTTACATGAGAGGAAGCGAGTTTATGCTTCCTGTACTTGCTTCCCTTCGAACTAACAGGAGGTTTTGGGGGCAATAATCCAGTCCGGGCCGCCTTAGACGCTGTATTTTTCATAGTCTTGATGTCTTTTTTCTTGTTTTGACCATTTAACCCTGCTGAAGCATCAAGGGTAGATGAAGTTGGATGGCTTTTAGGCATTTTGAGCTCATTTTGAGTTGTTTTTCTGTGTTTTGAAACTTGAACAGGTTCAGCAGGGGCATAGATATGTGGATCTGGAGAAGGTCTAGGCCTTGTTCTTGTTATCTTCTTTCTCTCTACTAAAACTACCCGAGTCCTTGGAACTCCTTTATTCTTAACAATATGCCTTTTTCTTGATCCCAACCTTGTACGATTTCTTGATTCCTCACATTCGTGTATGCCGTGTTTACACTTATCATGACAAGAAGCCATTGGAGGTCTGAGATAGCGAGAGAGGATATGGCATTCTTCTTCTCCACTAGTCTTTTGAGAACTTGATATATAGTAGGTTCTGGTTTTGCCTCTAACACTTGTTGAAGCACCACCAACAGCGTCCATGTATGCAGATCCTGATATAGATACCGATGTCTTTCTTACATTTCTATCTTCTGGGGTTTCTTGAATTGGGATGGCCATTAATACAAGATCTAGAACAAGACGAAAGTTTTAACGACAAGTCTTCATTATTGAAAAAGTTGCAGTTTTGACACAAAAATTAGCCTTGCATTTGTTCTCTAATCAAGAGGTACATCTTTCTTTATCTCTACCCCTTTATGAACACCAAACCAAAAATATAATACAAAAACAAAGAATGCACACAATTTCACACAATTGAAGAAGCTACAGGAATTTGAGAAAATAATGTTGGTGTATATATATATACAAGTTGAATCTGGGTTCTGTTTCAAGATTAATTAGGGTGGGAATCGATGATTTCCTACCACTACGGAATCATGAAACATATCCTGTAATCATTAGCGTTCAATTCGGAAAACACATCGAATCAGAAATGCGTAATTCAACAGAAAACCCAGAAAATTTTGATGTCAAAAGAAGATTTTCATTTAGGAAGACAAACAATACTTTCACCATTATAATCCACCTAAGGATCAAAAACAACAACCACATTGTATGATTCACACACACACACACATATATATATATATATATATATATATATATAATTCGCAATAAAAGATCTAGGATTAAAACCGAATACAGAACGTACCTTTCTATTACTTTGAGCTTTTTTCTTAGATGAAGGAAAAAGGGGGGTGTAACAGAAAGAAATTGATTATAGCCCTGAGCTGGGTTCAGAACCCTAATTGGTGAGGAGGGATCATATAAAGCAACCATCTTGGAAGAGCTTTGCGGGTTTGATGGCGAGAGAGATGGTGGGGAAATGAAAAAGAATGAATATTAATTCCCAATCAAGACACCTTTTCCGACATATGTGCAATGGCAAGATGCTACTTTCTTGCATTGTGAAAGAAACCAATAAACAAGGGGAAAACAAGAAACAAAAAGAGTTGTGTTGTATACCATATTCTATAAATAGTAACTACACTATACATGCCAGTATATATATTTCTCTCTTTTTTGGCTCCATTTTAGGGTCGTTTTCGACCCGAAACAGTCTTCTTTACTGCTCCAACCGAGACTAGAAACTGGTCAAGCGATGATAAAGTTTTCATGTCATCTGGAGGGAAGTAACTTGCAGCCTTTCCCATGATGGATGTGAAGAAAACTTGAAGTGAAGGGCGAGTAACATAACGCTCGCCTAAAAGATCGTCAAGAAACGCAAAAGCTGCTAGAAAATCGGATCTGTTGGCGTTTACAGGAGCTGAAAAATGTGCTGGGATGATTCTCTTGAATCTCCAGTCTCTTGCGATGCTGTCAATCCAATCCCTCACCTGAAAAAGTCTCGTAACGGTATAAGGTTCTGTTTTCCTATTCACGTCGAAACAATGACAAATTTAAACAAGTCTAATAATGGGTAAAGAACATGCCTTTTCAGGAACTTTGCTGAAGACTAATGTTTTAACGATTGGCGAAACGATCAACTTCTGTGACATCTGAGAGAAACTAGATTTTGGTTCCAAAAGATTCGATGGACCAAGAAACAAGATTTGAAGAACCATCCTCTCCCACCCTGTAACACGAAAGCCCAATCGATCAGATCATCAAAATGCAAATAAAAGCTCCGAGCTTTACACTCGTTAACCAATAACAAACCTTTTTGCCTGTTTATCGTGTTATCAATGACCGGTTCTTGAGGAACTTCCTTCCCTTTGCTAAGAAGTTTTACCGCCAACCCGTTTTTAGCTGATGCCAACAATGAATCATTGCTTATACATTCAGGAGGCTGCCTCGGGACGAATATTACAGCATCGGTCACAAGTAGGGTCTTCGAACGCTTATGATAGAATGCCACCTCCACATACGGCCCAATTCCTGATTATAAAACATATCTCAATCTCGAAAATGATCTAATACTAAGATTAAAAGGACTTGATATCATGGTGGGTGCAGTTTCTATTACCAACTTCAGGAGAGCTCAGAACCTTTTGTTCGATCTCTGCAGCCCACGGGGTCGAAAGGTCTTCGTTTTCTAATGTTTTGGCACGAAAAATACCGAAAAATTCAAGTGGTAAATTCAGAGGCCAACTCCATTGTCTTGGTGCCACCCAAACCTGAGCTTGTGGGAACTTTCTGGAAAATGGACCAACAAATATTTTATGCTCATAAGCAAATGTAGGCAGGACAATGTACTCTACTGGAGCTCCTAACTCCTTCACAAGCTGCAAAAAAGATTACAAGTAAACACAAGATCTTTTCTGGGAATTAAAATTAAAATCAAAATTCAAACAAATATGTTGAAATTTCATAGGGACCTGAACACATTCCTTGGTTGGTGCAATTGGTGCATGGACCCATAATCCTCCTGATTTGAGCTTAATGACAGTCATCCTGATGTTTGTTGAGACACTGCTGAATCCCAATGCCTGTTCTTGCTCAAACAGCCATATGCAGTCTTTTACAGCCTGAAATCACGAGGAACAAGTTAACTAATTTCAATTTTTAAAGAAAATAAATACAACCCCAGATGCAGAATTACATGATTTTGAAACAAGAACGAAAGATTTTCTTGTGAACAACAAAGATTTTACCTCAGTCCTGATAGTGCGCCTATTGAGAAAAGGGCCAAGAGGGAAAGGAAAACCAGTGAAATTGACATAAAGTCTACCACTACCACTACCACCGCCGGCGGTGGCAGTGGTGGTGGTTCCGGCGGAAGCAGAAACCACCAAACCGGAAAATTCCTTAACTTTATTACCACCACCTGGTTTAAAATTTAAAGAAAACCCCACTAATGGAGACCCACTTGGGAACTTAAAATTGGGTTGCTTTAAAAGATCAAGACTTTGAAAGGCAGTGGTTGATTTAGGTGAGAGAACAGATATGGCTGCCGCCATTTCTCTATTATTTTTTCAGAGATTAATGAAAGAAAGCTAACCGGAATCTGATGAGTCAAGTTCGAAAGGTAAGGTGTGTGATTCAAGGTAATGCTTCTTCCACGTGGAAATAAATAATAAGTGGAAAGAAATAGGCATTTCTTTAGTCAAAATAACAATGATAAAAAAAATAAAAAAAAGTCACAGCCACCATGGCCCACCAAATTCAACCGTTGCCCATTACCTTGTTCAACCAACGGTCTTCTTTATCCTCCCATTTTACCTTATTCCACAATGACAAAAAACCCCATATAAACCAAAACCCAGCATTTTGATTCCACTTCAACCCTTAAAAGGAGCAACTTCCTCTTCAATCTTCACACAGAATTCTAAGTCAATAGCCATGGATCAAAAGTCTCCAAATCACCCATCAACAACCTCACAAGAAACACCACCTCCACTTCAGATGAATTCTCCGGCCGGCGGATCTGCTAAAATACTCACCCCTGATCGTCTTACGGTCCCAAAAGCATTCAAATATCCGGAGATGTAAGTGATTCTTTTTGGGTAATTCTTGAATCTTCCTTACCCTATTGCCAATTCAAAAAAGAAATCTTTCTACGCAATAAAGTTTGATTTTTTTTTTGTTTGTGGTTTTGTGTAGGTACAAGAGCCCAACGGATCAGATCATGTCTCCTGTTTCCAAAGGACTTCTTGCTAGAACTAAGTCTAATAAGTCATCTGGTCTTTTACCACCCTCATCTACTAGAAATCAACAACACAAGGTACAACTGCAACCTCATGATGCAATTTAATATTAAGTGTCATCACTCAGAACTCAAAAGTCGATCCCTTGATTCATACTTTTCTGTGTTATTTTCACTGATGGAAGATATTGTGACACCTGCAGATTCAAGCTTCCAAGTTCCAAGATTCGGCTGCTATTATAACTTGATGGGTTTCTGTCTTAGGATGAAGAGGGTTTATAGAACTTGAAATCTTGAACTGTTTAAATGAGTTTGAAATCTTATTGTATTTGATTCGATCTTGAACCATTTCTAATGGATATAAAGTTCATCGCTTTTGCTATCTTTTTGTGCTAATCTTCTGGAATGCATGCTTAACTTGTGAATGTGATTATGGGTTTGTTTATACGATTTAAGACAGGTAAAAAATGAAGATAGACACACCCATGAAAAGAAACTAGTGATACAATACAATTTAAAGAAGAAACTACACAATAGTAGTGGGGATATGATTTGATTTGTGATGGCAAATTTCTGGAATAATTTTCATTCCAACCTAACTTGATACCATTGAATTGAGCCAACATCTCCATCGATTTCGAGTTCACAAACTGACTTTACAAGGTGCGAAACAGCGTCATCAATGGATTCAAATATTGCAAGATCAGGAGGCAGTGATGTGGCTGGCCAATTTTCTAGCCAACCCTTCAATCTGACTCTCAGTTCTTCCTCAGTTACAAATTCTTCAGCCTTCCCTGGCTCCATTAGGACATATGTATCTGTCTCCATGTTTGATCTCCTTCTCCTTGTTGCATAAACCTGTTTACATGCTACAAACAATCACTTCTCATTTCATGTGCATCACTTTATAGTTTAAGAAATGATCAACAAGAAAACTAACCTTTGTCGCATTCCTGTAATGCCTTTCCACGATGGGAAACTTGGGGTAACTTGAAAATCTACCACTACCACTACCTGGTTTTAAATTTAAAGAAAACCCCTCTAATGGAGACCCACTAATAGCATCTCCAACAGCTATGCTAAATTAGAAAAAAGTGAGATTTTAGCAACTTTTTTGCTCCAACAGCTATGCTATATCGTATGCTAAAATAGAGAAAAGAAGAGAGAGAGAAGGTAAAAATCTCCAAATTTGGAGAAATCTCTAAAACTCCATATTTAAGAGAGAGATTCTTTTCCACCAATAGGAAACATTGAAGTTAGTGTGTTTAGAAGAGAGAAATAATATTTTATTAATATAATTGATGATAGAATTGCTAAAATAGAGTAGCTGTTGGAGTTAGATGTAATTTTTTTTAGAGATTTTAAGTTTTTCTACTCTATTTTAGAAAAATTATAGCATAGCTGTTAGAGATGCTCTAAGGAACTCAAAATTGGGTTGTTTTAGAAGATCAAGGCTTTGAAGGGCAGTGGTTGATTTAGGTGAGATAACAGATATGGCTGCTGCCATTTCTATTAATTTTTCAGAGATTGATGAAAGCTAACCGGAATCTGAGACTTGAAGAATCAAGAAAAAAAAAGTTCGAAAGGTAAGGTGTGTGATTCAAGGTTATGCTTCTTCCACGTGGAGGTGGATTTTCCTACTTGGTTTTTGGGCTTTTTTGTTTTTGTTTTTGTGTTGAAGGTAATCAAATTTGGAGAAAAGTCCCCACTTGTGGTGGTGGTGGAGGTATCATGGCGGTGGTGGCGTTGTGGCGATGACCACGGTTGTCTCTGCAAATGTATGGTTTGTCGGTGGTCGGGGTCGAGATATTGATTTACAAGGTTTTTGGTTGAACTTTTGTATATGTTGTGCACGTTAATAGTCTTTTCTTTATTGGCCCAACAACATCCAGACTACGAATGAATCCTAGCTTCTCTAAAAAAATGGTTCAAACCAGAATACAAAGCTACTTGTTAAAAACCCACAATCATTGTTGTTTATTCTTTTAATTGAACGAAGAACTCGAAGACTATAAGAGAATCGAGGTGTGTTTCGGAGTAAAATTCGCAAACCCACAAAATACGCAAAACACAAACTTGAAAAAGAAACTAATTGTATAAATTCGTCGCTGGTAACTTGTATAAATACATATTTTCCTCATCATTTGCCTTTTTCTTTTAATATTCCGGAGTTTTTTTTTTTTAATTCGAGGTCTCCCTTGTCCAGCCATTCTTCAACTGCAGTATCATCTGTAACACCACACCACCAATCTTTATCTGCAACAACTTGATAAAAATGTCTACTTTAATAACAAGTGTTAACCAAATCTTGGTTTTTCAACAATGGAAAAATCGAAAAAGACTAACAAAGCTGCAAACGATGTGACCCCGGAGTTGCTTCTCATAATATAACACACGCACATTTGTTCTGTTTCAGGTTACTCGTCACTTTCTTTTCTGGTAAATCACCAAAAAAAAAAAGAGGTTGTGTAGTGTTAGGACAAAAAGATATATGAACTATCAAGAAAAAATTTGCAAGATTTCTATTTCTGGAAAAGGGTTAGGATAACTTGTATCACAACTCTCATTGTTATTAAGAAATCGATATTATCAATTACGGTTAACAAGATTCTTCTATTTTGTCATCGTTAAAAGGGTATTTTAAGCATTTAGCAAATAATCACAGTACTGTGTGTGATGTATGGCAAATTTGGGATAACTTGAGTAATTCAAACATTGAGTTGCAAAACTTGGCTTCTGGTGGACAGATGATGGTATAGATCATACTGTACCCTTACGTAACACAGACCAAATAACAAATCATTTTCAAGAATTCAATGGCGCTATCTACAACATATGTTTAACAATTTTTGACGTACCTTTTTCCTGAGGTGGCTGACTAACAACGACATGCATGGTTGTAATTCCACCAGGGACATCACATAACGCACTCCTGCATTCTCCTACCGTTTTGTTGTTCTCCAATATTTTCCCACCGCTAATTATCTTCACATCTTTTACCGTCCGTGGAGCATTCTCCTTCTCTGTCACACCAACAAAAGTACAAATCTCCCCAGTTTAATAACCAAAGAATTATTGTAATCAAAGCATAATCTTTGCACATGAACTTCAAGAAAATGCTCCATGGATTTGCTACGTTTGGAGAGGGTAGTCTTTACAGTGATTTTGCCGGTGGACATGTGTTTGTTTGCATTGGAGGTTTTGATGAAGTGGCAGTAGTTGGATAGAACAAAATGAAAAATCATATGAGATTTCTGTAAAACCATATGAACAACAGCAATTTCTAAGAAAAATCATCGAGATAGGGGCCGGTTAGATAGGACAAAATGAAGAACAATGGATCAAAGTTTCTTTCTTGTTCAACTAAAATCAAGGCCTTGGGGGATGTGGTGGAATATCCCATTTGTCCAGGGTTCGAATCCAGACGTACACAATAACTGTGACCACTGAGTTTATCAGGGCTGATTTCTTGCGGTCATAATTTGCCGGGATTAGTCTAGGCATAGCTAGGACACCCTTCCAAAAAAAAAATCAAGGCCTTTTTTATTCAAAAAGTAATTCACAGTAAACATTCTAAATATTACAAATATTCTCAAAAAGATATATTTGAGCAGAATCATTCTGCTCCTTTGTCAACTGAGTTACATGTCCGAGGGCCAAAAAGACGTAACAATTGGCATATTTTATCGGACAGAAGAGAACATGTTCAAAGATCTATGTTCAACTAGCATAGTGAGAATCAAATCAACTGACCTTTAGGCCATTGAGAAAGGATGCTTTCTTTCAAGGTTGCAACACTTGCGGCTGCTGGAAAGCTCTTCGGACCAATATCGGATCCATCAATCAAACGAAATTTAATCTCGAGTGAATCTTGAACTCCAGACATCTTCCACTTTCTCTTGAACACAAATTCCCAGTATCCAAACACCCAGGATCTTCAATCTAGAGATACATTAGAGATAACCCTAGAAGCCATATAGAGATGATCTTGATATTGATCAACAACCATCAATGGTGATCCCACTGTGCACTCTCAAAACTTCAATCTTCAGAAATTAAATAGTCTTTTAGCTGATTCGCAATCCCCTACGAATCAAAGCAATACAACTGAACTCAGAAGAATGATTTCAAGCATGAATCAATCAAATCTACTGACAGCTATTTAAACACAAGAATCAAGATCCCTCTAGCTTTAAAGAAACCAGATACCCACAATATTTTCTGATCATGGGTATTTCAAGAAAATCAAATATAAATAAACACTGAAATCTTTTAACTAGATCACACAAATGGATCCAAATAAAAGTCTACAACCACCAAAGAAATTATCATCTACTCAAAATCTTCAAGTGGGTATCATTATAAATCAAGTAAAAATCAAGATTAAAACTTGTTCTACATGTATGATGATTAAAAGATTTGTAGGAAAACCCTTACTTGGTTCAAGAACTCATCTGGGTCTTCTCTGAGACTATTAAATTTGGTGATTGTAAACCACCAATTAGAGAACACAAAATCTTGGTGCGATTAAAGAATAGAAGTCAATCTGAAGAAAGGAAGGGGATAAAGAAAGAGGGTGGAGAAGAAAGAATAAAAATGGGGGAGTTTGGGAGTTATCGCAAGTCTTGGAAATGTGTGGCCAAATGTGCCGAACTTTCTTCAGCCTTTTTCTCCTTCGAATACTCCTCCGAAGTCTATGGTTTAATCGACGTATTTTATTTTCCCCTTCTATAAATATATGCTCCTACTCAACAAAGTATTCAAGATTTTGTTCTTACATACTCGCATTTCTTGAAACTGTGTCATGTAATATATTTTAAAATATAAAAGCAATCCGAGTGATAAGAGATAGTTGATGTTGCATACAATTTGAAAACATCAACAATCGCTAAAAAAAAGTGAAAAATATTTGTTGTTATTGCAATTCATTTTAGTATTTAAAACCATATCGTTTTAGTAAGTTGTTTAGTAAATAAAAGGAAGCTTAAAGATTTATAACCATTTTTTCAGTAATTATAAATAAATTATTATAAATGAAATAGTCATCACAAAATTTAAACTTCATTCAAAATACGTTCTTCATTTTAGTATTTAAAACCATATGGTTACGTATTTTTTTATTTTTATTGAAAAAGTTATAGGAAAAGATCATTAGCTATACCAGTTAGGTGAACAAAGTCGGATCCAAAAAAAGATAAAGAAAAATCAAGTACAGTTTTGTAAAAAAATGATGTACAAATGGTTTTTTTAATTTTTGTTGTTATTACCAAAAAATTAGACTTCATTCGTAGGGATTTAAATTGCCACTTATAAGTTGTAATGGCATATGACACTATTAATAGATTGCAACTATTTTTGTTAACTTATAACATCATACATCAAATTAAAGCGGGTGCACTTTTAAAACTCCTAAAAGAAATTCATGTCAACATGATCAAGCGGTAGCACGAAAACCCTCTCCCTTCTTAAATCCTTCCCTACAAGTGAACCATGAAGAGGAAAATTTCTTCCCTCTCATGCCCTTCGGTATGATCATTTTCTTGCTAGTATACTTTTAACATGCTCATATCGTTGCTAATTTATACATGGTTATAACTGAGTTTATATGGTAATTAAAAGTTTGTGCGGTATACCCCAGTCACTAAAGTTACTGGATCCACCACTACCATCAAGTTAAAAAAAGATTAACAATTATCTTGGAACTTGGTTGGGGAGTTATAAGTCCTACATTTGAAATTTATGTGTTTATTTTTTCTAAATTACAAGAGATGCATCAAAAATTACATATAAAAATCTATTTCTACAGTCAAAATACAAATCTTTACCTCCTTTACAATAAAATTATCATTTAAATTTTTACATATAAAATTCTATTTCTACAGTCAAAATACAAATCTTTACCTCCTTTAGATAAAGGATCTTGAACAAAATAAATTACTATTGTTTGCCATAACTTTTCATAAAAAAATAATAATAACAATTTTAAGGCTACACGCAACACGTATGTTAAGGCTACACGCAACACGTATGGCTGTGATGAATGGTAAGACCGCAGCCACAATGCACATGTGCAATGTCTTAAGGAACACCTATCCTTTACAAAGAAAAAAAATCAAACCAAATAAACTCAGTATATCCAACCGACGTAGGATCTGGGGTAGAATGTACTCGAATCTTATCTTACCTCCACATGATGGGGGTAGATCCATGTTATAGGGTGACCACACATGAAAAAGACATGGCATGAGTGAGAGTGTGTAGATTTCAAAGTATAACAAGGATTAGAGCAACAAACAGAAGTGGAATCTTGGATCAAAAAGAATTTACTGCACATTATAAATGTTTCTCAAGAATACAAATACTTGGCTCTAAGAATCAAATTCCTGTAACAAACCAATTCCAACCATCTACTGCCTAAGATCAGACACAATTATATGTCATAAAATGCAACAAACTGCTGAAAGAATCATATAATTTCTTAAGCTAATTAGGCTAAAGTTGAACCTTTAGAGGGTCTCCCTCCATCCCTAGCTTTCTTCTCTTGTGCATTCAGGCTCCTACAAGCTACAGGTGATGACCACATGATTCCTATGGGCTAAAATATAGGCAAGGCACCTCCCCCTTATGGGGAAGGCTGAAAAATTGTCCAAATAAAGAAAGTGTGTTGTGTTACATACCGAAAGAATGAATCTTCTTACACTGGTGCCATTACTCGGGAAAGCAGCAGATAAGCCTTTTAAAGAGTTGTATCACCAATCTGGCTGGTTTCTTGTTACTTCTATAGAAATGTATTGACAAAATTCTTTTGATAACTTGAGCTTCTCATATGAGTGCCCTTAGTCTTGTCCCATCCTTTCGTTTATACACTTATACCCTGAGCAGTCATGACTCCAAGATGTGGCAATTCTTGACAAATTCATTGGAGTAGTTGACATATTTCGACCAAAAAGGGCGAAGATTCTCATAGCCGATCTGTAGCCATGGTTTTGATTGCCCATTGTAATGTATTACAGCAGCCTTTTTTACACTCTCAATGCTTGTATTCTTCTGGTAGCCCAAGCCTAGCATGTGCCATGACGGTTCAATAGGTTGAATATGGCCCCTAAATGCAATCAAGGCTGGTGGTAGAGTTCCAAGCTTCCATAATGTCAAATTCGACCTCAAATTCTGCAAGAAATAAATCCCAGATCTTTAGAATGGCAACCATGGTATGTTTTGTGATGCCTCTACATATGCAATAGGACGTTCTCCTGAAGTGCCAAATGCATTGACGATTTGTCATTAATTTTTAGAACAGAATGAAAATACCCCAAAGCTCAGGGGCTAAACTGTCTGTTCTTACTACAAACTTATCTTAAGATATGCGCTTGAAGAGTGGATACTTTTCCATGTTCCACAAAATTTTATCATACCCCATAGATTCAGGGTGTGAACATTTTCTCAACCAGTAGAAATACCAATTTCCAGAAACTCCAAGTACACAACCAACATATGTTTTAACTCATTGGAATTTATCCGTATATGTGGTTTGCAGATGATAGACAAATGGACAGCACAGGTATCCATGTGATAACCATAGAGAACATGAAACTGGGACTGGGGATTGGACTACTTTAAGAAACACCGATGTAATAATGCTGAGTTTCAGCATCATGCAAATATGGATATAAATATGCTGAAAGACTATATAAATACCAGGAAACTTATTTCCTCAACACCATGAATATATGTTGTTTAAACAGGAAGAGAAAGAAATCATGATATTTTGTGGCTTTACCTCTTTCAGCCATGCATGATATGTTTCTCTTATGTTGGTCTTTCTCCATGCACGCAAGTCAAAGATGTTCATCCCATACGCCCAAGCACACTCCTCTGGGTCCAAACTTTTTGCCACCAGTGGGTGAGAAAAGTTGAAGTAGTTCCTGAACCGCTTAGACATTACCCACGAATCTTCCCCTTTGCAGGTTTCAACTGCTCCATTAACCTTTCCACCAAGATCAATTTCCCAAAGTGGGGATAAATCCCGTTGAATTACAATGTCGTCATCTAAGAAAACCACCTTGTCAAGGTTCGGAAAAAGCTGCGTAAAAGAAGCATTATAGCATCAGCAAAGCACCATGTGAAATGACCAGAAAAGAAAAAAAAGCATTGCAAACAGTTGATAGAAGAAAGTTTCGGCAATTAATAGAAGAAAGTTTCAACATTAGATACACATTGACCCAAATACATAGTGCACAGATGAAAATATCAAAGGTACTGAATTTATCTGAAAATTATTTGCACAAGCAAAATGGTAACCCCGCAAAAATGGAATAGCACTTGTCTTGAAGTCCAGAAAGCTGTTTTCAACATCTTAAAGTCTAAGTAAACATTATATAGGAATATGTGTGGCTTGTAAAGCATCTATTTAACACTCTCCCCTGTAGCCTGCTTGCTTGTTTCTTTAATTTGGGTTTTCAAGCCGGGTTCTTCATGGAAATAGCCTCTCTACCCTTTGGGGTAGAGGCATTGTCTGCGTAACCCCCCCCCCCCCCCCGGCGCGCGTGCGCAGGGGGAGTGGACCCTACCTCTGCGTGGGATTTATTAGTTAGCTTGGTTCCGGTTTATGTGAAAAAACACCATCAATCTAGATTTGCTACTCCGGCTTATAACTAGGGCAGCCATTTTTTGTTTTCGTACATGCATTGTGGGGTTTTACACCCCCATCCCTATAACCAAAAAAAAGAAACATGTGCAATCCACTTCCGTTTACCTCTGGCAGATATATGCGAAGATGATTGAGCAATGATATGTACTTGGGGCTTCTAGCCTGCAATTTGGAGGCAAATGATCTTGGAGTAGTGTCACCAAGACTGGCCCCTGATATATGATTTCCGTGGTAGTAATTTCGAATTACGTTATGATTTTCCACAGCTTCAAGAACTGGAACATTGTCTCGTGTTAACCAATCAAACTGATGAACACCTTTTACTTCAACAATGGCAGGGGAGATGGGATTTAAGGCAAACCATGAGTGCATGCCTGCATAAGTTTTCTTGTCAGTTATCACATGGAAGACAATCTTCTCAGGAGTTAGAGATGACTGGACGGCAGAAGTGACTACAACCGCAGCTGCCAGGATATTGTCAGTTGACAGGATAAAATGATAATAGGAATTATCAGAAAGAACTGGGAGAAATTCTGGTGATGGTAACTGGCGCCGTGCATGAGCATTAGATGAGTACTCATCGGTCAACCTCAAAGAGAGGCAATGGATGCCTTTTGGAACCGAACTTGCTGCAAAGTGTTTGTTCATTAGTTCTTGAAATTTAGATTCTCTAATCTCCCTCTCAGATCTCTCCATCTGCAAGTTTCATAAAGAAAAATCTTAGCTCCATAAGATGCAATTGATAGGCGAATAAAACAAAAACAAGGTAAATATTCTCAAAACTTACAGTCCTATGACATGTCAGCATATTGAGAGGCGAGCACCAATTTTGTGTGCATATGCAAAAGTTGTGGCAAAAAAAACCAAATGTTCGCTCGCAAATGTCTACAAATTGAATAAATATATTCCATCAACGCTCTACCCTTTATTGGACATCATTCAAGGTTATCATGCCAATGGCCATACTGGCGACTTCTACTAATATAGGGGGGTTAAGTGACTGATTCTCATGGACAGCATCTACAAACAATACCCCCCCCCCCAAAAAAAAAGGCCTCTCCCCAATAGAGATTCAGTAGTGTTTCAGAAGAATACTGGAATAGGGCATTGAAGATAAATAATAAAAAAGACAATGATAGCATCAGATATATATCTCATTGGGGTTTCTATATTAGACAGTTTTACATTTCCACCCAATACATTAGCACATAGAAGTACACAAGTGCAGAGATACATTTGCTCTTTCCCAAGCATCTGGCATATATCCTCAATTAGAAGAAACTATACCCATTAGCTCTTTACAGAAGATATCAATACTATCTCTTGGCTCTCATATCAGGAAGAGATGCCTCAAAAAGATATTCTTTAATATTTTCTGAAGACCAATTTAATTTTACTGAGAAATGGTAAAGCAAATATTCAAGGGGTCCTGTTCCCTAACAAGCATTTCATGAGGACAACTCATCATTCACAAAAGTCTACCTTAACCAGCAAGAGTTTTTAATTGAAGATTATCTGATTAGGAAACGATTTAGGACGTCTAGAAATCAAGATCAAAAAGTATAAGAGATCCAATTAATTCTAGAATGGCAGACTTCAAGCCAATAATCCTAACATACAATAATCGATTCAACATAGCGCATTATGATTCTTCTTAGCGTCTAAACCATAAGTTTGGGGATAACATAAATGAAAAGGCAGAAGAAAGAAACAGATGACACAGGTTCTAGGGTCGAAATTTTAAGGAGTCCGATAGTATGTTGTGATAACAATTAACAAGACAAGAATATTATATGTGTTGATGAACAAGAAAACCTCTCCCTCTGTTAATGTGTCGCACAATCCTAGAAGATCTTAAAGTTAAGGAGAAACTCTTGAACAGAATATCGAAAACCAAATTTGTATTTTTCTTCTGTCAACAGCACACTATATTAAGAATTATTTCCAAGAAGATGAAAAACTCATCTTGTTTCACAGTATATTAGCATATAAGAGGAAAAGAAGAGCTGAATTATTTAATTATGAAATCATCTGTACAGGCCCCAGTTCATAGTTGTATCCATGTTCATCTCAATAGGCTCATAACATAACTCTCTTTATCTCAACAGACACATAATTGACCACCTCTAATGCTGTTTCAAATATGTAAATCCTTTATATGCTAATACAGTAGTCAGCATCAAAAGTCCAAAGTACAGTTCAGAGAGAAGAACCACAAAAAATGCATGCAGTCAAGAAAAAAAAAAGCGATTCATTCCCCTTGTTGCAGAAAGGATGGGTAACACAAGTCAAAACATGTGTACAACACAAATATTGTGAGCTGACATACCATTTGTTTCAATATGATAGCAAAATCGTTGGCACTGTACTTGTTGCTTTCCATGTCCGAGACAAGCTGTGTAAAGTTATCAGGGATCTTTAGGCCAACTGGTACTTCTTCTGTGTTCACTTGATTAAGGATATTGTAGACGTCTTTAACAAGCCTCTGCTTCCACCAAAGGACAATATTTAAGTTTCTAAACACAGTAAGCCTCTAACACGACTAAATGATGAACTGTGCATGCACTTAGAGCTTGAACTGAATACATAAAATTAAAAACTGAAAGAAACTATGCAGTAGTAACTTTACCTCTGAATCATCACCTCTTCCAAGAAGCTTTGGACCCAAACGCCTGCCCAAACAATCTGAAGCATAGAAATATCAATTAATGAGCAGCTGTCTGCCATATGCAATATTTACCAAAGGGCCTTTGGCCCAGCCCTATCCGGTAACCCAACCTTTAAAGAAGTCAAGGGTTCCAACCTCACCAAAGGTGAAGCGTGTGTGAGTTTCATATAAATATTATATACTTAAAAAAAACCTCTAGAAGCAGGTAACATTAATAAAAGGCATAAACCAAACCAAGCAACCCAAAAAGGCAGAGAATCACAAACATATAAAAGTAGGATAGTACATACAAGGAGTTAATATTCATCAATCAAAGGGTACACAAAGACCATGAGAAAACATGTGAGACATAAAAAAAAATATCTCCATATGCTTTATAGAAGGAGAACGGTAGATGCACAAGGACAAAAAACAACTCCAATAAGAACAAGATTTCATAGTGGAAGGTGACCAAAGTTCTATGCTACCTACACCAACATATTACATGTCATTGCAGTCTAGCTCTAAAGAAGACTTTGAAGTGTTGGAAAAACTAAAAGGAAGTTTATAGCATAAGCAACCATGCAGACCATGTTCATCAACCAATATCTCCACAGCATTTCAAAATAGAGACTGGCAAAGCAGGGAACTGAGAAGATGTATGCTGAAAAATCTGAAGATTAGCTGAAAGCTGAAATAGTGTTTTGGCCTTTTGGGTATTGAAGAGGATCAGTCACTGGAGATTCAAACTACAATAAGTCAAAATCACGCTTCAATTATAATTTCACCCAGATGATGATCCTATAAAAAAAACCTCAAACATCCATTCCCTAAAGCAAGATGCAACTAACGATAAGCTTGTATTGTGTCTAAAAATTACTACATATTACTAATTATGATACTAAGAGTTGAGACTTGAGATTCTATATATTCAATTAGAAAGATCAGGAGGCAAATCAGATTGATCGCTACACCAAACAACTAAAATAAGAAACGATGATCCTCCCCAAGTCAACTTTCAAAACGAATCCAATTTCTACCCAAAACCACTCTTCTCATAAAAAACTTGATAATGCCAAAGAATCAAATCAAGATCTAGAAACATCAAGGTGTTCAATCCTAGTTTTACATCGCGTTAATGAAATCAAGAAAGAATAACAACCATATCAAGATCTATAATGCAATCCCAATTTCTCATTAAGCACATATATACATATGAGTAAACAATTAAAAAGAAAAGTAGATCAAGAAATGATTGATTAAAGAAAAAAGCAGTGCTGTACCAAATGAGGAGCACTTGTTGACACCTTCAAGGGTAACAAGAGCGGTGAGGATGAAAACAAAAGGTAGCAAGAAAGCAAGGATGAGGATGGTATGGAAAAGTGTTCGGTAAGAAATGTGACGAGCTGCGACCTTGATCTTCATCAAGTCAATAAACCCATTGCTGCTCGATATCGTTACACTTCTCATGCTAGGTGAGAAGTGTAGCTGCATAATGATCCCCTAATTTGTCGTCAAACATAAAAGAACCCTAGCACCACCGACGACGAACCCCGTGAAATTAAATCTATGTGACGCATACAAAAACCTCCGGGGCAACGTTCTCATGACAAACAGATCCACCAAGATTGACTGAAGCCTCTTGATAATTCAATCACTTTGTTCTAAACACCAATGCATGGAATTGAATTGATTGATTCCCATCCAACAAAATCGCAAAATTAGGGTTTTAAAAACTATCTATAACAATTTCTTGAATCAAAGCGCGTATCCTTGTTTGATGACGATTAACTGAACTGGATTTTCCCCCCTTTTATCAAAGAGAGCGAATGTAGAGAGATTGAAAGAGAGAGAGATGGGATTTATACCATGCTTTTGCTTTGTTTTGCTTTGCTTTGCTTCCTCAAACAAAAATGGTTCTCTCTTTCGTCAAACGGTCCGATTCAATATCAAAAATTAAATCGCAATTATTATTATTTTTTGGTCAAAAGCGTGTTCAGGCCGGAGACTTCATATAAAAAAAGTTTAAAATTAAATTTTTTTATCTATTAAAACAAAATTGGATCCTTTTTTAAGATTAAGGATGAACAAATTTCCATGTATGCAAAATAGGAAAAAGATAAAAACCTTTAAAATGTTGTACGTCTAAAGGATATGACGATAGAGATAAATATATCAGAGTTAGATTAGAACTGAAATATCTCGTGGTTAGCTACTTGTATCTCATCCCTATTTAAAGGGCTTTTGATTAATGAGAATTACAGATTCATTCTCTCCGTATATTGTTGTTCTATTCTGTTTTTTCTTTAACACGTTATCAGCACGAACGCTCAGATATTATAAACCCTTTTCGAACCCATAGGCTGTTGTTGAAACAACACTGCTACTCCCGATGTAAAATCAAGTAAGCAAATTTATATGATATGCATGTTGATGTTGTGATATAATATGTCAAATTATATCGGCCTACAATAAAACATACAATTTGCATAAAGTATGTAATCTTATATTGTATTTTCCTTTCTATTTTTTTTTTATCAATCTCCATTATTAATATACACAATATGTTTATATAAGCACCTTAGTAAATCGTATATCCATTGGATCAAAATATGTTATCTACTTTTATATGATCACTTTATATGTATTTTTCCGTGTGATATGTCATAATTTATGCTCACTATCGATCGAATCAAGGTCTTAGATCTATTGAATATTTTTCATTCTTCAAGTTTATGTTCGAAAAACCGTTCACTTAGTGCAATCCAATATACAACCGGAATAGAATAAGAGATTAGGAGACTATAAGATTGAAGGTGCATAAAAGATGAAAACTTTAAGGGTTTTAAGTGATAATAAGGAACCGTTCTTACTTTTGAGGTTAACATTTGTTTTATTATTTTATTTAAATCAACTGTAATACATTTTTTTTAATTGATTTTGCTTATCCATCCATATATTGAATATATAATTGGTATATTAGGTTGTATATTTAATTTAGTTCTAATTTATGTCCTTTAGTTTCAATCATGATAGCATAATTTTATTGTTTTAAACTTATCATTGCCATTTATTTTGACATGATCAATTAATTTATAATAAGATATGTTTAGTTGGATAAGTTAATTATCTTGATGTTATTTACTTATCTGACAATTAAATTTGATTTATATCTTTAAATTAGACTAATTATATTACTGTGAAATATGATAGTTATTTACATGGCTAGTTAATTTATATGATTGACTTTTATTGTCTTATTAAGTAATATTTATTATTTATCCATATCTTATTTAAATGTTTATCTTAATTATAATTTATAATCTATCATAAACTTTTAGAAGTTACACTTCTAACCCCCATAATTTTTATTATTTTGTTAAAAGGTTCAAAAATAGCATGAAAATGTTAAATTCAAACATTTATCTTGATTATGAGTTCCTACTCATAATTTTAAACTATATAATTAATTTTTGGAAGTTCCACTTCTAACCCCATATATTTTGGTTTTTACCAAAATCTCCAAAAATACTATTAAGGTATTAAAATATTAAAATTGGCTTCATATGCCAAACTCATAGTCATTTTGGCCTCATGCCAAATGCTCTATAATTAATAATGTTATATTTAAATGAAATAAATCACAAGATATTTGGATTTTGTCAAACGGGTGTAAACAGCCCTAAGGTTTCTAGGGACTTAAGAAATTCATGTGATTCCCCTACTACCTGGAAATCCAATAGATTGAGTGATTTCTTTTTCGCAAAAATTGAAATATTGATGAAGTATTATCAATAAAATCAAAACATACAAAATCCAATATTGTTATGATAATGAAATTTCATAACCATAATCCATTTTCTTATCAAAAAGAAAATCATATATTATCTTTTATATATATAAATGGTTGAAATAACTCATCCCAAAAACAACGTCGTAAACTCAAAAGAATCTGAGTATCATAAATGAGTATATAAATCTCTTTTTGAAAAGGTACAAGAAAATACCTAAAGTCCAACTCCCTATTAACTCTAAAACCAACCTCTTGAAAAGGTACAAGCAAATACCTTCATATTTTGAGACGACATATAAATCCTAAATTTCATAGGAATACCTTTACTAGAAACCCCCAAAGAAATGTGGGATGTCCCGAAAGGGATCGATAATCGGGAGTACTCATGAATATGTACTTCCCGAACTAATCGTACATGGAATGAACCCACTTACTCGATTACAAAAAGATAACTAATGTCAACAAAGAAATGTTATATCCAAAACGCGTCTCAATCTCTGTGGCAAGGAACTCACAGAAGATGACATGATTTTTAACACTATTTCCACCTTTCATATATAAGTAAACATAAATATAAGTTGGGATGCAACTTTTAGACAAACTCATTAACTTAATGCAAGTGGTTGAGAGATATAACAAGGTTCTTTCGAATAACACCACATATGTCGGGATAAAGAAAATTCCCGATAACGATAGTGAAAGTGTTAGAGGTGGAAACAACTCCAAAGGATTGTGAGTTAAAAACAATTTCACACATGTGACATTTCTGCACCATGTGGACGAGACCCTATAAAGGGTCAAAGTATTGGTAAGAGTCATGAAGGATTTTTTAACACCTAGAGTAGGATACGACTACTACCCAGGTGATAATGGACAATCAAATAAGATATGCACTAAAAAGTGTTTCTATCAAAAAGGGAACACATTGAAAATGAAATATAATATATTTGTTTTAATATTTAATATTGATTATGTATATGTTTCTTTGAAATTAATTTTAAGTACCAAAATTAATTTCTTTGCTAAAGTAAAATCGAATATGTAACCATTATAGATGTAAAGAAATACATCAAAACAAATACAAAAAAATTTCAATATTCTCCGTTCCATGTAGGAATGTATCGAGGATAATTGATTTTTTTTGACCTATCACACAATCGAAAAAAAAAAGATAGACTAATACTTGTTTTATAATACATCCAACCAAATTACTTTGACGATGGACTGTCACTTTCTTGGTGGAACAAGTTTAATAGGAACCTTGTAAAGATATTTGTATCAAATGGAAATAAAAATGAGCATATATACATAAATTCCAATGAATATGAAAGGAAACATATATCATGGAAACTAATGTGTCAAACTAGTAGATTATTGGGTCATCGGAACATATTTTGTCACCAATAAAGAAATTTTGGGGGCAATAACACATATATGTTTCGACATGACCATGTGGGACACCGTGGTTATGACATAGTGATCCGTGTATTGCAAAATACACATAGACACATTCTCTTTCGAGTGAAAGGCAAAATGAGGCAAATTGCAACTGTTGACTTCTGAAGCATAAGAAACAACATTGCTATCATAATATGCCCTCTCGAATACATAAAACTTTTGTATATACCCTAATCCTTAGCCAATACAGGAATGAGATCGTCCTAAAGCTAAGGACATTATACAAAAATATTCCATTGTTACATCGAATACAAGGTGATATTTATGGACATAAACATCCAGAATGCGGGTCATTAAAGTACTTTATGGTTCTGGTTTCGACACGATGAACGCATGTCTTATTATTGTCCACATAAAATATTGCACTCCTAGCACTAGTTATACGTTTAAGGGCTCACCACCCTTATTATTTCATCAAGTCTACATGACTTCGAATGCTGGAGAATTTACATCATAAATATTTGATGTTAATTGCATATGTATTAGGATCAATGTAGAGTTTCCTATACCCCGTGTGTATATATAAAATGGTCTCATAGAAGTTGTTATCAAAAGAATATGATGACATCTAGGGTATTAGTAATGCGCATTAATTTACCCACATCTACCTGGGGCTATGCAATTATTATATGCAGTTTCTTTTTGTCGTTTTTAGACCCACTGCTTGCTAACCAGCCTCATGCGTACCAGTTGGTAACTGGATATAAGTCTGATACTTTACATTTACGCATGTTTGATTATATGTGCCAATTGCGCCCCCACAGCGCATCGAAATGGGTCCTTAAAGACGATTTGGTAAATGTTGAATATGAACCCCCAACAATTATCTGTTAATTAGAATATTTGACTAGTGATCTCTTTACCGCTAGAGTTGTGGGTTGTCACTTTCATGAGACAGTCTTCCCGTCGTTAGGGGGAGATAGGAAAAAGGATTTTCCATGGGAACGACAGGAAGTGTCATTGAATATTCCCACTCTGTCTCATTTCGATCCCCAAAACTTCACAACGTAATGTTGAAGTCAAACGAATCAGACTCGATACCTGATACGTTTAATATTCCAAAAGTGACAATATCACATATACGAGTTGCAAATATACTCGTAAGTTTAAAAAGTCCCCAACATGGGCACAACGCCACTGGAAAGTGCGTTGCAATCACACATGGTGGAGGTGTGGTTGAGGTCGTAGCTCCCAAACGGAAATGGGGGAAGTTACTTGGTTCGATAGATACTCATCTAAAGGAAGAGAAGAGTAAGGCACAACTATTTGTCATCAATACATAAACCTCTCATAAGATTGTCTCTGATTAACCTATGTCTATGAATCATCATTGGAGGACGCTCCGAAGTTAATATTGATTCTAGAGATGAATATTAATCTCAAATGAACTATGAGAGTACATATGAGTCGATGGACAGATCATATATAATCATTGATGATGTATTTCACATATATTGTTGCTTATAAGGTGATAAAGCACATTGACATCGAACCATGCTCAGTTGAAAATATCAACAAAGAGCAAATTGGCCTAAATAAGCAATCCAGGAGAATCATATTATTTGACAAATGAACAGAGATTTGGTTTGGTAGTGCTAACCCAACAAGTGTAAAGCCTGTAAGACATAGATAAATCATTTGTCCTAAAGCGTAATGAGAATAATTAATTCATAATGTATGAGACTCTCCTTTGGCGCAAGGTTTCTCACAATGCCCTGGATTGACCACGAGAAGACTTACTCTCCCGTGATGAACATTATAACGTTATGCTAATTAATTAGCCTAGTAGTTTCCGAAAGACTGGAAATGCAGCTCATGGATGTGGTTACTACATATCTCTATGGGGATCTAGATTTAGAGATATATAAAAGTGCTTGATGATATTACATTACCAAAATCAAGTAACTCTAAACCACGAAATGCGTTTGCAATAAAATTGAAACGCCCACTTTATAGATTAAAGCAATCTAAGCGGATGTGGTATACCCGCCTAATGGAATACTTGATTGGGAAAAGATATATAAGAACGATGAATTGTTCTCTTGCGTATTTATTATGGAAAACAAGTTCCAGATTTTCAAAGTAGCTCTATATGTCAATGTTATGAACATAATAGGCACTCTTGATGAAATGAGAGGAACCACAAGTTACTTGAAATCTGATTTTGAGAGGAAAGATCTTGGGAAAACTTGGTTTTGTCTAGATATTTGAGCTAGGACACCGAGTTTGTGAAATATTAATTCACCGATCGCATATGTCCAGAAAATAATCAGGCAATTTAATATGGACAAAGCGCATCCGGTTAGCACTCCCATGATCGGTCGAAGTGTTGGATATAAGGAAAGATCCATTTCGTCTAAAGGATGATGACGAAAAATGCTGGGAGTTAGAATTCCCTATCTAAGTACAATATGCGCATTATCGTACTTAACATAATACACTTGACCATATATTGTATTTCTCAGTGAACTTGTTAGCTAGATTTAGCTCAGCGCCAACGCAAAGTCATTGGAATGATATCAAATTAATCTTTTGGATCCATTGACATGGACTTATACTTTCCCTATAGAAAGAAAAATGGGATTGATAATGAAACTTCAATACCTAATTATAATGTAAGCAGCAAAAGTACTAGCTCTTATAGAAACACCAAACAATGTATTGGTATGTCTTTGCTGATATTATGTATCTGCCTGACCCATACAAAGGTTGTTCCCAAATTGGATGATGAATTACCACAAGGAACACACCGATTGCTTGAAAGTAAGCTAAACAAACCCTTGTAACTACCTCCTTTAACTAATCCAATAATATTACTCTCTATGAGATAATTAAAGAATGTATATGATTAAGGACCATCATTACATATATTAGAGGAGCTAGTAATTTTGGGTTTAACCAATATCCTACTTGCATATATGGAAATGATGCATCATATATTGAAGAAATGAACATAAGATACATCAAGGTTAATAACACAAAACATATTCTACTTAAATTTCTATACAATCAGCAATAAAAGACTCTCCTTTAGATTCAAGTGAATCAAGTAAGGTGTCAAAAGAACGTGACATATTTTACCAAGTCATTATCTAAAACCATATATTGGAAAACATGTAAATGCAAATGTTTTCAAACTCCCTTGATTAATGCACAAATTAGGGGGAGTAGTAGACAAAAGGGGAAGTCTACTATATATTTGATATTGGTATGTTGTGCTCTTTCCTTCAACCAATGTTTTATTTTTTCCATTGGGTTTTGTTCCTTGGTGTAAGGTTTTAGTGAGGCAACTGTTTATATACCATCATGCTTTCCTAACTCTCAAGATTAAAGTATAAATCTAAGAGAAAACTAGACTGAAGGACAAGTCTATGTATTGCAAAGAAGCTGGTGCGTTGTACTCTTTCCTTCGTCATATTTTTATTTTTTCCCACTGGGTTTTATTTTGGCGTAAGGTTTTAACGAGGCAACAACTGTGCACCATCACTCCTTTAACTCGGCACAATGGGGAGTGTTGTAGGATAAATGTGTCATCGTCTAAAGGATATGACGATAGAGATAAAGATAGAAATAGAGATAAATATATCAGAGTTAGATTAGAACTGAAATATCTCGTGGTTAGCTACTTGTATCTCATCCCTATTTAAAGGGCTTTTGATTAATGAGAATTATAGATTCATTCTCTCCGTATATTGTTGTTCTATTCTGTTTTTTCTTTAACATAAAAAAATTAATAATAAAAGAATAACTCATCTGAAGCGTTAGATTGAGAAGATCCAACGAATGTAATTAAATGTTATACTATAATATTTTTTTAGTTTTTAATCAAAAATCGACCAGATAAACCAAAATTAAAACGACACAAATTACACCGAAAAACGATCATTTTATTATCTTTAATTTCAATACGTGTTGGCAATTTTTTTCATTGTTTTTTGTTTTTTTTCTTTTTTTAAGGTTTTACCATGAACTCACTCCTAACGAAATAAACCCTCCAATATATTTCCTACTTTGAGTGAAATATGATTAAACCTTTTTCTCTATATTTATAATGTAGCGGTTTGATCATTGGAGAGGTTTTTAGTAACATTTTATTTTTGTTTATATGTATATGTTTTTTCAATGATTAAATGTCGATAATTTTGTAGTTATTACGTTATAATTTTGCTATGTTGTTATCAAAGAAAACGACTTGGACATCGTCTTTAAGTGCCAAGGGATGACGTCAAACATGTGTATTTTAAAATTATCGAAGACAGATGTCATTCTATATACATCAAAAACACTTGTTTTTGTCTTAAATTACAAAAAGAGAATTGAAATGTCCATATTGTAGGATACCCATGAATAAATTTGAATTTGTAAGGTTTATTTTATTTTATAATATTTTAAACGTTTGGTAAAGTTTATTGTCGTATTTAAAAGTAAATTTATTGAAAAATTTGGAATTTCAAATAATAGATATAATATTAGTAATGTCTATGAAAAAGATTATGGAAAGACATGAGGATTAGGGGTGTTCATCGGTTGACATCCAATGGATGTGAGGGGAACCGAACCGATCCAATCATCTATTGGATGTTGGATTTTCCCAACCGAACCGATCCAATAATCCATTGGATGTTAGATTTTTCCGATCCAATGGATGATTGGATCGGTTCGGTTCCATCCATTTGATGTTCTTATTGGATATCCATTGGATCGGATTGGATCCATCTGACATCCAATGGATGCTCAGATCGGATATATCCAACATGTTAATTTAATGCAGTGTTCTAATAAATTACTTTTAGTTTGTGTTAAAACCAACATAAGTGAAACTAAGAATTCAAAAACCAACACAAAACAAACTTAGATTTAAGCAAATTGCAAAAAAAAAAAAAATTGGATGATAGTTGGATGGAAAACTGGATGGTAATCGGATGGTTAATTGGATGGGTAATTGGCTGTTGGTCGGTTCGGTTCGGTCGGTTTTTGTCGGTTCTGGACTGCCATCCAAGAACCGACTGATCCAAATTGGATGTTGAGATTTTCAATCCGATCCGATCCAATTACAATTGGATATCCAATTATGGTCGGTCGGCTCCTATTGGATCGGTTGAATTTCTGCACACCCCTGATGAGGATACTTTGTCTGGATATTGTATTACGCGATATGGTGCTAACACCTACATCTGTAAGAAAACCATTTTGTAAGAAAAATGCCTTATATCTATGTGAATACCAATTTTTTTGAGATATAATATTTATATACGACAAATAAATTCATGAATCATCCTCATTTTTGGTGAGATTTAAACCATTGGCCTTTTGAGAGACTACCGTCTATCAGTAATCTAGATACCGTTAGACACAGTCGTCCGTGGGGAAGGGGGGGTTGGACGCAAAGGGCCAAAAGAAATAGGGGCCCAAATTTTTTAGTATATACTATATATTAATAGTTAAAAAAATTGTAAATAAAAAAGACGAAAAGATTTAGTATATAATAGGATCCAAAAAGAATTTAATATAATATTAAGGACCCAAAAAGAATTTAACATAATATTAAGGACCCAAACATGTATTAAGTAATAACATTGAAGAAGAAAATTTATAAAAAGTTATTTAGTCTTTCATTTTATAGTATTGCTTATTGTTTCTATATGAGTTTTTTTTATCTAGTGTAATATATAAAAACTATTTTTGCCTATAATCTTTGATATATATACTTCATTATTCATCTTCCACGTACTCTTTTCATTATTCCATCCACATTAATTTTATTATTGTGTTAGAATATAGTAGATTTGTTGTTATTAACTAAGAAAACTCATAAATTTTGAAAACAATTACAAAACTATATGGGACGACCCATCATATATCTATATTTAGGATTTCAAAGATACTTCTTTTTTCATACATTATTTACTCCTTCTTACCTAATATTGGGTACATGAATCTTAAGTATTATCCTATCTCTAAAACATGAATAAGATTTCAAACTATAACCAACATGGACTTTTGATTCTAAGATTGATGATTCTTAAAAAGTTTGTTTCAACCCTAAAAGTTTAAAATGATGATGAAAAACATTAACATTAGGTAACATGTGGAATATCAACTGATTTATGTTGATTTACTTAAAGTGTTACTTCGAATGGTCAACATAGTGACGCCAAATGATTTCAATCTATATATTAAAGGTATATCATAAGATGTCTTTGATGGTGGAACTGATTGATGATATTATATAAAAATGATATGGTTATTAATATTATTTTAGAAATAATTAATTATTGATCTTGCACTAGGAATACCGAAAAAACGGTTTTATATGAATTATTATTATTTCTTGAATTCAATGTTAATAATTTCATAGTTATCAATGACTCATTTTTACATCTCGCTCAGGGCCTATAAAATGTCAGGAACGGACATGCCGTTAGACTAAAGAACTTTTGATGTGAATACCGAATGCCGAGTAGGCAGGGTCAGGTATGAAGTCAGTCAGGGTTGCCGGTATCAACCTTTTGCCCAATATTTCATTAAAGGATTTAAACATCAACCGATGTCTATCTTTATTTGTGACACCCTTAGTAAGTTGGAAGTCAACATGTCACTTTAGACTAAAAATACGCTCTCTTAACGTTATAGTCATTTATTTGTAATTTGCAGAAGGATGAAACCTAAAGCAGAAATATAAATAAAATATGTCACCTTTTTTTTGTAACTGTGGGTTTTCAGGGCAGCTTATGCACACCAACTAATCCCCGGGCGACCATAATGGCGTGAAGTCATCGCAGATGAACCTCCATGGCTACAAGGGCTTTGACAATGCCTGAAATTGAACCTCGGGTAGATGAAATTTTCTCCTACATCCCCAAAAATTTTGCCAGTGTGCCACAACCCAAATGGTTTAACACCGTGAAAAAGGAAAAAAAAAAAAGAAAGAAACACACGCATACACAACAAATTTTTTAAAATAAAAATCCAGTCATACATATCGATCATTTTATAAAATAAAATAAAAAATGATTAAACAGTCATTGTCTTTTAAAGTTTTTTTGTCTAGTAAAAGTAACAATATTACAAAAGATATTATCATTGACAAAAAGTTTTAATTGATTAACATTTTAAATTTTATTATTTGAAGAAAATAATAAAAATAGACACCATAAACACCATCAAATCCTAAATAAACTGCTCATAAGTTTCAAAAGAATTCATTAAAAAAAAGTCACTTAAAAAAATTCACATCACAAAAACAATCATATTTAAACATTACCTGTAAGACAATATATATATGGTTGGGTTCTGGTGAGAAGTTGAGTTAACGTGAAAAGCGTATCAACCGTTGGATGCACATTAGGATGAGATGCATCAGATCAATTCCCACATGAAGTGCAATTCATGGGTGGGTTTGAGATTATAATGGATCAAAGATTCAGATTCACTTCTCATGTTAACTCAACTTCTCATACGATCTTTCGCCTATATATATATATATATATATGTGGGGGGGGGGGGGTTGAGTTCCGGTGAGAATGAAAGTTATGGTGAGAAGGTTAAGAAGGGATCTCCACCCTTGGATCAATCATAATTGATGATCAACACTAATGAGATGCACCGGATCAATTCCTTTCTAAAGCTCAATTCATGGGTTGTTTTGAGATTAAAAGTGATCAAGGGTCCAAATCTCTTCTTACACTTCTCACCTTAACTCTTTTTCTCACACGATCCTTCGTGTGTGTGTGTGTGTGTGTATATATAGATTGGTAAAAATTCCTTATAGGTTTAACTTAGAGATTTTAAACTCGTATTTTAGCACTTATATATTGGTCTGTAAAATATCAAGACATGCAGTAACCATCTTTTTGGAGGTAGAAAGAAGATGAATTAGTGGGTTTGCGAGACAAAGAGGACAAGGAGAAGACAACTCATGTCTAAAAAAGCAAGGAGGCACATGGTATGAATAAATGTTAGTTTGATTCCAATCTTATTATATGCTTTATTTATAAAAAGCTTTAAGAATCTTACTTACTATACACCTCACAAAATTCAACATGTCAAACAATCAATCCATTTCAAATGGTCCACCATTTGTTGCATATATGCAATTATGTCATAGTCTTTATTTCAAGGCACGTATTTTGTCTCTATGTCATCAAGTGTTTTAGTTAGGAGCTCTTTACCTTACCTGCTAAGCATTTATCGGGTGAGCATAAGAAGGACAAAGAATCTATCTTACCTGGTAAAAGGCATAACATGTTGAATTTATTGATACACACCAGCCCCACCCCTTTTGCAGACCGAATTGGGCCCAATGGCTTGGGTCGCGTATGCTAATGGCCTTCAGAAGGGGCTTGGGAGACGCAGGCAACCCACCCTGTGACTTGGATCGCAAGTAGGGTCACGTGAAGCACTGTGTTCAGTATTTTAATCGTTGTTTCAGCTAGGTTTTGGTGTGTCTTGTTCAGCACTCTTCCTTTGGGCGATTTGGCATTGAATGTAAGACATCTTGAGAGTTTTTACCTTGAGATTGTAGAATCTTTGCCTAGGGTAAACTCTATTGTAATCTCCTCCATTTTATTGGATGTAAACTATCGTAAGATAGTGGAACCATGTTAAATCTTGGTGTTATTTGATTTTTTCACATTTACATCATTTATCTATTTGGATTGCATTTTCTACTTGGTACATTTGGACACATTTAGGATCCATATATATTCCGTATTAGTTGTTGGGTTGCATCTTTACAAATTTTGGCAATAGGCTTGGGACTTTTGTGCATTGTTTTGTATAAATTATCCCTAACATATAGCAAGGACCAAGAATCCTACCCAGTAATATGATAATTGAGAAATAAAATGTTATATAACATCAAAATTATCCAACAAATATGAGACGATGTCACATCATGCATGGTTGATCATTGATAATGAAGATGCTAAATTTTAACAGCAACCCCTCTAACTAACTTCTATCCCTATCAGAACACAATAGAATAAAAAACATTTTAGTATTGTAAATATTCATCATATCTCAAGCTAGACAATAAGAATATGCATGCTAATGCTCACATGTTCAAACCATACCTTGTAATTTCTTCAACATGGAAGAATGTTTTTGTCCCGCAAGATGGAATCTGAAAACTGTATCACTGTTGCAAATTACGTTGCAAATTCTACAAGTTCTCACGGCATTCGCAGCAGCACCGCCTTCCAATACCTTCCTTCTCTTCATCTCCAAGTCTTCTGGAGTCTCAGCCTTCTTCTTTTTTGGAACAGAAATGCCACTTTTTGGGTTTTCCAGGGGTCCAATGATTGGGATGCTTGGCACTGCCAGATGGACATGAGGGGTGAAGGAAGTAGTGGCAACTGAAGCAACTGAATTTAATTTTTCCAGATTTTTCAAGTGTTTCTTCCCCAACTTATGTTGATAAAGAACATCCTTGGTGTTGCACTCAATCTTACAGATTTCACACCAGGCAGACTGAGCAATTTTTGTTTTCTTTGGGAGCTTTTTCCAAGCCCCGTGAGGAGGGACAGTTGGGTTGGTCCAGCTGCTAGGGGTAGGAATTGCAGATGGTAGCTGTTGTAAGCCATGTTGAGGTACTGTTCCAACCTGCAAACATTGTGGGATTGGTCAATGAATCAAATGCACAATGTTCTATATGGAAGAAAAAGGTTCTCTACTGGAAAGAATAATAAAAATGACTCGATGAATAGGAAGGCCACCCAACTAAGCATTTTCTTTGCATATATCATACTCCCAAAAAAAGTCTCAAAAGGAGCACGCAATTTAACAATTGCATTTAAGTTGCAAATCTTATCACACGCTTGTCAGAGTCGCTTAAAGCATCTGAATTCTCCATTATGCCCATGAAAACAGTTTTGCTCTCTGAGTTCCTAGTTACTTTTGAGAATTTTGATTGGTATAGATTCTCATTCCCTAAAATGCTTGAAGAAAGTCATTGAGTTTAACATCATGCTCAAGTTGCAAAATTTGCTCCTTCCATCAATCCCCCTCCCACTGTCCTCCGCCTTTGTCTTCCCATTCCACTTCCACCATCTGCTCACGCAAAACACCTCCTTCACACCCAACCAACCACCCACACAAATTAATTGCAATAAGTTTTTTTTAAATAAGCAATGAGTGATAAAGAAAGTCTCTGCTAAGCAGGATTGGGGACATCTGTATGCTCTCAAAAGGTACACCTTAGAGAAAGATAATGGAGCCATTTGAACATTATCTAGTGAAAATCATCTTTCTTACATGGTTGACGACCCCAGAGTCCAGATTGAACTATTTTAATGCAAATTACTGAAATTTGTACTACCATTATTTTTAAACTTAGAAGTTAGAACAGCAAGTAGTCTCATTCAACCTGATGCTCATGAAGGGTTGGTGGGTAGAAAGGAATGAGTGGTTTCTTTGGAACTTCTCTGGAGGAGATCTATAAGAGCATATGGGTGGCCTCAAAATCCGTTGTCCCAACACATTATTATTTCAACTTATTGAGATGTTTCTTTCCCAAATCAAAGTCATAGTGAATAATATAGGTTCTTTAAGTGAGTTTTGGCGAAGAATTGCCATGCAACTAGAACTTTATTCTTAGACTTGGTAATCTCTTTGGAACTCTTTTTTGGGAGGGTAGCTTATACAGACCAAATGGCATATTTAGATGGCCTCAAGACCAGTATCCTTATAAGTATTGCTATCCTAAAATCCATGGTTTTCAAAATCGCTCGAGGTGTACGCCTCCAGGCGAGGCGGTCCAAAACCGCTCCTGAGGCTTAAGCCTCATGGTCCCTGGATGAGGCTTACGCCTCAATCGGTGAGGCGGTGCCTCGAGGCGGTGGTGAGGCGTAAGCCTCATCAGTTTTCTGTTTTTGTTACTGAAAATGGTGATCTGATGACTTTAGAAAAATAAAAATAAATTGTACTTCTATTTCTTATTTACTTTTTGTCTACTAAAAGAAGGTAGAAAGTCAAAGATTAAAGTATTTGTACTTTTAATAATTTAAAATTACAAAAAGTCTCTTTAGGGTGTACTTTCCTTTTCTCAAGAAGAAAGCAATAGCTGACTTTGCTTTTTTGAGAGGCTATTTTCATCTTTATCGGGTCCTTTGCAAAGCCATAAGTCCCAACTCCATTTTTTTCATCTTTCTCTCTCAAGAAGCTATACATTTTTAGCCTTATAACTAGTAATTTTATGATCTTATGACGTTTAAAATTTGGTATGGAATTATGTTTTGCTTATTATTAGTATTTATGAATTTTATTTGGTATGGAATTATGTTTTTGGTGTACACCGAGCAAATTATGAAACCAATTTGGTGAACACCGAACAGAAAAGCTAATCGAATGATTGAAATTGGAATGACAAAGGTTCACTGACTTTCAAGAGGTCAGGATCTCTCCCAGAGCATACGCTCCAATTGCAACAGATTACAAAAATAGAATCCCCTCCTAGACCACTTATTTATACTAACCCATTGCATTACCTACTTGTACAAAAGCAGTGGTCACTTGTACCCAAACAATTAAACAGTACACCGGGTATAACAATACCTACCCCCCAAACTTCAACCTTGTCCTCAAGGTGGAAAATAATCAAAAAGAAATTCATTCCAGCCGTTTACATTAAAGACGAGTGGCGGCCTCCCGCGATCGTAGGTATAACAAAAAGAATGGATTGTTCCCCAGCTAAGAGCTCTCCAAAACACTTCACAAAACTGTAAATCCCTTCGGTTCGACTTCAAACCCAGCAAACTTGTATCTTTGGTTCCCAGCCGCTAAGTAACTTCATTCTTGCGCTCATCATTGAAGTACACAACCTCTGAACGGGTATCCAAACCTTCATCTGTTTCGTTCAATGCAAGATACGGGGTACGGTTACCAGTCAATCTGCTAGCCACAGAATTATATCTGTGTAAAAGTCCCTTCAATCGTCCTATTACAGTAGAATTCTTATTCCATCGAACCTGACTATTTGCTCCATTATCCATTATTCTTCTGTTTCCAACAAAAATCAACTTATCTATCCCATCAGTAAAGTCAGAGAGTCCATCACTTGCCATGCTATCCTCCTTACAGTCCTTTGGCCAAGTATCTGTACTAAATAGTTCAGATAACTTAAGTTCTTTCTGTAAGATTGATGTTATAATTCTTAAAACATCATTCTTGAACAGATTCCAGTGTGACAATCTGAATTTGTGAATAAACGAGTAGAATTGCAGGTCCTTTTGATTATCTGAACTGAGATACTCAAACCGAGACTCCATGTCGTGCTGGGATTTTTCTTGTCGTCCAACATTCATCTCTGCAGCTTCACAACTAAACCTTATAATATTTCCCTTCTTCCCTTTAATGTCACCATCTAAGTGTTCTCGATAGATTCCAACCGAAAGTGGGTCTGCACTAGGCTTCAGTCTAGTTGACTCACTCGCTGTCTCAACAGCTTCAATGTCGATGAACTATTCTCCCACAAACGTTTTAGGTACTCTCTCGAACCAAACACACTCGGTAGAAATACATTGCACTTCACCATTTGGCTCCCAAAATGGCCGACTTCCCTCAACTTCAAACTCAGGCCTTGTAGACTCATCACTCATCATCTTCAATTTGCCTCGCATCTCCACCCGACGCTGTCAAAGATACCAAGTTTGTCGAGGATTTGACTTTGATAGATCCATTTAAGTCTATCATGGGCTTGGGCCAAATTAAACCCACTGCCTTAGGTTTGGGCCAGATTAAACTCCCTGAAACAGACTTCGATAACATCAACGACTCTTCATACCTGGACTGGGTTCTCGTGACTGAAACGACATTCATTTGTTTGAGCGGAGGATGAATCGATGACAATGGAAACGCCGACGACAACGGTGGGGAAGACGATGGTAACGACGGCGGAGACGGAGATGGAAGTTTCAAAGAGGACGTTGATGGCGTCAGTAGTGGCACGAGATGGCCGTCAACAGAACTCGCCCTTCCCTTATTTTGAACTCTTTCTTTTGCATCTTCTCCCTCCTTCCCGTTCTCTATATTTTCTCATTTCTTCCCCTACCAATTCTTCTCTGTATTGTCTCTTTCAATGGCCACACCCGTTTTTAGGGTTAGAAATGGTTTACCAGGAGAATACCTTCTCCCCAGCTGTTGAGCGGAATTGACAAAGAAGCATCCGTTTATATCCTCCCATCGTCTAAAAGGCCTCCTCTATTCTCCCATCGAAACCACCGCAATGCAACTCCTTCAAACAAACTCGCAGAGACTTCCAGTTGTTCTTTGTTGTTCAAGCATTTCAAGGCAAAATACTTCTCTGCTTATAAAATCCACTCATCTGGATTATTGCCATTGAAAGTTGGAATCTCTAATTTTCTGTTTTCAAAAGCCATGGATCTACTCGATTCAACACCTCCTCTTTTCTTCTCTATAATCTCAATCAGCCTCTCGATCAGCTTCATCATCGTCTGAATATTCTCCTTCATCGATCTCATGTTTGATTCCAGATCCACTCGATAATCAACGCTTCTAGTTGCCATCCCATGATCTCACTGCTTTGATACCATTTGGTGTACACCGAGCAAATTATGAAACCAATTTGGTGAACACCGAACAGAAAAGCTAATCGAATGATTGAAATTGGAATGACAAAGGTTCACTGACTTTCGAGAGGTCAGGATCTCTCCCAGAGCATACGCTCCAATTGCAACAGATTACAAACAGAATCCCCTCCTAGACCACCTAGACTTCTTATTTATACTAACCCATTGCATTACCTACTTGTACTAATGCAGTGGTCACTTGCATTGTTTTAAAAAACGTTTGAGGCGTGTGCCTCAAGGCGCGCCTCATGTTGAGGCAGCCAAAAACCGTCCATGAGGCGTCGTTTTCTATGGTGTTAATCATGCGTACGCCTTACAAATGTGGGGCGGTGAAGGATCAGTGAGGCGGTGCAACTATAGTGAGGCGTCTGACTTTTAATGGCTTAGAGTTTAGTGGGCTAGTCTAAGTGGGCTAGAGTTTTAGTGGATTAGAGTTTAGTGGGCTAGTCTTAGTAGGCTAGAGCTTAGTGGGCTAGTCTTAGTAGGCTAGAGCTTAGTGGGCTAGTCTTAGTAGGCTAGAGCTTTAATGGATTCGAGTATAGTGGGCTAGCTTAGTAGGCTAGAGCTTAGTGGGCTAGTCTTAGTAGGCTAGAGCTTAAATGGATTAGAGTATAGTGGGTTAGTCTTAATGGATTAAAGTTTTAGTGGGTTATTATCATATACATGTGAATGTGTTCCTTTTTATTTAAATAAATGACTTAAGAATCAAAACCTTAATATAATATTTTTATAATAAACAAAATTGTCAGCTCTCTTTTTTGACTTCTTCTCTTCTCTTTACCCTGCTTTTACAGACTTGTACGGTTATACTATTGTTAGTATATCTATATTATGTATTTGTATATATGCTATGTACAAGTATATATATATTGTGTTTTTGTGTATATGCTACATAAGCATAATGTATATATATTATGTTCCCAAACTTGTTGATGCAAACATCTATTCTAGCCAGCTACATACAAGTATATATACATATATATAAAATGTTTTTTTGGGGCTTACGCCTCAACCGCCTCAAGGCTTACGCCTCACGTTCCTAAGGAGAAAACGCCTCAAGGCTTGTTTCCGTTCTTTAAAACCTTGGGTTAATTGTACCCAAACAATTAAACAGTACACCGGGTATAACAGTTTTCCACCTTGTATTATACACACACATTTATCTATATATATATATATATTATATATATATATACATATACACGCCTCGAGGCTTACGCCTCGCCTCGTGGAGGGAAAACGCCTCGAGTCCCGATTGGGATTTTTAAAACTATGCTAAAATCCATCACAATTTCCCCCTTAATCAGCATGCAGGCAGGAGCAGCAAATAGAGTGCAGGGAAATCATGGCCTACTTTAACAATTTCGCTCATCCAAGCACCAGGCAGATGAGATGACAACTTCTCTAGTGAGGGGTTAAAACAAATCTCACATATGAACTACTGCAGACGTATGTATACGAAAGCTTAAAATATGCTGCATACACCTCCATCAATTCATACAAGATTTTGTATGTGGGTGATGAATATAGAGTTCACTAGTAGGCAAAAGCTAGGTAAATGTTTGAACAAATGAAGATCCTAAACTTCAGAGGATACACCAAATACATAAATGCTCAGACTCAAACATGTCACACTTACAATTTGTTCCACTTTAAGAATCAAGAGAAAAACACAGTTCTTTGGTACTAGCACGAGATACCCAGTCTATTAGCATACACTCCCACCAAGGTAAGGTAGAAAGAACTGACCCAGCTATCGGCAGGTTTAGCTGTCTACATATTTTATTTCCTTCAAAGAGAACCCCATGACTATAGTTAGACTGGCTTCTTTTCAGGAGATGGCAGAGAGGTGAGGCCCAAACATTTTAAACAAGCCTTCAGTCCAAGTTTCAGTAAAATCAGAAATGGGTGAAGAGCAATATATGTATATATCCTCTCTTCGGTTGTATCAGGCAAAGATATATCTACATTGTTAACTATCACACGTATTCCCAGCAGTGAACTAATGAATTTCAAGTATGTGATATAGTTTATGAATTTTAACAATCATATTTGTAGTTTTGTGACAAACTAACCACTGTATTTGCTAAAAGGTAACAACTAAATATGTCCAAATGAGCATTTTTTTTGGCAATTTCCAATACTTATCTTCCACGAAACTGAATCTAGGATGTTAAGTAGGATAGCAAATCCTCCTATACTTCAGTGTTCTTTTCTTCTTATGAAATTTAACAAGTACAATGGATTGTTGCACAAACTACAAAGAGGACGATTAAAAACACATTCACTCAATTGTAATATTAACATCGACCATATCACTAATCAATCAATTATCTAAATATTTGTCTTCAATAACTACATGAATTAGCAACCATTTATGATGATCTGCAGTAATAAGATTAATGTTAAACTTTCATGGCCTGTGTTGTTACAACGGTCAAAATTTGAAATCGTTGTGATTTGATATAGTGGGTATAGCGATGGTACACCAGTGGCATAACAATCCAAAAATAGTGGTTCATATGAGAAATAGTATTTTCGAAATATTATATATATATATATACACACACTGTGGTCAAATTTGAAATTGCTGTGATTTGATATAGTGGTTATAGCAATGGTACACCAGTGGCATAACAGTTCAAAAATAGCGGTTCATATAAGAAACAGTATTTTAGGAATATATATATATCTTTGTATAACTTACCATATTATTTGTTTGTGTTCCACATAAAAGCATACTAAACTAAATTATAAACGTTCTATATTTGTTTGTGTTCTACATACAAATCATATAAATCTAAATTATAAACGTTCTATATTTTATTACGCCTGAAATCAAGAAAATAGCACTTTGGCAATCAAAAGTCCATCTAGTATGCCTGAAGGCTGATGTGGTGAACAGAATCAGAGAAGAGAAGAATGATTCGCGGATTGAGAGACACGAATTGAGGTCATGAAGCGATTGAGAGAATCAGAGAAAAACGAATCGTTGCTCAAGCCTAGAGAGACGCTGATTGGTCGTGAACAAAAATCTTAACATAAACCTAAAAGAACGGAGCAAAAAAAATAGCCCAGCTGTTTGAGCCGAAGACTAAATAGGCCAACTAAAGTAAATAATCAAGCACAACAAAATCACGAATTTAGCACTGCTATTGCAAATAGCGCCACTATTAGCGGCACCGTAATTTTGCACCACTATTCTCCCAGAGACAGCTAACCACTATAGCACCACTATTGCGGCAGGATTAACACCATATCCCTGCTACAGCACTTAACTTCCAATGCAATAGAGTTATGGTAGATGGCTAGATGCAATTTGGAGCATAATTTCCATAGCTATTGAACCACAACCACACTCTTACTTCATGAGTTAGAGCTCCTATGCTCTGTTTCAAAAAAAGAGGCCAGACACCCTTCAACTTTGTAATGTCAGGCATGGTTCTTAAGTAAAACAAAAAATCTATATACATTTTGCTACTAATTTACAACCAACGTTTTTTCAATATCAATAGTTGCTCCACCATCGATTCTTTCGCACTATATCTGAATCTACAATAATATTAAACTTTGTGATGCAGATCATAGCACAATGTCACGGGATCTAGCTGAATGTCCAATTGGGCCGGTTATTAATGCACGAGCAAAGAAGTTTAAAGATCCAAACGAACAAATAAGATTGAATTCTGAAAATCGAAATGGGCTCTAAAAGGGCAGATAGACTTACGGTTGCATATAGAGTGTTTCCGTATTGCTGAACAGATTCCTCTGACGGCCAATTTTGCACCAACATGTCCGCTGCATAAGCAGGCGGTGGTGCCACACCAATCGTCTGAGAGTAGGTCACGCCACTGGCATGGTGAGCATTGTAGGCGCCACCGGCATGGTTAACGGAATAGGACGTAAAATACGTGTCAGAGCCAGGAGGATCAGGATTGATCGCGTTACTGCTAAATTGCGGTTCGATTTGCACGTGGCGGTGCAGATGAAGGGGATAAGGGTTAGGGTTTTGAGGGGGGAAATGAGAATAGTACTGCGAGGTTGGGTTGTGGCGCTGATGAGCATAAAGATCAGATAAGATAGGGTTTGTTGGTTGCATTTTCCTAAAAAACGATCGATTTCGGAATTCGATCGGTGGTGGTGGTGTTGGCCGTCGCAGGAGGAGGAGATTTCTCTCTACGGGAATGCAAAGACGGAGACGATTCTCTGAAATTATGGACTTGGTTCGATAGTAAGTTACAAAAGCACCCCTTGACTATCATATACCTTACATTTTCAATCCTTATACTTTTTATTTCGCGATTAAGTCAAAAAACCAAACCGAATTGTAATTTTTTTTTTTTTGGCTCAACCTTTTCCTTAGGATCGTTAAAACCGTTTGTTTTTAATTTGTTAAAAAGAAAATAATAAGGGGTTGTTTGTTTTTGTAAAAAAACCTTTTAATGGCTCTTAAGTCTGAATCGTTCAGACATTTTTACACACCACCTCTTATTAATCATAACTAAAATAAAACTTCAGACTTTAGACCTCTTAAAAAACAAACGGCACCTAAGTTACATTTTCTGTCCCTATGGTTTGTTAAATATTTTTATGCCCTTATAGTTTCGAAATTATGATTTTCATTCCTATACTTTGTAATTCATTATTATTTTCATCCTAAGTCTAACTTCTACATTATATGAGAGGAAAAAACTGCAATAAATTGTTAATCACATGAAGAAAAACAACAATATATTATGAATCATATAGACAAAAACTACGATAAATTATAAATTGTATGGAGGAAAATCATAATTTCAAAAGCACAAGGATTAAAATAATAATTTTTAAAAAACCAAAGGGACTAAAAATGTAGTTTACTCAAATGTAAATTAAAAGAAGAATAAATTATACTTTTCGTCCCTATGGTTTGATAAAATTTCATCGTTATGGTTTGCAATTTCGATTTTCATCCCTATAATTTGTAATTTATCATTATTTTTGTCCTTGTAATGTACAATTAATTGTTGTTTCGGTTCCTATAGTTTACAATTCTTTACTTTTTTATCCCTTGTACTTACAGTTGGAAATTAATTTAAGGACTAACATGGCAATTTCTAAACCACAAGGAAAAACTCGAAATTATTAACAAACCACAGGGACGAAAATTGTAATTCACTCTTAAAAGAATTGAAGTAAAGTCTCGTATGGAGAATAGCGACCAGAGAGATTGTGTGTCCGGCGAAGCCACCGTCACCGGAGCTGAAGACCAAACCAAACAAGGATCGAGAGGTAGAAAGGAGATTTCCTCTTCATTTTGGAGCGTATTTTTAAGAAGAGAAGAAAGGGAAAATGATGTCCGGAAATTACACAAGCATTCAAAACCAGAATGCCACCGGATCTGTTCCGGTACATATCTTCTTCCTCGTCAATTGCATTTTATCACTTGGATACGAAAACATCGCAACCTTAACATTTATTGATGTTTCAGCCTGCTCCAGATCCGCCGGGACAAGTCTCCGTCAAATTCAATGGTAATGTGCATTCGGTTTTATGATTGTGTTTTTGGTATTGTTGTTGCTAGACTGCTAGCTGAATCATTTCATAAGAAATCAGTATGTTTTTCTTCATTGCAGAATCAACACTCCAAACATTTCCACCTTCTGCACCACACGGGAAGATCGCCGGCGGTTCTGGACCACCTCGTGACGCTGATGGTATGTATTTCCAAATTGATTTGTTTTCTTTCTCCCATTCAATATGGCGACTAGATTGATTTAGCTTTCGTATGAGGAGTGGCATATTCGTTTCAATTGCACAATGATTGCATGCAGTTTATAGTACTTGAACCACCCTAATCGTCAAACCAGAACATGAAATTGAGTTTGAAACAATCCTCACTCCACGTTTGATTGTTGAAGTTCAAAACCTAACGTTTTTAGCTCTTTATTCATGATATTTTCTCCAACATGTTATCATAGTTTAATGAATAATCATTTTTCAAAACCTAAGAGCATCTCCAAACCTAATCCCTACATCTAAGTTAATGTTGGGGAGTGAAATGCACATAAATTAGTATGAGGAGCAAAATAATATAATGTTATCCCAATCATGCTCCCTATATTAATAGAATATAATTATTTTAATAATACATTTTTTTTTTACTTTTTGAATAAAGCAGAATAAAAACATAGCATATATGTATATGATAAAATTATGTGGACTCTTTGTATGGAGCTACTTACGTGTAGAGAGTGGGATAATGAAAATTAACGTAGGGAGTGCACTGGAGTAATATTTTTTTCATACTTGACTCCCTACAATAGTTATCATGGTGATTATCTCATGAAGAATGTGACAGTTCTAATAACTAAACAAGTATTTTTCACAAATTGTAGAAAGCAAGCTAGGCCATAAGAATAGTAAGGATGAAATGGTTACAGGTTCATTACAAAGAATGAACCATTTCATTAATGTAAACCAACTTTGAAATAGTCTACAAAACAAAACCAGTCTAGACCCTGAAGTTTGTCTTTCAAACTCTTAAGGATGGTTGTTTTGCTCTCTATATGGTTCCTAAAATTGTATCATTGTCTAAAAATTTAGTCTGATGGAACATGGTCACAGTGATGTGTTTCCTGAACTTTTGACATGGCAGACTACTGTGGTTAATAGAAATCTGTCATTTGGGTAGTTGTACTTTTTGGTCTCTTTTGTTCTAGCTTATTGCTTTGGTCTCTCTGCGTACGCAGATACGTTCTCAAAGCCTGCATCTGGTTCATCAGAACAACCAAGTGCTAGTTGGCTTAAGGTATTCACAATTGCTGCTTACCAGCCCTACTTCGATGTTGACACATCTGATATTCTGGAGAGGATTAAAGATTCTCTTCTTCCCTTCAGAGGGACTTTCAATGAGAAGACTGCTAGCAACCCGGACTTGTAAGCTAACTTTGATTTCTTGTTATAAATGTTACTGAGATCAATATCCCCAGTTTACATTTTGTTTTTTAAAGCAATATATGGTTATTGCTGTTAATTAGACAGGAACTTCTAGTTTCTGTTTGTCAATCTGATACGCATTTGGTGCATTTTGGCAACGTTGTCTAGCATCTCAAGTTTTCTCGAATATGTAGGAAATGCACAAATGCCAAGATCAGCTCTAATATGTAGAAACACTAGTGGCGTTATAGTTTAGCAGCCAATGATCTTGATCGAGACTTTTAGTGCATTACCATACACTTCTGTACAAGATTCAAACTTTTGCCAAGAAATATCAATACTAATTAGTTGATCTGTGATCATCATTGAGATTCAGATATTTCTGGCCTTCCCACAATTATTTTAACCCGAAATATATTTTTGGCAATTATTCAGTTATTTTTACAATTTTCATATGATAGAAACAGTCAATCGTCTATGTAGCCTGGACAAGCAAACCCAAATATCCATACCATAAAATTAAAATATCTACAAGTTCATTTAACAACCATGAAAATTCACATTTTCTTGCAGGTATGGACCTTTTTGGATATGCACCACATTGATTTTTGTATCGGCTTCAATTGGTACTTTTGTCGCTTATCTTGCTCGCAGGATAAGTCACAAGGACTGGTACTACGATATTCGTCTCTTGACCTGGTCTGCAAGCCTGTTGTATGCCTATGCTGTTTTTGTCCCCATCAGTTTATACATAATCCTCAAGTACTTATCTGCACCTTTGGGCTTTGTTCAACTAGTCTGCCTCTATGGCTACTCCCTGTTTATCTTCATTCCAGCAGTGGTAAGATTCTGCTTCCTGGCTTTGTTCTACTCATTGGAATTTTTTTGAAAAGTATTATTGTGCAATTGTGATGTGTTTTTGTGGCTGATAGACAATTGTTTGGGGTCAACTGCAGTTCCTGTCTATGATTCCGGTGGAAATGTTCAGATGGGTGGTGGCAAGTGTTGCTGGATTCATATCAGCAATGTTTGTGGCATCGAATATGCGAACCCACATAATGTCGGCAGGTGAAAGGTGGTTCTGGATTGTTGCTGGGATTTTCCTGTTGCAGCTGGGTCTGTCCATTGTACTTGAGTTCTATTTGTTCAGTTCAACTATATAGTTTTCTTTCTGATGAACAGAAACTGGTGCTGAAAAACATATTCTTATATAAGACTCAATTTTGCCAACACAAGTCCTATTTGTCAATAAATTGATGTTGCCTCTTGTCATTTTGACATTCTGTAGCTTAACATAAAATTATTGTTGTCCACATGGTTTTGTTCATGTAACTAATATAGGTCCACCATGAGTGCATCAATGGACTGGTAACATAAATTCTATCCCCTGTTGGAGTCCCGGCTAGACACGGTCCATTTGTTGGAACCTCCCTTCTCTCTGTAAGTGCTCTTTAGAGAGAGATTCAAAGGGGTTCCACATATCTTTGACAATGTATAAGGGCTGGAGTCTCGCATATCACCTAGGGAGCATGTTGGAGTCCTACATGACATCGGCTAGATAACTGAACGTTCAGTCCTCTCATACTAGCTCCTCGCAGTTCTCCCTTTAACACCAACGGTAGGTCTCACGACGTCCACACATTCTACCAAGTGCCTTTTGCCTTTCTTCGCTATGTAAATAGAGGGCCGGAGGAAGAAGTGCTAGAACCTCCAGAAAACAGTTAAGGTGATAGAGCCGTACCGAAGCCTCTCTTTATAAGGGTTTCTTTTTTAGTGAGTCAAAGGGGTCCCACGTCTCATAAATTCCTAACATCCCCATTCTTAAAAAGGCAAATTGCATTAAAAAAACAAAATTTGAGTTCATTTATTTTTTTGGGAACCAACTTTCAAAATATTTATTTTGGGGCCTAAAAACAAACTTTGCATGCAATGTAGGGTCTCAAATACGCAGGTTATTGGTTACAGGGGTAGAGCCAGCCTTGGACCAGCATAAACCAAGGCCATCCTCAACATTTAGGGGAAAAAACTATACATCCCAAAAATACCTCAATCTGAAATCCAATCTTATTTGCTCTCGCCCAATCTTAAATTATATTATTTGTTTAGTTGCTTATGTGCCATTAAAAATTACATCGCCACGTGAAATAAACCAGTGCCAAATTAGATTTCTTGGGTAAAAGGTAATCGAAATCTTGAATTGTTTGCAAAGTTTGCTTTTAGTCCCCAGAACTACGGTTTTAAAAGTTGGTTCTCTAAAATAAGAAAGAACTTGAGGCGTGTTCCATTTGTTTCAAAAATGCTATTGTTGCATTTGTCTTAAGAAACGTAAAGGTTATTGTTGCTTCTGTTTGGAATGTCCATTTTGTAGTTCCTTTATAGTTGTTGGTTTATCTTAATATGGTTGGGAATGCAAGTGAACAAAAACTAATAATCATTCCTTGCCGTAGTATCTGACTGAAAGAAGTTTCTATTGATTGTGGTTGACGATGCAATCAAGTATTGAAATTTTCATGAGAAGAAAGGGAACTGTGAAGTGGAAATGGAAGCATCTATACAACTGTGTTGCAAGAGAACTGCAAGGACTGTATGCAGTCCATAGCACTAGTTGAAGCCCCCATACATAGCCATACCTTTACTACATTGGGCTTAAAATATAAAGCAAAGCTGAGTTGTACTCACCCAAAACAAGTACAGACTGTACCTGCTCAAATTACATAATCTTTGAACAACTGTTGGAAAAAAAGGTGGTCATATTAAGGTTCAGTGAAGTTGAAAAATGTAACAATATCATCGGATACAACGTAGGAGGAACATAAAGCGTAGTAAACATGTATGGGAACCCAAAATAATTGTTTTTTCACTACAAGGAACAAATTTAAGAATAAAAGAACTGACCAGCCAAAAATAGCGAAGAATTGAACCGACTAGTGCATGCTCTCTTGGTTCCACCGCAAGCCAAATCATCAAAGCAAAATATTCTTCCTCTAGACCAAAGCAGGCATATCCTTGAGCCAGGCGTCCAGTGGCTTACCAATTGAGTAAACAATGAAACCAATTTGTCTCAGTTTTTCGCTGTCAACAACGTTCCTACCATCAAACACGAAAGCAGGTTTCTGCATGTTGTCGTATATCCTCTGGAAATCTAGATTTTTGAACTCATCCCACTCGGTCAGGATACAAATACCATGGGCATCCTTGGTGGCTTCATAAGCATCCCAAACGACGCCTACTTGTTTCACGGTGGTGGGGCTCATTGGCTGGAGGTGAAGAGGATGGTCCCAGTCAAACTTCTTCATGGAAAGGTCTCTTTGGATCTGATCCTCAGTGACTTGTGGATCATAGATGCTTAACAGAGCTTTGTCACCTAGCAAACCCTTGCAAACATCAATGGCTGGGGTTTCTCGGGTGTCACCTGTATCCTTCTTGAAGGCAAATCCAAGGATGGCAATTTTCTTGTTTGACACCGTGTTAAACATGGAGGCTACAACCCGGTTCACGAAACGGGTCTTTTGGTAATCGTTGATCTTTATGACTTGTTTCCAGTATTCAGCCACTTCAGGGAGGCCATTGCACTCGCAGATGTAAACCAAGTTCAAAATGTCCTTCTGGAAGCAAGAGCCACCAAAGCCGACACTGGCATTCAAGAACTTTGGACCAATTCTAGTATCTTTTCCAACTGCATAAGCAACCTGGCTAACATTTGCACCTGTTGCCTCACAGAGAGCTGACATGGCATTAACAGAAGAGATTCTCTGTGCCAAGAAAGCGTTGGCGGCAAGTTTTGATAGCTCTGCAGACCATAAATTGGTTGTGATGATATTTTCTTCAGGGACCCAGTGAGCATATACATCCTTCAATGTTTTGATTGCTTTCTGGCCTCCTGGGGTTTCCCTGCCACCAATGAGGACCCTGTCAGGTTTGAAAAGATCTTCAATAGCAGTTCCCTCAGCAAGGAATTCCGGGTTGGAAAGAATTTGGAAGTTAATTCCTTTGCTGTTGTGGGTCAGAATTTTTTCAATTGCCTCGGCTGTTTTGACCGGGACAGTTGATTTCTCAACTACAATTTTGTCTGATTTTGAAACATCAGCAATCATGCGAGCAGCACTTTCCCAATATGTGAGATCGGCAGCTTTACCAGCACCAAGACCGCGTGTCTTTGTTGGGGTGTTGACCGAAACAAATACTATGTCCGCCTCACAAACATGTTTCTCTACATCAGTGCTGAAGAAGAGGTTCTTGCCACGACACTGCTTCACAACATCATCAAGGCCTGGCTCATAGATGGGGAGCTGGTCACTATTCCAGGCTGTGATGCGAGGTACAGATATATCAACTACTGCCACTTGGATATCAGGGCACTTGAGTGCTATGACAGCCATGGTAGGGCCCCCAACATACCCAGCTCCAATGCAGCAGATCTTCACCATCTTCTTGTGTTCCTGTAGATCAGGATTCTGAATAAGCATCGAGTCTCGTATTAAATAAAAAACAACATAAGAAGGTCCATGGATGCATCTATAAATCTCAAATATTACATTTTTTTGCTAGTAGAAGAAAAGTAATTTTCAACTTAAATTATATCCGGTGTCATAGAATGACATTCTATTTCAAGTTGTCCACAAAAGGCTTAGAGTACATTTTTCCGTCACACCATTGTATAACTTCTAAACCTCATGAAACTTTATCAGCTGACAAATTAACACACAACAATCCAAGAGACAGGGAATTGCTACTCTTGCCAAAAGGGTGACAAATTGCCAAAAGATCCATCCAGATTTGCGTTCATGATGATCACCACATACAAGCTAGCCAAGGTTTTTCCCTTTTCATCCCCATCCCCCACTATATCTAACTACAGATCCTAAAGACCAATTGTAGATGAAATCTTGTAATGGACATAACTAATATGAAAGGGAAGCTGCATATGACAATGTTATAAGCATGATGGAAAATTTTAGGTTAGATGTAATAAAATCAAGCACGTAACAGTCCAGTAAGAGCATTGCTAGTCCTGTCATAAAACTGGACAACTTTGCTTATTTTAGGTAAGCATTCAGATCTGATTCAGATATAAGCAACTCGAAAAACCAGTAACTTAAGTTTGAATCCGATTGACTCAAGCAATATTTTGATTAAAAAAAAAATCCTTGATCACATCAATTAAACAATTCAAACTGCACAGATCTAAATGGAACACTTCCGATTCATAACCGACAACCAAAAATTCAGCTCACTAACAAACAAAAACCTAATATCCTTCGATGAACACTTGATTAACCAAATCCATCGGATCTGAACATATAAACAAAGCAATTGACTACACATCTAACGAATAAACAATAGATCGGTTCATCTAGGTCACGAACAAAGTAATTCTTCAAAAATCACGGGAGAAAAACACATCGAGTCAAATTAAGACATAAATCATAATCATGAACCGGAAATGTTACCTGTTAGATCCCGCGTTCACAGAGTGCTTCTTGTGAGAGATCTGTTATGGGTTATAAGAAACATAGAAAGCGGAGACGTTTATATAATGTTTGAAAGTACAAAATCAACCCCTCATTATTTAATAAATGACATTTACTACCCTTTTTAACCTTTTTGTTTTTAAAAGTTTCTTGCCATTGATGTGGACAGCTCAACGCGTTCACCTACACGCATTCGGCAGATGTAAGGAGATTCCACTTTTCAATTTTCTCCTCCAAAATTGTTTCTTTGCATTTTGTACCCATAAAGTTCTATTGTGTGTCTTTTAGACCCCACAAACTTCATTGCAAGTGATAAAACACAAGGAGTTGAGCATTTTTACTTGTATGCAATCTTTCACAAATTTTAAAGGGTACAAATTTTAATTTAATTAAAATAAAAAAGAATCACAGGTTTGATAATCGCTTAAGAAACTATGATTGAGTTTGATAAGTTGTTAACAAACATCTGGTTATATAGTAGATATCTCTCTACATGCAAAGGTTGATTGAATTATTATCTTCCCTCCTCTTTTCCATCAAAGCTAACTCACAAAAATAATGAAACATAATTTAAACCTATTAGTTAATTGATATTTATATAGCTTACAAATTTGGATTTTTGTTTGTTTGTGAATATACTAATTTTCAATATCATCAAAATGGAATCACAAACCACCTAATTTAGAACTTGATTCTTGTGTCTTGACCAACCCACATTTCAATTGTATCAACCCTTTTGTCACTTCCTTTACCATTTTCTCTTATTTCTCAATTGTTTCCTTATGGTAGTACGTTTTATCGGACCACCATCTGATCAAACTTTGCCACCATTTTCATCAACCAAAACTTTGTTGACAACAAACAAAGTAAGAGAATTACTTCTTTGTCGATCTCTAATAGCTACATTGTTGCTTATCTACCAAACAACAAACAATTTCACTGAGAATTTATGCTACGACACTCGAATCAAAGTAAATTAACACTTTCCAAAGATTTTGATATGGTGGTGGAAACATGACTGTATCATCTCGGTTGGTTTATGAAACGAATTCGCACCCCTCACATGCATAAACAGTATCTAAAATCCATGTATTTTATTTCAGTTGTTAGTTTATGGAACATATTTTCAAAATAAGAACGTTTTTAAAAACAATAAAAAATCAAACCAATATCAAATTGATTTTATGAGTTTAGTAGAAGGATTATAAGAGATAGGATTCCATACAAATAATGGGGCTCACATGTAACATTTGCCAATCCCATTGAAGTTACAATCTCTAAGTTTTAGGGTATTTACTACACATTCAATTTCTTGATCGATATGAGGACGTGGTCGAAGAAAAAATATATACTACATTAGACTTACGAATTAATTATAAGTTTAGGACCACATTTGTCATTTACTCAATAAAAATACTCCATTCAACGTATAAAAGATCTACACGACAACTTGTTTTGATGGCAACGTTTCCCCACTATCAACAAGACCAACGAACATTGATCATCGCTATCTATAGTAAGGATGTTTGGTGAAACAAGTGATACTTGGGGGACTTCATATACCAAATTGGAGAAAATACACGAATAAAAATGTCTTATCTTAAAATCTCACGTCTCATTCTTGTCCGACCAATGAAATTAAGACACATCAGATTTTATATATTTTTGATTTTGTTTAATTCAAGTTTATATCATCTCTTCGATGATGTGTATTCACGTGATTGGTAGACATGATAATTTGGAACAGGAGATTTTTATTCAAAATACACCACTATAGTTTTAAGATGTGCCTTCTTTCTGTGGGCCTTTTTTTTTCTTTCTATAGATATGATGTAATAATTTGGTTTAACTTAAGCAATTTATAAAGTTCATATAAAATATATTTTATAATCCGGGTTAATTACAAATCTTATACGATTAATAATTGTTTTTTGTTTTAAACAATTACTACAAAATATTAAGAATATTTATTTTTCTATTTAAATATTTAAGCAATAGTTAAAGTTCTTAAGTGTATATTTTCTAATAAATATATTGAGTAACGTGTATACAGATTACAAAACATGGATTCATCACTGTAAACCATTCTAAATATTAATATGAAGAATTATGAGGGACAAATTCTTATTTCATTTATTATTAATATTAAATGGTTGAAATACTTAATTAAATATATATATATATATATATATATATATATATATATATATTCACTCATTTAAAGTATTTATCAAATATATATAGTCCATAAAAGTTAGCTTCAAAACCAAGATTCTGAAAAGTTGGATTTGAGTGAAATCTAAGTCTCAAATTTTCAAACCTATTATATATTTCATATTCATATAAATAACAAAAAAATTTGTTTTTTTTTAATTTAATTCCAATAAGTAAAGACCATAGTCTAATTAAAAAATGGATAATTATTCTAACGTTACTGGACTTCTTGATCATTGTAACGTATTGTTAATCCAACAAAAATAAAATAGTAGGGGTGTTCGTATTTTAGTCTCGATGATTTAAGCCTTTTTTAATAGATCAAATTGCAAGCAATTATTCAAATTTTCTTCAAACCGTGTGGTTTAAAATGAAATGTCTAGATCGGTTAAAGCGTACCACAAAAATACGATCTGATTTGACCGGTTTAGACAGCTTAGACTAATTAAGGTCTTTCAAGTTTAAACTATGAACTAAAAAATTAAATCCGAATATATAGTTTATAAATACATATAAAAATTCAACAAATCAACCATACTCCATAATTCATATATTATATATGCTCAAAAATTGGTAATTGATAAATAAAAACTGCGATACTTGAATCGAAATATTCTAAATTGGTAATTGTTAATTAAATTATAATTTCAAGTATATATAAATATAATAAATGATAGTATATAATATTAAAACTATTAAAATTTAAAAAACATATAATTACTAGTCTAATATCTAAATATAAAAGTCCAATAATAAAACAAAGGGAAATTGACCCAAATGGCCACATCGCGGGATTGGATTGGCCTCCTAGCCCATTCTCGCTCTGCTTTACGGAAATAGCCCAAGGGACGCAATAGAGCCCAGGGACGCAATGGAGCCCTAGGGCGCAATTGCGCCCCTGGGCACTTTTACCCTGATTATGCGTCGACCAGCTCTCCATTTTTAATTACTCGATCCAAAACCCCCCTGTCGGAGTTGTCTTTTTCTCCCGCCGACCGACAACAATTTCGCACGTTTCAAACGATTTGGGACCACAAATGGCTGAGGTTAGTGTCTTTTTCACTTATATTAATAGTTCTATTTTGTTGTTATGTATGGTATAATATAGTGTTAAATGGTTGTAGTTATCATTTTAATATTTTGGATGATTTTGTTTGGTATATTTTCATCTCTATTGTTAGATTTTGTTATTGTGTATGTTGTATAGTCTTAAATGGTTATAGTTAAAAGCCTAGTTTTGGATGATTTTGTTTGGTATATTTTCATCTCCATTGTTAGATTTTGTTATTGTGTATGTTGTATAGTCTTAAATGGTTGTAGTTAAAAGCAATATTTTGGATGATTTTTTTTGGTATATTTTCATCTCCATTGTTAGATTTTGTTATTGTGTATGTTGTAAATGGTTGTAGTTAAAAGCCTAGTTTTGGATGAATTTTTTTGTTATATTTTCATTTCCATGGATAGGTTTTGTTGTTATGTATGGTTTAAATTTATAGTTAATAGTCTAGTTATAAAACATTGTAAAAATTTACACATTATACAATAATCCTTTAATTTTTTTAAAAATTACACTTTAAAAAAATTAGACATTATATATTAGAAATTTACACTTTTGGTGCCTTTAATTTTAAAATTTAGACTTTAGGGCCCTTTACTTGAGAAACATACACTTTAGATCCTATAAATTAAGAAATTTACACTTTATGTCCGTTTACTTTAGAAACATTCAATTTAGGTCTCTTAACTTTTTAAATTTACATTTTAGGTCCCTGAAATTTAGGAATTGACACTTTAGTTCCCTAAAATTTAGTAACTGGGACTTTTGGTCCCTTAAAATTAGATAGTGACACTTTAGGTCCCTTAAATTTTGAAATTTACACTTTAGGTCCCTTTACTTTAGAAACATACACTTTAGGTCCCTTAACATTTGAAATTTACACTTTAGGTCCCTCTACATTAGAAACTGACAATTTAGGTCCCTATAGATAAGTATTATAACATTATTATGCAGGGAAGAACTTTCTACACAGCAAAGTTGAATATTAAGAGTAAGACGTCCATGGTGGACTCGATTCGCCAGAAATTGAACTCCCAGCGATTAGATCTATTCAAGGAGACATGTTTCGGTCATTTGTTGCAATTGACCGATACATCTGCCGACCCGAGCTTGGTCCACATATTCTTGCAGACACAGGTCTTCCCGGAAAATATACGGGATGACGAGATGATTTTTGAGGTTGGTGAGCACGCGCTTCGGTTCGGCCGTGAGGAGTTCTGTCTTATCACAGCACTCCGTTTCGGACCGCACCCGAAGTTGCGTAAGAATCGGTCCAGTGGGTTTGTTAGACGGATTTTCCCGCGAGGCCAGTTGACGGTGCGATACATCATAGATTTATTCAATATTATCGGCACTGCTGACGAGGGGCGGGCCCATATCAATGATGATTATGCCGTCCGTATTTGTCTGATGATGATGGTTGAGACGTTCTTCCTCGGTCATCAGTTGTCCCAGCATATTCTCGACCCTGTACTTCGGGCCATTGATGATATGAACGTGTTTAATCAGTATCCCTGGGGATCCTATAAATGGGCACACACCTACAATCAGATGAATAAAGCGATCCATAAACGACCAGACCATAAATATAGGATGTCGTTATCTGGTTTTTTATTTGCCTTCAAGGTTAGTAAGTTGATATCAAATTAATATTTTTACAACCTACACGAATTCCCTATTTCTAGAAAATATTTATTACTGTCTGGGTATTATAATTCACAGATATGGATTTTGGAGACCTTTCCTATGGCCAGCACGTATTATATATTGACCACCAGGATGCCACGTGCGGTTCGGTCGGCTAGGTCTTCGACAGTTATTGGTAGCCATCATGCCCATAATCTCCTGGATGTCTCGACGGTAAGTTACATTGACTACGACCAAAAATTTGTGATAAGTGGGGCCCTCGTGTGGATTTCTAACATGATTATTTTTCAATATATTAGGAGGATAGGATGCCACGTGATCGCCTTGTTCCGACGCCGTGGGAGGAGAGTCAGGAATGATATACGGAGAGCCATCGCTGGTTTAGTAGTACGGCGGGGCGTCGACTGACGAAGAGGGCTAGAGTTACGCAGGATGTTGACGAGGGTGATAAGTCATTCTAAGTTATCCGATATTTATAATTTTTTTTATAAAGAGAAGTTGTTCTAGATTGTCTGATATTTATGATAATGTTGTTAATTGTTGGTATAGAAGTTCAAACTGATTCAGAGGGAGACGACCAAACTGATGATGACGTAGGCGTCAGCAGGCCACATGGGGCCAGCTCTTACGAGGAGCCACCATTTCATGCAGGGCATAGTCCAGCAGGCCACTATCAGCATAGTCCGCATGTTGACCCCTATGCTGATCGGTGGGCTGAGTTTAGGCGGTGGAAGGATGATTACCATGACTTTCGGACCGACTGGATGTATGAGCTCTGCGTAAGTTTGTCAGAAATTATCTGACGCGTAGTAACCAGTCGCCAGATGGGAGACGTCTGTACACCGTTGATTTCTTGCGACGGCGATGACATGGCCGCATGGTATTCCTGATAGCTGCCATTTCCTGCACGAGCAAAGACGATTATTGAAGTCAACTTCTGCGTCCCTAACCCCATCGCGGACTTCCCAGTAACCTCGACCAATCTCATGTACAGTCCACGTTGCCGACTTGTGAATTCTCTTTTCTATTTTGGCCTCCGCCCAAGGCGTGAGACGATTCACCATTTCCTCTGCGATAACACAAACTTGTTACGTTAGTGTTGCAAAAATAAAAACATAAAATTCAAACAGTCAAAAATCCAAGGATGATAACCTCCATTTCTCCGACGAATCGAATACCATTCTTGCTGAAAACATCGGAAATAATCCATAAGGGCCACAATAGGCAGGCTCCGTGTAAAACGAGACAATGCATTCACCGACTCGGCACTGTTCGATGTCATTATATTGTAACGCATTCCTGGGAAATGGGCCCTTGACCATTTCTCCGGTCCAACCTGGTCCATAAGAGGAGCTCCAAGAGGTAAAGCAGCTCGTAGACCCATCATATTCAGTTCAAACTCCTCCACCGTATATGCTTTACACGTCCTCCAAAATAACTTCTTCCTGTATCTGACCCTGTTGTCCCTGGTTTTTACGTTCATCATTAGATGGCGACAACAAAGTACATGATGGGCGCCCGGGTACACTGTATTAATTGCTTGGTGAATTGAAGCAGCTCTGTCGGATACAAAAACCAACCCCTCGGGTTCCCCGATACAACGCTTCAGCATGGTTAAGAACCAAGTCCACACATCCCCACTCTCAGACCTACCAGCTCTGAAAGCGATGGGCACAATCTGGTTATTTGCGTCCATAGCAACGGCTAAGAACATTGTGCCCAAGTAAGTACCCTTCAAATGAGCCGCATCGATGATAATGACCGGACGCAAGTGTGTGGTAAACGACCGAATCTAGATATTTAAGGCATTTTCATATTATAACATTATTCAATATAGCAGTTCAATTAAACTAACCACGAAAGTTATTAAAATAACCACGTACCGCGCAACCGAGGGTAGCGAAACACATCTCAAAACGTTCTCTACTGTCTGTCCTTATGGAGGTAACGGTACCAGGATTCCGAAGCTCCAGATTATAGAGAAAGCAGGGGAGTCGGGTAAACGATTCTTCAGGGGTACCACGCACCATCGTGAGTGCATAAGCTTTTGCGCGCCAGGCTTGCCAGTAAGAAATATCTATTTTCAAATCCGATCTGACGTCGTTGACAATGTCGGATCCACGGTATGTCCTGCTGGTATCCTTCACTTTAGGGTAAATAAAATTACCCAACACTCTACTATTTGCTTGATGGTGGTTGGGATGCAGCTGCGTCCTCGAGCAAGTGTGTACGTCTTCCAATATACGAACATGAAACATATTGGTATTTTCGACAGAGGTCGCATAGATACGCCAAGAACATCCGGCTTGCCTACATCTGGCATCGTATATGGTTTTATTTGATCGGTGAACTCCAAACTCAAAACCCTCTTCAAGAAACTTCAAACCGAGAGCGAGTGTAAGATCGTCTTTCATCTGGAATACTTGACCCAAACTTACTCTTCTACTACGACTATAACGTGGGGGTAGGTTGGGTGTGATGACTGGGGTCGCTGATGGAAGTGGAGGGGACATATCAAAGAAATCATTTATCCCACCGTATGATTTGATAGGACTACTTTCTGGTTCGTCGTCTTCATCAGTATCAACATCAGATAAACCCAAGTGGTAAACATGAGACTCCTCATCATGTCTATAAACTTCGTCGTCGTCATCTTCTTGTTGTTCTGCTTCTCCTCCTTGTTGTGTTTCGAGAACAACATCTGGGGTATCATCAGATTCATCCACACCGACTCCGGCATTCGAAGTACCACCGAGATCGCTTCCACCGGACATCGATGGATCGACAAACACACAGAGTGTTGGCGGATTATTTTCACCGTCAAAAAATTGAATGAAAGACAAAACATCGTCATTGTTGCATAACTCATAAAGACCATCATTAACCTTATACGATATTCTAATCGTACCAAGAGCAGGATCGATACGAAATTTTCTGTGAATACAATTAACCAACCAAAGATGGGTAATGTTAGGTGCCACCTTGACACGGGTTATCGGTTGATCGGTAACATACTCCCACCCGTTACCATCCTTCTGCCATGAACCACCGCTTAGGAGATGTAATTTGACTTTATCATCTCCAGATCTCATATTTTCAAAAAAAACATGCACAGATACACAAGCAAAACAATTGTCTGAAATTTGTGGATGAAAATGTGATTTACAACTTCAGTGGTTGTTAGTTTTATAGCAATAATTTAGGGAATCAATTTCAAAAAACACAGGGAATCAATTTATCTGCTAAAATAAATTTGATATCACAACTTTTTGAAAAAAACAGTAAAAATCAACATGAAAAAGCAGCTGGAAATCGTGAAAAATAGCAAACAAACAAAATTCCAAGGAGAAACCCTAATTAGGGTTAACCTGGGCTTGACACGTGCCCAGGGGCGCAATGGAGCCCTAGGGCTATTTCCGTAAAGCAGAGCGAGAATGGGCTAGGAGGCCAATCCAGTTCAATGGTTTGGCCATTTGGGTCAATTTCCCTAAAACAAATATATATGAGGTTGTGAGCTTGAATGTACATTATATATTAAAAAAGTATATATTCACGTCTCTAGGTTTCACCATATTGATTAGATATGTGTCACTCTTACGGTCAAAATAAATAAATGAAATGTGGAGAGCATTGATAAGAGTCCTCTTGAATGAATAGAATGTTTTAGGTTCAAATATTGATAGATAAAAATTTTGCAATATTTTTAGATTAGAATAACTATCTCTCCAAGCTCAAGTCATAGTCCATCAATAAATTAGGTCGTCCAACCTAATTTCTTAGTTTTTTCTGCTTTATTTCTTAACTATAATTAGATTTTATTTAACAATTATTTTTTTTGTTTCAAATTATAATAATTATTTTGTGTCACAACTACCAAAAAAAAAACTAGGTTCGCGTCTGCTAAGGTGCCCAACGGTGCCCGATAACCTCACATTTATGGAGGTCGATGGATCAAGTTTCACCAAATATGAGAAGTTTTTGAGTTTGATTTGTCGTCTATTATATTCTTCAAAAAATCCTAACACTTCTTAAGCAAAATAAAGGTTAAAATAACCTTGACTGAAGTACCACTTTCCTTAGTTTATTTACATGGTGTTTTGTACGCAAACATAATTGAATTGGATTGGGCGATATAGATCTGGACATGACAAGAGGGCAGGACTGGATTGGAAAAGTTACATGTCTAGTTTTTGGTACAATTAGCCGATTAGGACTAGAAAGGACATGAGTAGACAAATTGCACCTAACAGTGAACGATGGTGGTAGAGGTAGAGGCATTGATTGTGGAGGACTTAAAGATGGCAGACACTGGAGGTGGTCGAGGAGGTAGTTATAGCCGATGTGGTGGAGGTAGAGGTGATCGTGGGTGGTGGTGAAGGTGGTTAATGGTTGTTCTGAATGTGATGGATGGGGTTGTTGTAGTGAATGATGGGGCGTATGTGGCGGACGATCAATGACAGACTCACTATGTAATTAGAGGGGGGAAGGACCCCCATTAAAAGATAAAAAAAAATGGAATTTTCTTAGGTTAAAAATAAATGTTTTTAAGTTTCTGTGATAGCTCCCCCCTGTAAACAATCCTTTGTGGATTGGTAAGAAGTCAGTCTTGTTTGGTAAAACGGAAAATTTCTCGCATGGGACCCCATCAATCAAAAAAAGTACCTCAAATCAACCAGAAAAGCAAAAAGAACTCTTGAAATCAACCAAATAAACCGAAAAAGTCTCTCAAAATTGACAAAAAAAATAGCAATCTCTTGAAATCAATCAATAAAACTTTATAAATCCTTCGAAATGGTGTAATTAGGCTAACAACATATTGGACGACCTTACAGGCCTTTAATCTACCTTAAAGGTACCCCCACTAGGAAAAACGTTTGGATCCACCACGCCACTGCCGACGGTGGTCGACGATAGTTGGTGGTGGTCGTTGGTGCTGGAGGCGGCAGTGATGATTGTAACACTCTAAAAATTTAACAAATAAATTTTTTTTGTAAATTCGGCAATATGACGTCTAAAATACGAAGGGTCCAAACACCTGTTTAAATGATATAACAAAAGGATGTTCACCCAATAAACAATACAACTAAAACCCTATAAACCGGGTTAGTTTGCATCATAAGGTTGCAACAAAATAATGGGACATCAAAACTACAACGACCTACTTAATCTAAGATTGATTTAATCTAGATTAATACGAGCGTTTCTAAGACAATATGAACTCTCTTCACAAAATTCCCCAAAAGACCGGCACTTCAAGATCTCCTATGTGCCCGGTAGCCAAGCCGACATCCTAAATTCCTCCACGTTTAGGATCTGTGAGGAAACAACAACCACAACAAGTGTTAGGACGAAGCCTAGTGAGATCCCATAAATATACAAATAATAGACATGACATTATAAAACCATAATCATGTTACCGAACTCCTCTGCCTCGCGCGGAACAATTCTATGCCATCAGTTTCTCAAACCTGAATATAAACATACAAGAAATACCTCTTGATTTACGGGGGAGACCCGCTTCCATCGGGGCGATATTTACTCGAAAGTGGGATCGCCCGCGATGGTAATGAATTACACCTCATGCCCCGATCTTAGTTCCCATGCCATAACGACATCACAACCTCAGACCGTATTTACTGCCCTTATTGCCTACTCCGTCGAGTTACACCTCAAGGTCTTACGGACATTACTGCCTATCCATATTCTAGACGAGTTACACCTCAAGGATACGAGATCCCTTATTGCCTACTCGCTAAGCGTTTAATAAAAGGCTCGTAATTATCGTAAGTAACGGTTAGTATTATTCAATTGTCTTTTGTTTAAAGTGTTCTAAAATTTGTATTGTTCATCTCACATTTGGTAAACTGAGTTTGAAGAATACGACAAAATACTTAAACTTAACTGATAGAACTTACAAACAATGATGTAACTGAAGATAGGTTGACATTAGTTGACTTAGGGATCTGTAACACCCATATTTTCGCCTTGAAAAGTGTTACGTAATCTGAACAATTCCTGTAAAAATACTCCAAAAATCCGGCTAAAATAAAACTTTAAACCTTTTACAGCGGAAGACTTTAACAATAAATATGTAACTTAAATGCTAACTCGTCTCATACCGAGCTGCGTTACAATATTTATTTGCAATAGATGCCTGAACATAACTTAGATGACGCAAGTCTCTACGTGTGCCCTTTTCCTCTGTCAACCTGAAACCTCTTACCTGAGATGTATACTATAGTCAGCTTATAAAGCTCAGTGAGTTCATGGTTTGCGTGAATAAAAATCATATCATATCATACATATCAACTTGTAAACTCTATAGCAAAATAGTATGCGTTTTCTTAAAACATGCAGCGCTGAAAGAAAAGAGATCTCATAAACTGTCTCCTCGGGTAAGGGTCATTTTGTCACTGACATTCCCTGGGTTGTCAGACCTACACCTGTCTAGACACCCATTACGGGGTTGTGCCACTTGTCGTGTGACTTACTGGTCAAATGTCCACCCTTTAAAACCGATCATAAAACTTTCATATGAAATAGCATGCTAGAGTTATTTGAAAACAACATAAACACATAGCATGCAACTGATCATAAATATCATACATGAAAAATATAATACATCATGTATGAAAACTGAAACATCATGCATACATACACATCACTATATAAATCATATAATGCTGAAAATAAATGTGTACATAGGTATGCATCTCAATGTAAGTCTCATGAAGACTCACCTGATTCCGTGTAGGTCGGCTACTCATAGCTTTCATCTGAAAACCTACACATTTTATATCATAATATCCAATTAACGGCTTACTTTCTCCAAAAGTCAACAAAAGTCAACCTGACTCGACCTAAAGTCAAACTCCAAAATCGGGTCTCTTAATAACTCAAATATCTCCATTTGATCTCATCATCAAATTACTTGTGGGTCAAACGAGATAAAAGTCAACCATTGGTCAACTTGGTCAACATCGACTAACTTTAATCAAACCCCAAGTCTAAAACTCGATTTACTTCTTAAAACGTCAAAACAATTATTTTATAATCTTATAAATCCATATCTCCAAATTAAAGCATCCGAATAAATACTTAACTCAAATCATGACGCTTTAATCTAATTAATAAATCAATATATTAAATAATATGAAAAATAACTTAATTAATATATTTTCGTAATATTACATGGAGCTCTAAATATTTCAACTCCAAAAACATTAAATTTTCCAATTGTCATCTCAACAATTTATAACTCAAATATATAATTAAATTTCAAGAATATTTGTTATTGGACATAATATAATAATGTTTAAAACTAAATTGATTTAGCCCAAATAAATTTAATTATTTTATGGAACATAAAATCTAATATATTTGACAAGGCCTAAATTAGATTAAAATACCAAGCCCAATATTTAAATCTGATTCTTGTAGAAAGGCCCAATTTAATTTATTGGCCTAAGATCCAAAATTCAAAGCCCAAGCTCTAAATGGTTAGACCAGTCCAACGAAAACAGCCAATCTGAACAAATTGTCGTCGACCAGCACCATTTAACGCACCGGTGACCGGAAAACGACCGTTTGGTTTCGTTTCTTCGTCGTTTTCGATGATTTTTCTTGCTAAAACTCTAAGAAATAATTTTTTCTCATTCATAGGAACAAGAATCAACAAAAACCATCAATTATAGAGTCCCAATTTCTCATTTAAATTTTTAGCTTTTAACCCACTATAAAATCCGAAAAAAACACAAAATCGGACGTTCTAAACCAAAATATGAGACATAAGACTACGAGGGTTTGATAAAGGACTTAAAAACGAAGCTAACCATATAAAGAACTCGAAATTTGGTTAAGTATTATACCTTCAATCATCGATAAACCGAAGTTTCGAACATGGACTTTCGAGCTTCAATTTCTCCCTCGTTTCTTCACGATTTCATAAGTTTCTTGAATGAAAAATGTTGTCTGGAGTAAGGACTATATGTATATGGAATCGTTTGGCTTATTTGTTGACTAGAAGAGCCAATAAGAGGCTTCAAAGTACAACCATCGACACATTCCTTTCAAATGTGCAGATCTGACATATTTACGAAACAGGTCCTTCTGGTTTGGACCTGTTCTAAACTGACAACGCCCCTTAACTATCAGCAAATTACATTCGGCCCCCTAGCTTTAGAGATTTGGCCAAATTTACATTTTTCACCCATGTTTTGACTTTTTCCTTCACTTTTAGTCCGATTGATCGTAAACCCATTTCTTCACTTTTCTCTTTCGCTAAGTGGCATGATTGGCTTTTTTCCACGTTTTTCTTCAAAAAAAATTATCTAATAAAATAAAACCCATTTTATTTTATTTTTCCTTTCTTTTCATTTTTATTTATTTGCCACATTTTGGGGTGTCACAGGATCGTTTATTGAAACCTTATCGGGTAAGTGTTTACCAGGTGTCATTTACATTATTGGGTGAATATAACAAGAAATGAGAATCTTACTTTATAAGAGGCATAATTTACCGGGTAAGTGAGAGAGAAGCTTAGGGGCGGACCTACTAAGCCCAAGTGGGGTCTCGTGCACCTGCTCAACTTATTTGAGTAAATAGATTTTTTTATGTGGTAAAAAAAGTTGAAAGGTGCACACGCTAAACTTTGAAGTGTGCTCCGAGATATTATCAAACTCATTTGTCCGTAAACAATTACATGATAAACAAACTCAATAAATGACGTTTCAGATACAATCTATACTATATTATAAAAGAGACATAAAAAACTCTTAATTACAACATTTTAAACACAAAATACAACTAATTAAAGTCAATTACTTAATTTACAATTTCATAATGCTTTGGTACAACGTATCCAAGCACAGTATCTCACAGCATCATCCCTCACGCCAATCGTTCTCTTCTTCTTGCTTCAATAACACACTTCCAAACCCTAACACTACCACCATCGGCGTTGCTCCCTTCTTCTCTCAATCGGCGTTGCTCTCGATCGTTGACCACCATTCTAGGTTTCTGCTCAGGACGAAAAGCTACATGACCTATCATCGTTCCAGATCTCAAAATCTTCCACCATCGCCATCAATGGCAAAGCTTCGCTCCAAAATCTCAGATTAAAATCGGTTTGCTCGAGGTAATTGGCTTCCAAAAGCTTCACAAATTCAACGATTTTGAGAAGTTTTCTCGGGTTGTTTTCGTTCATCAGCAGATAGAAAAGTAAGTTCAGTGTTCTTCAGATCTATTTTTTGCCTTTGTTCAGTTTTGTTGAGTTCCTTGGAATTAAAACAAGTTATTTTGCATTATGATATAAATCTATAATTGCTTATGGCAAAGTCTGTGTTGGATGAAGTTGATCTTTTTTATGATGCCCATTTGATCATATCTTCATTTTTTGACTTTGACCCGCCCACAGATACACAGACAAGGGAATAATCTTTATTTGCAGAATCAGACATGATGAATAGTGCTTGTGGAAACATTATCACCATATGTAATATGCAGAGTCCACATGGGATCCTCTGGGTAAAATCGGTTTGCTCGAGGTAATTGACTTCCAAAAGCTTCACAAATTCAACGATTTTGAGAAGTTTTCTCGGGTTGTTTTCATTCTTCAGCAGATAGAAAAGCAAGTTCAGTGTTCTTCAGATCTATTTTTTGCCTTTGTTCAGTTTTGTTGAGTTCCTTGGAATTAAAACAAATTTCACACTACAAGTTATTTTGCATTATGATATAAATCTATAATTGTTTATGGCAAAGTCTGTGTTGGATGAAGTTGATCTTTTTTATGATGCCCATTTGATCACAGCCCAACCTTTTTGACTTATTTGATCACAATGCCAGGGTTAAACAGTTTGGTAACGGTTGAAATCTTTGTTCTGTGAACAGGTAGAAATTTGTTTAGATACTTGGTTGATCATGGTCATTGTTCTTTCTTTAATCTACATAGAATAATAGGTATGGAGTTTTGATTCATCGTGATTCTGTATTCATGTTGCTGTTAAATGTCATCACCTAGATAGCTCATTGTATTATCTATCATGTTTGTTCAATGGTTTTGGTAATGCTATGTTTTAGAAAAGTTTTTGGTGTTATCAAGAGGATGGTATCGTTTATGATTTGGCATCATTTTTCCCATTTTCAAAATATTAATTAATGTCCCATCCCACCACTCTATATGCCATATTGTGTATTTTGTTGGAGTTCTATTTGTTTCTTCTCATTTTAGATTTCTCATTTACTTTTGGTGTTTAAATCAGATAGTAAATCCCACCACTCTATATGTCATAAATCAGTATTTTAGATTTCTCATGTTGTTGAGTCTGGTGCTGAGAGAACTTTTGAGCCTTGGCGTGCAGAGGATGAGGTGAAATTTTATACACAATATATGATAACTATTTACCTGTGTATTAATGAGCATAAGGTAACTTGTATGAAAATATGCATCGTTTTCAGGTGGTAGATGAGGAGCAAAGAAAACGAGATGCTGAAGAGATGGGAGATGTCATGAAGTCCTTGACAATTTTAAGGAAAATTCTGAGGTTATTGAATTTAAATCAGGGATCAAAAGAGTCCATCCGTAGAATTGATGATGATGAGCTTGAAGATGACGATGAATTAACAATTTCAGGCGGTGAAACTTCACAAGTTAGTTCTAAGGTATGTTCGATGTGTTCATATATGGTTTGAAGTGTTAGGAAGTGGTTTGTTTCTAATGGTGGGTTTATTGCTATGTGTTAAGAAGTGGTTTTAAAATCTGTTTTCTTTTGTTACCATTACATTTTTTATGCAACCAATTTGCTTTTGATTAAATTTAGGGTTTTTAATTGAGTAAGCTAGGGTTCTTCTGTAGGAAATCGCAGTTGGCCATCAAGAAAACATGGGCCGCTCCAACAATTGGAAAGTTCATCCGAGACCTACGACACAAATTTAATGTTTGAACTTCGAAAATATGTAGTTTAACGGGGATGCTATATCCAATGACTGAAATTCGATAGTTTCTCCACGACGACTTTCATTGTTTGAAAGTTCGAAATTCAATTTATTCACTTTTACGAAACGAATGCACGTTATTTCACTCGAAAGATCTGATTGTTGTGATATATTACTTTGCAATCTGTTTTTATTGTTAACTTTGGTTGCATTCCTTAACCTTTATGGATATCTAAAGTTTATAATTGTGTATTTGTTACTTTTTTCACCATTCTAGATTATAACACCCTGAATTTTTATCCTATTTGGAGAAGAGTGTTGAATTGGGTGAACCGGTAAAGGAAGAAACACATATGGTTGTCTCGGCCATAGTGTCATGCGGTTGTGACACCTGTCACAATAGCATCAATGGTACTGAAAACGTGGTAGTCTCAGCTATAGTTCCATGCAGTTGTGACATATGTCACAATAGCAACGGATATTACCAAATGGTTGGTCGTCCCAACGAATGTGCCATGTAATTATGTCAATGGTGTAACACCCGTAATTTTTGAGTAAGTATTATTTCGAGTTAGTATAGGAATCGATCTTTTGAGAGAAATAAAGGAAATGAGATTTTGGGATTAAATTCTAGATTTTATAGTCTAGCTAGATGAGGAATTCAATTACGAGAACAACGGTTCTTTCCGGAGCTAAAACGAAGAAGTTATGGCCAAAACAACGATCGGTACAAGCTTGGCTAAAGTGCCTAGCGAAAGTGACATGTGTCACTTTAGCTTGGCACTATCGCTGAGAGTGTAAAACTCTCGGTACATCTGGTGCGAGAGTGCCTCGCGAAAGTGACATATGTCACTTTAGCCAGGCACTATCGCGGAGCGGGTCAGAGGGGTTAAAATTCCGATTTTTGGGGGTTTTCTTCATTTCCTCATATCTCCTTCACCACAACTTCGTTTGAGACGATTCTTTTTGCTACGGTTTCGTATTTGAGAGCTTTTCAATGATAGGTTGTTAGTTTTGGGAAGAGTTAAGAGTATTTGGTGATGGATTGGAAGCAAAGGTCAAAAGTTCATCATCACCGGCTCCATCTTCAAGAATTTTTGGTTTTCTAGGTTTTCACCAAAATCCATGTGGTAAATTTACTTTCTCCATCTCTAAACCTTGTTAGGTGATATAAATACTCCATTGATGGTTTCCTAGTGTTTGATTCCTTCGATTTCGGTTTGTAAGATTTTAGAAGATTTGGGTCCAAAATTAGGGTTTGGCCCAAAATGGAGGTTTTGATGTAACATGTTCGGGGATCGATTCTATATGGTTTTGGATGTATATTTATGGTGGAAAATTTATGGATCTAGGTTTTGAAGGACTTTGCTTGTGGACTCGGAATTCTTCAAGGAAGTTTAAAGCGGGGTAAAATCTAGATTTAGCCTAAATCTAGCAAGGTGAGTTCAAGTTGATTTGTGAAAACGGTGTACATGCCAAAATGTTCATTTTAAAGTGTTTTGTGTTTTACATGAAATTGTTAACTGCTGATCACCTTATAAGTTTTGGTTATTTTAAGGTGTTTAGTTTTATAAACATGGTGAAACATCCATTTTGGGGATCTTTGAGTTTTTTGGTAAATAAACCATATTGAAATGTTTCTTTGATGATTTTACATATACAATTGGAGTCAATTGTCGTAAGGGTCATTTGGTGTATTTGATCTCATAAACCTTTTTAGAAAATGAGTGTTATTGTATTATGAGGCGTTTTGAAAACATAAGAGTATAAGTTCATTTGGGTTAATTACACTTTTGGTCATGTTTGCATAATAGTTGGTCAAACATGTTTCCATGTTTAAATCAGTTTTCATTTGGGTATTTACGTAAAGTGTTGGGCCTTTGGTTCGGTTTTGACTAAATGAGTCGTGTGGACACTTATCCGGAATTATAACCGTCGTGGATTTTGAGTGTGATGGCGCATATTTGCGTCATTTGTGAATTACATGTTTTAGGAGCTTTGGTCTTTCATTCGGAGTCATGTAATTTTAGACAGTATTGTATTGGATCCATAGGCACGTAAGTCTGTTGGTTTTGTAAGGCTTGAGGTTTTGGGTTACATTTAATGACCGCTCGGGTTTGCTAGCGAGTAGGAATATGTGGTTCGAGCCGCACAGTTGAAACTCGTCTAGATTGGATAGGCACCCGGGCTCATAAGACATCGGAGTGGAACTCGACGGAGTATGGCAAGGGGCAGCAACAGGTCTGAGGATTGTGATGTCTTGTATGGCATGGGAACTAGGACCGGGGCACGTTGGTGAAATCCAATAACATCATGGGTGGCCCCATTCACTTGTTCTTGCCACCCCAGATGGAAACGTTTAGAGGACATGCAAGGAAGTCGCGTGAACGGCCTACTTGCGTGTTTCTCTATTCTCGATATTTACGGATCTCCTCATCGTTGATTCGTGGTATTTTAAATGGTAATGTCGTATTTTACCAACTTTGGTTTTTATGTGGTCGACGATAAATGATGGCTTTAATATTGGGTTTTCCCCACGTATATTAAGGTTTGAATGGAATGCGTCATTTCTACGTTTTCAGTATTTGGTTTCTTTCCATTTTATGGTTGCGTGAGTTTTGGGTCTATTGTCCGTATTCACGGCAATGTTTATTTATATAGTTTCTCCTCTATGGTTTATGAGTGTGCAATATTGTAACAACCCTCGTTTCCGCCTCTAAACCGAGACCCAACGAAGGGTGTTACGAACCGAGTCTCAACCATTTATATATAATTAAAATAAAACATATTACAAATAATGCGGAAGCAAAACATAGTTTATTTATATAAAACATACCACGATGGATCATAGTTACAAAGTACATATTTATCTTCTAATAAACACATACTAAGCTAAGTTATAAAAACCAAATTATACAAACCAAAACACCACCCGATTAAACCACGAAATGAAGCTTTCGATAATCCCTTTGAGACTTCCTTTTCACCTCTCAAGTAATCTTGTCCTCAACTGAGATACATATTTATAATTTTTAAGCCATTGATTGACTTGTGATTACAAATCTCATTTCAATGCACAAAACATTTAGAAAATCAAATTATAGCCTCAAATAAGTTATTGTATCATGTATATGCATGTAAAACATTTAAACATTCATGCTTTCCGAATTTAATCTCTCCCGGTGGGTGTCGCCCCTTCCGGCTTTTATTCGGAACCCTTCGTCAAGGATTCGGGACCGTTTCTACGACCCCTTACCGCGGTTATACCGTCTCGATGGTTCTTATTCCACCGGTGATCAAATTTTTTCCTTTATCATGCGTTTTAAAAATACATATAACATGTTATACATAGCTATATCATTTAAGGTTGTCCATATTCTTTATGATAACCAAATATGAACAAAACTTCATGAAAACATGTACACAAATATGTATCTCAGGTTTGGAGATCAAACCAAAAGAAAAGATAAGTAATCACCTTGGTTTTTGGCTAAATGACACTTAAATTCTGCAGCCCTCTACCCTTGCTTGCTAATATCCTCTTTCAATTCACAAAATATGGAATTGTATGTGTGTTTGATTGTTTTCTGCTGGAAAAAGAACTTAAAAAAAACAAAAGAGGCTTATATTTATACTAGAGGTTAAGGTGCTTGTAACTAGGTTAGTCACTAGTTGATGTGGCATCCTCCCATGCACCATATGCCACCAAATAACACCTCAAGCTGCCACTAACAGCCCCTTTTTCCAGCCCCTTTTCTTTTGTCTTTAGTACATATAACAACTTTATTTATAATCCCTTTTAATTATTTATTAATACTAAATAATTCATTTTATTTATTTTATTTTATAAAATCCAGCAGCTGCCTTTTTATTTATTTATTAAAATTTCAGCAACTTTTTTTTTTCATTAATTAAAATAGGCTGTTACAAATATGTTCCACCCGTGTTGGGTATTTCAAGATATAACATTTTACCTGCGTTTTATAAAAAAAAATTGGGAGTTCTCTCTCTATTCTCATTTTGAGCAAGTTTTGGGTTAAACCTAAGTTTATGAAAGAACGTTTTATATTGGAATCTTATTCTTTAAAACAGCTTGGTTTGATTAGCGATCAACTTGGTGTCTCTTTCGTTTAAAATGCATGTTTATTGGTAAACGAGTCGTTTTCGTAAGAAAAGCATATCATTTAGAAAGATTATGATTTTAATTGCATTCTTACATTTTAAACGGTTTATTTATTTATGTTGAAAACTCTTGAGCTCACTAGGCGTCAAACATAACCTTTTTATTTGTCGGTATGTGCATCAGGTTCCAGTTGGGAGTTTGGTTCTAGCAGTTCTATGAAGAGTCGAGCCTTAGCTTGGCACAAGTGTGAGTAGTTGGTGAAGTCTTCCGAAGATTGGAGATAGTGATCGTTATTGGGTTTTAGTAGCACCCGTCCTCATATTAGACTGTATGTATAGATTGAACGTGTGTGTTGAGGTTAATTTCTTAAATTGTGATTGTAGATGATGCAATTATCGATGCATTTAGAAATTTTTAAATTGGTTGCTAATTCCCGATTTGAGGGTGTTACATAGATGGGAAAAATTCTTACAGTTTTGCCTTTCTTTTTGAAATGAGGTCGATTTGGACACATCAGATTGATTCCTATTCTCAAGGAATGCTCAGCTTTTTAATTATCCGGTAGATATCTGTTTTGTTTTTTATTTTCATCTGTGATTTATAATTTCATCCATTCATGTATGTTATTATGTAAGTATGACAACATTATGATCGAGGGTAAACTTGATTTGCAAAGATCAACTGGATGAGGGTAACATGCCTTCTATATATGCTCTATCAATCGATTTTTTTGCATGTTTCTTTCTATGAAGCAAGGATTTCATTCTAGTCTTTACGTGACTCGATTTTTATGACGGGTTTTTTATCAGCTTCTCCTTCCATGCTTATATGTTAGATACTTGGATTCATCATTTTAAAAGATGAAAACAGGGATGGTACTTAGGGTGGAGGACTGGCGGACTTATAGTAAAAGACTCAAAGAATGATTAGGATGGAGGACAATTAGGATGGAGGACTGGTGGACTTAGGGTGGAGGACTGGCGGACTTATAGTAAAAGACTCAAAGAATTATAAAGAGAGAATTGTAGAAAGAGAATTGTAGAGAGAGAGAGAGAGTTATGAAAGAGGATTTTATTTCTTTCAAAGGATGGATTACAAATGAGGGGGAGGCCTTCCTTTTATAGGCAAGGAAAAGGTCCTCTTACATAAGCATGACGTAAACATTACATAAGCAAACAATAATTCTACAAATGAGGTAAGCGCTTACATCACTAGAAAAGTGATTTCATGCTTCCATCATTTTTACATCATCATTTTAAACTAATCAAACTTTAATAATAAAGAAAAAATAAAAGCACACATTTTATTTCAAACTGATGCTTTTATTTCCAACGCGAATCTGGGTGCGACGGGTCATCTTCATACGGATCGTAAGGTTCGTCATTGAGGAAGACATAGTCATCTTCGTTTTCAGAAATGTCAAAGTCATCTTCAGAGGAATCAATGGATTTGGCAAGGTGGGTGCTGAACCATTGATTGAGCGTCTCCTTCCATAATGCCACTTATCTGGCCATATCTCTGCACCTTCCATTACCTGTGTCGGGATGTTGTGAAGAGCTATATTGTTTGCAGACGCCAAATCGTTACGTATCTTCAAAAGTTTCCGGGTATGATTAACCTGGAAGGATCGGCTGGCTGGGTTGATATCATGCCAAGTATGGATGAAGGTTGTGGAGAAATGGTAAATCAGCGGTTGTTTGTTTGTGAGAGAATTTCCGGGTAGAAAGGAGCACGGTCTTTTGAATCAGATTAGCACGTAAGTTTTGTGACTAACATGCAATCGCTGGATCCATTGATGGACCGGAAGGAACCATTGGAGAATAGTGTACAGATTCTTTTGTTCAGGGGGAACGTGTTCAAACTGACACTGGAACATGTATGTGAACAGTTTGCATGTGTTGAAGGAGATGGCGACGGTATGGGTTTCGAAGAGATACCAGAAGAAGCAGAGTGCTTCTTTAGGAAGCCTGAATAGTTCATGGATATGGAAAATGTTGAGGAAAGGGTAGTCGGGATGAAACATGTAATTTTTCATGAAGGGACCATGTTTTGCAAGAAGGACATTATAAAATGTCTTCCAATTCAGTAAGGACCTTTGGCTCAGGGTTAAATCAGCAATGACTTCAGTTACTTCTTCAGGGAGATCTTGGGTGGTTGTGCGAGAGGCTTCTTAGGGAGTAGATGAGCTGGAGTTGGCCTTATCCATAGCAAACACCAATGGGATGACCATGTGTTGGGGAATCCTTTCAGGACCACTATATTTATAGTGCTTTGGCCTTGACAGAAAATTTGCGAGAATATTTTCTGACCCTTTGATGTGCTTTACTGTAAACTTCCACTGTGAGAACCAATTTGCCCATCTTAAAAGTTGTGCCTCTGGAAGCATCTTTCTTTTGAATTGGAGCATACGTGGGAAAGAGGACATATCCATCTCAATATGGAAACAGTGACCGATAAGATGGAATTGGAATTTTTCTATTCCTCTTTTGACTGCTAGAATCTCCTTGAAAGTTGAATGGTAGTGTTGCTCTGAGGCTTTGAACGTGCCACTCTTGTAACCACAAATTGTTCTGACACCTTTGTCATCTTGTGCAAGTAGAACTGCTCCCCAGTATTCGTCACTCGCATCTTTCTGGAGAATTCTTTTGTCAGTAGTAGTGGGAATCTTTAGAGGTGGCATCTTGTCGGCTAGTTGTTTTATAGCTCTGACAGCTATTGTTTGTCGTTCAGCCCAAAGTGGTGGTTCCTTTTTTAGCATGGGGAATAAGTGTACAGTATGGTGTGACAGTTTTGGCAAGAAGTCGGCCATGTAGTTGACAAGACCAAGGAACTGTTGGACTTCTTTTTGTGACGAAAGCACATCTGGAAACCTGTGGAGCTCTTGAGCGATATGGGGTTGTGGTTGATATTTCCCATCAAAGATCTTCATTCCAAGAAAGTTAATGGAGTTAAATCCTATCTCCATCTTCTTTTCAGATAGCATAATGCCATACTGTTGAATTATGGAATGAAACTTCGAGAGTAAGCTGATATGGGAATCTTCGTCTGGAGAAAACAGGAGAATATCATCAATGTAGATCAGGGCGTTTTGGAGAATAGGCTCAAAGATTTTGACCATTGCCTTTTGGAATGCCGAAGGGGCATTTTTTAATCCAAATGGCATAACGTTCCACTGGTAATGATGATCTGGTATGCAAAAAGCAGTCTTCGGCCGATCATCAGGATGTATGCCCAATTGCCAGAATCCAGCTTTAAGATCGAATTTTGATAAGACCTTTGCATTTGCTAGAGACTGGAATAATGACCTTTTCTGTGGCAGGGGAAACTTATCATCAGCCAAGAAATGATTAAGTGGTTGATAATTTATGACTAGCCTCAGCTTGCCTCTGACTTGTTCGCTTCTCTTATTGACATAAAACGCTTCACATGCCCATGGTGAAACCGTGGGTTCAATGATGCCTTGTTGAACATTCTTGGACTGCTAGCTGGTAATGATCAGGGTTCATTCCTGGATGGCTTGCCCTTGTCGGGTTGACGTCCTCGTTTTGTTTGAACGGTAAGGTAACAAAAAACGAAGGATTTAACCATAAAGGGTTTTTGCTTTTTGTGAGAAACTCTGTATGACTAGAAGCACATGATGTATGGATGATTTGTTGTTTAAGGGGTTCTATAGTGAGTGTGGATGCCATATAGAGTTTGGGCACGGAACTCCAGGGGTTTAGGTAACTTTTGTATCGGAGACCTTGCTCAGCAAACCTTATGTTTGGCAAGGTATGAAGAATATCGAATCCGATGAGGAGATCTTTACCGTGGGAGCTTGATCCTAAGAACCTGTGTCTTACCACACATTTTGGAAATAACCGGATATGGATTGGGACACTGATCTTGTCAATAACAAATGTATCACCACTAGCTGCTAGGAACTGTTGATAATGTGGTTTCCAGTAACTGCTAGGGAGAATTTTCGGGTTTAGTTTTGAGACCGATGATCCTGTGTCAAAGAAGGCTATGACCGAAATGGGTTTAGCATATGTTGATGTGAGCAGGTGAACTTTAGCTAAGGGCGCAGGTTGAGGTTTTTGTAAGGGTAAAACTTGCGGGAGAGAGGAATGAATAGGAAGGGGGCTTGTCATGAATACTTCGATATCAGAGTGTTCATTCGAATGGTCTGGTTCGGACTCTTCATCTGATGATGAATCGTAATATGCTATGGTGCATATTGTGTGATCATCTGGTTCATCGTCAAGGGAGTACAGGGACTCCAAATCAGAAATATCCACTGGTTTGACTTGATTAAGACTCTGAATCAAAGCTTGAGACTTTCTTTTGTCTTTGCAATCTTTTGCAAAGTGTCCTTTCTTATTGCAAATGTAACATCTGTCAGAAGTGCGTCCTCGGTGTGTTTTCTTTCTGATGAACTTCCATTTCTTCCGTGGGAAACCCTTGGTGGTTTTCTTTCTGGAAGAGTTAAAGAACTTCTTGAAATGGGACTTCTTCTTTGTACGAGAGCAATCACAGGAAGATTTATCTTTGCATTTGATCTGGAGGTATTTTTCATCACAGACTGAACCAAAATGTTTGCCAGTTTTTTCAAGTTCGTCCATGAACTTTCTTGAATTACAAAACTTGGCAAGTGCATTGAGCACCATTTGATACAGGACACCAAGTGTGACATTAGAAATCAAGATGTTTTTTGACTCCAATGATCTGAATACCTCACTGGCAAGAGATTCTGGGAAAGAATTTAGAAAAACTTGCTTGAGGTTGACATTATCAATACCTTGCAGGCAATAAAACCTTTTTGACATGTGATTGTAATGTTCTTCAAGGTCCTTCTTTTGGAATGAACAACATCTCATTTTTAAGAATTCCTTCCTTGCTTGAGCGATGTGTTCAACCGGATTTTCATGAATTCCTTCTCATTTTTAAGAATTCCTTCTTTTAGTAAGTGGTAAATGAATGGGATTTACTTCACTTGGAGGTAAATTGCTTTGATACATATTACCAGGAGTTTCTATAACTATTGTATGTTACATGATACATATCACTATTATCATCATCATCTATGTTGCTTCTAAATTTGTTAAGGACTATCGATTTTTTTTCTTCATCAAGTGGTGTCCGGATTTGTTAAAGCTTTATGTGCCTCCAATGAAGCTTCTATTAAATACACTATTCTTTTATACTCTGCATTGCAACCTGCAGTGACTCTATTGCTTCTGAGTTTTGAGTTCCAATTTTCAAGTATGTGAATATAGCTTTGACTTGAGGAGATATTTAGACCGTGTTTTTTACCTTTTATTATATTGCACAGTTGGTTATTGATCTCTATTTGGTTCTTACCTTTTTTAGATTGTGTTTGCCACACAGTACACAAGAACAATAATCCTATTTTCTCCTTTCCTTTTTCTTTTAAATTTTTGCCTCCCATACCTTTTTATAACGAATTTAAAGCTTACAGGTCCTTTTTAGATAATCAACTTTAAAAACCGACAATGTGGCAACCACTTCTTGCTAAAATGTGGCAAGTCAACTCAATGAATTTGAAAAAGTGGCAAAAAATAGCATCTGGTTGATTATGAGAAGTTCATATAAACTGTTAAATATAACCTTTTATATTGTTAGAGCTCTACAATATTTTCAAAATATAAGTACCTGGATGATGAGATATATGTAAATGGATAATATATGTATACGAATGTTCATGAATTTGCTTATGCAAGTGTTATGTGTGTTTAATATTTTCTTGTGTTTTACTTTTTTTTTTGAACAGCATTGAAATTTTTATTATCAAACAACAAAGGGCACACAGTCCTTACAACACAAAAACACAACTATTACATGAGCACCGAAAAAACGCACAGCACCTTACAACCAATAAATGCAGCACCAAGAAGGAAAAGAACAAAATAGGCTTGGGTTTGAGAGAAGCAACCCCTCAAAACCAGCAGCAAACAACATCAAAAAACAGTTTGCACTCCCTTCGTAGCATCACGACACCTCTGTCCAGAAACAACACCGAATCAACAACGAAAACAGCAATGAAACAATACCGAAACAACAGCGAAACAGAACCGAAACAGCAGCGAAACAGAACCGAAACAGCATCGAAAACAGCAGCGAAATAGTACCAAAACATCATCGAAACAGCAGCAAAACAGTACCGAAACAGCATCGAAACATCAGTGAACCAGTACCGAAACAGCAGCGACAAACTCCTGATCAAGACAACATCGAAACCGCATCGAAACAACAGCGAACAGTACCGAAATATCAGCGGTAACAACACCAAATCATTCTGCGCAGAATCGCCCACCACCGAGTGTTCCAGCTTCACAGTCGAACCCCAGATATGTTTCATTCTTGTGTTTTACTTAAATAGTTATTTTCAATTAAATGGTTGTTGATTTGATATTTTTATCATCTAGAATTTGAATTCAAATATTTATCAAATGGTCATTTTAACTTAAACCGAGTTCTCAAATAGTCATTTATTTCATTGGACTCTTACAAAATGAAAGCATCAATGAATATATGGTACCATCTAATATGAACATATGTGGTTTTAATATCATGTTTAAGATGCCAAAGACATCAATGTTGAATTATTCAGTTCAAGTCTAAAGTTTACCTTGTTTGCTAAGCACTTTCTCAAGACACAGATATGACACCACATTTCTTTTGTTTTTTCACTTTATCAACATAAGATGGTCTAACTATGTTCGTACTTTGCATTTTTGCTTACATTTTTTTTTAATTTTACGTCCCACCGCATTGCACGGGTACACTGCTAGTATTAATTAATTTAAATATATTTTTTGTTTGACAATTTTTTAGCTTTGGCCCAAATCAACCCAACCGCAAGTATTTTCCAATAAAATCCAATATTGGCCAACCCGACCCGGATCGGCCTGATCCATCTAACTAATTGCCGGTAATTAGATCCGATAATATCAATAAACCCCAAATTAAGGAAAACTAGCCGTTATAAAGAGCGCCCTTCCAAACGTTCATATTTTTCTTATATTCCTTCTTCCCGATCATTCCTGATCGTCCAACCAACCAAACCCTATCATATTTTTTTTTCCTTTTCTCTGTCGCTCTACAACCAACACTTTCCCGTTTTCCGGTAACTTTTATGACGGAAATGAAAGGGGATAACGCCGGAGCAGTGACACTGACACCGTCAAAATCAAAACTCTCACGTAAGTCAAAGCGGCCGGAAAATGTCAACCCTAACGTAACTAGTCCTGACCCGAAGGCTTCAAAGTCTCCGGCAATCAAATCGGCGACTAAAACTCAGAAATCGGCGTTGAAGAAACCGAATCCAGTTACGTCACCTACTCCGACTCCGAGGAACAAGATCCGGGAGAGGAAATTTGTGGTGGCGAAGAAGAATTCGAAGGGAGGGAAACCTAAAACCCCAGCGTCCGTCAATTGTAAGTGTAAAGTTGGTGTTAACTCTAAAAAGTGTTTGTGTGTTGCTTACGAGACTCTTAGGGCTTCTCAAGATGAGTTTTTTAAGATCGCGAGTGCAAACCCTGGTGGAGAAGAGGAGGATGAGGAACAGAAGAAAGCCCTAATTGAAAACCCTAATTTGGTGAGCGAATTTGGAGAGAAATTAAGTGAAGGTGAGATCGTTGAGGCGTATGATGAAAAAGTTCGTGCACATGTGAAGCGAAGGGATAAATTGTTAGAGGTAGCAAGACAGAGCATTCCTGAATGTGGAAGAGTGATGCATCTGGTGAAGGCATTTGAGAATGCTCTCACGTTACCCAAATCAAACACCGAAACCGATAACGAAGAACGGAATAAGGATCTTGAAGACGAGACAAGAAAGGTTTCGAAATGGGAATTGCCTGGATTGAGACCTCGGGCTCCTGTGACTGAATTTTCTTCTCCGGATCTTTTCCTAACACCTGAGAGCTTGGGATTCGTATCACGCGTTTCTTCTTGTTCATCGGGTAGCAGCCATGGAAGGTTGGTAATCTTGAACTTCACTAATTTACTCGAAAGAGCTACAGATTTCTGTTTCTGTTCTTTAGATTTGGTTCTGAATTGGTTGTTACTTTTAGCGTTTCAAACAGGAACTCTGGTGGTGGGAGGCATAGCAGAAGAAATGTATGTGCCAATTCTGTTATGGCTACTCCAAGATGAAAATAGGATTTGTTTTCTCTATGCTGATTAGGAATTCAGTTTTAACATCAGTTTTGTTAATCATGTAGAGTTCTGAATCCACTGCAACTTTTGGTGGTAGCCGAGGGAAGAGACGGACGCTTAAGGCTACTCCGCAACAACCCTTCAAGCTCAAAACCGAGGTTAGCTTTATGATAACTTCAAGCTCAAAACCGAGGTTAGCGAGTCTCTCAAAAGGGTATATTTTTGCATACTCACTATACTGCTATATTGCTTGTATGCAGCAAAGAGGAAGATCAAAGCAAGAAGAGTTCATGAAGAAAGTACAAGAGATGATGATTGAGCAGGAAAAGCAGAGGATTCCTGTTGCCCAGGGTCTCCCATGGACAACAGATGAACCACAGGTGTGAGCTTGTTTTACAATATCATTTTCTCAGATTTATATTGTATCAAAGCTTTTTAGAAGTAAATTATTCAAGATTGTATGATTGTTAAGAGTTATGGTTAATGACTGTTGGGAATGAGTAATTTCAGTGTTTGGCAAGACCTCCGGTTAAAGACAGTACTCGGCCAGTTGATGTGGTGCTACACAGCGACATGAGGGCCGTGGAACGTGCTGGCTTTGACAATCAGGTATTTCCACTTGCGGAACTATACTAATTTTCCACTTACACTTTCTTTTGACCGGTGTTTTGCTGGATTATATGGCAGGTTCAAGAAAAGCTCTCGTTCATCGAGCAATACAAACTGGAAAGAGAAAGACAACAAAAGGTAGATATTCACAGTTGATTGAAGTAGGCCATGCAGCTTCATCAAATGATGTCTTGTCTTGCTTCTTGTTGTGTAGTTAGCAGAAGAGGAAGAATTAAGGCGGTTGAGGAAGGAGCTTGTGCCGAAGGCGCAACCTATGCCCTATTTCGACAGGCCTTTCATTCCAAAAAGGTATATTGTCACCAATTATCACATCTTATTTGCGTTTTTCCGAAAAAACGTTCACTCTTTGCCAAATGTAATGGTTTTTTTTTTTTGCAAGAATGGTTTAAAATCCCTGGCTTGTTGTTTGCATATGTTTTTTGTAGGTCAGAAAAGCAACCCACATTGCCCAAAGAGCCAAAGTTTCACAACCCTCAGCATAAGAAGATGTTTGTTGGTCACTAGGGACTTCTTGTGTAATTTGGTTGTGTATATGATGCAATTATTCTGGTTGCAATTTTGGGTCCAAGATGCCAATTCTTCTACTTTAGTTCATGTTTGATAAATTATTACTTCAAATTTCGCTTGTGCAGAATTATTGTTTCTATTTGTTTGATTCTTCTTGACCTTTCAAACGGTGGGAAGAACAATTGTATTTGGTTTTAGCTATTTAAATTATTAGAGAACCGAACGTCTTCAAACCGGCCAACCCGAACTAGAAATGGAAAACAACATGGTGTGCCACCTAGCCTTTTCTTCTCAGGCAATCGCAACATGAGATCTTTTCTTCACGCTAAGGCAGGACACTCCCTTTATCGATGTATCACAACTTTGCAGATCATTTATCACCGTTCATCTTCGATACAAGAGCGTTTGATCAACTTATTATGTATGCACTGACATAAATTATAGGTTCAACTAAGGTCATTGCTCTAATGAAATAACACACTCCATTTTAGTTGTTTTATTTCAATTTGAAATGTACAATCACCCGGTAAACAAGATTTACTTCTGTTCAAAACTAAAGCAATCGACAAATATGAAAATAAGAGCTTATGTTCATCATTATTTCAGTAACAACGTAACATCAACTCGCCACCAATATCCCTTGAAACAAGAAAACTACATAAATATCAAAACTGTAGGGCATAGAAAGGTTCAAGTTTAATGCCACCAAAATCCATAAAACATCTAAAAGATACATAACAATTAAGCAAAAAAACAACAGGTAAAGATCAGAATTCAACTCTAATAGGCAAAGGATACCAGAAATTGGCCATCTCATGAAAGGCAATGAATTCAAGTGTTTCAAAGGTCCATTCGGGATTCTTGCAGCCACCTTTTATCTACTCTTCTTCGGCATCCTTCTTCTTCTTTTTCTTCTTCTCCTTTTTCTTTCCGCTTTGGCTTGCTTCATCATCGCTCGCAGCAGCTAAGGGAGTAGCAGGTGCATCACCATTTTCGGCATCTTTATCCTTCTTTTTCTTCTTCTTCTTTTCAGATTTATCATCTCCATTCTCATGCTTGCTAACAGCTTCATCACCCTCTTTCTTCTTCTTTTTCTTCTTCTTCTCTGTAGTATCACCTTCCACCTCTTCCCCAGTCTTGTCCTTCGCTTTAGGAGTCTCTTCTACTTCAGCTTCAGCCTTCTTTTTCTTCGAAACTACTGGTGTATCCGTAGCATCCGCATCTTCTAATTTCCTTTTACGCCCTTCATCACCATCCTCATTATCCTTGTGTTTCTTCTTCTTTTTCTTCTCACTGTCAACTTTCACCGTCTCCGTAACTTCCACAATTTGTTCAGTTGCTGCAGGAGCAGCAGCAAGACTGGCAACCATCGAATCCCCACCTGTAGGAAGAACAACGTTCCTCATCCATTCAGCTGGGGTTTTCTCATTCGGCTTCCCATGCTTGCTCAACTTCCCTTCGGTAATCAGCTTCTTCTTCATCGAAGCTGTGGGACCCAACCCCCATTTCCTCGGATAAGTATCTCGGTCCATCACCACCCTCTTGATCTTTGCCACAACCCCATGATCACAAGTGGCCATCACGGCAGTAGTCATCTCTGCTATACCTAAAGCTATCGCCTCACCCTTTGTAGTCATCAACACCACTTCCTCTCCATTCTCGATCTCGTTTTCAAACCTCAATAACCCCGGAACCATCAGCTTAGCACCATAACAGATAGCATTCACAGCAGAATCCTTCACCACTAACCTCTTGTAACTAGTTAACAACACCTCCAACGGCATAATCACCCGTCTAAGATAAGTTTCATCCCTGTAATTATCATAAACCCATTGTGCATCCATAACATCATGCATAGTTATCATGTTATCTTTCTCACCCATAATACCAGACCTAACCCTCCTCAACTCCTGCATATGCCCACCAACACCTAAAATCAACCCCAAATGAACACACAGAGTCCTCACATAGGTACCAGCCTCACAAGATATCCAAAACACAACCAAATGCTTCTCAGCATCATACTCCAACAACTTACTCTCATAAATAGTCCTAATTCGAAGCTGCCTCTTAACAGCAGAAATCAAAGGAGGCCTTTGAAAAACCGCACCGGTCAATGTCTCCAGTGCCCGAGCCACTTTCGCAACATCGGGCACCGCAGAATGGAGACGAGCAACACAAACATACTCTTTTCCAGCACCTTGTTGAGATTTAACTAAACGAGTGGCTCTATCAATGCAAACAATTAAATTTCCAGTGACTTTCGGGTCGAGAGTACCGCTGTGGCCCGTTTTCTCGACCCGGAGGATCCGTTTGATCCAAGCTACAACCTCATGGGAACTAGGATTAGCAGGTTTATCGAGATTAATAACACCATACCTGATGTATTCAGCGAGAGGACGTTTCAGAGGGGAGTAACCGGAGGGAAGAGGAGTGTAGTGTCCAGTTCGTACATTCAATCGGTCGTAGTTCTTAAGAAGAATCGGCCATTCAGATGTATCGATTGGTGGTGTGAAGCTTTGTGGTTTGATCAGGTAATCGGCGGCTGCGGTGGCGTTGTCTGGTATTTCATTGGTTGCGTCGGTATCTTTTGACTTGCTCTTCTTTTTCTTCTTATCGGAACGGAGGAGCTCGACCTCGGACATGGCCGTTGTTGTCGACGTCGGTGGAGGATGTAGCTCGCCGGAATGTGGTGAAGAGTGAAGTGTGGCTAGGGTTTTGGGAAATAACGAAATGGGTTTAGGGTTTTGAGGTATTTTAACAAGGTGGGTGAATTTATATGGGAATTTTATTTTCAAAAATTTTAATAAATAATTTTTATTTATTTATAAATTCATTATTGATTGTATTTTTTATTGCAAATAAGAATATTAAAATGGGAATTTAATTAAAATGCCCTAAGTTGAAAAATCAGTACCCAATATACCCCAAATTTTGTTATTTTTGCCAAAATACCCCTTATGTCCGCGTTTTTTGCTTGAAACGAGGCCTTGGTCCGCGTTTTGTCCTCGTTTCACTGTTACACGCGGCCTTGGTCTGCGTTTCACTGTTACACGAGGGCCCGTCCGCGTTTTTGGCTTGACACGAGGGTTGGGGCCGCGTTTTTGCTTAAAAACGAGGGTTGGGGACGCATTTTGTGCAATTCACGGCGGACATGGTCCGCGTTTTGTGTGTGCAATTCAATTCATTGAATTGTGATATTTATTATATATTTACAGTTTATACTCCTATAATTATTTAGTTAGTTTATTTTATACCTTTTAATTTTCTATTTTTCATTTTTCATTTTCATCATATTAACACATAAAATCGTATATTAACTAAAATACGTTAAAATAATACGTTTTAATTTTAACAAGTTACACCATTATAATCGTCTCTTCGAAACCTTCGAAATGAGCCCAATATTGAATATTTTTGGATTTAATTATTTAATTATATATCATATGTACTACATAAAACGTATGAAACGTATGCATATGCTATTTTTCTTTTTACCATAAAACATAAAACGTATTATATATCATATATACTACATATTTTTGGACAAATTATTCATAATATATGTTATTCTTCTTTTTACCATTTTACTAATAACGATATTTTTAGTCCAATGGTAGGATATCGTTATTTTTACTTAAATATCGTTATTTTTAGTTCAATGGTAGAATATCGTTATTTTTAGTCCAATGGTAGGATATCGTTATTTTTACTAAAATATCGTTATTTTTAGTCCAATTGTAGAATATCGTTATTTTTACTAAAATGGTAGAATAGCGATATTTTTAGTAGAATAACGATATTTTTAGTCCAATGGTAGAATATCGTTATTTTTAGTCCAATGGTAGAATATTGTTATTTTTACTAAAATGGTAGAATAGCGATATTTTTAGTAGAATAACGATATTTTTAGTCCAATGGTAGAATATCGTTATTTTTAGTCCAATGGTAGAATATCGTTATTTTTACTAAAATGGTAGAATAACGATATTTTAGTAAAAATAACGATATCATACCATTGGACTAAAAATATCGTTATTAGTAAAATGGTAAAAAGAAGAATAACATAAATTATGAATAATTTGTCCAAAAATATGTAGTATATATGATATATAATACATTTTATGTTTTATGGTAAAAAGAAAAATAGCATATGCATACGTTTCATACGTTTTATGTAGTACATATGATATATAATTAAATAATTAAATCAAAAAATATTCAATATTGGGGTCATTTCGAAGGTTTCGAAGAGACGATTATAATGGTGTAACTTGTTACAATTAAAACGTATTATTTTAACGTATTTTAGTTAATATACGATTTTATGTGTTAATATGATGAAAATGAAAAATGAAAAATAGAAAATTAAAAGGTATAAAGTAAACTAACTAAATAATTATAGGGGTATAAACTATAAATATATATTAAATATCCCAATTCAATCACCAACCACTTCCGCGTGTAATCCTTCAAACGCGGACATATCCTTCCAAACGCGGACTAACCCCGCGTTCAACAGTGGAAACGCGGACTCAACTCTCGTTTTGACCCACACGCGGACCCAAACAGTACCAGTCCGCGTTTTTTGAAAAAACGCGGCCAAAAACGCAGACTTAGGGGGTATTTTAGCAAAAATTACAAGATTTGGGGCACTTTGGGTATTCATTTTTCAAAAAAGGGTATTTTAATTAAATTCCCTATTAAAATTGTTTGTCTTTGTTTTTCACGACTAGAAACCCTTAGGGGACGTTTGGTTCGTATAATTGAATTTGATGGAATTGGAATCCATTGAAGGGATTTTGACATTGAATGAATTGGAATGGAATTTGACCACGCATTTGTTTGTTAGGAATTTAATAAAATTCAATTCTTTCACTTTAGATAAGGAATGATGAATTCCTTGATTTTTGGAATTCAGAAAATTTCATCATGATCAATATGTGAATCAAACAAAAGAATTGGAATTTGGTCAAAGAATTATCCATTCCAATTTCTTCAAAATCCATGAACCAAATACCCCCTTATATTTCATTTGATCGAACGTAAAAATATTAAAATTGTCACTGTTGATTCAAAACACGATCTTGTTGTCTGTGATTCTATTCGTCTCATTCGATCAGGGTTTTTCAACTTTCGATGTTCATTTACTTGTTTTATTTAACTCCAATTGGTCATCGAAAACCCAAGTGTCGCTCTTTAGATTGAAGCTGGTTCGATCATCAACACTTCCACTTTTGCTTTCTGAAGGTATTTGTATTTGATTTCATTTAAATGAAAGAAAAAATCAAGGTATATTTTCGGTTGGATGTTATTTTAAGTTTAATTGTGTTTATTATACTCCGACAAACATGAGCGTAATGCATTTTACCTTTTGGGGAACTTAGACCACTCGCTTGTTGCTCTATAACAGTTAGTTAATTATTGTTGCAAACTCATAGCTTGTATAATAGTTTGTGTTAGTATATGTATTAGATACATGAATTAACTCAACCATGTAAGGGGTATGTCAGACATTAATTTAATTGTATGGTTGTGGTCGTTTAGTTACGGGGATATTTGGCATTCTTAAGTTAAAGGGATTTAAAACTATTATTTTCCATGTGATCATATAGGTTATATGTGCATTTAATGAAATCAAACATTTTGTAATAATAAATAATGATTTATCTAATCTAAGACTGTACAGTAGGCATGGAAATGGGGCAGGGATAGACATCCCCGTCCCCAATCCCTCATGTTCATCCCTGTCCCCATCCCCATCCCCAACGGGGATCCCCAATGGGGAAACGGAGATTTTTTTTCCCGTTTATATAAGATATTTAAATAAAATATATGAGACACCGCACATGTTTAAATTTTACATATTTTCAATAACCCTAAAATCGAAAAAATTTTAATTTAATACAAAAAATCACAACATCATATAACAACTAATAACCTAAAACCAAAACAAATTCAACCCAATTCAAAAAAAAAATTAACGTCACACATATCAAAAAATATCGAGTAATATTCAAAACCATATCGAGTAATTTTATTTTAATTTGACAACCAAAATACACACTAACATCAAAAAAATAACAATTTTATATTGTAAACCTAAGTTATAAAATAGGAATATATGAATTAACGATTTAGTTTAAATAAATAATATATATTTAATTACTAATTAAAATATATAACGGGGTCGGGACGGTCCGGGCCGGGGAGTGTGATACCCGTCCCCATCCCCGGTTTGAAACAAACGGGGATCCCCATCCCCGGCTTAGCAGGGATTCCTCATCCCCGACCGGGACGGATGGACCAGGTTTTCCGATGGGTCAGGTCCCATTTCCATGCCTACTGTACAATCTATCCACCTTTCTCATTTGTCGAATACCGTAACACCCTCAAAACTGAAAATAGCAATTAAATTAAAATTTTCTAAATACGCCAATAAATAATTCATCTACGAACATAATCTGAGATTTAACCTCAATTACACACATACATTCCATACATACAATCTATACTAAGGACGGGTGTTACTAAAACCCAATAGTAGTCACTATCTCCAAATAACGGAAGACTTCACCAACCACTTACACTTGCACAAAACTAAGGCTCAACTCGTCATAACTGCTAGAACCAAACCCCCAACTGGTACCTGATGCACATGCCGACAAATAAAAATGTTAGGCTTAACGCCCAGTGGGTTCAAGAGTTTTACATGAGAAAATATAACATTAAAATAATGGATCTCGCTTGGAATAATGATTGTTCAATTGATGTACTTTAAAACATATAAAATAACTCAGATCCAATGTTATGCACTTTTAAAGATGGACACCTCATTTCAAACATGATTTATAAATTGAAGTAATGTAGACTAACTCGAAACATGAATATGAAATGACTTTCATTGAAGATATGTGGATAAAACATTATGTCCCAAAACACCCTAGTCCGGGTGGGGAAACTATTCGACCCATGAATCGTTATCAAAACCACATATACCGTACGTCCGAAAACATGGACACTAGTTCCAATACTCACGCGACCGTAAAGAACCAATGACAATAAAACAAGACGTCCTTATATTTAAAATACTGATAGCCGACAACGGGGGAGACCCGTATCCGTTGAGAGTGGAGGAAACACAAAAGTATCCCACCCAAACAACGTTAATCGCATGACACCTCTCGACATCCCAGCCCGGTGTCCCTACGACTTCTTTATCAAGCGTCACCCTAAGTCAGTTGACCTTGATGGATCATTCCGAAGAACTCCATCCCGAAGGCCCGACACACTTAAAGACTACCTCCCAGGCATTACTTCAAGCGGCGGAGGTCCTAGCGCCTACTCCCCCAGCAGCACTAACAGACTCAACCCTCCTAGCGATCGCTTGTAAAGTTTTCGGTCATAAAACATGGGTACCGGAGCTCAACCCCGAAATACCTAATTGAACATCCAAAACAGACTGACTTACGTGTCTATGGATCCAATGCAACACAGTCTAACCTTACCGGACTACACATGAATGACCAACGCACTCGAGCCCGTAACCAACCTGAATACGCAATACGGCGCATTAGTACATACGTCATAACTGGACTCTACATTGAGCCATATAAACCGGACAAGTGTCCTCAAAACTTCTTTAACACAACATCGAGCCAAAATACTCAAAACCTCTTTTTGACCAATGACTAACGCTTTTCAAAAGAGTACGCAATTGACTCACTTCATGCAGACACACTCCCAAAATTCATGTGCAGACTTCAATGCAGTTTAAACTGGAGCAATTTACTTTCCAATGATTTCATGCCATTTACTTCTTCAAAACGACCCATAACACGAAATTAAACCTTTTACCCAAACAACACTAAAATGCTTTTTAACCAAATAATCTCATTTATGCAATAAGTTATCAAGTACACCCATTTATGACTCATTTATCAAAATACTCAAAAATCACAATAATGTGTACTATGTAAGTTTGTAAAGTTAAACACTCTCAAAACAACCAAATTGATCAACAGTTAACAATTTCATGTAAGATGCAAAACACTTTAAAATAACATTTTTGGCATGTACACCGTTTTCACAAATCAACTTGAACTCACCTTGCTAGATTTAGGTCAAATCTAGATTTTACCCCGCTTTGAGCTTCCTTGACGAAACTCGAATCCTCCAAGCCAAAACCTCCAAAAACCTAGATCCAAATATTTTCAACTGTAAATAACCACATCCAACCATATAGAAACATTCGCCAAACATATTACACCAAAATCTCCCCTTACACCCAAAACCCTTATTTTGACCCAAAACTTCCAAAATCTTACAAATCGACATTGGGGTAATAAAACATTAGGAAATCATCAATGAACCATTTACATCACTTAATGTGGTTTAGAAATGCAGAAGGCAAACTTACCACATAGATTTTGAGCAAAACCCTAAAACTTATAAATCTCAATGAATGAGAAGGAACACTTGATCTAGCACATGAGGTTGGGGTTGCAATCTTGATGATGATGGGACACCTTAGAATCCATGGAAATGACCTTAAAATGGGTTAGGGTTTGTGGGGAATGAAGAAGGAACGATTTGGGAGTGAATGGGGAAGCTTGGATATGAGAGAATGAAGAAAAGGCTGAAAACTCAAACTTAACAGCGCACTGGTCCTCTGGTGTGACATTGACCAGCGACATTGCCCAGGGCAATGTCGCCTGGCAATGTCGCCAGGTGTCCCCAGGTCACGGTACATCCCCTGCGACTGTGACAGTGCGACTATGACACTGTCATAGTCGTCGGGCATTGTCGCGGGACCTTCCCGGAGCCCCAAACTTAAAAGCGCACTGGTCCTCTGGTGTGACATTGACCAGCGACATTGCCCAGGGCAATGTCGCCTGGCAATGTCGCCAGTGTCCCTAGGTCACGATACATCCCCTGCGACTGTGACAGTGCGACTATGACACTGTCATAGTCGCCGGACATTGTCGCCGGACCTTCCCGGAGCCCCAAAACCCGACATTTTCACTGCCAATACTTATGATACTCCAAGGGATTTCAAACAATACATTTCTCAACAAAACCCCACTGTTTACATGTCACAAAAGCGTCCGGTTGACGATCACTTACCGAAAATTACGGGTGTTACAAATACTATTGGTTGGTTGTGGTTTATGATGTAAAAGTTATTTTGTGCTTAACCACACGATAACAAGTCAATCTAAATTAAAGGGAGCTTTTATACATTTATATTAAAGTTTCTTGTGTAACCATGCGATTTTATTGAATGGTAACGAACATTTAGCAGTTTAGGTAATGTAAATGATGTCCGTAACAAGCAGTTTAGGTAATATTTTTTATATATTAAGTTTAATAGGTAAAAGTATTTTAGGTTTTGTTATCAAATATTACGGTCGATGATTAAATTTGGCGGTATGAAGTCGTGAAGAAGTCGACATTAATTGAAAATGGATGTTTTTAAACAATTAAACTTATTTTAATTTATAGTGGTTTTGATTATTTTTATTTATTTGTTGTCTAATTGTTTTAAATGTTATATTTCCGTACCATTTTTAAATTGTAAATGATATTTTTTTATAAATTCGGGTAACCGTTAATTGAACTGTGGGAAACCATCATATTTCGGTTCGATTCAACCTATGGTTCGATTTTAGTTCGGGTAACCAGATATCCATTTTATGTGGTTCTGTTCACATTTTCCTTACTAACCGAACTGCACCGAACCGTAAACCATCCTAGGGCTGGTGAGTGATATGGGCCTTAGGCCCTTATCTTGCTCCACGGTTGATCAGGGGCGAAGCCAAAAAATTATATAAGGGGAGCACCAATTAAAATATATATAAATATTAATTATCTAAAAATTACAAAAACATTGATCTTATATTCATAATATTTTGACCTCTACATATTTAACAATGACCTCGACGGGTTTTCATTTTCTAAAACCTATCTATGATAACTTCATTATCAACCTTAGTAAAAACATAACCACAAAGGTTGTGACGTACTGATTAAGACCATGGGGGATGTGGTGAGATATCCCATTTGTCCAGGGTTCGTATCCAGGCGTACACAACAATTGTGGCCACTGAGGTCTAATCAGGATTGATGTCTTACAGTCATAATTTGTCAAGGGATTAGTCTAAGCTTAGCCTAGGATACCCTTCCCCCAAAAAAAACCTTAGTAAAAACATGTTTTTCAATATAAGTAACCAGACAATCGTTCATCCATTGATCTCCTATTTTATTGTGCAACCTATTCTTCACGATGTTCATAGTTGAAAATATCCCCTCGACTGTTGCAGTCGCAACAGGTAATATCAGGGACGAACCCATAATTTTTTTTTTCATACCGTGACACCACATAATATAGACAAAAAATAATTACAAAAATCATGGTTTTTATCGACGTGTCTTCATCTTTTTACCGACGTTAAATATTGTCCGATACGTTTTTAGCCTAATTCCACCATTTTGAGAAAATTTTAAAGTTTTTTGCTTGATTTTGACGATTTTTTTGAATTTTTTTAATTGATTTCGAGGGATTTTTTGTTTTTTTTGGTTGATGTCAAGAGTTTCCTTTGGTTTTTTAGTTGATTTCAAAAGTTTTTTTTGGTTGATTACGAGGTACGGTTGCAGTTTTTGAAGTTTCAAAAATAATACGATAACATCTTCCAAAACGATACGGTTGCATCTTTCACAAACCTAATTTTTTTTACCTTTTGTCGAATAAATAATACGCTGACACGTGCCACTGTCGCCACCAAGCTCGGTCCGTCCCTGGGTAATATCATTAATAATTTTATAAGTAAATACACGAAAGAGAACACCTTATTCCTTCTCGTTTCAACCAGTTTCTGTGCAAATTTACTTACCCATTTAGATTAGAGAACCGTGTAATTCTTGCTGTCAAAAATTTAAATGGGTTATTATAACTACTCATGCCCATGGATAAATGGGTAAAAGTTGAGGTGGAGCCCAATGTCAAATTCTATGAAAGTCTTGTTTTTTTCTTTGCATCAACAAATATTTTTTGTAAAATCCCAGGAGGGACAGAGGTCTCTTCTGGCTCCTACATAGCTCCACGACTCCACCCATGCGGTTGATTACAACTCCAAATATCGGAACATGGTTTTGCAGTATAGAAATTTCTCATTCATCACAACCGACATATAAACATGACTCTCTTATATAATAAAATTGACGAAAGATCAACACTGGTATTAAAAGAATTAATTATAACAAAATGATTAAAGTTATTTGATTTTCCATATATACCAATGTTTGTTCATTTCCTAAAATCTGATTATTTTAATACTAAAAAATAAAAATAATTTTACCAGCATTATAAAACAAAATGCAAAATGATACCATTCCAACATGAAATGAGATGGTTATTGTCTTATCATTATGGTATCAAGCTATATCGTTGAGTTTGAAACCCTTGACAGGCTGTTGGTGATAAGTCGAAAAAGACTATTTATTTTAGAGAGACATGCAGAAAATTCTGGAAAACATCAGTTGTGTAAATCGATACTATATTATAAAATACGGATAAAAAACTCTTAAATAAAAATTATTAGGCACAATATACCATCATTTTATGCAATATTTTAAAAATATCTTAATTTACAAGTATCAAAGCACAAGATACATATTACTACTGGAGGCTTCTAACACCCACCGATTTGGTATGTGCAAGATATTTCTTTTATGCAAACTTTTCCATGTATCACTATTAATTAATATATTATATTACTATAAATTGTTTTAATTATATTATTAAATATGTAATTGGTTATTTTTTCTAGATGTCATTAAAATATATAAGATAATCATTGAATTCTAACAAAATACTTAATTTTTTTATATAAAAAACATTATATTATTAAGCCTAAATTAAACAAATTTATAAAAAAAAAACATTATCATTTTCTCAAAACCATCCAAAATCGTACTGTAAATCGACAAAAAAAACAAAAAATAAAATGAAACATTAAAATCGTGATGTATCTCGTTGCATTGCGCGAGTACGCTTTTAGTAACAAAAATGTCAAATTATCCGTTGAAAATTTTGAATCCGAACGAATTTGGGTACGATCGGGGACCCGTTATTGGCTATCTCTAGGACTCCAGACGGAGAGAACTAATGGGCCATAAACCCAAACTATGGACGTTTATAATGAAGCCCAATATATGTTGGCCCAGATATGGATCATTATTCATTCAAATGACTAGACCACACCCAGTCCAATGACGACGTGAGGTAAACCCTAGCTAGTGATCTCCGGTACAGGGCACATCGTCGTCCCTTTGTTGTAAAAAAAGGTCAATCGCCGCAACGACAACGGCGACTGCGAGAACCGTGAAGGACGTATCGCCTCACAAATTCGTCACGACTTATGTCGCTCACCTCAAAAGATCCGGCAAGGTAAAACAATCCCCTAGGGTTCATTTAATTGACTTCTAAACTGAAATGTATTTCAGTGATTTAACTTACACCGATGGTGGATTGTTTCCCATGATAGTTGCTATTATATGTTTACTAACTCTGATTTGAATCTTTTCGTTTTCAACTTTCGTATTTGATGTACCATAAACTATAAATCTAAAGACCGACATGTTAATAGCGGTCTGAATACTGTTATTGATGAATGTATGCTAACTATATCACAAACGAGAAATTCACTTTAGGCATTCAATCAGTGGAATTCTGGAATCACAAATTGTGTAACCTACGACTGCTTACTATTGATTTGATCAAAATGTCTTTTATTTTGAATGGATAAGTGATTAGATTGTTATCTGTGGTGACTTTGTGGTATCTTTACAATAAGAGAGTATTACATTCTAGGATATTGGTTGGTGACTTGGTGTAAGGTTGTTACTTTATCGAGGTAGCATGATGATCTGTTAAGTTGGTATAGTCTCTATTTGGATATTGTGTCTTGTGTGGCTGGCCTGATTTTTAAGCGACGTCGGATGGTCATCTATGGCAACAACCAATTGGTTTTTTGCTGCTATATGATATTATTAGCATACTACAACTTTTTGCAAACTAGTTTGGTGTTCAAATGGAGCTCACAACAGATACATCTTAATAATGTATCGGTAGAAGCTTCATAGCTACTTTACCTGGCTAGTTGGAGTGTATAATGCAAATTATATTTGCTGCCTTATTTGTATCTTTTGTTCACAAGAAAGTTTTCTTTATCCAATCTCAAATAGGTGTCATATTGCTTAAATATGTATATTTTGGTATCACTTCCATTCATGATGCAATGGGATTTTTAGTTGATTTGTTTTCATTTTTGTGTCTGGATTGCTGTGGCTAGTCCTGGTCGTCATTTGTTTGTCTTGTTTAGTGAATGCACTTTGTAGTACATTTCATGTCAACTGTAGTTTGCATTATGCACTATTTATAGTATTTGCAGAACTCACATTTAGGAGGCACATTGTGGCGAAACTGGGTTAGAAACAATTATTTGAACTTGTGTCAAATTATTATGACACCAAGACATCATACAAGTTTACTCCATACAAGACTTTTTTATGTTGTTCAAAATTAAGAGTTAATCATGATTTCTGTATTGTGCATATATGGAGCTTCCTGAATGGACTAACATAGTGAAGACCGCCACTTTCAAGGAACTTGCTCCCTATGACCCAAATTGGTATTTTATCAGAGTTGATAAGTGATCTTAATCTTTGTTGAGTCAACCCTAAATATAAAGAGAAATATGATTGAAAACACCAAGCCTAAATTCTGCACTTTCAGCTTCCATTTCTAGGAAAATATACTTGAGGGGAGGTCTTGGTGTTGGTGCATTCCAGAGGATCTATGGTGGGCATAAGAGGAACGGAAGCAGTCCGCCACATTTTTGCAAAAGCAGTGGTGGTGGTGTTCGTCATATTCTTCAACAGTTGGAAACCATGAAAATTATCGAAATGGACCCAAAGGGGCGAGTTTCTTTATCTTCATTTAACATACAACATTTTGTACCAAAAATTTATTCGTTGTTCTCAAATACCAACCAACATTCAAGGTGTCATTTGTATAACACCATCGACGCATTCCTCTGCACAAATTTTGCTGATCTTTCCCCTTTGTTCTTGTATGTTTCAGAGGGAGAAGGATAACTTCAACGGACGAAGAGACCTTGATCAAGTCGCAGGACGAGTTGTACTTGCACCTTGAAACTTTGAATGGCTGGAGATGATATTTAGCTAGATTTTGGTCAAACGACTTTGTTTTTTATTGCGAGTCCCTGTGTTTTAGTTCTATTTTTGACCGATGTGAATCTTTGAGTTGCTTAGGATCTTGTTGATGGTAGACTTGCATTTGAAAAATTGGCGAGTGTATGGTTTAAAGTGTTCTCTTTGTTTCATTATCATCACCTGCTCATTATGTGAGGTTGGTCTTCTCTCTTTATCTTTCAAAAGTTTTGAACACTTTCTAACAAAGTCAATTTACCAGGATGTGAGACAAAATTGACAATTTGATTATACCTGATTGACAATTTCAGGCCAAATGAAAACACCGGATCCATATAGAGTTATCGACTATAATGGAGGTGGGTGGGTACTTGGTACGACCAATGCTCAACATCACTTAAGGCTATGCATTTTAGCGTAGTGTACTAAGGGGTTGCTTGACAGTTGCTGAATGGTTTGATGTAGAATGATTAAGAGACTCTTATGATATAGTGCAAAATGAAATATGGTTGTTTGGTAATTGTTTAAAATGAAATCATAGTGCTTAATGGTTAAGGGTTGGCTAAAGATGCAAAATCATTCAGAGGGTTTTAGAACCATTAAGAAGCAGTTTTTTTTTTTTTGCCAAACAAGATTCATTTTTTAACGATTCAGATGTTGCTTCTTAATTTAACTATTAAGGGGTAAACAAACAGTCCATAAGCTTTTATACTTTTATTGCCGACAGATCCTGGCAGGATGGGTCGGTTAAGACCCAGTTGACCCTTGGTACTTTCGTTTTAAAAAACTTTATAAAAATTCCAAAAGTAATTTTGAAGTTTTAGATGTTTTGTATTAGGCCACATCATTTTAATTTAATTAATTTCTGGCAAATTTCAAACGGTCCCAAAACTCTGTAAATTGCATTTTTTGTGACTTTGTATCACAAAATTTACATATTTAACCAATGGTTTGGCCTAACTACAATATGGTACTTGATAATTTTTGCTTACTACATTTTAAACCATAATTTCTAAATTTTATGTTTTTGGCTTGTATTTGAAAAAAACGTTACAGTTTAGTCCAAATCGAATTAAAGAAAAACTAACATATTTTGGTAGATATATTTGAGATATTGTTATGTTTTTAGGTCAAATGGACATAACGAAGTTTTATAAATAGCATATACGACCTTAAAATTGATTTATGTTAAGAATAAACACAAAAAAATTATTCTATCTTAAGTCATTAAAATTTATAGAGAATTGGATGAATTAAATTTGATAATATTAAGATACAATACAATTAAGTCATGTCTGAATTTATAGAATTAACCTGTAAAATTAATAGACGTAAGTCATGTTAGACATAAAAGATATGTAATTATACAAGTGTTACATATTTATTATTATTTTTTGAAATGTCAAGCTTTATAAAAAGCACAAAGGAAAAACATAATACAACAACAACCAACAAAAATAAGTTTGAGTGAGACGTAAAAACAACCAAAACTGAAGCATAAAACACTATAAATATGTATAAGGTATATTTACTTTAGAGGGATTTGGAATTCAATTCCATTTCGATCTATGTTTAGTCTGAAGGATTTTTTGTATTTGAAATCATACAAATATTAAATTTAAAAATATTATTAAATTAATTTTATTTCGCAAGAATTCTTAGGATTTATGTGAAATAATATTTTAAAATATGTTAAAAATTTTATTTTATAAAAATTAATTAATAAAAATAAAGTTAATTTTTTAATAATTATTTTTAAATCATTTTTATAAATTATTAATAAAAAATAAATTCAGTTACATTTTAAATCTTACAAACCAATTTCAAATCCATTTAAATCCAAAATCCTTAAAACTATTTTATCAAACCAAACATTAACCCCATCAATTTCATTTATTTATTTTTCTTGATTTTTATAATAAAAGGAATTGATACAATTATCATATCGTAGAATTATAAATCCTAATCCCTAATGTTGATTGGTACCATTTTATCATCGGAGAAACCCGAAAAATAGGGAGAAGAGAAGAAGGTACGGAAACAAGAACCCTAACCATACACACACACACCCCCATTCCCTAATAAGCTCAAAACTTTCCTACTCATCATCACAGGCATTCTCTTCCGGCTTTCTTTCCATTCCCGCCGAAGGAATCTAGCTTCTGCGCACGGTAACAGCAAGGGTTAGGTCCCCAAACATCTTGCAGTCGTTTCCGAGCATTTTCAGGTAATCTATCGAGACAAACATGATAACGTTTTTTCTTTTCATTCTTGGTTACCGTCGTGTGTTTTAATTTCACTTGGGGTGAAAAATGTTTCTGCGTGATTTTGTAATTTGAAATCTTGGGAAGAAGTTTGCCTGACTGAATTTCTTCTCGATTGCAGATGAGCCACTCATTGGATCATAATTCAACTGATTATCGTAAGTTTCACTTTGTCTAATCCTCCAGTAGTTTGTTGCTCGGCCTTAGTCTTAACTAGAAGATGAAAGTTGAAGCTTAAAGTTCTATGTACACAAGACTTGGTAGTTGAAATTTAGTAAGAACCAAGAAGCTGAAAGTTGAAGGCACAAGGTCATATTTTTTTGTTAGGAAAAAAAACATATACATATGTAAGAACCAAGAAGGTGAAACTGTGGTGCAGGAATTATTATTATTATGATTTAAGTGTGTGTGTATACACACACACGCACACACACTGACACACATTGGTTTTGGAGCAAGTAATTACATTTCGAAGATGATGCATTTTGAGCACGATTTATGTTTCTCGTATTACTTGAAGTAGAATACAATATTTCTATTAAAGCGTCTGGCAATTGTTAGGTTGGGTTAATGTGGGAATCCGTAACAACATCCAGTCCCAGAAAAGGCTTATTTGTTTATTGAATTGACTTTCGAAAGGAAAATGTAGCTCCTTTGAATCAGGAGTATTATTTTCTGTTGAGAGAGTGAATGGCTGAATGCATCTCCCATGCACTTTTTCAAAGATTTTTAATTCTCTATTTAACGAGGTTGGATCTTTCTTTCTGGTTTACAAGAGTATGGAAGCAAAGGTGTGGAGGTATTTGTTGGGGGTTTGGCTCGTTCTCTCACTGAAGACAAGGTTCACAAGGTCAGTCATCTGATTCATTGCCTTGATGAACTTCTATCTATCAAAATTACTTCCTGTTGTGTCCTGTTGGCTATTCCAGTTAATGCTTGCACTAGCAGCATCATGCACATCAGACTTGCAGTCAGAAATGTGACCATCATTTTTAGCTATTTTGGTGATCAGTTCTCTTTTATTTAAGGACAACAAAAGTAATGCAATGTAGCAAGGAAAATTGAAAAAGGAAGGCTTCAAAAACGTCTTAAATCACTTGGCAGACCCTAAACTTTTGCTAGGAAAAAATTCATTCTTATTGTTGGCACTTTAAATAAAGTAGGGAATAATGGTCGAGGCCGTCTATGGTTGATGTCAGTGAGAGCAGGCATTAATGTTAGTCCCTTATATCGAACCTGAGTAGGATGGCCAGATATTTGGGTTACTTGTTATCTGACACGACTAGACTCTCGAGAAGCCTCGCTCAACTCAACCTGAGTCCTATTAGATTGACTTTATCAGTTCTCAGACTTGTTTATGTTGTTGATTTTATCTAACCAACTAAACTCCTTAATCTGCTTGACTTACATGGATTTGGAAGTCGGTTTAAGTTGTGTATCTAAATTTCATTGAATAAACTAATCTAGTTGTAAGCAGGAGGTAATATGCTTGATACACTCATGAATCTATCAGTTCAATGCCATCCATCTTCCATCATTTCGAGCATGATGAAGTTGCATACCAGATCGTGGTTCGTGGCTTATCAATTTTTGGGAGTGAATTATGGTCTGGTGCGCCTGCTGTTGTGCTCTTATGACCCATTACAAGCCTACCATTTTTTTTGTATATTAGGGCTTTGTTTACTTGGTTAGTTCTGATTGAGATCACTCTTTTTCCTCCCTCTTTCTACATGCTGATCATTTGGTATGCATGACTTTATATGTGCCTTAGTATATTTATCTATGCATGTAAGGATTACAAAGTTGTACATGCAATTTCGTTTCTGCTCTTGCTCATCAGAATGTTTGCACTATATAGAGGATATAATGTGGTATATCATTCAAGAAGTTTCACATGGGCCACTTGTGTATATTTTCTGTATGCTAGCTTCTTTAGACATTCAAAATGCACTTCTTATGGAGGTTTGTGTGCAAAAGTTCATCTTGTGTTCATCTTCTTTCTTATCTTTCTGTGGTTGGAAAGTGGCATTGGTCCATATTACGTGGTTTGGCCATCTCCAATATAGACCAACTAGAAGAGTGGCTTGTAACAAGAAGTGGTCGTTAGGAGAGGTGCAGGTCAACCAAGATTCACACAAAGGAAAGTAGGGAAGAGTGATATTTGTGAATGGAATGCGGCAAGGAGTTGACCCTAGATAGGGTGGAAGGATGTTGTTCTTGTCTTGGAATGTAACACCCTACTTCTATATTAGTTAACTTTCATTATCTTAAGCCTTAACTACAATATGACTCAATCAAATACACAAAAGTTCCAGCAACTGTAGCATTTATTAAATACACATATTGTCAATGACAAGTGGCTTACAAGTGGCCTACAAGGCTACATAGATGAGAAATCAAGGCTAAGATGCATGACAAAGCAGTCTAGTAATGAGTTGTAAGAGCTAGAATGATGTGTTGGCAAAACTAATTGATGACAAAGCATACCTAGAGAGCATGACAAAGCAAACCTAAGTGATGAATTGTAAGGCTACATGATAAGTTGTTAAAGCTAAATGATGAATTGGCAAAGCTAAGTAATGACAAGTAAAACCTAAAAAAACATGAAATGACAAGCTAAAAAGCAGGAGATGGCAAGCTAAAGCAGGAGATGACAAGATTCTCTTATCCTAAAGTATGAGGTGTCAAAATCTCATAAGGATACAAACTTGAAAGCAGGAAGAACAAGTAATTAATGCTTTGTGTTTAACTATAAATAGAGGTAGAAGCAAAGCCACTAGGTTTACACAAAAATAATTACTCTCTCTCTTAATACACCACTAAGATTAAAGTAAGAAGATCAAGGGAAAGTTGGCATAATCAAAGTAAGTACGTTATGTGATTTTTGAGATACATACACGCTATATATAATATTATAATATGCATTATGAACATTTTGATAAGATATTTTGACATGTTTGAAACTACAACACATTTTTATGATCAAGGTATATGATGGCATGTTATGATTCAAGTATATGTATTTTTACATTCAAGCCATGAAAGTTTTATACATGTTATGTATGACCATTAATATCCATCGTACGGGATATGTTACAAGAAGGGACATCTTGCAAACAAACCTTATGGGGCAACTTTTATGGACCCCGGGGTTATTGAACCTCAAGGCAAGCACATATGGCATATTTACATGTGACAAGTGAGATCTCAAAAGAATGTTTTATGCATGACAAATGTTTTTATGAATTATTACTCATAAATTGACGAGTATTATGAAAGTTTTTTATTCATGAAACCATGACTCTTTACTAAGCTTAAAGCTTGTATACTCCATGTATGCATCTCAGGAAAGGAGTAAAGGACTTCATGAAATAGTACTACAAAGTTCAATAAGAAATGTTTATTGTATTACAAGTTTTAAGTTACGTTTCCGCTATGTTTTAACTCTTGATGTAATAATTGAGACATGAAATGAATAAAGATTTGTTTATTGTAAGATTTGGATAAATAAAGTAACGGCACCCAAAATTTAAGAATGGGGTGTTACATGGAACCCTAGGTGTTTCACATTTTTGCAATTTCTAATGGGTTTCATCTTTACCGGTATCAAGCTTGTTGGTGTTGTGTACGGTCTATGTGTGGTAAAGATGACCTGAAAACTAGTAGCCAATTGCAGTGTTTCTGTGATTAATGTTTTATGAGAATTCTACCTGCTTCCATGTTTATAAGTTGTAACTTCATATGATCTACATGTGCATGCCAATAGTGATCCTGAAGGGACCTGGACTGGGTACGTACAATAACGTGTTACATTTGATATTTCAACTGTGTCAAACTTCTGTTTCTGACTGCTTCTTTTAGGTGTTCTCAACTTGTGGGGAAATCATGGACATGCGCTTGATAAAGGATCAAAAAGGCAACCTAAAGGTGTTCAATTTTGATATTCTTACTGTATATCTTTGGGTGACTGAATATTATTTTTTTCAGTAGTGCGCCCAAAAGTCTTATTTCCCATGTTCTGTTTTTCTTCTTTTAAAAGTCACACATCTATTTATTTGCACAAATGCATAGGGGTTTGGCTTTGTACGCTTTGCAACGAAAGAGGCTGCTGACAAAGCTCTGAAGGAGTTATCTGGATCTGTGGTAAAGAATACTCTCAACCAAAAGCAACTTGTGTTTATTAGATTGTTACAAAATATTGTGTGTAATGTTTTAGCCTTCTAGAATCTAGGAGAATTACAAAAAGCCTGTGCTGTTTTTGTACATGTTTCTCATGTTAACATTAATGCAAAGACAAGGGTTAGTTCTCGGTCAAAGCAGTGTGCGCAACATAAGAAGTTATTGTGTTGTTGGTGCTATGTATGACATCCATAAGTATCAAGAAAGCTGCTGATGCTCCTTCATTTATTATTGTTATTTTCAAATTTGTTGTGGTCTTGTAGGTTGCATTTCTACTATAATAAAACTTAACTGAAGGGTACTTCCCTGACCTAAAGTAATTAGCTTTGTGATGAGAAGAGGTCTGTATTGGTTTCAGTGGAACTTGCCAACTAGAACACATTGAATTCGTTAAATTAATGTCAACACGTTTCTCATGTTAACCTTAAAGCAAAGACATGGGTTAGTTATCGGTCAATGCAGTGTGAGCAACATAAGAAGTTATTACATTGTTGGTGCTATGTATGGCATCATAAGTAGCAAGAAAGCTGCTCATGTTCCTTTATTTGTTATTATTTTCAAATTTGTTGTGGTCTTGTAGTTGGCATTTCTATTATAATGGAACTCAACCGAGGTACTCCCCTGCCCTAAACTAATTAGCTTTTTGCTGAGAAGAGTTCTGTATTTGGTTTAGATGGAACTTGCCACAAATCATTGTTGACATATTTTCTAGAAGGCATTAAATTCATTTTGTCATTGGACATCCCAGAAGCTGTTTCTCGAGAGCTCAACTGTAAATTAGTGATGTAACTCGTCTGAAATGCGTTAAGAGGTCTTGAACTACATGTATGTCATTTGGCGAAATTAATGTGGATGAAGTATAATATTTTGAAGTAAATAGTGTAGAGTTTATATTGAACACATCAGAAACAAAAAACCACGAACAGAAGATTTAAATGTGGCGTTGAAAATGTCAATTAGCTTATTTGCCATGGATGGAACAAAAATTCATCTAATTTGGGATGAAGGGAGTATTTATAATGAGTGATCAACATTTGTAACAAACATACTTTGCTTTTGCTTTCAAAAACATCATTTGCATAAATTGGGGTAAAATGTTCAAATTCTCCAAGTATAGTGATATTTTTGGTACTTCTACAGCCACAAACATATTCTTCTGAAAGCTAATGGCCTAACGCCAAATAAATTGGTTACAAAGATTAATCACTCTATTTAAATGAAAAAGACAAGGTTAGCAGCCTTCCACTATATACATCCAATATAACAGAACATGGCACCAACAAGGTGTAAGTATCAAAACAGTGTCCTCCAGATCATATTATGGATCTTGAAAATGACAACCAGTTAGGTACGTCAGGATTCAGTGACAGGAATGAGAAGATATGAAAAAAATTAAGTTGGAAACTTTCAGCTTAGGCTTATTTCAAATGTTGAGCAGCATCTCATAGTGATTTTGCCATTTTGGTAATTATATTATTTTGGAAGTAGCTTTGATTTTTCTGAATTTTTAAGTGCACATGGATCATACCCTTAAGAGTATTAGCATGAACAAGTTTCATAATCGAGTTTTACCTACCTTACCTATCACCTCCCTTTTTTCTTTTTATGTGTCCGTAGTTACAGTGAAACTCTTGATATGAAGAGCATTAAAACCTGTGTCTCAAATTTAATTCGAGACGTATAGGTGCAGTGTAAGCTCCTTAATGTTCTTTTCTTTTTCCTAGACATCCCAACCAGACATTTCTGATTTGTTTTATTTTGCTTGGCGAAGCTTGTTTTTGATATCTTGTCAATTACTTTTTAAGTGACAGTGTAATACAATCCTGTAGGTATTTTATAAGTTTCTTTCTTCTTCCTTGTGACAACTGAAATGAATTTAGAAAGGTACAAAGTTAACCTTCTTGGCCTATATTTTTCAGCTAGAAGGGAAAAAGATTGGTGTTCTCCCATCAGCTGCACAGGATACACTATTTTTGGGGAACCTTAACAAAGGTGTGTTTTATTCCCTTCATTGCAATCTGGAGCATGTTTGACTTTTAAGGTTGGCGCATTTCAGTGTTTTTCTGCCTCTTTCGGTCCACAACCAAGCAATAAACCTTGTGTTTGTTAAACAACCACACCTTTTACTACCCTCTGCGATGCAACGTTTTCAAGAAGTTATGGCCAGGTTTGGCTATCTTTTCAGTTCTTGTGGCTTTCAAATATTTGAGCCATATAGCACGATACAGCAGAACTAATAGTTTGATGACATCAAGATCCATAATTTGCGTTCCTTGTTTTAAAAAAAAATGTTTTATGCTTCTTTTCCTTGTTTCATTATGAATATTTTTGTTTTCTATGGTAACCTAGTCCTTTTCTCCATGTGATCTTGAATATAGATTCTAGTTTTATTGATGACTGGAATCTAGAAGCTGCCAACCTATTTTGTACCACTTTCCCTTTATTATGCATAAAGCATAATATTGTTAATTTGCTTGCAAAGGCTAAAGATGCAGTGGTCTTTCAGTTTCCTTTATCTTAGTTATTTTCTTCGTTTAGGGTGGAGTGCTGATGATTTTAACAAGATTGTCCGGCAGGTAAACCTTTATTTGCTGACAGTAAGCCTTTGTTATATTTCCTTTTGTTTTTCATTATGTAATCAAGCACATGTCTTGTGAACATAACATTACATATCTAACTGTTTCTTGGTGTATAGGTTTTTCCGGATGTTGTTTCCATTGATCTTGCGTTGCCCCAAGGTGGTAGTGATGGTCCTGGCAAAAAATTTAAGAATCGTGGTTTTGCTTTCGTGAAGTTCACGTCTCATGCTGTAAGTCCTTTGTTACTATGATATCATCTTTTTGACAACTCAAATTTCAGATTAAATAGTTTTTTGATCCTGTGACGTTGATCGAGATATCTGTTCATCCTCCTTGAACCTTACTGGGTAGATGCCTTGGCTTATGGTTTTTTATTCTCATTCCAGCATATATTTCAACTGTTACGATCAGAAAACCCAAATTATTGATGACAATATCATGCTTCTATCACATATATAAAAAGAGTGTTCCTTTACATCACTAAAGCATTGACAGTCATACATATAATCAACATTCCGTTAAATAGTGGTTCTTGGATTTTGGAGATAGGTTGTCAACATTTGTATTAATTTTCTTTCACAAATGGTCTAAAATAGTTTTAATATCATTTCTAACAATAAATTTATAAATTTTAGTTTTGTTACTCACGATACAAGCCAGCATTTTTGTCAAAGATATCTCTAACAGTTTTTTAGGGAGGAAAAGTAACCTTGTTAATCATATCATTTCTGTCGCTTGACTTTCTGTTTTAGTTCTGAGACATAGAAGAGACTCTTTAATTGCCGATTGGAACCCAACCCCTTCTATAGGAGATACTCCTCCATCTCAAAATAAATGTCCACAATTAAAAAGCAGACAATTTTAGAAATGTATAATGATTACATTTTTTAAGTAACTGAATGACAATTTTAACTCTAATAATTATTACGCTTTTTAATGACAACCGTGTCTCCATCTCATCAATTCTTAAATATTCATGCGTCATAATTAAGGGTACACTTTGAAATGTAGTAAATTATAACATTATATTATTGAAAGTAGACACTAATTTGGGGATAAACTTAAATAGAAATGTAGACACCTATTTGGGACGGAGGGAATACATAGCTACGATTTTGGTTGTGGGGTGTTCATATATGAATAACTAACACACACAGAGATTTCCTCCGAACAGTAGAGTCATCGTAGCAAAGAATAAAGATAGTGTCTCATAATGAGATTTCTTCTGAAGGATCGGACTGTTGTAGGCTCCTGTATCTGTTCATATAAATCACTTTCATCTATTTTGGCAATGGCCACACTATGCGGAGCTTGCTGAATGCTTATCCCATCTCATAATAGCTTCATACACCCTTATTGGGATTCATTCCCAAATGCTGGTTTCACTATTTTCGTTTGTCTGGTTATGGTAGTCAACCCACTTAGTGATTTAGTTTTTCCAACTAAATCTTCACCATTTAGCATTGTCTATATAACTTTGACACTCGATAAAAACTATCTCATGGTTCAACCATTTCAATGCTTGCAACCAGAGCCACCAAACTCAATCATATGCGCTGGTCTGAATTACTAAGCCTATTTATTGCCAAAAGGCAAAGAGAATGATATAGTTTGATGCACAAAAGTTGCATCCTCACAAATCAAATATAATCCTCTTAATATATGCAATAATTTGATCAAGTATTTACTTAGTCATATGGAAGTTTATGAGACACAAGACAACACCTCTGTCTGCAATATTGAATGTCGCTACTTCAATCTCTCTACCCAGACTGCAGCACGTGCATTTAGGGCTGGTTCGAAGCCAGATTTCATTCTTGGTGGAACTTTGCATCCATCAGTTCAGTGGGCTGAGGAGGATACTGAAGCTGATCCGGATGAAATTGCTAAGGTGTTCATCTCAGTAATTTAACATGCATGTTCATTCTGTTCTGAATGTCTGTTCCATATATATGAATTCGTTTTCGGATTTCCAGGTAAAAATAGCATTTATTAGAAACCTACCTTCAAGTACTGATGAAAACTTCTTGAAGAAACTCTTTGTGCCCTTCGGGAAGGTCAGAGATGCTGCGGCTTATATGTTATTTTTTCATAGAGGTGCATACATTGTAATCTTAAGGATTTGTATGCTTGTCTTTCAGGTAGACAAAGTAGTGGTGTCCAGCAAAGGCGATTCTTCAGTTGGATTTGTCCATTTTGCTCAGCGATCAGTAAGTGGCACAATTTTAATTTTCAACTCAGTGCACCAAATATTGCCCCTGAAGAACAAAGTTGACTTCTGCCTATAGTATTTGTAAGGAGGACAGTTGTGGTGTTGGCACTCCATTCAACATCTATGAATTTTTTGGTACAGTTGGTATTTGAGTTAACCTGCTCGGATATGAGCCACTCTAACAGATGAAATTTGATGATATAAAATAGCCCGAGTCTTTTGTTTGCACTAGCGAAGTCGAGCAGATGGGGAAACATGTTTCAAGTAGCTTACATTGAGAAGTTGAAGCAAAGCTTTAGTTCCTTCACTTGGGTGCTAATATATATCTGCCTATCAACTTTATAGAAAAGTCAGGCCCCATGCCTTTTATATTGATAATAAAGAAATATAGAGCAAACCATGAGACAGCTCAAAAACATCTCCCAGCAGTTGATGCACAATTTGTTGAATGAACTAGCTATAGTCTTCATTAATTGGTGCTTTATTTAATATATTCCATAGTTTTCTTAAACACAAATTTGATTAGCATACAATTCAACATTTTATTCCTTTTTATTTTACTTTCTGCACTCATGGGCGTACTTACGGTTTTTTTCTGCTATTACTGTAATTTGTAACTTTGCTTCCATATGTAGCACCTTGATAATGCCATAGAGGGACTAAATGAAAAAATTGTCCAAGGGCCAAAGGGCAGTCCATCATTTAAGCTACAGGTACACAAATTACTTTAGGCTTTTAATTTATGATCCATAACAGAAAATTTTAGATCTGAGATGGAATCATCTAAACTTGTGTATATAATAGGTTGAAGTTGCAAGGCCCATGGACAAGAAAAGGAAAAGGGTTCATGAAGATCCTCAAAGCACTCAGCCCCGCGAGATATCAAATAAATCCAAACCTCGAAGTTATGAGCCAGTTTTGAATTCCTTTGATGGCCACGAAGAGACACTTCAAAAGGTTTATTAGCTTGATATCGATGTCCTTTGTTTTTAAAATTTCATGTCTCACTGTTTTTATTCTTAGAAATCATTCTGTTTCAATTTTCAAACTTAGTACTGAATCAGGTTTCGGAAAGATATTCAACACACTTCTATATGCTATATTGTTTTGGATGATAGTAATTCTTTGATATAAAATTTGAATTATTATAATTGTTGGGAACTCTTTCATGTATCATTTAAGGCTTCAACTAACCCTTTTGACCGCCGAGACTTTTTTAAAGGGAATGAACAATTGATATTATATCACCGTCAAATAGGTGAGAGGATCCATAAAGGGGTTAAAGCAGATAAGTGATAATATAGCAGTTAAAAACTATTTGGTCATTGTGAATTTCTGCTAAATGAAATGTGCTTAGCAGTACCACACTTCGACTTATCACCATCACCATTTATTAACGAAAAGTCAGAAGCTTTTTCACCATCCCCATTATTCCAAAGTACTAGCACTATTGCTACTTCCATCTTAATGGTGCTGCTAGTTAACAGTCAACCAACTTTTTAACATCTCATGTGATCATCTGTTCCTATTTCCTAATTTGCACAAAAGTGAACACCAAGAAAGTTCGATCTTGGTATGATATTTTATCATATATTATGATGGTACATGTGGCAAGAGAATGGTAACATTCGAGTGTTCACTGTATGGAAGGGCTGAGACGATTCAATGATGAATTTCTTTTTATGTTCTCATCTTCTTTTGGTTTTAATCAGCTCATCTCTTTCCAGTTATATACATGCTGCTGATTTTGGGTTTTTTTTCTTGACTAATAGGAACCTTTAGTTGCTGATCCCTATGAAGCTGCTGTTCTACTATTACCAGTGGCTGTCAGAGAGCGGCTACTGCGTATTTTGCGGCTTGGTATTGCTACGCGATATGATGTATGTTTTCACTTTTCAAATCATAATTAATGGTCCATGATATTCCACTCATTTACTTTTTTTGTTTTCTTTTCTTCATTCTTTGCTTTAAAAATTTTCTTTTGGTGTGGCAAGTTGAAGGAGCATGTTTTCTCCCACAATATATATCAGTGTGATAGCCCTAAGAAGGCATGGTACCCATGCAATACTCTCCACGTGGGGCCATGCATGTGCCACCGATAATTGTTTCAAGTTCATTTTGCATTTCTACAAGGCTATGTTTAGGTCCTTATTGAACTTCTTTTTTGCCAACATTGTTGGGATTTTGATGGGTTAATTGAACTAGGCCAGCTTGAAATAAGTGTCAAGTTGTTATAATCTTAATGCTAAGCTTTTTGCGCTTTTCGACTTTCAAGCTAGTGAAGGTTTGTGATCACATCCTTTCTTCTAACTTTACTCCAATAAAGAAGACCATGACTTGTATCTTTGAGTGGAGCACATAAAACCCGTGTTTGATTTCTAGCTAAGCAGATTTCCAAGACCCTAGTTCATATTTGGCAGGGATGCACTAGAGGTCAACTTTTGTCTTAAGGGGTATGTTACTTTATATACATTGGAGGTTTAACGGGGAATGTGGGATGCTTGAGGAGTTCCCTTACGAATGTATTTTAAGGTTAACCTAGAATCTTCTAATAGTATATATTAATCTAGACGAATGGCAGTCTAAATGATTGTAACATGTCTTCACTCTTTATACCATCTATTACCTATTTATGCTTAAATGACATCTCAAGGAAACTAAGACATCCCTTGAGGATGTCGTAAATAACACGACAGCCAACGGTTTTCTCTTTTACTTGATAAATATGGATATCTCAGGTCAGCAAGTTGACCTTTTGCTTTTCAATATTTTGATTTTTCTTTGCCAGATCGAAGTTGAATCTTTAACTAAGCTAGGGGAACTACCTGAATCTACGGCCATATCAGTCCTTGATCAGGTTAACTAAATCCGTACGATTGAATCTCTATTATAGAACAAAGTATTAGTTTCATTTCTCCGTAAATTGATCATGCACAATTCTCTGCAGTTCATGTTATCAGGAGCGGAGAAGCATGACAAGGTAGCATATCTCGCGGCACTAATTTCTAGGGTATGTATTAGTGCCTATCACTATGGCTATAGACACATTACGTTTCGGTCTTACGGCTCTACTTTCTAGTACCAATGCAAATAATTTCTTTTTTGTCAACAGTACCAGGTGGAGAAAATTGGACTGAATCAACTACCCTCGAGTTTGTTGAGATTAGGGGACACTAATACTAGAGAGTCGGTGGGCCTCTCTAGTCGGGTGCATCTTCCAGCCGTTGATTCTCTTGGCTTGCATGTTGATCCGAGTGTGACGTGGTTAGTTTCTTGCATCCAAAGTAATTTAGTTTATCTAGTTTTCTGGATGAAAAGTTTCCTTAATTGGTTAAAGAGATTACTTAACCGACATTGCTCTTTTCGGTCATTCAACTGTGAATCATGCAGGTCTGAAAGCTATGCATCTCGTTATTCTTCGTTATATTCAGATCATCATCGTCTACCAAGCCGTGCAGGTGTTGTAAGAACAGAGGAAAGAAGTCCATTAAACTTGAAGGAATATCCGGGTTCTTCTGCTACTGCTCCATACAGTCGATATTTAGTAAATTCGCATTTTCCACCCGCTTATTCAAACATGGAGGAGATGAGTCCGATCCCCTCCCATCGAATCCCCGGTTCCTCTTCAACACCGTATGCAAAAGCTGCACACGATCCTTACCAGATACCTGGTCCTTTAGCTTATGCAAAAGGTGGTGCGGATCCTCCTCACGTTGCAGCGTCTGGTGATCGTCAACCGACTCGGCCCCAAATGAGATTCGACCCGTTTACTGGTCAACCTTACAAGTTTGACCCTTTTACCGGCGAACCCATTGTTCCGGAAGGTTTGCCTCGCCAGTAGGGATCCTGCCTGTACTAATCTTGGAACATTCTTTCTCTAATGTTATCTGGCGAAACCAAGTGTGGATGTCAGTTGTTGCAGTTCATGTTAATTACAAGAGATGTCTGTTAGTGTTAAAAACACCCAAAATTCAGCAATGTACATTAAGTGGAGTTCCTTTTATTTCCTGCAATTTCTTCAAAAAAAGCAATTGTTTTTGCCCAAAACAGCTGTAAGCCTGCAACTACCCTCCCCCTATTTTCATGGCCTTTTTTCCTTCCATTTTTTAACCATATGTTTTTGAAAATTTTAGAGTAAATTACGGTTTTCGTCCTTGTGGTTTGTTGTTTATAACCATTTTCGTCCCTGACTTTAAAAGTTGTTTTTTTAGTCATTGTGGTTTGTAATTCCTTTTCTTTTTCGTCCTTAAAACTAATATTCTCAGGGACTAAAAACGAAAGAAGCTGTAAACTACAATGACCAAAAAAACAATTTTTAAAGATTAGAGACGAAAATATTTATAAACAACAAACCACAGGGATGAAAATAATAGTTTACTCAAAATTTTATTCAGAGTAAATTACGTTATTGGTATCACACTGTGCCTTGGTGCTTCCCTAAATTGAAATAATTCAGGATTTCATTCATGTTGTATGTTCATCATCACATTTCATTTCAGTCCCTTTGCCCAAACTTTATTAACCAAAATCTATTAAGTAGGTTAATTGATGGGGTATTTAAGTCACTTTAGTCATTTTCCTTAACGCATGCTTGTACAGTGTGATTTTGTATAAACCACATACTGAAGACCATGGACGGACCTATGAAATTCCGAGCAGGTCTTGTGCATCTACTTAATTTATTTGAATTCTTTTTTATGGGTATGAAAGGTGTACCTATTAAATTTTGAGGGGTGCTTTGTGATATTAAAAAATACAAGAAATATCAACCGAAAAAAGTCCTTTGAAATCAACAAAAAAAAAGAAAAAGTTTTTGAAATAAACAAATAAAATCCAAAAAAATCGCTCGAAATCAACCAAAAAACTTTAGAAAAATATCACGAAACATTAGAATTCGGCTAAAAACACATGGACAACTTTACAGGCCGCTTATCCACCTTAACGTTGTATCCATTGACAAAAATTCTAGGTTCACCTCTGTCGTAGACGTGATAAAATGCATACTAAAAGGATGATATTTTATCAAATCATATACAATCTTAAACCAATTGTTTTTGCATTTACCATACACATTCTATCTTTAAACTAAAAACATGCAAAAATGGCACAATATTCTAGAACAAAACACGTCACAAATGAGTTGATCTTATAACAATTAATTATTATGGTCGATGATTACATTAAAGGTCTTTTAGAGGTTCTTTCACGTGGTGTAAGTTGAACCTTAAAAAGTAGTCCTCCTTGGCCCATCTTGTCGATATGAATGTATTTATGTTAAATCTAAAAGACCAAAATGTCATACACATGGGATTTACTGATTTTATTTAATTATATGTGTACAAAGAAATTTTGTCAAAGAACCCAAAATTGATTAAGAACTTAGGAACCGTCTACTATACGCCACATATCTCACTTCAAAATTAATATTCATCATGATAAATTACACTTTCATATTCCTTATAAATATTCCATATTTCACATTGTGACAGGCCCATTATTCTTAATGAAAGTCAACAGCTATTCTGAAATAGAAAAAAGAGGGATTTTAACAAATTTTTTGCTCCTAGAGCAATGTTGTCTTATATGCTAAATTATAAAGAAAGAATGAGAGGAAAAATAAAATTTGGAGAAATTCGGAGAAATCTCTAAAAACCCACTTTTTAAAAAAGAGATAATATTTTAATATTTTCACCAATAAGAGACTCGATAATTAAAATGTTTAAGAAAAGGAAATAAAATTTTATTAATATATCGATTATTTTAATAATATAATCAATACTACAGTATCTAAAATAAAATAACTATTAAAATTGGAAATAAATTTTTTTAAATATTTTAACTCTTGATACTCTATTTTAAAGAAAATATAGGATAAATATTAGAGATGTTCCAATAGAACTTGTACATATATGTGTATGTTACATAAATAAGTTTGATGGGGAAGGGTCCAAAAGTATGTATAAACATATATGCGGGAGGTACAAGGTGAGTGAAATTGAAAGCGGGCCTTGTGGTAGTGGGCTCGACCGACCGGGAAACATAGGGAATAAAGTGAAATCTTTCTGGCACATGGACACCCGGCTTGACCGGACACAACCCTGACCCAAAACTGACCCGATATGTCAATGTCACTTTGGTCCTTCTATCTTTATCACTTTTCATTTTCGGCCCTTCAAGTATCCTACTATTTCATACAACCCCTTCAAACTTACCACTTACACTTGATGATTTTGTTATCCATATTATAGCATCTCTAACAGATTCTCCAAAAAAAATTACATTAATCTTCAACAAATTTCTCATTTTGGAGAATCTAACATTGATTATAATATTAAAATATTTCAATCATTTATTAAAATATTATTTCTCTTTTTAAATATTTACTTTCAAAGTTTTTTATTGGTGCTTTCATTTAGTGATCATTTTTTGGTTTATCTCCATTTTGGGGGATAGTTTTGAAGAAGTTGTTGAAACAAAATTATAACTCAAAATCTCTATTTTCTTCATTTTCTCTATTTTGGAAAAATTGTTGGAGATGCTCTTATTATAGTCGATCATAATCTTTCACGAATGAGAGTTTTATAAATTCAAATGTCAATTCTATGGATTTAAACAGTCAAAAGTCAAATACTAATTAAAAATACATCAATTACAATATCATTCTTTTTTTTAAAAGGTTAACAATTTTATTAGAGCAAAGAAAGAAGAGAGATAATAACATAAAATTTCTACAAGGTGCAAAAACAAAAAAACAACAACAACGCCTAAACATAAGCCAACGAGCCGAAAAAAAAATAGCAAAAAAACCAAACAAAAGGCTAAGTCACCACGAAAGACCAACTAGTTTTAGGGGTTGTTTGGGATTGCTTATTTAAAGTGTTTTTTAGCTTATTGCGGTTTGACACTGCAGATAAGCACTTTCTAGTGTTTGGATGGAAAGAAAATGAAAGTGCTTATAGCGGTGTCAAACAGCAGATAAGCACTTTTTCATAAGTCACTTTGTTTTAACTTATTAGCTTATTTCAAAAGTGTTTATCACTTTTTAGGTTACTTTATATGTATAAGCAATCTCAAACACCTTTAAACAACAACTTATTAGCTTATTACGTTTTGGTACCACAATAAGCTAATCCAAACACCTTTTTAAAAACTCCGGTTTGACACCGCATAAGTTGATAAGCACTTATCAATATAAGCATAAGTTGTTTTAAATAAGCAATCCCAAACACCCCCTTAGAGCAATCAACTGACTTCTGCCTCTTTTCATAGTCATACCTCACATAATGAATTTTATCTCTTTGATAGGGATAATAACAGTTTTTTTAGGAGCTACTTTAGCTCTACCTGCAACACTAATCAGTATTTCAAATTTTTTACTAGCAAACTTTGATTAACCAAGATTTAAAAAATAAATAAAACATACAATAGTATGAATCTACGCATTATATCTAGAACTATAAATGAACTGAACGAACACGAACGAATGTTTGTACTTGTTCATTCGTTTAACCTAAGCGAACAAACAAGCTAATACGAATGGTAAACGAATGAAATTTTTTGTGTTAATGTTCGCTCGTTAAGAAAATGTGTTCATTCGTGTTCGTTTATGTTTATTCATTAATGCGCTAAACGAACGTAAACGAATGAAGACAAGGTAAATAAAAATAATTAACATCACTCATCATTTTGTTTCTAAAAAATAACATAACAAAATGAAACCGGATAAACTTATGAGGGATAAGAAAAGAATTCTAAAATTTTAATTTAATCCATAATTTTACATATTAATGTCATGATATATTTATATATAAATAAATGTAAACGAACGAAAAATAACATAAATGAAAAAATATTCACGAACATAAATAAACGACCAAGACCTCATGTTCGTTCATTTAACTAAACGAACAAAAAAATTGTGTGTATATTCGTTTATTTATTAAACTAGATACGTACTCGCGCGCGTTGCGGCGCGAAGCCGCGAAGCATCTCGAATCTAAAGCCGAAAATTCAAAAGAATAATAATCTTGTTCATGTTTAGTTTTATTCTTCTTCACATGGTGACAATTTTATGGTTTTATGTGTTTTTAAATCTCATATTAGATGTATAAAATGACGTGTCAATATGGTTAATTGGTCAAAAAAATTTGAAAAAAATCGCTCGATAGTGGAGTCAACCCATAACATTTTAGCTCATTTTGAAGGTTTTTGTGAGACCATTATAATGGTATAATTAAAAAAACATATTTGTTTAATGTATTTTTGTTTATATACGATTCTGTATGCTAATATGATAAAGATGTAAAATGAAAAATGAAAAATGAAAAGAGAAGAAATAATATAAAATTAATTAAATAACTAATTATAATGTATAAAGTGTAATTTAAAAATACAAAATATTTTATTTTTAATTATCATGTTGAGTGTGAGAGGTTTTGAAGCTTTTAAATGTGTACACGATGTATTGAGATTTGTACCTCATAAAAATTCAAGAATAATCGTAAATAATTTTTTTTTCTAAAGGGGTATAGATAGATAAATATAAATAAGGGTATAAAATATACAAGTTTAAAAAATTTTGACACGTCATTCTTGAAAAATCTCGATACGTATTTAATCATTATACTTAATAAAATGATTAAATTCAAACACAATCAATATTGGGTTCATTTCGAAAGTATTGACGAGATTACAATGATATAATTTGTAAAAAGAATAAATGTATTTTTAATACATTTTGATTCATATACGATTATTTGTGTTAATATGATAAAAGTTTAAAATGAAAAATAAAAAAAAACAAGAGATTAAAAGTATCTAAATAACTAATTATAAGAGTGTAAAATGTAACCTTAAATCTTGAAAATTACGATTTTACCATTTTCATATAGTAGTATAGATATAAATTATAGGGTATAAAACATAAGTTTTAAAAATAATACACTATGTATTTATCATATTTAATAATATGATTAAATTAAAGAAATATTTAATATTGGACTCATTTTGAATGTATTAACAAGACAATTACAATAGTATAATTTGTAAAAGATGAAAGATATTTTTTAAATATATTTTAGTTCATATATGATTATCTATGTTAATAAATAAAGGTGTAATAAAAAATAAAAAATAAAAAATTAAGGGATATAAAATAAACTAAATAACTACTTATAAGAGTATAAAATGTAATTTAAAATTTAAAAGTAATTTAATTTTGAAGAAGATATCATAAGTGGAGGTTGTTAAAGCTTTAACATTTATACATCCACAAAAAAAATATTGTACCTCTTAAAGTTTCAAAAATAACCAAAATAAAAATTTTCATATAACAATATAAATAAATAAACATAAATAAACTTTCAACCAAACAATTTACTGAATATTCGTTTTATTTACACCTTAATTATATCATTCCATCAATCCTATTCAAAAAAAAAAATACTTGATAGAACATTCAATATAACATAAATGTTTGCCAAAAATGTTGTTGATGTAACATTCTCATTGTAAGAGAAATTTAAATGCCACGTCATGCATTTGGAAAATATATTTAAAAAAAAAACTTAATGACACGTTGGACATTGATAGGCGTAACGGATAGAAGAAGATAACAAACGTTGCTACGATCAAAGTTATTTAATTCTTCCGAATATAATCACGTGCCTTAGCTGCCACGTGGTCTTCCTCACATGCCACCCCCATATCTTCAAATTTCCAGTCAACTTGTTCTTATTTATTTTCTTTTGAGTGGATTGTGGATTTGGTCCCCGTGTTTTGTTACTTTCTTTAATTACGGTCCCTATAGTATGTTTATTGTAGATTTGGTCCCTGTGGTATTCAATTTATCTTGGTCATGGTCTCTCTGACTAACGCATCCGTTAACTCCATTAAATCAAGGATCATTTTAGTCATTTTACCTAATTGGTGTCTTTTTATGATAAGAAAAATAAAAAATATATTTTTAACACACACACACACAAACATATATATATATATATATAGTGTTTGGTTCATTTGAGAAATGGTAAATATATGAGAAATAAAGAAGTAATCATAGTCATTCATATGGTCAAGATCGGATTTGACTAGTCAAATATTGCGGCTTTGACCGGTCAAAAGTTGCGGCTATCCCAAAAATAGAAGAACAATTTCGTAAATTTTACAAAACACACAGGCTGTGTTCATATATGAACATGTATAATTCACATATGAACTATATATGAACCAGTGCAATTCACAACTGAACTCTTTTAACTGATTCATATATGAATATTTGTGATTCATATATGAATCAGTTGAACTAACTAACAAATTCATATATGAATCAGTATGAATCACAAAGATTCATATATGAATCAGTTGAACTAATTAACAGATTCATATATGAATCAGTTGAACTAATTAACAGATTCATATATGAATCTTTGTGATTCATACAGATTCATATATGAACTCATCCAGTGTATTTTACGAAATTATCCCTCTATCTTCTATAGACCACACAAGAAATTATCCGGTGTTTCGCGGTCAAAGCCGCAAATGTTGACCAGATGAATGGCTAAGATTACTTCTCTATTTCTCATATATTTACCATTTCTCAAATGAACCTCTCCATATATATATATATATCAAAATAAATAAAATAGGATGTTATTGTATGACTTGATTCTTTAAATTTTTTAAAAAATTAATTATATTAATTATATTAAATATGATTTAATTTTATTATTTTATGTAATGGTGTAAAAAGTTATGGTTTTATTGTTTTAATGTAATTAAATTTTAATTTAAACAAACTAAATCATAAAATTATATCTTATTTTATTTAGAGCGAAAAAAATAAGATATGTTTTTATGATTTGATTTATTAAATTAAAACTTTAATTATTTTAACGGCGATACAATTTTATTGTTCTTTACTATCATTGCAACAAACAAGCTTATTATCAATATTTTGACACCAAAATCATAGAAAACCATTGAGAAATGAACTATAATTTTATCATCTTAAAATTAGAGGTTCCAATTTTCATATTGTTTTTCAATAAAAAAAACTCAAAACAAACTGTTTAGATTTTAACGAAATAAAATATTTAAGTTACGAATATTTTAACTCACAACCACAAGGCAAAACATAGAGCATCATATGTCAGGTAACACCAACCTGAAAACATGTTAGCATTTAGAAAATAGCGAAGATCAGCTACAACATCCATCAATAGAAATATACGACATGGTCTTATCATTATTCGATACTCCTTCGGTCCCAAAATAAATGTTCATAATAAAAAAGGCATACGATTTTAGAAATGTGTAATTATTACTTTATTACACTTGTTAATTTTATTGTGGGTTAAAATATTCGTAACTTAAATATTTTATTTAGTTAAAATCTAAACAGTTGATTTTTTATTTTTGACTGAAAAACAATACGAAAATTGGAACCTCTAATTTTAAGATGATAAAATTAGAGTTCATTTATCAGGTTTTCAATGATTTTGGTGTCAGAATATCGATAATAAGTTTGTTTGTTATGATGATAGTAAAAGAACAATAAAATTATATCGCCTTTAACATAATTAAAGTTTTAATTTAATAAATCAAATCATAAAAACATATCTTATTTTATTTATTCTAAATAAAATAAGATATAACTTTATGATCTAATTAAAATTTTAATTACATAAAAACAATAAAACCATATTTTTTTTCCACCATTACAATAAAATAATAAAATTAAAATCATATTTAATATAATTAATTTTTAAAAATTTTTAAAAATCAAGTCATACAATAATATCTTATTTTATTTATTTTGATATCTATTTATATATATATGTGTGTGTGTGTGTGTTAAAAAAATATTTTTTATTTTTCTTATCATAATAAGACATAAATTAGGCAAAATGACTAAAATGGTCCCTGATTTAATGGAGTTAACGGATGCGTTAGTCAGAGGGACCATGAACAAGATAAATTGAATACCACAAGGACCAAATCCACAATAAACATACTATAGGGACCGTAGTCAAAGAAAGTAACAAAACATGAGGACCAAATCCACAATTCACTCTTTTCTTTTCCTTCAAAGCCTAAAATCGTATTAATTGTACTATGTATATATACTGTAATATATACACTAATTATTGTTTAATTATCATAAATCCTTCTTTCTTAATAAAAGTAAAGGAAAAAACGTGTCAATAGCAATTAATATTTTATATTAGTGATCATAAAAACTATAGAAAAGCTAAAGTAGATTTAAGAACTTTTAAAGATTATAATGTTATGGAGTTCGATTTACTAATTACAATTAGCCCTTCATTAAATCCATCTCAAATCAAAAGGTCAAACTAAAAGTCAACTATTTTAAGTCTTTTTCAAACAAATTTCCATATCAATTCAATGTGGGTAAAGAAGATTGTTATAATGACTAATGATGAACCGTAACATGCAACACACATGTAATATTGACATTCGATCACAATAACAAACAAAGTGATAATTAGATAGAGACATCGGGACTTTTACATGAACATTGAAATCGGATAAAATCATGGTCGAAGGATGCTGAGAATTAATGTACTATATCGATCGAGTGTTTACAAATTTGAAGAAACAACATCGTTGATGATTACACTAGCTTGAGATATCAAATATTTTCGTATTTGTTAACAAATGTATAACCTAACTAACAAATTAACCACAAATGTGAAGAAAAAAATCGGAGTAAACCGTAAATGATTATTCCAAATTGAAACCAAACCACAACAAAGTAAAAAGATTGATAACGATAATGTAAGGAAGGTTTAATTAGGGAGATAGGGGTTGTACATGATGCGCACAACTAATGTGTTGTTCGTCATGAAAACAACTTCTCGATCTTATTGGTTGAGGTAATTTTTGTGTACATTAATATATTCCATTCAAACCTTTCTTTCAAATGAGATATATCATATATCGTTTACCAAATGTTTATCGGGTGTCACTTATCTCACCAATTGAGTATAATAACGATCGATGATTTTATATTCTTGGTAAGTAAAATAACAATGATCGAGAATCTTATCAGGGAAGTCATGGATTAAGACCTACTCGATTTGTGTTCAACAAGTAAATACAGACGCTTTTAACAATCAATTTTGATAGACGAGAATGTTGAGTATGTTTGGTTTGATTTAGGTTGTACGTTGTGCATTGGTGGTTGTAAGGAGGGTGTGGGGTTAGGGTGCCACCGGAGCAGAAGCTGCAGGGAATGTGCAGAACATGCGGTACAATTCATGCTGCTTCACTGTCTCTCCTTTGTCACTCACATGCTCTCTCTCTCTCTCTCTCTCAAACCTACAATCCTGTTTTGCATGTGCTTCCCATGTGCATGCGCCGCTTTGCGCACTACGCACCCCTTCCCTGCTGCCCCCATCCCCCATTCACATGTCCTCTATTTTCCTTCTTTTTTTTCTTTTTTCCAAAATAACAATATAAATAAATTAAAATACATAAGACCCAAGGGTATTTTTGTCAAATCAACATATCATGTGCCCTTTGCAGCCTTTCTAGACCACCTTCTTCCCGCTATAAATTCTTTCAAAGTCAAGTGAGATACCAGACTTTTGTCGTTTTCTGTCCATGAAAATTACACCATTACCCCTACACCCACTCAACCTTCCCTTTTCATTTTCTTTCTTGTAAACATTTTAAAACAAGATCTTGTTCATTTTATTAAATTACATAATTGACCTCTAAATCCATCTATAAAAAGTAATTTATAAAGTTAAACTAATTTTTTAATTTAAAAACGTAATAATCAGAAAAAGGATAATGGCATCTTCGTAAATAACTCAGAAAACGGAAGGCAAAAGAATAAGATCCAATTACTTAAACCCCAAAACGCTGAATGAGCCCCACCCAAAACGGAAATCGATTTCTCTCCCTGCAATCTCTCAACTTCTGGTCATGGGTTCGACGCCTAGAAGATTAAAGAATTTTCCGGCGAGAAAATCTCTACGAGGATCCACCGCTTCACACCACAGAAGATGTAGATCTCATCGTAAGAAATCGACAATAACGACGTCGTCTTCTGTTTCCGATAAACTGGAAGCTCTGAAGAACCTTATACCGGCTCAGGAAATCGACGGTGCCGGATCCTCGTCGGCCGATCAGTTGTTCCAGGAAACCGCCGACTACATTCTACTTCTACGCACACAAGTCTCGGTGTTACAAAAATTAGTCGATTTTTACGGCTCCTCCTCCTCCTCCTCCTCTGTTGTACAGCAGTAATCACGACATAAATATTTTTAATTTTGATTTTGATTTTTTTTTATTTGGATCAGAGATAATCAAAGAGAGACGTCTCATTTCGTTGTCTATTTTTTTTTCCTTTTCAATTTTTGGTATTTAATTAGATTTTGAATGCGTCCTTCAAATATTTTAAATTCTTTTTCATTTCAGTTTATTTTACATGTTAATTTTGTTTTAATTCGATATTTTCTTTGGATTTGTATGGCTGATTGATTGATTATTTTGAAATTAAGTAATAAATTTTAGAAGAAAAAAATGCGGTGACGGCGAATCTATATGTTCCTGGTGGTGGGAGGTGATGGTAACCGTTAATTTCGACAATTTTTTTTTTCTTTTCTTCCTGACGGTGGGTGGTGGTGGTGTGATGCGGTGGAGGTGGTCGGTTTAGAAATATGTTACTAGTTAACCACAGCCGCATGTATTTTGTGGGTGGCATTTTGTTTTTGTGGTAAAATTATTTTGGAGTGCAATTTTTGTCGGCTCGTACAATCGTTTGTTTGTTAGTTGTATTTTATGCATTACATAATTGTGCATATTCCCATTTCAATTTACAAATGCATGATTGGAATTCAAGAAACAGTAAAGTGCCGTATACAAATCATTGCTTGGTAAACGTAGGAGTTACCATTTTCACTTTACTTGTGTGGTAATATTTTCGATCATTTGTAAGCAGTCTTTTTGTTAAGTGTTAAATGGTTAGATTGACTTCTTATTTATCGAGTAAGGTAAGATTTTTGAACTTTATTATGATTATTCAGTAAGGTAAATGATTTGATTATCTAGTCAACAGTTACATAGGTTAATGATCTGGTAAATACTTATCAAGTGAAAAAGTTATTAACCATCATACTAACAAATATTGAACCATGTTAAATAAGAATGTTTTTAACATCCATCTAATGAATCATCCGACTGTAAAAGCCCAAAGGAGTCCAAGTACAATTGTCCTTCAGGGAACGAGGGAATGAATCTCTTCTTACATTGTAATGCAAAGAGAAAGAAATTTTTTAAAGCGGTCTATTAAAACACTTGGATATTTTTATGTCCTATAAGTTCGATCTTGTGCAAGGAGAAAGGAAAACTATGCTCCAAATAGTTGACATCTCTACTAACAAAGTAGTTCAAACTATCAAGAAGATAAGAGTTGCTATCCTTTTTTCCCTCTAACAAGGATAACCCAAAAAGAGACAATGGAGCAAAACAAACTCACCCAAATAAAGGTAGATAGAAGTTCAAAGGGGGTTTTATTTGGTGTGTGCAAGGGAGAGGCAACGTTAGCCCACGTTTACCTATAGAGGTGTTTGGTTCATAATTTTGAAGGAATTAGAATGAGCTCGGGTTGAAGAGTTGGATTGGGTGTTCTCGGAAAGTCTCGTTATCTCTAATGGTAAGCTTTCTTGAATTAATGTTATAAATGCTCCATTGGTGGTTTCTTAGTGTTGGCATCTCAAATCTCGGATTTGTTAGTTTTGGAGAAACTAGGGTTTTGATCTTGTTTAGGGATTTTGGTATGTAATGTTTGGGGAATTTTTCTAAATGTTTATGTAACACCCTTTTTTTTTCTTTATGTTACTTTAACTAAAACAATTCTTCCAAAAATACTCCAAAATTTCGGCTAAATTAAAGCTTTAAACCATTTACAGCGGAAGACTTTAACAATAAATATGTAACTTAAATGCTAACTCGTCCCATACCAAGTTGCGTTACAAATTTATCTACCATAGATGCCGCAACATAAATATTGAACTTAATTAAGCTAGGCAAGTCTCTATGTATATCATTTTTCCCTCGTCCAACCTGAAACCTTCAATCCCTGAGATGCATACTATAGTCAGCTTATAAAGCTCAGTGAGTTCATGGTTTACGTGAGTGAAATCATATCTTGCCACACATATCAAACATGCAAACTTCGTATAAAATAACATTTATTTTCTGAAACATGCAACACCAAAATAAACAAGACCTCGTAACCATCTCCTTGAGTAAGGACTGATAAATTGCAAGCATTCCCTGAGTGTGTACGACTCACCTATAGCCAATAACTTATTACGGGGTCATGCTTCCATGTCACAGGCATTCCCTGGTGTGTACGGCTCACACAAAGCCAGTAACCCATTTCGGGGTCGTGCCTCCCCTTAAGTGTGACAAACCAAACCGACATCTCATATTTCAAACCATGCACCATTTATATAGTATAAACCAACTGAAAATCAAAACATGCTAAATACGTTTAAGAACCGGAAAACAATTAGCATGCATGCTCCACAAAACTCCACATACATGTAAACATATACCAATGACATTATTTAAATCATTATCATGCATAACATTCGCCATAAAAATCATATAATGCTCAAGATAATTTGTACGTATGTATGCATCCCAGTGTAAGTCTCATGAAGACTCACCTGATTACGTGTAGATCGACTACTGGTAGCTCTCATCTGAAAACCTACACATTTCATACCACCATGTCCAATTAAAGATTTAGTTTCTCCAAAATTCAAATATGGTCAACCTGACCCGACCTAAAGTCAAACTCCAACTCCACACACCCTAATATGTCTCAAATAACTCAATTGACCCCATTATTAAAATTCACGTGGGTCAAACTAGTCAAAAGTCAACCCATTTGTCAATTCGATTAACACCGACCAACTTAATCAAACTCCCAAGTTTATAACTCGATAACGTCTCAAAAACGTCAGATTAATTCTTTTATAATTATATAAAATTTTCATTCCACATTAATCATCCCACTAGTTATTAACCCAAAATTAACATTTCAATCTCATTCTTAAACCACTTAAATGAATAAATGATTTAAATCTAACAACCTTTTTTTTAATAAGTAATTAAATCACCAATTCCCAATTGTAGAATTATTTCGGATATTTCATAAAGTCAAATACATAGAAACCACTTGAAATACCGGTCATCAATCGTAGGGGGGTCTTGGTAATTCCATAAAGATAAATAACGATAATCGGGCCAAATATGTATTTATAAATCCAAAGAAAGTTGCCGAAAATTTTAAAATGTTATTGTGGTAGAAGTCATATTTTGAAACTTCAAGGACTATAATACAATTTTTTTTGAAAATTTAAAATAAATATTAATGATAAATTTCTATGGTTTCAATTAAACGAGGAAATAAAATTATTCCTAATTGAAACCTGCCATAACGTTGGATTTTTGTTTTAAAATAAAAACAAGAAATCTGAACATAAAATAATTCTTGACCAGGTTCAAAACAAGAAAAGGCATTAGCTTGGGGCTTGGGTTTTTAGCCTTGAGAATGTGGGTTCGAACCCCATCTCATGCGAACTGTTTTTTAAAACACGCGGGTCAGCCTTGACCCGGTTGTGGCCCGCCCCAAAACCACCGTGGGTCACCTTCTTGACCCAACAGTAGCCCACCGACCCAACAGCCATGGTTGCACATTTTCAACGTTTTCTAGGTAAATTTTCACTCGTTTTTAGCACTTTTTTGTCCATTCTTTTTGCACCAAAACCTTGGTAACATTTTTACAAACGTTTTGGCACAAAGAACACCATTTTTCGTCAAGTAATGAGATACATTTTCTCATTTAAAGTTTCGGTTTTTACTTAAAACCGGATGAACATTAATCTTCAAAATCGACCCTTAAAACCCAAATCTGAATCACAAGACTACTAGGGTTCGATAGGACTTTTAAAAACGAAGCTATAGACATAAAAAACACGAAGTTTGGTTGAGAATCTCACCTTGAATCGACGAAAAACCGAAAAGTTTGACCCAAACTTCACACTCAGATTTCTCTCTCGTTTTTAGCTTATTTCTCGAACTTTTTGAACCCAAATGTTCCTCTGCCGACCCTCTACATTTCTATCTAAATGTTTTGGCGTATTAGTTGACGAGTAGAGCCAATAGGGAGCTCGAAACTCATACATCGCTTTCAAAGTCTGGAAACAATTCAGTATGTCCTTTTTGACATAACAGGTCCCTCTACTAAGAGAATAATTGAATTCGGCCCCTTTAGCTTTTAGCTTATTACATTCCACCCCCAACCTATCATAATGTTTTACATTTTCAATCTTAGAACGATATGCTCCTTTTGTTCATTTAATAACTTCATTAAGTGCCAGAATTGGCCCCTTCTCAATTCCATTCCTTACAAATTTGGTCCAATAAAATAAAACCCATTTGATTTTCTTTTTCTTTCCCTCTCATTTTCATATTTATTTATTTACCATATTTTAGGGTGTCACAGTTTAGTTATGGGTATTTATGGTTGAAAATGTATGGATCTAGGTTTTGGAGGTTCTCGGCTTGAGGATTCAAGTGGTCTTCAGAAGAGCTCGTTGGAGGAAATCTAGATTTAGCCTAAATCTAGCAAAGTGAGTTCAAGATGATTTATGAAAACGGTGTACATGCCAAAATGGTTATTTTAAAGTATTTATGCTTTGCATCAAATTGTTTAATACTAATAAATGTTGGGCATTTGGTTATATCTCACCTTATACATTTGTGTCACATGCATATTTGTGAGTTTGGGCATTCGTCAAATAAATTATGTTTGAGAAGCTTCATTTATGCATATTTTATAAACGGAGTCCAATTGAGATAAATGTCATTTATATGATTATGTACTTACAACTATTTGGGAAAATGCATATTAATGTGTCAAGAGGTATTTTGGAAATGTAAGGGTAAAATGGTCCTTTTTGGAAGATGGTTTGCCTTAACCAATGTTGATTTGGAGTTGTTTACACTTTTGGGATCGTTGTGTCTTTGTCAGTCGGCTAAACGTGTTTTTAATGTACAAAGGTTTTCGTTGGAGATTTACGTAAAGTGTTGGGCCTTTGACTCGGTTTTGACTTAAATGAGTCGTGTGGACATTTGTCCGGAGTTATGACCAGCGGGGTTTTGACTTGAATGAGTCGTGTAGACATTTGTCTGGAGTTATAACCAGCGGGGTTTTTGACTGAGATGACGATTAATTTTGTATCGTTGGCGAGTTACATGTTTTGGGTGCGTTGGTCATTCAATTGGAGTCATGTAACGTTAGACGGTGTTGTAATGGATCCATAGGCACGTAAGTTCTGTCGGTCTTGTAAGGCCGGAGGTTTTGGGTTACTTTTAGTGACCGCTCGGGTTTGCTAGCGAGTAGGCAATTAGCGGCACGAGCTGTTGAGGTGTAACTCTTCTAGGTTGGATAGGCAACAGTGTCCGTAAGTCCTTGGGGTGGAACTCGACGGAGTAGGGCTAGAGGCAGTAAAACGGATTGAGGTTGTGATGTCTGGTATGGCATGGGAACTAAGTCCGGGATACGTGGTGAACTCCAACAACATCAAGGGTGGCCCCATTTACGTGTTCTAGCCACCCAAGATGGAAACGTTTAGAGGACATGCAAGGAAGTCGCGTGAACGACCTACTTACATGTTTTCTATTCTCGGTGTTTACGGATCTCCTCATCGTTGATTCATGGTATTTTATTGGGTAATGTGGTATTTGTAACACCCGACTTTTCGTAAGTAAGTTTCCGCCTTTCGTTGGTAATCTCTCCGCCTTTTGCCTATCTTTTGAGTGGAAAACGTTGTGCCTTCGAATCTTAAATCGACCCATGGTGAATCGCGAGTTTTTGGACTTTTTGAGCCTCGGTACCTTTGGCGCGATTGTGTCACGCGATAGTGACAATGTCACTATCGCCAGGGCACTATCGCGGGGAGAGTGTTAGCCGCGGTACACTCCGCGCGATTGTGCCACGCGATAGTGACAATGTCACTATCGCCAGGCACTGTCGTGTGCGGGGTCTGACCGAATTAAAATCGGATTTTAGCCTCATTTCTCATTCAAAACTCATTCTCTTCTATTGTTATTCTCTCTCAACCTCTCCCCTTCATAAAGACCGAACCCTAACCCATTTTGGGGGTTTTTCTCTCCCCAACCCTCATGATTCTCAATCATCTAGCTAGTTGGGAGCTTGAACCACAAAACCTTCATCTTCATCTTCCTCATCAAGTTCAACGGTTGGGAGCTCGGGTTGAAGTGTTGGATTGGGTGTTCTCGGAAGTCTCATCGTCTTCAAGGGTAAGTTTTATTGTATTAAGGTTATAAATGCTCTATTGGTGGTTTCTTAGTGTTTGATATCTTAAATCTCGGATCTGATGGTTTTGGAGAAATTAGGGTTTTGATCTTGTTGGGATCTTGGTATTTTTATGTTTGGATAATGTTTCCTTATGGTTGATTATGGATATTTATGGGTTGGAATGTTCGGATCTAGGTTTTGGAAGATTTCGGCTTGAGGATTCAAGTGGTCTTCAAAAGAGCTCGTTGGGTGAAATCTAGATTTAGCCTAAATCTAGAAAGGTGAGTTCAAGTTGATTTGTGAAAACGATGTACATGCCAAAATGGTAATTTTAAAGTGTTTTACATGAAATGGCTAACTGTTGATAAGTTTTGAGTAATTTGAAGTAAAAATGTATTTTACTTTGTATTTGTTAAAGTGTGAGTATTTTAAGGAGTTTTCATATTTGATAAACTTGGCTTATTTTAGTTTCATAAAACGCTCATAAGTGGGATTTGGTCATCTTGGTAAGTAATAACATGATTTATGCATCTTGATGAATTTGGTACAAATTAAGTCTATTTCATGTTATATGCATTTTGGTGTGTTTGCATTCATAAACCCTTTGGAAAACCTTTGGTCCCATTATATGTTGAGTTTTGGGTTAATCTCGTCTTTGAGGTATGTGTCTTTATAAACGCCGTTTAAAGTCATTTCATTGTATGGGAATTGTTATTTATCGGTCAAGCACGTTTCAACATTATACTGGTTTTCATTTGGGGGTTTACGTAAGTTGTTGGGCCTTGGGCTCGGCTTTGACTAAATTGAGTCTTGAGGACATTTGTCCGGGGTAATAACCGTTGTGGAGTTGTTGAGTATAATGACGTACTTTTCGTGTCATTTGGGTGTTGCATGTTTGAATTATCAAGTAAGGAGTTGAGATTCCTATCTTGAATGCTAGTGGGTAGACACTAAAGGTCGAATGAGAACCTTGAGGTTGGAACTCTACTAGGAAACCAATGGGCACTAAGCTCGGTTAACCTTGAGGTGCAGCTCGACGGAGTGGGCACTAAAGGTACCGTGTCCTTGAGGTGACGCCCGTTAAGTGGTGTGCACTAAAGGTGTTGGGGACTTGAGGTGACGCTTATGTTAGTGTGCTCTAAAGTCTTTGATCTGAGGTGCAGTTCGATAACATGGTTATATGGCTTAACTTTGTGTTCCGCCACGCACATCACCGGAAGATGCTAATTGGGTATGTAATTGTGTCATTTTATTATTTATGTTTCAGTGTCTTCATCTATGATTTATGAGTTGTGTGTCACGTTTCACCTGTGTTGGGTATTTCAAGTTGTAATGTGTTAACCGTGTTTTATAAAATTGGGAGTCCGCCCTCCATTTTACTTTTAGCAAGTTCCGGTTTACTTTACATAATTACGTCTCTTAGTGAGATCCTCGTCTTTAAAGCAATTTGGTTTGGTTAACAGTTAACTCGGTGTCTATTTCGTACAAAGCGCATCGTTATTGATAAACGAGTCGTTTTCATAAGTGAAGCATATCATTTTGAAAGATTATGGTTTTATTCGCATTCTTCCTTTCTAAATGATTAAATTATATGTTGAAAACTCTTGAGCTCACTAGGCGTTAAGCCTAACCCTTTTTATTTGTCGGCATGTGCATCAGGTTCCAGTTGAGAGATGGGTTCTAGCAGTCCTATGAAGAGTAGAGCCTTAGCTAGACGCGAAAGTAAGTATTGGGTGAAGTCTTCCGCAAGTTGGAGATAGTGACTATGCATGAGTATGAGTAGCACCCGCCCTTTATGGTCCGTTTGTATAGATTGTTTATGTGTATTGCAGTTGAATCTAAATTTGGGGTCGTAGATGATTCATTTATTGATGTATCTAGAAAATTTTAATGAGTTGTTATTTCCAGATTTGAGAGTGTTACATAAACATAAATGAATGAACAAAAACATTGTTCATATTCATTCATTTAATAAAAAAGACAAAAAAAAATATATGTTTAAATATGGTTCATTTATTAAATAAACAAACTTTCAATCAAACAATTTAGGAATAGTTCACTATGTTCGTGTTACAGTAGGTGCAATATGAGAACAAATTAGAAAGAAATAAAGAAGAAGAAGACAGGAAGAAGAAGTAGAGAGAACGCAGAAAGAATAGGGAAAGTATTTTTATTGAATTCTGACTGAACAATTACAAAGAGAAGAAATCTATTTATCGGTACAACTTGATGGGCTTGGGCCTCGTAACAGATTCTAACAACTAAAACGGATCTGTTTCTTTTTCCTATAACATTCCTTCCCCCTTAACAAGAATCTTGCCCTCAATATTATACACAACTTAGAACACCAATCAAGAACATTGAACATTATCTTTCCTTAACCAACTCCCTTCAACACGCAATGACAAGTTCCCACAACAAACTCCATGGTAAGCCTTTTGAAATCCCAGGTTATAGTTCCCAAATTACTGAGCTATTGAACCCCTAGGACCATGTCATAATTTCTCAATGGAATCAAGAACATGTCGGATTTGAACTTCAAGTCCTTCAAGCTCCAAACAAAGTTCTTACAAACAAATTGACATAGAATATTAGCCCCATTTGCTACTGTTACTTCTTGACCAGGAATGGATACCAAATGCAAACCCAACCGTTTTGCCAAACCCAAATTCAAGAAATTGTGAGTACTACCCGGATCAACTAAAATGTAAAGAGATTTATCGTCAAAATAACCGGTCACCCTTATTGTATGAAATTTATGGTTTCCACTTAAAACATCCATTGTTACAGAAAGTTCCATATTAACAAGCTCAACACATTGATCCTTACATTCAGGTTTGTCCTCTTCGTCGTCATCTATGCCTGGAATCTCAACTGAAAACAGTTGCGTTTGTTTCAATCCACACTTATGCCCTTTTTCGTACGGCTGATCACAAAAGTAACATAGACCCTTGATTTGTTTTTCTTTTCTTTCAGCAGCAGTTAAAGTTTTCTTGACAGAATTTAACTTGAAGGCAGGAGGAGGAGTAGGTAGAAGAGCAGGTAAAGGCTTAGACACCGGATCTGGATTTTTGGTCAAAGAAGACTCCATATTATAGCATGTGTGAGAAGCTTCAAGGGACTCTTCTTGAAATCTAGCATATTTAACAGCTTCAACCAAAGTTAAAGGCTTAAAAGCTCTAACAAAAGGCTTCAATGTTGATTTTAATCCACCCACAAAACTATCAAGAAAATAAGAATATGGCAGAACATGGTTCTGTTGAAGCATAATCGATCTAACACTCTCAAACTCATCAACATAAGACTCTAAAGAACTTGTCTGTTGTAACCTTTTAAACTTCTCAACCACATTTAACTCAACATCATCTCTAAATCTTGCAGACAAATCAATGATAAACTCAGTCCAATCGACATTTTTCTTGATAGCTATGTATAACACCCTCAATTCTGGAAATAGCAACTTAATTAAAATTTTCTAAATACATCAATAACTGAATCATCTACAACCATAATTTAGATTCAACCTCAATACACGTACACAATCTATACATACAGGTTAAAAAGACGGGTGCTACTAATACCCAATAACAAACGCTATCTCCAACTTGCGGAAGACTTCTCTCACTACATACCCTTGCACAAGGCTAAGGCTCGACTTCTCGAAGCATTACTAGAACCGAACCCCCAACAGGAACCTGATGCACATGCCGACAAATAAAAAGGTTAGGCTTAACGCCTAGTGAGCTCAAGAGTGTTAACATGAATGAATAAATCTTTAAAAGCAAGAAAACCAACTTAAAGCGAGATCCTTCGAAATCTTATACTTTAAAATGGAAACGACACATTTTCATAATATGCACTTTTAAAGACAATGCTCCCAAACACACATTTCTTATAAAACGATGCAACCCAAAACTCACCCAAAACGGGGTCATAGTTCGATACTTTAATTTATAAAAAGTAAATAACACATCATGTCCCAAAACTCACCCGACCAAGATATGGACTAATTCAAGCATCGAAACGTGGAAATGACGCATTCCTTTCAAAACTTAATATACGTGGAAAGAACTCAATATTAAAGCCATCATTTACCGTCGACCACTTAAAAACCCAATTTGGTAAAATACCACATTACCATGTAAATACCACGAATCAACGATGAGGAGATCCGTAAACACTGAGAATAGAAAACACGCAAGTAGTCCGTTCACGCGACTTCCTTGCATGTCATCTAAACGTTTCCATCTTGGGTGACGAGAACACGTGAATGGATCCACCCACAATGTTATTGGATTTCACCACAGATCCCGACATCCTGGTTCTCATGCCTCCCACGACATCATTCTACGGACCGTTTAATGCCTCTGGCCCTACTCCGTCGAGTTCCACCCCAAGGACTTACAGACATGGGTGCCATTCCAATCTAGACGAGTTTCCCCCTCCGCAGCTCGTGCCACTCGTTGTCCACTCGCTAGCAAACCCGAGCGGTCACTAAAAGTAACCCAAAACCTCAGGCATTACAAGACAGACAGACTTACGTGCCTATGGATCCAATACAACACTTCTATCATTACATGACTCCAATTGAATGACCAACGCACTCAAGACATGTAACTCCCCAACGATAGAAAATTAATCGTCATCTTATTCAAAACCCCTGCTGGTTATAATTCCGGACAAATGTCCACACGACTCATTTTAAGCCAATACCGAGCTAAGATGCTCAAAACCCATTTGACCAATAATTATCGGTCCTCCAAATAATGAAATGTCTTTAAAATAACGTTTATGAAGACACACACTACAAAGACGTGTTTAACCCAAAACTCAACACGTAATGGGACCAAAGGTTTTCCAAAGGGTTTATGAATGCAAATACACCAAAATGCATATAACATGAACTAGACTTCATTTATACCAAAATCACCAAGATGCATAGGTCATGAAATGGACTCTATTTGTACAAAATCCCCAAAATGCATAAATCATGCTATTACTTATCAAGATGTCAAAATCCCAAATATGAGTATTTCATGAAACTAAAATAACCAAGTTTATCAAATATGAAAACTCATTAAAATACTCACACTTTGACAAATACCCAGTGAAATACATTTTTATTTCAAAATACTTAAAACTTATCAGCAGTTAACCATATCATGTAAAACACTTTAAATTAACCATTTTGGCATGTACACCGTTTCACAAATCAACTTGAACTCACCTTGCTAGATTTAGGCTAAATCTAGATTTTACCCCACTTTGAGCTCCTTTGAAGAAACTTGAATCTTCAAGCAAAACTTCCAAAACCTAGATCCATAAGTTTCCAACCATCAAAACATATAATCAATCACTTAGAATCATTTCCCAAACATATATACCAAAATCCCCAAATGAGATCAAAACCCTAATTTCTCCAAAACCAACAAATCCGAGATTTGAGAAACCGAACACTAAGAAACCATCAATGGAGCATTTTATAACTTACATAAAGGTTTAGAAATGGAAGGGATACACTTACCACTTAGGTTTTGATGAAAACCTAGAAAACCCAAAAATGAAGCTTGAGGTTGAAGATGACAATGGTGAAGTGGTGAAGAAGATGAAGATGGTGGTGAAGCTTCCAAACCGAACACTTGGATGAAACACCCAACTTCTAGCAATAGATGGTGCGATTTGGGTGAAGAAAAACCCTAGAATCGGTTTCTAAGAAGGAAAGAAGAAGAGAGGAGAAATAAGGATGAAAAATGAGGTGAGAGTGAGAAATGAGGCTGAAAATCGATTTAAGTTGCTGGACTCACTGCTGGGGCGCACGACCCGTGCGCATCCCATGAAGGAAAAACGCACGACCCGTGCGCATGAGGCAGAAGCCTCAATTCATTCTCAAAACATGATTTGGCCATAACTTCTTTGTTATAGCTCCAATTTCGCTCCGGAAAGAACCGTTGGACTCGTAATTGAATTCTTCATCCATTAAGACTATAAAATATAGAATTCAAGTCCAAGATCATATATCTTATTTTTCCCTTCAAATACTGATTTCTGCATTAGCTTGAAATGATACCTTTCGAAATTCGGGGTGTTACAATCCTCCCAACCTTAGGATGATTTCGTCCTCGAAATCTAGATTCCCATGAATCGTTAACCGCAGGAAAGATTGTCCTTAACCCAATTGCCAGAAACACTATCATGACCCTTAAACTGATACTCACATCGGCTGCCCCTCTTGGGCACATTATACTCATAACCGAGCGAACACTTAACTCATCAAAGTAACCTTTACCCACCAGGTTATGGTCGTCTCCCAACCTTGGATGACAATTACTACCTCCAGGTAGTTAGTGACCTCAATATTCCACCGACCAATTATTTTCGAATCTACACGGTTCCGACCCAACATCGAAGATCGTAACCAACCCTCCAAAATCCTCAGATTTCAACTGATCCGTACCAAACATCGATAAAGATGTTCTTACGAAGCGCACCAATGCGTCCTTCAGGTAACTGATTAATCCAGATTCGGTCACCACTCAACTCTGTTCCAAAACCAACCTCACAATAATCCTTTAACAAAAACTTTATCACCACGAAAATGCTTAGACACGTCGATACTTAATCATTAACACCTAATCTTCCTTTAAGTTCCACCACTGAAAGGTTAAGATTTTCCATAATCCAACCGGGTTACATCCAAACATTTCCAAATTCATTAACTTCAAGTAAACTAGTCGACGCCTAGGACTAAACGGTGACTTCGAAAACGTGGACATCCCGCCCCAAAATTTCATTCTAGACGGATTGTCGCACTAAGGTTGACACCTAACAGAAAACTAATATTCCTAATCTTACATTTCTACCAGACAGATCACCAAAATTTCCTTAAATCGCGAAACCCACTAAGATGGTACACCAACAACATCAACCATGACGTCACACCGACGAGCAAACCACCAAAACGAAACCCAATCTAATCGCCGCTAATCACCTAAGACCTTATCCCGCAGGATTACCAAAGTATAACATCACCCCTTAAATAACTGAGAAGACTTAAATCTACTATTCCCATTAATCGGGCGCACCGATTCAGAATTGCACCCAACATTTCAAGACTGACCGCAAGTCAGATCATCCGACGATTCAAAATCCAAGGACTCCCTCAGTCCCTAAATACCACTCCTTTTTCTACAGGGTTTTTAAATCTATAGGCCTAATGAGTTCAAGGTTTTTCGACCAAAACGCAAATTTGAAATTTATAAAACTTTCAAATACATAAGATTTTTAACACTTAAACATGTGGTAAAGACACACTACAGATCATTCGATAGGTTTCAAGGTTGATTATCAATACAGCGCATAAGAAACTATTTCCAAAACTCTTTTGTGCAGTACATAAGTTAATAAGAGCACTAATAAAGCCTGCGCAACAATTCATGCCATAAATGTAAAAATAGGCTCCTACACCACAACACGTGCAAATAAAGGTTTGTACAACTCAAAAGAGAAATTCACAACTTTAATTTTTTTTAAAAATCCTTCCTCTTTAACCAAAAGACGTTGTGGTCTAAAAATTATCAACGATCCCAAACACATTAGTTTAATCCTCAAAGCTTGGTAAAATAATGGGAATACAAATAAAGTTTCAAATCGAGATTAAAGCTTCAGATCGTACAGATAAACACCTTTGACCAAAAAGTAACTGCAACGATATAAACATTGCTAACTCAATAAATGCACTGCGGAAATTTCTAACGGTAAAAGTAATCGATTACAATATAAACAGAACAGAAGTCCTGTTTGAAATGATGTAAATCTTTTATATATTTACTCATACCGACGTTATAATTAAATCCAAATGCAAATAGTATGCAACGATTGACATTTGTATAAAGCCCAAAGATAATTTGCATGATAAGGGGTTTTCCCCAAAACAACATGCGGGAATGACGTCGTTTAACAAAACTCATAAATTGACGCACGTAATAATGCATATGCACACGTTCTCAAAATTATTTACGCGACGCAAAAGACGTAGGATGAGACATCATAAACTCAACTGAATTTTCGCAAAACTCATAAATGCTAAAATCAAGTGGTGTCAAAATTTCCATTTCTAAACAGTGTGTGCAAGACGGCAATATGGCTAGAATATTAAACTTTTAAGAGTTTCCTCTTTTGAATGCAATGAAAGGTAAGTGACACTTTTGACAAAATTTACATGGGACACGACGCCGAATAAACTCGCAAGTTTATACGAAACATAAATTAAAATTCACGCATCGAAAGAGACATGCGAAACAATACTCCATGAAATTTAACAAAAATCGTACAAACTAAAATTCTCAATAAATTCCGACGCCACACATGGGATTAACTTTTCCTTTAAAACCATTGACATACGTGGAGATGATCAAATGTCTAGGTCAAAATCTCATAGTTATTTGCCCAATACCCAAATGACATTAAACATGGATATTGCAATATCCGAAAATAGCATTAAACATGAGGCGTGAAAGAAGAGAATTTAGATAACACTTTACAATTACGTGCAACAAACAATTTCGTGCATACTTAAGCTCATAGTTCAAAATCTGATGAATGTTAAATGTTTTACTAAGACTTTATAGTGAAAATCACTTTATACTTAGCGAACATGAAAACAATTTATGCAACTCACTTTAGAAATAAATTTAGTGCATGAATTTGGTCGGCACTCGACATCACAAGGCTACACTCCTCAATTTCCCCAGACCAAAGGTCCTCAACTTCCTGGCAGACTATTGTCAGCCGGATACTCGCATATCTTAAGACCAAATCAAGGATATCATAGGTTCCTCTCACAATTTCTCCTCGAAATAGAAACGGTATAACAGACTTATAGTTCTAATCCAACCAATAAATCTGACTTAAGGCGATCAACTTAATGCGTTCACTGCACTTACTATCACCCCAAATTGATATTGTTATAAACATCAATCATCCCTTAGCTTACTCGCTTATAAACTTTCTCACTACCCCAACGGTAATCTTACCAAGGTAGTTCAAGTATACACATGTAGCATGTAGCTTCACCATGACACTGGCCAGGTGCCATTATTAACGTACCGTACACGATCATCCTTGCGACCCTCGAAAAGTTTTCCGTTTCTAGCGACTCGATCAATCCTCAAAATATCTTATCTTAAGGCACCTAATATGCAACTTCACTTTCAAACACTTATAAGAACTCTAGTTTGAGTCTAGGCATCCAAAGATCAATACCTAATTCTCTCAAACTTAAGCTCTGATACCAACTTATAACACCATCAATTCTGGAAATAGCAACTTAATTAAAATTTTCTAAATACATCAATAACTGAATCATCTACAACCACAATTTAGATTCAACCTCAATACACGTACACAATCTATACATACAGGTTAAAAAGACGGGTGCTACTAATATCCAATAACAAACGCTATCTCCAACTTACGGAAGACTTCTCTCACTACATACCCTTGCACAAGGCTAAGGCTCGACTTCTCGAAGCATTACTAGAACCAAACCCCCAACAGGAACCTGATGCACATGCCGACAAATAAAAAGGTTAGGCTTAACGCCTAGTGAGCTCAAGAGTGTTAACATGAATGAATAAATCTTTAAAAGCAAGAAAAACCAGCTTAAAGCGAGATCCTTCGAAATCTTATACTTTAAAATGGAAACGACACATTTTCATAATATGCACTTTTAAAGACAATGCTCCCAAACACACATTTCTTATAAAACGATGCAACCCAAAACTCACCCAAAACGGGGTCATAGTTCGATACTTTAATTTATAAAAAGTAAATAACACATCATGTCCCAAAACTCACCCGACCAAGATATGGACTAATTCAAGCATCGAAACGTGGAAATGACGCATTCCTTTCAAAACTTAATATACGTGGAAAGAACTCAATATTAAAGCCATTATTTACCGTCGACCACTTAAAAACCCAATTTGGTAAAATACCACATTACCATGTAAATACCACGAATCAACGATGAGGAGATCCGTAAACACTGAGAATAGAAAACACGCAAGTAGGCCGTTCACGCGACTTCCTTGCATGTCATCTAAACGTTTCCATCTTGGGTGACGAGAACACGTGAATGGAGCCACCCACAATGTTATTGGATTTCACCACAGATCCCGACATCCTGGTTCTCATGCCTCCCACGACATCATACCACGGACCGTTTAATGCCTCTGGCCCTACTCCGTCGAGTTCCACCCCAAGGACTTACAGACATGGGTGCCAATCCAATCTAGACGAGTTTCCCCCTCCGCAGCTCGTGCCACTCGTTGTCCACTCGCTAGCAAACCCGAGCGGTCACTAAAAGTAACCCAAAACCTCAGGCACTACAAGACAGACAGACTTACGTGCCTATGGATCCAATACAACACTTCTATCATTACATGACTCCAATTGAATGACCAACGCACTCAAGACATGTAACTCCCCAACGATAGAAAATTAATCGTCATCTTATTCAAAACCCCCGCTGGTTATAATTCCGGACAAATGTCCACACGACTCATTTTAAGCCAATACCGAGCTAAGATGCTCAAAACCCATTTGACCAATAATTATCGGTCCTCCAAATAATGAAATGTCTTTAAAATAACGTTTATGAAGACACACACTACAAAGACGTGTTTAACCCAAAACTCAACACGTAATGGGACCAAAGGTTTTCCAAAGGGTTTATGAATGCAAATACACCAAAATGCATATAACATGAACTAGACTTCATTTATACCAAAATCACCAAGATGCATAGGTCATGAAATGGACTCTATTTGTACAAAATCCCCAAAATGCATAAATCATGCTATTACTTATCAAGATGTCAAAATCCCAAATATGAGTATTTCATGAAACTAAAATAACCAAGTTTATCAAATATGAAAACTCATTAAAATACTCACACTTTGACAAATACCCAGTGAAATACATTTTTATTTCAAAATACTTAAAACTTATCAGCAGTTAACCATATCATGTAAAACACTTTAAATTAACCATTTTGGCATGTACACCGTTTCACAAATCAACTTGAACTCACCTTGCTAGATTTAGGCTAAATCTAGATTTTACCCCACTTTGAGCTCCTTTGAAGAAACTTGAATCTTCAAGCAAAACTTCCAAAACCTAGATCCATAAGTTTCCAACCATCAAAACATATAATCAATCACTTAGAATCATTTCCCAAACATATATACCAAAATCCCCAAATGAGATCAAAACCCTAATTTCTCCAAAACCAACAAATCCGAGATTTGAGAAACCGAACACTAAGAAACCATCAATGGAGCATTTTATAACTTACATAAAGGTTTAGAAATGGAAGGGATACACTTACCACTTAGGTTTTGATGAAAACCTAGAAAACCCAAAAATGAAGCTTGAGGTTGAAGATGACAATGGTGAAGTGGTGAAGAAGATGAAGATGGTGGTGAAGCTTCCAAACCGAACACTTGGATGAAACACCCAACTTCTAGCAATAGATGGTGCGATTTGGGTGAAGAAAAACCCTAGAATCGGTTTCTAAGAAGGAAAGAAGAAGAGAGGAGAAATAAGGATGAAAAATGAGGTGAGAGTGAGAAATGAGGCTGAAAATCGATTTAAGTTGCTGGACTCACTGCTGGGGCGCACGACCCGTGCGCATCCCATGAAGGAAAAACGCACGACCCGTGCGCATGAGGCAGAAGCCTCAATTCATTCTCAAAACATGATTTGGCCATAACTTCTTTGTTATAGCTCCAATTTCGCTCCGGAAAGAACCGTTGGACTCGTAATTGAATTCTTCATCCATTAAGACTATAAAATATAGAATTCAAGTCCAAGATCATATATCTTATTTTTCCCTTCAAATACTGATTTCTGCATTAGCTTGAAATGATACCTTTCGAAATTCGAGGTGTTACACTATGTAACTAGACATCCAACTTTCTGCCTTATCAACCATATTCAAACAAGCCAAATTAACTTTCTGATCTTCAGAAATTTTACACAGACTAAAATACTTGTTGCACTTCTTTATCCACATCATTGAATTAGAACCATCAAACTTAGGGAAGTCAAGTTTAGGAACATACCCAAGATGCCTGTTTGGAGGATCGTTTCTTGGAGGATCTGGTAATTTGAAATTTTCAGATTCCTTTAGTCGATTACTCATCTCTTCAATAGCCTTCATCATCTTTGCTATATTTTCATTTTGGCCTTCAATTCGTTGTTCTAGGGCTCCGATGTTTTCTTCCATAGTGATAGATTTTCTCGTAGCAGGAGCCAGATTGAAAGAATCGAACAGATGATTCAAGAAATTAGGGTTTCGCTCTGATACCAATGTTACAGTAGGTGCAATATGATAACAGATTAGAAAGAAATAAAGAAGAAGAAGACAGGAAGAAGAAGTAGAGAGAACGCAGAAAGAATAAGGAAAGTATTTTTATTGAATTCTGATTGAACAATTACAAAGAGAAGAAATCTATTTATCGGTACAACTTGATGGGCTTGGGCCTCGTAATAGATTCTAACAACTAAAACGGATCTGTTTCTTTTTCCTATAACAGTTCGATTGATTCATGGCCTTTTCACTGTCAAATTTTCGTGAGAAAAAAGTCATATGTTCGATTGATTCATAGCCTTTTCACCCTCCGCCCCTGCTGCGCTTTTGCCTCCGCCTCACCGGCACCGGCGCTCCACCTCTGTTGCGGCGTTTGCTCCGTCCTTTTGCCGCTTCTGCTGCGCCACTCTCATGATCTCACCTCTCGCCTAGGTAAGCCCATATTTTAGGGTTTATAGTCCATTTTGTTGAATGCTTCTGTTCTGTTCTGTAATATTGAATGCTTCTGTACGGTTGTAATGTTGAATGCTTCTCAGTTCTCACCTTCTGCGTTTCTCCTAAATTTTTAAGCAAGGCTTGAGAGTTGAAAGCGTTAAAGCAAACTTGATATTTAGTAATGCTTTCTTACTTTCTTCATTTGCCTACATTGTTTTAGTAATGCCTTCTGTAATATTGATAGTGTTTTATTCTATTGTTAAGTAATGACTGAATTATTAAGTAATGCCTAAGTTGTTAAAGTAATGCTTTCTTGATTTCTGGGCTTCTGCCTTCTGTAAGGCTGATAGTGTTTTATATCTTTTAACTACTATGGGAAGCAGAACGCTAACGATCTTCTTGTACCAAAGACGCTTAAACCTTGTCCATATTACCCGAAGAATCTGCATCAACTACAGTTTATCAAACATTGCCATGTAGTGTATCATCAGCCCATTAAACATTGATGGATTTTACTATTTTAGCATATTCATTGCATTTCTCTCGAAGAGCAACCATATTACAAGAACAATTTCCACGTTCACAAGTGCATGGTAAAGCCGTATAGGATCACTTCCATTTAACATTTCCTACCGCTTCTTAACTTTAGCATAATAATTTGAAATGGACATACCATACCTTTAAGCTGTTTGCAAGAGTGAAGTTCGGAACGCAAGGAGATACGAACAACATGGAACCATCCATCATAGTTATCGCCTCACCGTTGTGTTTGAGGGATAAGGGGCCCAACATGTCAAGCGGAAGGGAAAATGGAGAGGGATGCGTGCGAGGAAATCCACCATCCTTGCCCCTCATTGAAGAAGGGAAGAAGAGGAAAAGTTGGAATTTTGAAGAAAGGTAATTAGCTCTGATACCATCACCAAAAATTGGCGAAAATATCATTTATGCAATTCAAATATATATGCAACTCTAAACAACACAATGCTAAGAAGATTACCTAATCTAGGAAGCTAACAATATATACATGCCTAGAACATAGGGGGGGAGCAAAACGCGAATTATCCGAATTACCCGATCCCACCCGACCCGAATTTAAGGCAAATACCCGAAACCCGAGATACCCGACCCAATTAAATTTTCAGGTAGGGTAGGACCGGGTTGGGTATCCAAATCCCAAACCCAACCCGTCCGAATATCCGAATTGCATATAATGTTTTTAAAAATCGGTTTTATAAATTTTAGATTTATAATTATATCAGTAAATTCTAAACCTAGTTACAGCTTTACCTTCTGACTTCTCGATCTCGACTTCCGGACCCCTCTCTGATTCTCCACCGGTGAGAGTTGAGACGCTCCAGCGGTCAGCCTCCGGCCAGCCACCGCTCACCGGCGGCCATCACACGGCTTTCTCCCTGCCTCCCATCGCAATCGCATATCTTAATCTCAGGCTCTCTCTCTACTCATATCTCTACTCAACCTGTAAGTTTTTTTTTGGGTCCATCGCATATCTCTACACCGTACTCTCTACTACTGCTTTATGGATTCTTTTTTTTTTTTTTGATTTTGGTAAGTTACCTAATACCTACTGTGTCTGTGTGTATATGAGGAAAATCTGATTGAAATTTGGAATTGAAATTTGGTAAGTTACTTGATCTTGATTTTGGCAAGTTACTTACTCTTGATTGAAATTTGGAAATTGGAATTGAAGTTTGGAGTTTTGGACAATAGGTTACTGTCTTTATGAGTTTATGTTGAAAATCTGAAAATTGATCATTGATGCATTGTTACTCTTATTAGTTGATTAGTTTATATCAATACATCATGTTATTGTTATTTGTTAGTTGGATTATTGATTACAATTTACACATTACATTACAGTTCACACTTCACATATGTCTCAATCTCAAGCTGATAGTAGTGCACCCCCTGAGCCAAAGAAGCGTAAAGCTACTGAAACAAGATCTCATGTATGAGATCATTTTGAAAAAAAATTAAGCCCGGAAGGTAGTTTGATCAAAGGGAAGTGCAAATATTGTGGGAAAACATATGCGGCCAACCCAAAAAAGCATGACACATCCTCGTTAAAGAATCACTCGCTTTCATGCCTTAAAAGCCCACAGTCCAAAGCAACTAGACAATCCATGTTGGCATTCGGTTTGAGGTCTGAAAGCAATGAAAGTTCTAATTGGGTGTTTAATCAAGATAATGTTAGGAAAGCAATCGCTAAGATGATCATCATGGATGAACTACCTTTCAAGTTTGTAGAGGGTAGGGGATTTAGACAATGGATGCAAGAAGCATGTCCTATGTTTAAAATACCGTCTAGATGGATGGTTAATAGAGACATATTTGCTATATATTATGAAGAGCGGAATAGCCTTCAAAAGTTTTTTAAGGAACACTCACAACGTGTTAGCTTAACCACCGACACTTGGACATCCGTGCAACAGATCAATTATATGTGCATAACTGCACATTATATTGATGCCCAATGGAAATTAAACAAAAAGATATTATCTTTTGTGCCAATCCAATCACACAAGGGGGATGCAATAGCCAAAGCTTTAGAGGTATGTTTGGTTGAGTGGGGCATAAAAAAGATTTCTACCATCACAGTAGACAATGCATCTAGTAAAGATGTTACCCTTGGGTTTTTGAAAAACAAACTAGTATCTTGGGGGTGTTCACCTGTTAGAGCTCAATACTTACATATGAGATGCATTGCACATATTCTAAAATTGGTTGTCCAAGATGGGCTGAAGATGGCTGATTCGATGGTGAAGAAGCTTAGGGATACTGCTAGGTGGGTAAGGGGCTCTCCGGCTAGATTGTCCAAGTTTAGAGAACTTGCTACCTTGCTTGGGGTGGAAGAAAAAAGCTCTCTTTGTCTTGATGTTCCTACTAGATGGAACTCAACTTACATGATGCTCAGGAATGCCATTCCTTATAGATACGTGTTTGAAGCCTATGACGGACATGATGCATCGTTCAAGATAGATTTGGGTGATTCTGTGCTTGCGGATTATGATTGGGTGTATTTAGAGAGCTTCGTAACCCTTTTGAAGACCTTTTATGAGATGACGGTAAGAATCTCAGGCTCTCTTTATATCACTTCTAATTCTTACTTAACAGAGATATGTGATTTGGGGTTCTCACTTACGGAGATGATTGATTCTCCGAATTTGACTGAAAAGGTACAACTCAATCTCAATTTGGCTTACTTTATTAGTTTATTTATATTACATATTTACATTGATATAGTTTTCTACTTCTCTTGAATTTTCTATAAACAGAATATGGGCCAAAAAAATGAAGGATAAATTTGATAAATATTGGGGTGATCCGGAGAAGATGAACTTGGTAATTTTCTTTGCCAACATTTTTGATCCAAGAGATAAAGTTGAGTACATGCCATCTCAGTTAGGTCTGTTGTTTGGTGAAGAAAGAGGTGAAGCATGTTTTAGGAAGGTAAAGTCTCAACTCACCGCCTTGTTTGAAGATTATGTGCAAGAATATTCTGAACCTTCTCAATCTCGATCCGAATCCCAATCTCAATCGGGAAAAGGTCTCCCCCCTCTTGGAAGGTCACAATCTAAGTTCAAAAGTTTGTTGAAGAAGCGAAAACTTGAAAGTGGGGTCTTAGATAGCAAAAGGAGTGAGCTTGATGTATACCTAGGTGAGGCCATTGTAGATGATAATGGCAATGACTTTGATTTGCTGATGTGGTGGAAAATGAATAGCGCACGGTTTCCCATTCTTTCTAAAGTTGCGAGAGATGTCCTCGCCGTACCCATTTCTACAGTTGCAACCGAATCGGCGTTTAGTACAAGTGGTAGGGTGTTGGATAATTTTAGGAGTTCTCTAACTCCTAAAATAGTTGAAGAAATGGGTTTAGGGGCCCTACTGAAGATTGGTTTAGAAAGATTGGTTTAGGGGCCCTACTGAACCACTTGCGGTGGAAGAAAATTTGGAGGACCTTGAGAAGTTTGAGAAAGGTACGAGTACGACATTAGTTTATGAGTTATCAATTATAAATTATAATTACGACATTAGTTTATGAGTTATAATTTATAAATTATAATTACATGCAGAAATGGATAATTTAAGAATTGGAACTTCTTTTGCCCGTGGTGAAGATGGTCCTAGTACACAAGCTTCAAATGAGTTTGGGGAATTTGAAGTTGATTCATGATTATTGAGATAGGTACTTTAAATTTTAATGTGTTACTTTTAATTTTACATGATTTGAAGTTGATTCATGATTTGTTACTTTTAATTTTATAGGATTCAAATGAAGAATTGAAGAATGAATATAAGTTGGAACGTTGGACGTGTCACGTGGATGGTAAGCTAAATTGGTATGTTAGTTGGTTAATTACTTGGTTTGGTTGGAAACTTGGTCGGAAGTCGAAACAATTGTCATTTTATATTTTTATTGCACTTGGTGGTTAATATGTTTGTAAGTTTGTTCACTTGTTGGTTAACTACTTGGAAGTTGGAATTTGGTTTGATTTGTGACACTTGGTAAGTTGGTATTTACAAATACAATTTTGTGACACTTGGTAAGTTGATAAGTTTTTTTTTTTGGTAAGTTGGTATTTAGTAATTGGTAATTTGGTATCGAGTATCGACTTTGGTTTAATGTTTGGTATTTTGTTATCGAGTATCACTAAATTGTATTTGTATTAGTTATTTTGTTACTTATTTTTGTGGGTTTATTTGTACATGGGTATAATAAGAAAATCTGGAAAAAAGGCCCAAAAGAAAAAAGCCCAAAGGCCCAAACCCGGTCCACCCGAATTCCTAACCCAAATCCACCCGAGACCCGAACCCCCGAACCCGAATTACCAGAAGTTTCATCGGTCGGATTTTGGGGCTCTACCCATTACTCGATATCCGATCGGGTTTTGGGTTTTGGGTTTTGGGCCCCGACCCGTCCTGTCCAATGCTCAGGCCTACTAGAACACTTCATAGAGGAAAGGAAAAAAATCAAACAATAATGTACACGACTAACATCACATTTCACTACTTTACACAGGAATAGTTGTGACTCGTGACGTATCAATAAACTAGGTTAGATACAAATTTCAGATGACCCTTGGTCACCCTGTTTTATGATGGTTGATTATGGGCCCAACTTGGTTTATGACATATTTATCAACTAGGATTGATCTAGAGGTTGGATTCAAAGAAGTCCTGTTAACCAAACCAAAAGATGCATATTGGTCGGGGAATATAATATGGATGTTTCTACTTGATAAACAAAAAGTAAGAGGGCCTTTGGTAGGGGTATTGAGATTTGAGGGGTAAGGAATGAGAACGATAATGAAAAATGTTGTTTGGTTTGATATAATATAATGGGCTGATTACCCTAGACCCATTAATTTTCATACCTAACCAAATTGGGGGAATGGAAATTCTATTCCTATTCCCACTCTCCTGCATTCCCATTTTCATTTCTTCAAATGAACCACAAACGCCCCCTAAATATCATAAAGGAAAAAACCCGATTTATTATCCATATCAAACCATATGTTATTTGTAGGTGGTTATGATATGAAGCAAAACAGAAGTTTGTGTATATGCATGTCCTTTATCTGTTTATCTTAGCACCATCATCTTAAAATATGTTTCTTTTAGTTAATTTCCCAGTTCAAATCAATAAAGATCCGATACAAGTCACAACCAAACATCTAGAACAATGGAATTCATATGATCAGGCAAGAGCCTTATTTGTCAATTCATTTTTTAATTCGGCATTGGTGTCTTTCTCTTGGATCCATTCAATAAAATTGCTTAGATTCTTTTCTGAGCTCCCACCGTTTCTGATGCTACTCACAGCCTTTTCTTTGAGAGCCAGGGCATTGTCCTTGAATGTTGTGTGGCTGAGCAGCTGGTTCACTTTACTTTTGATCTCTTCTCCTGTGATGATTCCTCCTTTGTTTTTCTTCAACCCCAGCCCGTTCTCCCAGATGTCACAAATGTAAGTTTCGTTATGAAATTGATCAGCAAAGTACGGCCAACACATGAAAGGGACTCCATTGTTGACACCTTCCAAAGTAGAGTTCCAACCACAGTGGCTCAAGAAGCAAGCCACCGAAGGATGAGATAAGACCTTCTGTTGAGGTGCCCAGCTCACTATTCTTCCCCGACTGCCAACTCTATCCATATATCCTTCAGGGTAAGAAACTGTAGTCTCCTTGGTGATACCTGGCCGCACGACCCACAAGAAGGGCCTATTGGTTAGTTCAAGACCAAGTGCCAGTTCTTCAAACTGAGCCTGGTGAAAAATAGTGAAGCTCCCAAATGCTATATAGATGACTGAGCATGCTGGCTGCTGATCAAGCCATGATAAACAGGTGGAGTCTTCTGGCCAGAAATGGCCGGCTTGTTCAGCAAGTCGATTGCTTGCCAAAAGGGGACCGATTGGCAGCAGCTGAGGAAAATGGTTAAAGGTTGCTGACTCCAGGTGAGGACTTGAGTTGCACAATATCCATTCCGTCATTGTGGCAGCCTTGGCAACTTCTATTATAACCTGAAATGTAATTTTTGTCGTGGCTAAGTCACCGATACAGGCCCACCAGAGGTTTGCTGGTTTTATAGGTGGCATGGTAGGTGACAGCTGAATCGTATTATCGTTCAAAGGAACTCCTGACATACATAGTTAAAGAAAGATAAATCAAGGTTCAGACTAGAATTAGAGTTGAATGAAATAGTCACAGTTGTCTCACCAGAGTGGTTTATGATTCCATCATCTATTAACTTCTGAAAGCTCAACATGGAAGCCAATGAAAGAGCTGAGGCAGGCCAGAAGGATGCGCTTCTAATTCCCATTTTCTCTGCGACCTGTATGGCCCATCCCATGCAATTATCGGCAATAACACAAGTGACTTTGCTATCATCTTCTTTGTTAATAGTCTTTATAAGTTCTACCAACTTTGCAGGCATGAATCGGAATATTGCTTCCACCTGCTTACCAAGGTCGTTCCTATCCTCCCATGGTTCCAATCCATCCGGGATTGAAACCATTTGCATCAGATCACTGAAACCATCTTTTTTTAACCAGGTGCTTGTTACCAGTTTGTGGGTGACCTCTGTGTTTATGAACGTGACTTTGATACCATACTTAATCAAGCGTTGAGCAAACTCCATTAGAGGAATTACATGGCCTTGTGCTGGATAAGGAATGAGTATAACATGAGTCTTTTCCATGTTACTGTGTTGGTGGTTACTTCAGGATCAATCTAACTCTTATAGACAGCCATGGCTGAGATGCCAAAGCTGTAAGCTTGTCTGTTTTGTGCGATTTTTGTTAGAAGTTGATCCTTCGGCCTACTGACAGTTGCAACAGTCTTCGTTAGCGAGTAGGGTAGGATACATTGTAATTTAGACTTCAGTTTGATCAAATTTTTGTCGGTTCTTTTGTGTCTTGAACACATGCCGTTTGAAGCTTGATGACCTATAAGCTATGGGTCTATTGAAGCTGACAAAAACCAGACGTTATGCCTGCAGCTAGAGATCTTCCAAAAGGCCGGAAAACAATACTAGGAGTAAAATATTATCAGCCTCGTCAATAGAGGTTGTTGACAGGTCTTTGGAAAAAGATGTTGACAGGTCCTTAAGGATATCTCTTGGAGGCTATATCAATACCAAAAGACTCGAAACCCTTATAGAGACGGTTCATTAACATTTTTGATCACACCTTGGTGCTTTCATGTCACAATGGCTTAATATTTATATCTTTATAATTCAGTAATCATGATAGATTGGTTTAACAATTAATTTTGTCAAGGCATTGTGTCCGATGAGTTGGGTTCCGGTGAGAAGTTGAGGTTAATGTGAGAAGCGTGAGAAGTGGTTATCAACCGTTGGATGATAAATGGATGCACATTAGGATGAGATGCACCGGATCAATTCCCCTCTAAGCCGCAATTCATGGGAGGGCATTTGATTAAAAGTGATCAACGGTTCATATCCACTTCTCACACTTCTCACGTTAACCTCAACTTCTCACACGATCCTTCACCTGTGTCCAATATAACATAAGTTCTTACATTTGTATTCCTTCTGCACGCTAGATTTGGTTGTATCTGGAAAGGAAAACCAGAAGGTTGACGGTTTTTCCAAGATTTTCCACATAATTTCTAGTTCATTTTTGGTTTGATATTGGGATTCTGGTAAGACTTGTCCATTTCTATGTCTGCTTTTAAAAAAGTGTAAGGTGGCGTTTGTTTTTCAAGAGGTCTGAAGTCTTAAGTCTTATTTCACTTGTGATCAATAAGAGGTGGTGTTGAAGTCTGAAATCTGATTCAATAAGACTGTTTTTGTAAAGTTTGGAGACATCTTGAGAGAAATGAGAGCATATGAACTGAGGTGACGATAAGAGGTTTTAAGAAGTTAGGTCACCACTTCTTATTTCAGATGTATTTAAGAGTTAAGAGGTTTCTGAAAACTAGAAGAAAAAAAACAGTTTGAATGTAAAAAGGTCTGACCGATTCAGACTTGAGCCATTAAGAGGTTTTCTTTCGTATTCATTTTAAGAGGAAACAAAAACATTTTTGTCCCTTTTCATCTCTTCTCTTCATCTTCATTGTAAAAGTATATGAACAAGAAGAAAGATCCAACCAAGAAATATCATCTTTTTCACGTGGATATGAAGAATGAACAAAAACCTGAAATCCATCTACAAATGAAGAATTAACCAAATCCAAGATATAGCCAACCCTAAACTAATATTAATTTCTCCCAGCAGATTCAAGGATCCTTCTGCAATTGAAGTTGAATTTGGGGTTCCGATATAAATTTCCAAGCAATTTATTACATCGAGCTGAATTGATGGAACAAAACCCATAATGAATTATTCAAAAACTGTATGTATCAATAACTAGGGTTTCAAATAAATTGGAGATGGATTATTTTACATCTACATATATAGAGAGTTGTATATGTTTATACTTTTGTTATGATGATTCATTTTACAAGAGAGTATGGTAATCAAATTGTCATTTATCTGCAGACATTTGTCACCGGTCTGCTACACAATTACATATTTTACGAGTCCCTTCTGCCTATAGAATCTGAGGCCCCATGTTTTTGTTGATGTTCGTCAACATTTTTCAACATGGAGTTGTTATGCTGTGATCCTTTCTGTGATGGACTGAGCTATGAGCATTTCATGTAGTTGTAATTTTATGATTAAGAGGTGATCAACTCGTGATGCTAAATCTATGAGATTGATACAGACCAAGATGGTACTCTTCGTGTTCATCTTTTAACAACAGGGTGTTAGCTGAGGTGATGACAAGCATAATAGTTTCCAAGATTTCTTTAGGATATTTTGTATGTTGTATCAAGTGATTATATCTGTAACTGATCTTATCGTGAGCATAGAGACACTTCTGGCGACCAACAGGACTAGCAGCATGATAGTTCCTAGACTGTCTTTTTCCATGAACTGCACTGGTTGCTAGATGATAACATTCAAAGCATTGAATAAAACAGTCCTATATGGATGCATTTCCATCATTCTTGAGCCTTTGATACCTATATATGTGCACGAGTCTAATGTCCAATACAAGTTCTCTATCAAGGGTGAATTCATCAGAATAGCTTGATATTAGGTGTCATGCCAATTGATGAATTCAATATCCTGAGATCAAAATTTCTCACATAAGATTACTGGTCTCAACATACTCTCAGATTGTAAATGTCCGAGCATGCACGAACATCTGGGCTTCAACACTACAAGAGTGTTTCTAGGACCACATATACAAAAAAAATGAGAAACCATCCCAACTGACATGACAAACAATAGTTATGACAAAGTAACAAAGAAGATGCTTAATGTTGTCAGCAGATAAAGACCAAACATAAGTGACAACTATGCATCTAGAACAACGGAATTTATACGATCAAGCAAGAGTCTTGTACGCCATTCATTTTCTGTTTCTGTAACGCTTTGATGATCCCAAATCAAGATGAAAGATGGTTTTCTTTCTCCTTGATCCACTCAATAAAATTGCTTAGATTCTTCTCTGAGCTCCCACCACTTCTGATGCTACTCACAGCCTTTTCTTTGAGAGCCAGGGCGTTATCTTTGAATGCTGTGTGGCTAAACAGCTGGCTCACTTTACTTTTGATCTCTTCTCCTGTGATTATTCCTCCTTTGTTTTTCTTCAACGCCAGCCCGTTCTCCCAGATGTCACAAATGTAAGTTTCATTATGAAACTGATCAGCAAAGTACGGCCAACACATGAAAGGGACTCCATTATTGACACCTTCCAAAGTAGAGTTCCAACCACAGTGGCTCAAGAAGCAAGCCACCGAAGGATGAGATAAGACCTTCTGTTGAGGTGCCCAGCTCACTATTCTTCCCCGACTGCCAACTCTATCCATGTATCCTTCTGGGTAAGAAACTGTAGTCTCCTTGGTGATACCTGGCCGCACGACCCACAAAAAGGGCCTATTGGTTAGTTCAAGACCAAGTGCCAGTTCTTCAAACTGAGCCTGGTCAAAAATAGTGAAGCTCCCAAATGCTATATAGATGACTGAGCATGCTGGTTGGTTATCGAGCCATGTTAAGCAGGTGGAATCTTCTGGCCAGAAGTGGCCGGCTTGTTTAGCAAGCCGGTTGCTTGCCAAAAGGGGACCAATTGACAACAGCTGCGGAAAATGGCTAAACGTTGCAGACTCCAGGTGATGACTTGAGTTGCATAATATCCATTCCGTCCTTAATACAGCCTTGGCAGCTTCTACTATAGCCTGAAAAATAATTTTCGTCGCGTCCAAGTCACCAATACAGGCCCAGGAGAGGTATGCTGGTTTTATAGGTGGCATGGTAGGTGACAGCTGAAATATATTATCGTTTAATGGAACTCCTGATATAAAAAGTTAAGAGAAAGATAAATCAAGATTATAATTTGGAATTAGAATTAGAATTGAATGAAATAGTCACAGTGTCTTGTCTCACCATTGTGGTTTATGATTCCATCATCTATTAACGTCTGAAAGCTCAAAAGGGAAGCCAATGTAACGGCTGAGGCTGGCCAGAAGGACACCCTTCTAATTCCCATATTTTCTGCGACCTGTAAGGCCCATCCCATGCTAATATCAGCAATTACACATGTGATTTTGCTATCATCTTCTTTGTTAATCGTCTTTATAAGTTCTTCCAACTTGGCAGGCATGGTTTGGAATATTGCTTCCGTCTGTTTAGCAAGGTCGTTCCTGTCCGCCCATGGTTCCAACCCATCTGGGAGTGAAACCATTTGCATCTGATCACTGAAACCATCTTTTTCTAACCAGGTGCTTGTTACCAGTTTGTGGGTGACCTCCGTGTTTATGAACGTGACTTTGATACCTTGCTTGACCAAGCGTTGCGCAAACTCCATTAGAGGAATTACATGGCCTTGAGCTGGATAAGGAATGGCTATAACACGAGTCTTTTCCATATTTTTGTGTTGGTGGTTACTTCAGGATTAATCTCACTCTTATATAGATAACCATGGCTGAGATGCCAAAGCTGCAAATCTTGTCTGTTTCGTGAGATTTTTGATTCTTCGGCCTAGTTAATCCATGGAGATAACTTCAGGATTAATCGGTTGCAACTGTCTTCGTTAGCTAAGTAGGGTAGGATACATCAAATTTTTGTTGGTTCTTTTGTGTCTTGAACAATTGCTGTTTGAAGCTTGATGACATATAAACCATTGGTGTGTTGAAGCTGACAAAAACCAGGCCTTGTGCTTGCAGCTATAGATAAGGCAAGAAAACAATAATACTTGGACTAAAATATAAACATCCATCGAGGATGTTGACAGGTCCTTAAAAATATTTATTAGAGGCTATGTAAAAGTACCCAAATCTCTTATAAAGATCGTTCATTAAGATTTTGATACACCTATCAATTTCATTTAGGTATATAACCTTAAATAAGATTTTAATTAAATCTTTAACCTATTAAAAAATGACTTTGTACTCGTTAGAAGGTCATTGGATTTAATCAAATATCTCTTTAATATATATTATTGGAACTTGGTTTAAATGGTAGAAAATTAGTTCCACATAGGAACCAAGAGAAAAGGAAACCCACTTGATATACTCCAACACTTGAGCATTAGTTGAATCAATTAATAGATTCGGCCTTGGAGTGTGAGTTTCATGATGGGTTCACTTTGACGTATATATATATATTAAATGTCAAAGATAAGGGCCTTGGGTCTCGTTGGGATCGGTTGTGCAGCGTCCTCCAACTCGTTGTCCGCTCCCCCTTCATAGGAACTGCCTGTAGATAAGTATATAGACATGCTATTTTGATGTGATGTAAGAATCGATTATCACACATCCTGCCGTCATAGCTTGCCTCCCATTGAAACTTCAAAGACTGACAGAAGAGAAAGGTAAGATAATTCTTTATGGCCTTAACTCGAAGTCTAATTGAGAGATGGTGGATGCAGGTAACAACAGAGCTCGTCGAGAGTTAAGTCTCGATGGTCACTAGAAGTATCACGGGTTTAAAGGCACTGGAAGAATAATCAAACAATCATTGCTAACAACAGTTGAAGCAAAAACAACCCGATTTTATATCACCTTAGCCCTAGCAGAGTTGATTGCTCGCCTTTGCTCGCTTGTTGTTGACTGATCGCTCGCTTGCTTTGATGCCTAACACAAGGATCAGAAAGGTTGCACTAACAACACTAAGGAGATTGTGCTCCTCCCCGAGAAGCACTCTCTGTTATGTTCACTCTCCTTCTCGACCGAAGGGTTGACCTTACAACACTAAACATAGGACTACTAAGGTGAAAAGACAGGATGTATTCTAACGAAATGCTATTGGATTTGAAATGGATCAGGTAGGGCATCCATTTACGGCATGGGTAGAATTAGCAGATTTGGCACATCTTTGATTTCCTGGTATGAAAGTAATCGTCCCACGAGTTAGAAGGGGCTAAGTCGCGACGTAAGTCGCACTAGGCTCTGGATGCGACAAACAGAGGCCACTGGTTCTTAGGTCGCTAGTTAAGTCGTGCTTCACAAGTCTCGGTGGCGACTGGGAGTTAGCGACAGTTAGGACTCGATGTAAAAAACCTGTGATTTTTCCCTCTGGGTTTTTCCCACGAAATTCTAGGCTTTTCCCTCTCATTTTCATCATCAAACATAGTTTGATTCACTAGATTTAAGTGAATTTGATTGTTGTATTCTCAAGACGGACACCATACCAGTGAAATTTCTGTCTTATGGCACTGCTACACGTGCAGGCCTCAATCGGTACCAATAATTCTACAAGAATCTTCTAATCAAGTAAAAATTATCGATCTTTTTTCCCTTGATTGTATGTTATCTTATGTAAACACTTGATTTTATATATAAGAATTTCTATGTTCTTTCAAATTGTGTCCATATATATACATATCTTGTTCATGTGATTGATTACTCCTAATATATATATATATATATATATATATATATATATATATATAGAGGGGAGGGATCAATTGGAAACCAATATTACATTGGAAACTTTGGAAACCGAAATCAACCAATCATTGAATTTCGTTTTTTTAATTTTATTTTTAATTGATAAGGTTATTTTAGTCTTTTACATAATTTCATAATATATATGGTAATTGTTATTATTATTATATTAATAAATATTTATTTTTAATTTATTTTATATATGGTAATGTTAGTCATTTATTAATGTAAAAATGAGATATTTAATTTAGGAAAACAAATTTTAATCATACGGATCCTCTATTTTTGATTCTGATGAATCATTGATTGATTAAAATATTAATATAAAAAATAAATATTTAATTTTAAATATTCATATGAAATTACCTCCAGGCACAAAATATTAATATAATGAAACATAATAGATTTGATATAGTGAAACAAAATATTAATATAGTGAAACCTGATTAAACAGATTTGATATAATGAAACATAATGGAAAGGTAATGAAACAAAATATTAATATAGTGAAACCCGATATAGTTAAACAAAATATTAATATAGTGAAACCTGATGAAACATATTTGATATAGTGAAACATAATGAAAAGGTAATGAAACAATAATGGTAATGAAACTTAATTGGGTTTTTACATACTGCATATTGATGAACATGTAATAAAAAGGTAGTCTTGATATATTGTTATTATCTTTTATTAATAAATTAATTAATTTATTACCATATATGATTATTATCTTTTATTAATAAATTAATTAATTTATTACCATATTTCATCTTTGTTGCCAAATTTGAAACACAAAAGAAAAAGACACATTTACCCTTTTAACATATTATTATTATCTTTTATTAATAAATTAATTAATTTATTACCATATATAATTCAAATTAATCTTAACCATTGATTAAAAAGATCAATTGTTGAAATTTGGTTTCCAAAGTTTTTAATGAAATTTGGTTTCCAATTGAAACCACCCCTATATATATATATAGTGTTTGGTTCATTTGAGAAATGGTAAATATATGAGAAATAGAGAAGTAATCTTAGCCATTCATATGGTCAAGATCGGATTTGACTAGTCAAATATTGCGGTTTTGACCGGTCAAAAGTTGCGGCTTTGACTGGTCAAAAGTTGCGGCTATCCCAAAAATAGAAGGACAATTTCGTAAATTTTACAAAACACGCTGGTTGTGTTCATATATGAACATGTATAATTCACATATGAACTATATGTTCATATATGAACCAGTGCAATTCACAACTGAACTCTTTTAACTGATTCATATATGAACCTTTGTGATTCATATATTAATCAATTGAACTAACTAACAGATTCATATATGAACCTTTGTGATTCATATATGAACCTTTGTGATTCATATATGAATCTGTATGAATCACAAATATTCATATATATTAATCAATTGAACTAACTAATAGATTCATATATGAACCTTTGTGATTCATATATGAATCTGTATGAATCACAAAGATTCATATATGAACCTTTGTGAATCACAAAGATTCATATATGAATCAGTTGAACTAATTAACAGGTTCATATACACAAAGATTCATATATGAACCTTTGTGAATCACAAAGATTCATATATGAACCTTTGTGAATCACAAAGATTCATATATGAATCAGTTGAACTAATTAACAGATTCATATATGAATCTTTGTGATTCATACAGATTCATATATGAACTCATCCCGTGTATTTTACGAAATTACCCCTCTACCTTCTATAGACCATACAAGGAATTATCCGGTGTTTCGCGGTCAAAGCCGCAAATGTTGACCAGATGAATGATTAAGATTACTTCTCTATTTCTCATATATTTACCATTTTTCAAATGAACCTCTCCCTATATATATATATATATATATATATATATATATATATATATATCTTATAATTTAGTAATCATGATAAATTGGTTTAACGAATCAGAAGATTGATGGTTTCCCCACGATTTCTGGTTTGATATTGGCGTTCTGGTAAGACGTCGTCCATTTCTGTCTGCTTAAAAAGTAAAGACTTTTACAAGTAAAATGATCGTCTTCTTTGTATTCATTTTAAGAACAAAAATGTTTTTGTTATTTTTCATCTCCATCTCTTCTCTTCGTCTTTAAAGTATGTAAACAAGAACACAAATCCAAAAAAGATTCGTCTTTTTCACGTGGATACAGATATAGTTAATTGCATGTGTTTATACTTGTATCATGATGATACCATATGGATCATTTACAAGAGAATACTGTAATCCACTTGTGATTCATCCACCAACTATTGTCAACCGTCCGCTATACAAGAACAAGTCCCTTTCGCCTCAAGAATCTGAAACCCCATGTTCTTGTTGATGCTCGTCAAGCATGGAGTCTTAATGTTTGGATCCTTAATTTCTATGATGGACCGGACATTTCATCACAAAGCACTTATACTTTTTTTTTTTTTTTTTTTTTTTTTTTTTTTTTTTATCGTTATCCTAAATATATGAGACTGATACAGACCAAGATGGTACTCTCCGTGTTTAAAGATCTTTAAACGACACTTCCATTATCTTTCCTGATCATCATTTAAGTATGAAATGTTGAGATCAAAATTTCCCACCATAAGATTACTGGTCTCAACATACTCAGATTGTAATTGTGCGGTGTTGCCAGCATGACAAAACATCTGGGCTTCAATACTATAGGACGGTTTCTAGGACCACAAACACAAAAAGGTGGGCCTCCAAGAAACGATCCCAGCTGACATGCAAACAATGGTTATGACAAAGTAACAAAAGCACATACTTCCTTTCTGCAATGTTGTCAGCAGATCTTTCCTCTACTGATTATTAAAAGCCAAGCCACCCCTCAAACACACATGGAAAACAAATTTTATATAGAGTAAACTTCACTGTTTCGTATTTTCTTTGAAAGTGGGACCTATACTTCAATATCTCAAATAGTGGTCTCTGAGGTTTGGATTTTGCTCTGAAAATGGTACATGACCACTAACTTTGTTAAAAAAACTCCATTAGAATCAGGGATATTTTCGTCCAACCTTATTTTATCCCTCTTTGTGTACTTTTTTGTTTTTTTCTTAAATACATAAAAACCATCATATTATAAGGACCTGTTATGTAACTATCTCTATCTCTTTATATCTCTCTCTCTCTCTCTATATATATATATATATACACGTAAAACACAGGGACAACCTTAATGTTCTGCTACCTCAATTAATCAATTTAATACAACAAAACTTCATTTTCTCATTGATCATCTTCTCTTTCTCTCTCTAAAAAACCTTCAAAAAATCTATGTGACCTCCCAAAAAATAACCTTAATATTTCCTCTTCAAACTTCACCTGCAACCGGAGAGGATGGGTACGAACCTCACCATTTTTTGGGACAAAACCTCACTATCTCCGACCAAACTTCACCATCTCCGGCATACCTCCGGCCAAAATCGTCCCCGTGATTTGGTGACCCACCACCGTTAACGATACAAAATCGTCCCTGTGATTTTGGTGATCTGGAGAAGAGACAAATGCCTCTGTGTTCTGTATGTGTATACATATAAATATATATACACATCGGGGGATGGTGAAGTGAAGATGGTCCCTTTGTTTTGTGTGTGTGTGTATATATATATATATATTACAGTGGGAATGAGAATGGTTAATCGAAAGCAGTACCAAAAACACTGAAGAATACTGAATCAGTGAAATCGTCCCTATGATTCAATGACATCGTCCCTGTGAATCAGTGAAATCGTCCCCAAATTCCCCCAATTCATATGTTTCATCTTGATTCAATGCTTTAAAAACAAAATTAACAAAAACCCACTTGTGTAATCAATCAAACAACATTAAATCAATGAATCCACCAAGATTTAATGGTTGAATCCTCAATCTCTTTGTTTCTCTTTGTTTCTGTGGTTTAATATATATATATACATATATATATATAATTATTTACATAACAGGTCCCTGAATCTTTATGGTTTTTTACAATTATGTCCTTAATGTTTAAAAAAAATAAAGAAAAGTTGAAAAAAGAAAAAAATATATGATTTGACAAAAATACCCCTCCCACTAACTCAATTTTTTAATGGGGTTAGTGAGGAGGTCCTTCTTTCAGAGTAAATACCAAACCTTAGGGACCACTATTTGAGATACGGTAGTATAGGTCCTCCTTTCAAAGAAAATACGAAACCTTAAGGACCAAAACTGTAATTCTCTCTTTTATATACTACTTTCTCTCTCTCTCTCTCTACACACACACAACTTTCCAACGAAATCTTCATCTCATCATCTGCAGTCTGCACCAAGTTTCATGCCATTTCCTTTTTCAGACACATCTTTCAGAAAGAGTGAATCACAAAACCAAATATGGTATACATAAAATCCCAACAGATACTTAACCACAAGGTTGTGGCGTGGTGGTAAGAGCCTGGGACTTCATAGCGGTTGCCCAGGTTCGAGCCCCACTCGCAGCATTGTGGCCACGGGATGAATGCTCGCGGGCCATAGGCCTGTTTTCCAGAAGATTAGTCCGGGCCCAAAGTGGTCTGGGATACTCCTTTACCCAAAAAAAAAAAATCCCAACTGATACAGTATACTAAAAACTCTTCTTTCGTCTCTTTTTACTTTTTACATTTTCCATAAGATCTACAGAAATCAATGACAGAAAGGTCATAACTCATAAGCTTTGAGATACCCCAATTCAGTTTCACTTTTTGCTTTTTTGCTTAAAGGGGTTGGAGATCTATCCAAACTTTTACATTGCATAAGCATAATCAAGATGCCAAATTTCACTTTTTACTAATCAACTTTCTTGGAAATTACACAGCCTAATCAAGATGCCAAATTTCGACAAGGGGAAAGGCAAAAAAAAAAGGTGATTGCATAAGCATAAATGTAAAATTATTGAGCAACTATACATACCTTCCCTTATCATCAGCTGTCAGACAAAAGATTTGGTCACTCCCAAAAGCTCCCTAGCATCCCATTAACATGTACAAAAACGTTATATACTTTGTCAAAGTTGATTTGGTTCAAAAAGATGAAACTTAAGCATAGTTAGACAAGCATGAGGACTACATAAGGGTAGAGAAGGGAGTGTATCAAACTTAATATCATAGTGAAAGACAACATAGTCCTTCTGGTACCATCCTGGGCATTGGACTAGCTGTAACATATCTCTGAGGATATAATTTCGTCACAGTGGAACCTCCGCCAGATGATGCTGTATCAGCTGTAACCAATGGACCTCGACTGTGGAACTTGGCAAATCGGTTGATGACTGAAAACTTATCCAAGTCTTGAAACTCCACCCTTATCTCCAGAATTGATGACTCTCCTTTCTCCAACCTTCATCACCATTTTAATACGAATAAACAATGAACAAGCATATCTTTTGAGGGTATCGATATTGCTAACTTTAGGCATAGGAAATTTCACATGGAAAACGATATATTTTTGCTGCCACATAACCAACTAATTTGAATCTTTGTTGTTTTCTGCTAGAGTAGGGAGGCAAAGGAAGAGTTTACAACCCCGCAAGGTCAGAGTTTGCATGGTTATAGCATTTACACTGTATGTGCATGAGCAATCCACATATCCTAATGTATGTTGTCCTAAAGTCTGAATTACTTTCAATCATTTGAAGGTTTACTAGAATGATGGATTTCATTTTTACCTCAATATCTCGTCTTCCAGCCTCTTTGATCTATGAATGAAGCCTTCTACAGTTTTTGAAAGATTCTGGTGATCAAAGCTTTTAGGAATCATGATTGTCCTTGATGACCTGGAGAGAAATTCCAAAGAAAATAGAAATTTAAGCAATATACTTAAAATTGCAAGTTTAAAATGATTCCCGATACATGACGCAAATGAAAGTAAACTAGGAAAAGTAGTTCTTACGAGCCAGATATATCATGAGGCCTGCGAGAATGACCAGCCAAGCTACATGCATCACCCAGTGCTAATTTAGCCGCATAGTATGTCACAGTATCACAATGTGGAGTAGCATCTTCTGAGAGAGCCATGGCTGGTGCAGGCCGAAATAACAGTTGCATAAGCTGTGTGGTTAAGATGAGTCTTCTCTTTGGGTGAACCATCCCACGTGAATGTGCTACTTCTCTGGCCTCTTCTTTCAACTGTTGATAGAAATAAAGTGTTCAGGACAAGTATCCAAAGACCTACAGGCTCCTATTTGTTTGAATTATCACAATTACATAATGCACACTACCCTAAAAAAGCACACCTTGTCAGGCAGCCGATTCGCAGATTGTGCCCACTTCATTTCAGCAGTGCTGCAAGAGAACATTGTCAAAGACTATGTAATTTAAGCATCATTAACTTCTTTTTATAAGTCGGATCTCTATTTACTGAATTTGTGAGCTCAATTTCTTTTAATAATATGCCTTGTATCCATGAAACTATTTCTGCTAGGATAACATGAAACGATAATAGATTCCCAACTCTCAGATGAATTGACATGTAAGATGAAGTTAACAGAATGTCAAGTGGCACACACCTCATATCATGAAGCCCTAAACAACCTTCAGTCACTTCTTTATGCCATGGTAGACGTTCAAATGTAGGGCATTTTCTCTTCTTTGAGTTTAAAACAACCATATTTTGATTAGCCACATCTAAGTGCTGCGAATAAAAGGAAGGCAATTTTGTAAGAGCCACCTCTTTGGTCCCAATAATTGGCCCAGCACTCCCACATTGGTCAATGCTAGGTACTTGCACCAAAGAACTATTTCTATCCAGACTTCCAGGAGGCCCCCCAACCAAGAGACGTTGTGAAGCATTTTTCATGACCTTTGCATCATTCATGGACATCTGCTCATTTTTTGAGGCCTCATGATTCTTTAAACAGGAGGAAGCTTTGTTGTATGTGGCTATATCTGGAGATGAACTTTTGACCAACTGATCTCCTGTTGCAGCTGATAATCCGGGATGATTCATATACTTCCCATAAGCAGATTTCGGCTGGGCAAGTGAGGTTGCTTGAGGAATTTTATCGTCACAAGTTACCCTTTCAATCTTTATCACTGCCCTTCTACTGGGATCATAGTTCATGGGGTTAACAAGGGAATGATTATGAGGGGAGGCATCTGCTTGTTTAGAACGCCCACAGGCCTCAAGATCCCCTGGAGAAATCGGAAGGACATGATTGCCATGGTGTTTCTCTCTATTAGATCCCGGCACCAGTAAACTAGAAGCAGCATTTGTTTCTAGCTTTCCTGAAAGAGTTTCTTTTCCGATACAGGTTTTACTGGCAAAGCCTCTTCCGTCATCAAGACCTTGTGAATTGTTCATATGTGCATTAGTTTCTAAGAAGTTATTTTCACTTTTGACATACTTGCAGTAGTCCAACCCCTTTGAAGCTTCAGAATCAGTTTCCATCCTGCTATTTGCTGCATATAAGTTTTCACAAGATCCCATGCCAGAAGGATTTTGTTGCACAGGTACATCCACCCATATATTTTGTTGAGCCATTTCTGCTGCCATAGGATGCTGTTTGGCCTCAAGAGTTGATGATTGTTGACCATCTTCATTCTTCACTGAAACTAGATGGGATGTTTCTTGAGAAGAATCAGGACTAAAAGCTGGGTGTCTACTTCCTGTGTAAGACAGTGTTGCTAATGGAGATTGGTTTGTCATATAATTCTGATCTCGAAGCTGATTGTCGTGAGATTGAGGATCTTGAAATGGTTTACTGGAATGACCCTGCATATATATACATTAAAAAAAACTGAGGTTAAAATCCTAGTGGTTGCAACAGCTCAACTGTTGTATGACACTCACCACCTGTAAAGAGGTCCGAGATGGGTCAAAATAGTTTACAAGCTGTCTTTTACTTGGATGGGCCAACTTCAAGCCAAAGCATTGTGAACGAGAAGAATTATCATGTGATGGAGTAAATGCATCGTCAGGTTCAGCTTTAGGCGCCTCAGTTATTGGAGCCGAATTGGTATAGCCAGATTGTGTTCCATGACTATATTCTTTGTCTACCCTGTGAAGAAGCTCAAGCATATAGTGACTGCCATGCAAACAAGAACCATATTCCACAAAATCATTCAATTCATAGATTAACACCATAATGTGGATCATTAAAGCCGGTGACAGTAAAAGAGAGTGGGAAAACATTCTAAGCGCTCTGTTCAATAACTACAATAGAAGATTAATTACAGGTGATGGAATTACTAACCATACCTTGCCTGACCAGTTGAATTTGGGGAAGTAAAGCCAGCTGATCTGTCCATGAAATTCCTCGGAGTCGGAATATCTGGCAAGAAACCCTGTTGAAAGATAAATGATAGCATATAGTTATTACAAGCTAACTTTTTCCTCAGATTGTAAAAGAGAACTCTTTTGGAAGTAAAAGCACAATCACGAACCTGCCCGGCTCCTTTAGGCGACTGGCGGTTGGCATCTGAATGCATTATCTTTGGGTTCTGAAAATGGGTAGCAGGGACATGCTGAAAACCAGGGAAGCTTGAGATAAGCTCCGACTTTGGCAATTTGTTATACAGCCATGGAGTTGGATGCTTCCCGCTTTCCACAATATTAGAAGGCTGGTTCTCATTCGAGAGTTCTGGGTTCTGAAAACTCGAGCCACTCCACTCCTCCTGTAGCCCAGCATCACCACTAGAGGCTGCTGCAACAGCCGACTGCATAAGAGCACTCCAAGTCCCACTTTGAAGAGAAGGAACATCACTAGAATGATCCGTGTTTTCAAAGCTTTCTGTACCCATGCTACGATGCTTGCCAAAGGAAGTTCCCCAACTGTTATCTTCCGTATTGAACAAAATCTTTTGTTCCAATGGATCCAAATCCTGATTCCTGCCGACATTTTCCATTTTCTCAGAAAAGCGGCCAGGCCAACCAGATTCCTGTGATGGTGCATATCTATCGTGGTCGTTCACTTCACTGTTGTGCTTGGTCAACAAACTGGCAGGTTCAGTAGACATAGCAGTTCCATCAAGCTGATGAGACGCAAGACCTCTCGGTTGCACAGCCTGATTTTGAGCCAATCTATTCGATAATCCCTGAACTAAATTTGTATTACCAAACTTAAACATTTGGGATGCATCACGAACGGGTATACCATTATTTAGCAGCGGATATTGAGTCCCAGAAGACTGCTTATGATGCATTAAAGATAGCTGATCCATCACATTTTGTTGTCTAGCATCATTTAATGCCTCAAGTTTCTTTTGCCTCTGGAGTTCTTGCAACTGCTTGAACATGATTTGCCGCTCCAACATCTCAATCTCATTAAACCGAAACTTCTACTTACAGTCTTATACCTTCCTCAATATCCACAAACGATCTAAAATCGTGATATTTTATGAATCAACCAACCACAAGCCGTAACAAGATGATCTTGATGGCAAGAAAGCCAACTTGCTCAAGAAGTTGTGGATGTCGTTAGTTTATCATCACACTTTGCATGAATCACCAATTTCGGACAAGAAAATCACCACATATGACCATTCTTTTTGCATTTACATCTCCATAATTGTGCCCAAAATCACTCGGTTTTTGCAAACTACATTTCTTTATATTTTCCTGAAAAGATAAAGAAATTCAATTGCTTTATATATAATAGAATTGAAGCACATATTGTGGGTTTTCCCAACTTTTAACACATGTAAAGACTTCTGAATCCAACCCAATTCAGATAATATCATCTAAAATTTCAACACTACTACCAATTTCATTAATTCATTCTTATTTCTATTTCATGTCTTCATGGAGTCCATGCTAGGTCAAAAACCATAGAATACTTTAAATTCAGCAAACAATGAAATTCTAGAACTAAGCAAAACCCTATGTGGCTAAAACACTTGCAAAAGAACTAAATTTGGGGCAAATTGAAAACTCAAAACCCCAGAAAAGCCTCTGCATGAAACCAACCTCCATCAGAAATGAAAAGGGAAAGCTTTAATAATGTCAAATTATTTTCCAAAAATATACTATGTTTCAGCTGGATTGAAGCTACCAACACAAAGTTATCTTATGTACAACACAAATGAAGCCAATAATCTGGTGGGAAACAGCTAAAATTAAGAAAAGAATTTATAAGGGTTCAAAAGATTGTAACCAAATGGAAATTGTTTTTTGGGGTTGTTGAAAATAGTGTAAAAATTCTTACTTTGGTAGGTCTCCTTTCTTGTTGATGAAGATCAAGATTATCAGTTTTTCTGCTGCTGCAAAAGGGAGCAGCTGAATACACCTTCTCCCTTCATCTCTCTCTCTATCTGTATATATATATACACACACACACATGTGAGTGTATATATTATATATACATATAAATATATCTTACTTTCTCACTCTAAAACGACGAGAGAGAAAGATGTATTTTTCCCCCATAAAGCTGATAAAATATATGTTTTTGTCGGTCTAGGTTCGGTTCTGAACCTAGAGGCTTGGTGCCGAGGCTGAGGTCTGGTGCATGTAAGGGCAGCTTGTAACCGTTGATTTAGATATTTGAGAGATCGGACGACTGAGATGAAAGAAAGTGTGTTGATAGATCTTTGAATTATAGAAGGCCAGGGTACTATTACTATGAGAGTTTAAAAATTAATAAATATAATCAAAAACCAAACATAAAATATGAAAACTCAGTTCTTAAAAATTAAATTTGTTATGGCATATCTTCCTTGTTTTTATTATTTCTTTGAAATTATGTTTTTTTCATGTTTTCTTTTTTAAATGAATGAAAGACTACAAATAAATGGATGTCATTGACCCCATTTTAAAGTTCCCATTTTTTTAGGGGAAAATTGTATCAAAATTGAACAAACTTTACCTTGATTCTTATTTTAGAGAACTAACTTTTAAAATCATTATTTAAGGACTTGGAACAAAATTTAATTTTATTTAAGGGTCTAAATAACCTATTGACCTGTTGTTACTGATGACTTGGCATAGGTATTTTGCCAACTAAAATTCCATATCACAATTAAATTTTAAAAAAAATACAATAATGACATGTCACTTAAAATAACTTATTTAAAAAATAAAAATTCACTTCATATTAGAATTAGAATCCTAAATCCATTGTCAGAGACTTTTCCATGTCCTACGGCCTACGTTTCTACCTCTCCATTCCGGCAACATAAACCCCACATTCCCACCCCCTTCTTCTCGGCAACCACCTGCCGCACCCTACCTTATTCTCCGGCATCTCCCTTTCTCCTTCGTTGTGCGTACCTCCACGACACTACTTGCACCACACACCACACTGAGCACCAGATAGATTAAAGGATTCCAAATGGTTTAAAAGATTCGATTTGATGGCTTTTAAAGGGTTTCACCTCAAAGATTTTAGATCTGCGTTTTAAACGGTTTCATCTCAAAGATTTCATATTTTAGATATGGGTTCCAAACAGTTCCTCCTCAAAAAGTTTTCACATTTTAGATATGAGTTCCGAACATTTTCGTCTCAGATTTTAGATGTGGATTCCGAACAGTTTCGCCTCAGATTTTAGATCTAGGTTCCGAAGGGTTCAACAAATATTCATATTTTTAATCTGGCCGGGTTTTGAATGGTTTCACCTCAAAAACGATTTCAGATAGAACTTGGAAGATTACGATAGACAGTGGTTGTTCGCCGGAGAAGACACAGATGGAGTTGTTGGCCGGAGAAGACGACGGATGGAGGTTTTCCAAAATAGTTTCATGTCAAAGAATATTTTAGATCTCTAAATACCTTTTAATAAATGGTTAAAAAAATAAAGATGATAAATCCATCCTTAATATCCACGTAATATCCTTTTAAATTCTTTATTTGCCACGTCATATTAAGGTGACCGGTTACCTACTCATCCGGTTAACGAGACCCTTAAATAAAGGGAAATTTGCATTAAATGGAACCAACTTTCATCTTATTCCTATTTTAGGGAACCAACTTTTAAAATGGTCATTTTATGATCTAAACCAAACTTTATGTTTATTTAGGGGTCTGATTTACCTGTTTGAGAGGTAACCGGTTACCTTCATATGATGTGGCATTATTTTTAAAAAAATATATTAGTTGGATATTAAAAAATCCAAATCATCACCAAATATAAGATTTTATTTATTAATATAATATCCAAAATCACCCACCATCTTATCTCTTCCAGATTGTAAACCTAATCTACAAGACTATAACCCACAATCTTCATCTCTTCCAGGGGGAGAAATCGGTCTCAACTCCGGCCCCTTCCTCACCGTCCCTCACCTTGGACCATCCTCTCTTCTCTCCTTCGAACTCCATAGCCATATCTTTATCCGCTTCCTACTTTGAATAACTCTCGATTTGGTATGGCTTTGAAGATCTCCCTAAACCACAACCCCCACCGTTTGTCATCATTCTCTCACACAAACGTCCACCCCCAACCCCAAGACGTTCGACACCAGCCCCGACATTGACTGCATCAAACCGTATGTATTTGGGGTTTGCAGATCTGGAGCGATTTTTGCAGCACCGACATTGACCCCAAGACGTTCGACACCAGCACTCTAATCTGATTTTTGCAGATTTATTTTCTTATTTACTCTGATTTAGTTGCCTGAGCAATTTGTTGATTCGGATGTAAAGATAGTTTCATAGCTTTAAGGTTTTTCTTGTCTAAAATATCTTGTTTATCTTACTGTTTTGCACAAATTCTTTTGAACATATTCTATTGTGCATCTATTTTCTTGTGTTTGTATTTGAATTTTTTGGGTAAAATGGTTTGTGTTTATGTTATGTTCTAAATTAATAAAATGGGTTCATATTTTTGTGTTCTTAATAATCATCTGTGTATCAAACGAGTTTTTGAATTTTCATTTGTTTTTATGTTAATGTTGAGATGGCAGTGATGGGATCATGGGAATATGGGTTGTTTTGCAGAGATGGGTTGTTTTACCGATATTGCAGGAAATTGGAGGGGATGCAATTAATTTACTCCTTTTATTTTGTAGAATCATAAAAAATTTTAGTTGTGAAACGAAAAAATGTTAAGAGGCATTGATGCCACATCATCTTTTTAATCTGATATGGCACACAGTTAGCATTGACCTATGCCGTGTCATTATTAGCAAGTCATCAGGTAATTTAGACCCTTAAATATACATAAAGTTTACATTAAACCCTAAAATTACAATTTTAAAAGTTGGTTCCCCAAAATAGGAATAAGGTGAAAGTTAGTTCCATTTTGATGCAATTTTCCCTTAAATAAACATAAACTTTGTTCCAAGCCCTTAAATGATGATTTTAAAAGTTAGTTCCCTAAAATATAAATCAAGGCAAAGTTTGTTCCATTTTAATGCAATTTTCCCTTTTTTTAAACACCATTCAGTTTTTTAACATGCTTAAAAATTGAAACTTTTGTGAAACAAATATAAGGGTTTGTTTGTTAGCAACTTAACGAGTTTAATGGAACTCACAGTTTATTCAGTCAGCTATACATGACTGTTTTGTAGTGGCTTGCTTAATGATATAGAAAGTGGCTTATTCAGTAAGTTTTTATGGGGAAGCTTTATGCAGAAAGCCAATTTTTTTTTTTCCAAACTTGGTCATCCCAATTAAAAAACACGTTCCTTCCATCTATGAAAAAAAAATCTTTCAAATAAAAATATTCTCAATCTATACAGACAGATTAATCCATCTATGCAAGACTTAATGGAAAACCAACCAAACAACCACTAACTCTTCGAACGCAGAATTATTATACATTTGAACTCTATCTTTTGTTAAATGACATATTTAATCTATAGACTTTGAGTTTAAAAATATTTTGAGACGTCAAACGGTCCACACTTGATGCTTGGGTTTGGCTCAAGTGCTTTGAAACATGACCCACTACTAACAAAATCCTCGTCCAAGATTGTGGGAACAGTTATTATATATAAAAAATATATAATAATATAGATACAAAAATGGAGAGTAGCATTACATCACTTTGTCTTTTATAAAACGAATCACTTGTTTTGTATCATTAATTACATTTACATGTTCCTTTCAACATGTATCCACTGTCATGTTTACATGTACATATTAATTATTAAACTATTGTTTTTACTTTTTCTTTCTTCTTTTTGTTAGTTTTTATCTCTATTTCTCTTCTATATTTATGTTTTCCTAAATATAATATAATACAGATTATAACATAAAAAAAATACAATGATCGAAAGCTACAGAAATAGCACCTGATTATAGAGGCAGATTTGTATTTTTCTTTTTTCAAACAATAGCACCGTTTAATAATAAGGTTAAAGCTACAGAAATCTATGATAACTGTTATAGAAACTTAGTTGTTTGTATTTCAAAGACAAGTTATGGGTATGATTTTTTGTATTGTTGAATTTCTATAAAATAAATTAGAACAAAAGCTAAAAAAGTAATTCAATATTAAAAGCTTAAAAATAGGATTTGGTGGGTAACGACAAGATTTACCACCCAAACAATTTTGAAACAGAAACTTTAACAAAGGGCATTAAACCAACTCAATTATATAAAACTTCTATTATAAATATGGTTTTAATAAATATAGGGGCATAAAACGAAACATTATGATGACACCCTTCAGAAATGTTATTTTTTTTCCCATTACAATAGAACCATGAAGAGGTTGCATGAGCCACGCATGCCCTTACATGGGCTCACCTCTGCCTAAATAAGTTTTTAATTCTAACGAGTTTACTTATACCTCACCTGGTTTCACTAATAACTACTTAATCAACTACGTTTTAAAAAGCAATTTACATAATAGTTAATAATAAGATTATATTAAAAATTGAACTCAATTAACAGTTGTTTATTAATAACAAAGTACTAAAGAAGTTGGCGGTGAACGGCGGCCGTAACTATAACGGACTCTGTAATAAGGATGGGAACAATGATTATCTAACGGTTTAAGTACAATTGATATAGTTGAAAGCCAAAAGATCCCGATTTAAGATAAACTTATAAAGAAGTAATATTTTTTTAGGATCTACTCCATCAACCTTGTCATTAAATCTATTTGTTTAGAAGGAAAGGAAAGTATCGTTCTCTGTTTTTAAGATAAGATCATTCACAGGTTATATTTCAATGCAATTGGGGATGTAGCTCAAATGGTAGAGCGCTCGCTTTGCATGCGAGAGGCACGGGGTTCGATCCCCCGCATCTCCATTTTCGATATAGTTTTAAGGTTTTGAGTAAATTACACTTTTGGTCCCTATACTTGCTACCTCCCTAATTTAAATTATTTACAGCTTCGGTTCCTTAGGTTGCCATTTTATTTCACTTTTGGTCCCTCTAATTAACATCCGTCAAAAATGTTTGTTCAACTTTTGGGCATTTTGATCTTTTAACCATCTTTTTAATTTTCGATTTAAAAATCAAATGAGTAAATATGTTATGATATTATAATATGTACATAACACACATATTTATAAGCACATGCCCCTGCGACATGATGTGCCCCGAACATGGGTATGCAGGTGATATTGAAGTAAGTCGTAGCCTTAATTGGCTGGGTCGTGCCTCCAGCGCTGTTACTTTGAAGAAATTAGAGTGCTCAAGGCAAGTCTAGCTACACTCTGTATATATTAGCATGGGATAACAGTCCACCCTCGTCACCGTAACTCCTCCCCCCCCCCCCCCCTCTTTGGCAAAAACCCAATCAAATACCAAAAACAAATCCCAAACCGAATAGTGGTTTTACCAAACATAAGAACCTTAGTAGTTTTACGAAACACAAGACCCGTCGACAATCCTCCCTTTCATAGAAGTAGTTTTGTCAAGTACAATATATATCTATATAAAATCAAAATATGGTGTTGCTTAGGTGGCACAATGAGAAGCCGCCATTGATATTTATCTAATTTTTTAGAATTTTGATTTATTTTCAAATAAAAGTCATACATTAATTGTCTCTTATTAATTACTAAAACTTTTTATTTTTCATTTTGAGATATATAAAAATCATTAAAAACCTTTATTTTTATTTAGCTTTTATTTTTAAAAACCAATTAATACATGTATTGCAATTTAAAATTTAATGAAAAATATTTTAAAAAATCACTATATTAATATATTATAATAAATAAATCTTATAATGAACTTATTTATATATTTATTTAGTAAGTTAATAATGATTATAAATAATTTTTTTTGTTAAATAAGTCTTTTTTTTCCAATAAAATAACAATGCTTATAAATAAAAACTTTTATTAAATAAGTCTACTGTTTTATTTATTTGGTAAGTTAAATTTTCTTATTAAGTTCACAAATGTTTATAAATTAATACATTTCTTAAATAACTATTATTATTAAAATCAATATATACAATTTGAAAGTCTCTTACAATCAATATTGGAAAAGTTATAAGTTTATTATAGTTAATCTGATAGTATGTATAAAAAAAAGATAAAAAACAATGTTCTATAAATTAAAAATAAATGAAAAAATTACTACGATTATTAATATATATATATATAAAGATTATTTCATTTATTTAATTTACATTAAAACCAAACTATATACATAAATGAAATAAATTATAATCAATTCTTTTATTTCTTTAAGAAATATGAATTAATGGAATATGTACATTATATATTACTTAAAGCCACTCATGAAATCAAAATACGTTTCATCTTTTCCAATTATAAATCATTAATACATATAAATGAATATTAATTACAATCAATTATCATTCAATATATACCGGGCACAAGTATTGTGTTGTCATTTTAGCATTGATCGGTACATGAGTTTTTATTTGTCAAAGTGCATATGAAACACCTCTATAATAAATCAATATTATTCTACATGACTAGAATGGGAGAGCCATCACAAAGGGAAATTTGTTCTACATCAAATTCAACATCGTAAATCGATATTCAACATCATCTCCTTCAAATTAATTACTGGTCTAATTTGACATGTTTACTTATCCTTACTCCAGCTGGGATTTTTTTCAATCTCACAAAGCATTTCGTCATGTTCTTAGTTTTTGGTTTAGTTTTCAATCTCTTACATGTATTGCACAAAACATTCGTCCATGTTCATGGTTTTTGGCTTAGTTTTCAGTTTTCCCAAATGCCCTTAATTTCCATTGAAGATAAGAACTCACTTTATCTTTCGATTTTGTACTTGTGTTTTCAATTTTTCTGTTGTAGGGTGTAACACCCGTAAATTTTTAAGGTAAGTATTATGCCTCTCTTAATACATCAATTGTGCTTATGTGTGAATACTTGTCTTTGTGCACACCTTTATGATCATTGTATTGTCGAAGGGTCATATAATTGAATTACTTTGTTAATCGTTCAAACCTCGCACTCGCCATCGAATTTGGTTAGGCTTCGGACTGTTTTGGGATGCCAGCGATTGTGCCTGGCGATTGTGCCATTGGCACTATCGCCGGAGGCACTATCGCCGAAGACGTACCGTGGACTGTTGGATGTCAGCGATTGTGCCTTGGCACTATCGCCGGGATTGTACCGTAGGGGTGGGGACCTCCGCGATTGTGACAAGCGATAGTGCCCATGGCACTATCGCCGAGCATTATCGCCCGCGTGGTTTGGTTGATTTAAAACACTTTGGCAGCCTCATTTCTCACAATAACACTTTACAAAAAACGGGAGAGCTTTTCTTGGAGGCGATTTTTAGGGTTTCATCACCTACCTCATTTATTCCTAGGGTTTTGGGTTGTTGGGAGCATTAAGTGGTCATCAAGCTTCATCCAAGTGTCCCCAATGAAGTGTTCTTCAAGATTCTCATTTCTCACCTTCAAGTCTCATCTTCTCCAACTTCTAGGGTTTCCATATTTTCTAGGTTTTGGGTTCAAAACCTAGATTGTGAGTTTACTAAACCTTTGTTAAAACTAGATACATATCATAATATTCTATTTGTTACTTTATCTCTATATGTTCAAATGTTTGGGGATTCCTTCATGCAAATAGTTGGAAGATATATATATATATATATATATATATATATATATATATGGGTGATTTGCCATGATTATTGTTATATGTATCATTATTTGGGGTTTGTCTCATAGATACATAATGTGGGTACCTTGATATGTTAAATGTATGCATTTATGGGCATGATGATGATTATAGTTGGAACACCATTTTGGTGATATGTTTATATGTATGATGAGTATGATTTACATTGGGTCTTTTATTAGACATCATGAGGATAAGGTAGTAATATTATACCCGTAGTTGGTATTGAATTATGTGGGTTGAAATATATCTAAAGGACCCCTTATAAATGTTATGTGGACGAACCAAGTCAGTACACTAGGAGGATATAGTCTTGGGCGCCACTGTGATGGTATGTGCCTAGACCTCCGCCACTCGGGGAATTTTCTTAGCGATAGTCTTCGGGTGGGTCGGGCCTTTGGGGTGTTCCTTGTTAAGGGCATCAAGGTATATCGACTTTTGGGTGGGACTTGATTGGTGCTATGGGTCTCCCCTATTGACTCCACATTTGTTGAACTATGGTTAATTGCTGATAAGTAATGTGACTGTTCATGTATGCTTATTATTGTTCAACTCACTAGGCTTTTTAGCCTAACACTTGTTTGGTGTCGATGTGTATCTCAGGTTCTAGCGGCGGCGGTCCTAAACAGGTTTAGTTGCTTTGGGGTGAGAGCTTGGGGAGTTGCACATGGACGCGTTATACTTTTGAATATAAACCGTTTGGGTTTATAGATGACAACCCTTTTTGTAATCTCTTTTCTAGATGAAGAAATTAGATTAGTTGGTTGTTGTTTATTGTCCGTTAAATTACAATTGTGATTAAACAGGTTGTTTATTTATATTCCCCATTTTTGGGGGGCTCTTGCTATGACAATTTTAGTATACCTCATGTCCGTTTTCCGAATTTTTGTTATACCCATTTTTAGGGTGTTACATAGGGGGAACTCGACGTTAATTTGGCGGCGATTCAAGTGCCAATGAAGAAGAGCTCAGTCTGTTCTTCACTTCTTAAATCTTACAGTTTTTTTTGTATTGATTTCTAAGGATTTTTAATATGATTTCTATGGTTTTATAGGTTTTAGGGATTTGTTTTTGCAAGCTTCTTCTTCACCCATCCCTAACTCTTGATATGTTCTTCTTAGGTTTTATGGTCTTATGTTTGTTTTATGCTCGATCTTGAATCCATAATATTACAATTTTCTAAGGTAGATTTTAGGTCAAATTATAGTCTTCACAACTTTCTGATATAATTTTATTCCATATATTGTTAGTACTATCTTATCAGGTAGATCTTGCTGGATTTTTTAAAAAAGCTTTTATGTAGCAATTAAAAGATGGAAGTATATATATTTCATTTGGGATCTTTACATCTCATTGATCTCTTCTGTAAAATATAAGATAATTGTAATATAAAGTTCTAAAATTTGAATTAATATATAAAGTTTGAATCAATATATAAAGCTAAAAAAATTAGATATTGAAAATATAAAACAAATACTAAAACAATGTTATACGGAAAACCCGTTACAATTTTGGGATAAAAACCAAATTACTGTCAAATTAGAAATGAAAGATAAATAAAAGGAAATTAGAGTCAAACCCATGAGGTATAACCCTGAAGATCAAAATGAATTTAAAATACAAATTAAAGAATTACTCGATTTTAAATTAATTAGAGTCATTCATAGCCCTCACAGCTCACCTGCATTTATGGTAAGTGAATCAATATATAAAGCTAAAAAAATTATTATCTTTTAAAATATTATTAAAATTTACAACCAATATATATTAATAAAATTAGAATAAATATAAAATTAAATACTTATTACATTTAATATCACTAAATAAAACTAATATATAATTAAATATGTATTGCTAACTCTCTCCTTTAATAAATAACATACTTATTACATTTAACATCACTAATTAGAATCAATAAAAAAATATTATTCAAAACTAATTAAAACTTATTTGAAACAATATAGCAGTATGTGTAAAAAATGATAGAAACATATATATATATATAAATTAAATTAGAACAACAAAATATATAAAAGTGGAAATAATAACTTACTACAATAATCAATATATGATTATTTCAATATAGTTTAAACTGAAATCAAACTATGTATAAATGAAATTAGAATCAATATATGATTATTTCAATATAATTTAAATTGAAATCAAACTATGTATAAATGAAATTAGAATAGATATTGTTGATTTGTGTCAAATCTGTTCTGCCTTCTATTCCATCAAGATATATATATATACAAGGTACATAACAACCTTTCCAATAAACAAGGAAAGGATACACACAATATCACAATAAATATAAAATATATATTCGGCTAACAGCCCCCCACAGTTGGAGCAGGAGGAGGTCGGATGCTCAAGTTGTCTCGGAAATCAAGGAAGAGTTGTCGAGGAAGGCCCTTTGTGAAAATGTCCGCGTATTGATAAGCGGATGGAACATGGAGAACTCGGACGTGTCCTAACGCAACCTTTTCACGAACGAAGTGAATATCCAGTTCAATGTGTTTGGTCCGTTGGTGCTGGACGGGATTGCCGGAGAGATAAACGGCCGACACATTATCGCAATAAACCAGAGTCGAGCGTCGCAACGGCGTATGAAGCTCGAGTAATAAGTTGCGTAACCAACAAGATTCTGCAACGGCGTTCGCTACCCCACGGTATTCGGCTTCAGCACTCGAACGGGAGAGGGTTGGTTGGCGTTTTGCCGACCAAGAAATGAGATTATCGCCCAAGAAAACGCAATAGCCTGATGTAGAACGACGTGTATCCGGGCAACCACCCCAGTCAGCGTCAGTGTAGGCTACAAGCTGATTGGGGGATGAGCGATATAGTTGTAGGCCGAGATGAAGAGTACCTTTAAGATAACGCAAAATACGTTTCAAGGCATTAAAGTGGGGTTCCCGTGGAGCATGCATAAACAAACAAATCTGCTGAACTGCGTAGGCGATGTCCGGGCGAGTGAATGTTAAGTATTGGAGAGCGCCGGCAAGGCTTCGATAAGCCGTAGAATCGCTTAACAACGGGCCAGCCGTGGTACTTAATTTAGAATTGGTATCGACTGGTGTGGTGATGGGTTTGCAATTTTCCATATGAGCTCGCTTTAAAATAGATTCGACATATTTCTGCTGAGACAAAAATAACCCGTCGGATGAGCGAGTGATCGATACACCCAAAAAGTAAGTGAGAGTGCCAAGATCGGTCATGTCGAATTCCTTCGTGAGGGCGGCTATAATCGAAGCTTGCAACGTGACGGAAGAACAAGTGAGAACAATATCGTCCACATATAGAAGTAAGTAATCCATATCATTATTGTGGCGATAGATAAAAAGAGAAGTGTCACACTTGCTGCAGTTGAAACCCATGGTGAGAAGATGTTGGGCGAATCGATGATACCAAGCCCTTGGAGCCTGTTTGAGGCCATACAGGGACTTACGCAACCTGCAAACATAACCCGGAAAAGAAGGATGAGAGAATCCAGGGGGTTGATGCATATATACCGTCTCATTAAGATCCCCATGCAAGAAGGCATTTTTGACAACAAGCTGATGAATAAGCCAATTTCTCCCCACAGCAAGAGAGAGAACAGTGCGAATAGTAGCCGGTTTAACGACCGGTCTAAAGGTCTCGTCACAATCAATGCCAACCTCCTGTGTTTTACCATTCACAACAAGCCGTGCTTTGTAACGCTCGAGCGAACCATCTGCGTTAAATTTATGACGAAAAACCCAGTGGCATCTAATAATGTTGGCGTCCAGCGGACGGGGAACGAGATCCCATGTATTTTGTTTAAGTAATGCAGTGAATTCAGCAGCCATGGCAGAGTTCCAATTAGGGTCTAGGAGAGCAAGTTTGGGATTGGAAGGGATAAGAGAGAGGGATTGAGTGTGAAGAGAAAAGGGGAGCTTGGGTTTAAAAATACCGCTTTTTGAACGTGTTTGCATGAGGTGATGCGATGGTGGGGAAGAGGGTGGGAGTGGCGCATTGTTTGCGGGTGGCGCAGGGGGGGGTACGGTGACGGTATAGAGGGAGCTGAGGTAGCGGATGGTACGGATACCGGAGAAGCCGAGGTGGCAGACGACGAGCTGAAATGGGATGGTGGGGCGGCAGGTGGTGAGAAGGAGGAGGAGTGATGGAGGAAGTATGGCGAGGGAGGAGGATCCGTGAGGAAGTCATAGGATGGGATTGGGAAGGTTGCAGATGAAGCAAACGGGAAGACATCCTCGACGAAAGTGACGTGACGAGAAATAAAGAATTGTTTCGTCGAGAGGTCGTGGCATAGGTAACCACGATGGTGAAGAGGGTAACCGAGAAAGACACAAGGAATGGAACGAGGGGTTAATTTGTGAGGAGTGGTTGAGGAAGTGTTAGGATAGCATAAGCACCCAAAGGTGCAGAGATGAGTGTAAGACGGAATGCGATGATAAAGAATGGTGGTAGGAGTGTGATTATGAATGGCGGAAGAAGGAAGAATATTGAGGATATAAGTGGCAAAATGAAGAGCATAGTGCCAATAGGAAGGAGGGACGGAGGTGTGGATGAGGTTTGTGCGAATAATGTTGTTGAGAGTGCGAATAATGCGTTCTGCTTTGCCATTTTGGGAAGATGTGTATGGACACGAGAAGCGAACTTTCATACCAGATTGAGCACAGAATTGGTGAAATTGAGTGTTGTTGAATTCACGGCCATTATCGCATTGAAATGTTTTAATTTTCCTTTCAAATTGGGTTTGAATGTAGGTGTAGAAGGTAGAGAAAATAGAATAGACTTGTGATTTATATTTTAAAGGAAAAGTCCACACGAAATGCGTATAGTCATCCAGAAGAACAAGATAATATTTATGACCTAAGAGAGATGCAACAGGTGAAGTCCATAAATCAACATGTATAATATCAAAAGGACTAAAGGTAATAGAATGAGATGTAGCAAAACGTAAACGACAATGTTTGCCCAAAGAACAAGCATTACAAGCACCAATATCACGAAGTTTATTAGGAAGAAAATCATTATGTCTAAGTAAACTAAAAACGGCAGATCCCGGATGGCCGAGTCGATTATGCCAAGTTGAGGAAGAAACAGTGTGAAGGGCAAGAGGAATGGTGCGAGCAGGTGAGTCGTTGGTAAAGGGATAGAGGTCACCGGTACTATTGCATCTCGTTATTCGCGTCCCTGTTTTGAGATCCTTCACAGAAAAACCGAAGAGGTCAAATTCAATGGAAACATGATTATCACGAGTAAATTTACGGACCGAGATAAGGTTTTTGATTAGTTTAGGGACATGATAAATATTGTTTAAAAGGTAAGAACGGGTGGTGTGAGGAATGGTGGTGGAACCTAGACCGATAACTGGGAGACTACTGCCATTTCCTACTAAAATAGAATGCGGAGTACTTAAAGAAAATAAATGAGAAAAGTTACCCGCGCTGCTTGCAACATGAGAGGTGGAACCCGTGTCCATGTACCAGGAGTTGTCCGGCGTGTTAAGATGCATTGTGGTGAAGGCACTATCCAATTCGGTAGGGGTCATAGGAGCACCGTGCATGGGAAACGGGGCAGCCATGTAAAAAGCCTGTTGTTGCGGCTGGGCCGGTGGTCTTGGGTCTGGGCCGAGAAGACCCATCTGCGGATGTGGAGGATTTGTCGGGTACGGGCAGGGCGGTGGTGACCAAGTGTTTCCGGAAAACCACGGAGGCGGAGACCACGAATATTGCTGCTGGGATTGTGGATGTCGCCCCCCACGACCACGACCGCGCCCCCCACGGCCACGACCACGACCACGGCCACGATAGCCACCGCGACCGCCGCCACGGTCACCGGAGAAGGATGGATCACGAGTGGCAGCCGGTGTTTCAGAAGTAGCGACAGGAGAATCAGAGCGTTGGGTAACCAAAGCTTGCGGGGTATGGGAATCTTGCTTGGATCGACGTGTTTCTTCAAGAGCTAGTTGTGATCGGGCTTTGATGAAATTAGGCAAGGGATCAGATTGTTGAATGAAGGTAGCAAGAGTATCGTATTCCTTAGGGAGGCCGGCTACAAGGGTGAGAACCATCTTCTGGTCGGAGACGGGGTGGCCGACATTGGCTAGTTGATTGGAAAGACTCTTGATGCGATTGCAATACTCAGCGGCATTAGAGAAGGCATCCATGCGGGTACCATTGAGTTGTTCTTCAAGATAAACAGCACGGGTAGCGCGATTATCTTGAAAATTTTCAGCAAGACGATTCCATAACTCTTGTGCGGAGGCACCGGGCTTCATAATTGTTTGGAGAAGATCGGGAGAGATTGTTGCAAGAATCCATTGTTTGACAATAGCATCGAGGCGGTTCCACGTAGCTTTGTCAATACTGGTGGGGGTGGAGGTGTCGGGATCAATATGATCAAGAACATCATAAGCACATAAATGAATGTGAAAAAGTTCGACCCATGAAGCATAACGATCATCGGTTTGATTTAGGGTGAGGGGGATAGAGTTCTTGATGTTGTTAACACCAAAAGCAGGATGAAAACCGGGCTTGGGGTTGGTATTATCGTCGCCGGCCATTGGCAGAGGGAAGAAGAAGGATGATAAACAAGGAAAGGAAAAAAATAGGGCCGACTAGGAGAAAGAGAAAAGCCGATTTCTATCGCTCTGATACCATGTTGATTTGTGTCAAATCTGTTTTGCCTTCTATTCCATCGAGAGATATATATATACAAGGTACATAACAACCTTTCCAATAAACAAGGAAAGGATACACACAATATCACAATAAATATAAAATATATATTCGGTTAACAGATATAATACCTTTCATTTTACAAAATATGGCTAAAACATTTTTTTCAAGATTATTTACCATAAACTAAACTATGAAGAAACAATCTCAAGCAGATCCAAAAAACTTGAACATGAAAAAAATAACAATTTAATCGGAGCCTATAGTCGAAGTGGTCACAATACTTGCGACTATTGTTACTCTTCGTCCAACCGTAGGTTGGGAAAGGGTTTCGAGGAGGGTTTTTAGCCAAAATTACAAACGAGTACATTACAACAAATGTAATCAAATTACCAAAATGTCCCACAATTATATAAAACTAGGTAGCAATACTATTGTTGCATGGTGAATATAAATATTTTATGCGAATATATGTTGGGGATAAATCGATATATTATGAGTTATGACAAAATAATACTAATTATACACCTCATTATTATAATCAATAGCCTTACACGTTTCCTTAAATCATTTTGAGTTAATTACAAAGTTTGATGACATAGAACTTATTAGTTACTTAGTTATATATATCAAAAGAAACAACTAAGGATGATGAAACAACTTCATATCAAGTGCAATATCAGTTATTATTAGTTTAATATATGATATGTGATCATCGACCCATTTAACTTCAATATTTTCTAAATAAATTTATCGTCACCGCACGTTGCTCGGTGCCGAACACTAGTTTTATAATAAAAGAAACTATGAAAGTATATAACAGTCGTACATTTAGTATTAAAAGAATACATGATTTTGGAAATATATAATTATTATTATAATTTTTTATTAACTAAATTGTAAATTTATCCTTAAAACATATAGTTTTAAAAACGTACAATTATTTCATTAATAAATTTCTTCATTTCATACATCATGTAGAATTATTTTTGGCATTATTTTAACTAATTGCCTTATATCCAAATTATAGAACAACCTACATTCTCATCCACAGTTGATAATCTGAGCCTTTGTCAACAAATTTCTGCCAACTCCCATCCAGATTGATTTCTTTTGAAGGATTCCAATCAAACTGCCCAAGTTTCATCACCAATGTGTCTCCTATCTGAGCCACATAACCGTCGCTATTAGCATGGTAAATCTTGACAGGACTTCGGCAGTGGATCCCCGCTCGTTTTCGAGCCTCGATTAGTTCCGTTATCACATTGTGGATCCCGAAATCGTAGAAATGGTCATAAAATACCACAGGCTGCAGTATAAATCAAGAACCGGTTAATTAAGCATCAATGAAATTCCATGCCATCCTATCTCAGTTCTAAAAAAGGAATATATGACAGCATAATGGCACCTTCAAAGCACAAGTTTGGAGTCTCTCAGCTTGGTTTCAAGGAGTAGCTCACTTTTCAAATCATCTTACTTGTTTTTCGAGTCATTTGAAACAAATTGTGGAAATGCAAATCGCTCATTCTTGTAAAGTCTAATGTTCTTTATGCATCTTTGCAAGGATAACAGTTTGTTTGCAACGAAAAGTCAAATATAATTATTAGAAAAGTTTGTCCCTCTTGGTTTAAACGCACATAAGCCAGAAGCCAGACACTTAAGGGTGTGTTTGGTATGCAGATTGGACTAGACAGGCAACAGTGAGGTAGGTGGGTGAAAGAATTGTAGAAGGTTTTATGGTTTTAATTTGACATGGGTGGTTTAGTAATTTACCAAGCTTGTTTCATCTCCTTGATATTAATTCCACCTATTCTGGTGGGACAAAAAAGAATGCATTTTTGTCCCATTCAGTCCTGTCCAGTCCCGATCGAAATGTTGCACCAAACTTGAACAAGTTTTCGTTTTGTCCTAACCTGTCTTATCCCGTGTACCAAATGAAATTCTACATTGGTTTCAGATGAACTTACCGTCCCAGGATGAGTTAAGATGTATGCATATCCTTGCATAAGCTTATCACGTGGGAATGGCCAATGACCCTGTAACAGAATAGCTATGAGAACTCGATTGACCAATGTAATGTTCACACACTCTAAAGTCTAAACCAGTGTGTTAAAAGGTAAGACCAGCTGTTCAACTTTTATAACCATAGACCAAAACACGAAAGTTCAGAGCCTCATGCATGTGAGAAAGAGCGGACCTGTGTTGATCCAGTATCATGGTTCTCCAAGAAAGTGACAGCACGTGAGGGCCACCATCCCATTACTCCTGTTGGTTTTCCATGAGGATCTATCAATCTCCAATATTGATTATGCAATGCAGAATGTAGTATTCCCTGCAGAGTACAATAACTAAACAAGGTGAGTTTTCTTTCTAGTTGCACTTCTGCTCTCCTTTTATAGGATGATTAAAGAGTGTAATGAAAAAATTTCCCACATGGCGGTTCAAGAGTGGTTTCCCAAGTTATTATATACTAGAAGTGTACTCGCGCAATGCAGCTAGATACATCACGATTTTAATGTTTCATTTTATTTTCTGTTTTTTGTCGATTTACATTACGATTTTGGATGGTTGTGAGAGAGTGATAATGATTTTTTTATATAAATTTGTTTAATTTAGACTTAATAATATAATGTAATTTATTTTGGTTTACTAATATAAATTTTTTTATAAAATATTCTGTAAGATTTTTTAATTATATTTTAGATTTTTTATATCTAAAATATGCTGAGAGTTATTTTAAGGAGTTAAAGTGGGAAATGATTTTAGGGGAGTTAAAATGGTTAGAGATAATGATTGAAAATTAATGAATAGCATTAAATGTAGTACATACAACTTTTATGGTTGTTTTTTAAGTAATTAGCATTAAATAACGGTACATTAAGCTTTAAGACTAGTTTTTAAGAGTTTTTTATGCCATCTTTATAATATAGTATAGATATAGATTAGTAAACGTAAAAATGAAATATTTTATACAATATTGGACTCGTAATCCGGCCGATAAGCTAACCCTATCTTCTTACATATGAGAATATAACGAGAAGAGGTGGGTTCATACGAGAACAATATCAATTTAAGAAAACACGAGAACGGCCGAGTACATACAAAAGCATATATGATTTAAGCGACTTTGCGCCCACGTCCATTTTTTTGGCCGTTAACGCCGAATCACATATGATTTTGCACATGATTTGTTGTTTTCTTGTGTTCTTAAATAGTTTGCGTTCTCGTTTGAACCTTCCTCATAACCAGAAATACAGTTACAGACTTACAGGTAATAGAATTATAAAAACCAAAGACACCCAAATTTTGCTTGAAGATGTATATTAACAAACCATTTCAAAAGTCTACATGCAACTCCTTCATAATGAGAACTTTGATGATGATAAGAACCTCAATAAGTATGCGTTAAAATTTGCTCAATTTATTTCAGGCATATGGAGAGATTAGTGCAACTAGTTGGGGACTTACAATGTCGAGTATTTGGTAGAAGTCTTTAGCAAAAAAGTTGTACCTATATCCTCTTGAAAACAATTGCTATTATAAGCTCAAGCAAGTATTTACCTTTGTTGTTACATCAAATGCAGACGAGGTACCACCAGTGGCATTGATCCAGTTAATCACACGTTGGCGATGCGCATCTGAGCACATATAATCAGAATCAGCTACTAAATGGTGATTTAATACTGAATAAATGCAAAGACAAACGTGACAACGGTATGATGATACGATATGATGACAATGTTGCAGTTGTGATTGATCAAGAAGGAACTCGAGTTTTTGGTGCGATTGCCCGAGAACTGAGACGACTAAATCAAACATATAATGCATCTAAAAAGGTTCACCTTTTTAAGTTCTAATTTTTTATGTTTCTGTTATCTGCAAGTTACCTTGGTTGTAGCATAGATTACCACCTTCATAAGCCAGACTATCCCAATATTCTCCAATGGCAAATGCGGGATTTGAAGCTTCGATGTATTCTTTCACATATCCGCCTGAGAATCCCCTGTGAGCAAAATAAAAGGAGTAAGCAAAATCTGCATATATGAACATGTATGAAGAAAATATAAATGATCTCCAAAAGACTGCGGAACAAGAATACCAACAGATGTTAGCTGTGATTAAATCAGTCTTGAATTAGTTTATTAATGAGCAAGCATAGTGGATTAACTAGGCCTAATTCTCAGACTAGTATCATGGAAAATAATGGAAGCAATTCTAGTCCTCTTAAATTAGGTTTGACTTTACTAATGTAGGGATCGCGAGCTAGAGCTAATTTGCACGCAATGTTACTACTAACTCTCCCAATAACAAAGTGTAGATATTTCACTGGCATGCGTAACATGCTTAAAAGAACCAGAAAGACAAACATTAGGGCAGCCCTATAAAGCGATCTGACATCAAGTTTCATACTTATCATATGAGATCCTTAAACCGAAAAGAACATCTCTTTGAGGTGAAAGAAATTACTTTCCATATAATAATAGCAAAATAGGCTGGCATTATTGTAAGAAAAAGAACCAAAAGAGACTTCACCTCACAAAGTCAAGGCGCCACCCATCATAACCAATATTGTTCCGAAGCCAGTTCAGCCACTGTTTTACGTCTTCTCGTACAAAATCCTGTGAATGATCGATGTTTGGTGCTGCATGAAAGATGTCGCCTGCAACACAAAACACAAACATGTAAAGGGCAGCATGACCATGCACTCAGTAAATAAAAGGGAATTTCAAATGTGGATAGCTCTGGCTCAAAACCAGCTTTATCCCATTGAAGGTAACTAAGAATCAACATGGTCTAGAATTGGATCAAGTTTGAACCAAAAGTTTTAAATTGGTGAGTAGTAGAAACCATACACTTTAAAAGACGAGCAGTAACAACAGCTTGGAGATATAATATGTAGATGAACTCATGAGCAGACTAATCAGCAGATGACAATGGATTACATCAATATAGAATAAAAAAACCTAATCAACTAATTTAGAGAACAAATAAAGGATAAGACCTGATTTGATAGCTAGGTTCCATTACATATTTAAATATAATCCATATTCATGGTAACCTACAAGCATAAACCAGTAGAAATGATGCAATAGAAATGGACATCAAGGAATTACATATGATTGTTTGTAAACAATATATCCATACCACTTGAAGGATTTCCACGACCCTGGAAATTTGGATCATCGCAAACAATTGCTTCAGGTCCCCAAGGAAGCTTGCCGCCGAAAATGTTCCATACTCCATTAGCACTCTGGCATTAGTAAAGATATGAATATACACAGAATAAAACAATACCACATATCCCTCATGACTTCTGCATCATGCAGGCAGAGGTCCTGCTGTTAACTGCATAGTACGAGAAACCGTGATTGGCATAATCTAGTGCAAAAAATCAGAAGATGGTTACTTTTCTTCATTTAGAGAAGCATGTAAAAAGTCATCAAGTCTTTTAGAGGGGATGAACTTGAAACGGAAACTATATATACAACGACAATACGTCTGAACAACCTAATTGAATACAATCTATACATAGTTCACCTGTTTATGAGCACATCGGTGATTTAGTACAACATCTCCCAAGGCCTGTAAAACATGAAGCATATTTATGTACCATCAGCTGCCACCACGTGTAATGAAAAATATGCATTAGCTCTGTTAGAATGTAAAATTATGTATTTATTTGCTTAGGCCCAGTTAACCCGTGGGCCCTTAGGGTTTCTCTTTTAGGGTTTCCCTTTTGTCTATGTTTCTTGCCTATATATATCCTTGTACCCTTTCATTGTAAATACAAGTTAAGCAATAATATAATCTCTGATTACAAGCTCAACGCACCAGGAGTTCCTCCGGTAGCTTTAATTAACTGATTTCTTTGAAACAAACAGATGAGAAAACCAAATAGACTTGTATTGCAGAAGTGGTAGGAGCACCCAATGCATGAAAGCTCCTTTTATTTTAATATATACAGCAAAGATATCAATCACAGATAAACAGATGGTTGGTGAACTCTCATTTCAATAAATGCTTATGAAATAATGTGTTGCATATTGATACAGAAAACTGTTCTTTAGTTCTTGTTCATTTTCTCTTCTTTTTCCTCTTTAACCCGTCATATTTTCCTCAAACCAAAACCATTGATGTATATATAGAAGAAAGATTGTTTTGTTACATTGTCCTTTTTAACTATACTTCCTTTCTTAGTTCCTGCTCTGGATTGATCAATCTTAACTATTAGAAATGGTGGACCTTTAAAATGATAGACTTGCACATACAACTCTTGTATTCCTACTTCCAGGAAATGGAGATTTTAACAGTATGCTCACTAAAGTTGTAAAACAAGGTTTTACTATATGCATTTTAAGACTCTTTTCTAACAGTCTGCTAGCTATAATTTCTTTTCAAAACAATACCAGAAGATGTTGATTGTGCATCTCCTCTATGCAATACTTCAGCTCCTCCTGGGTACCATATGCTGAGTTCAAGTTGTAGAGATCAGAAGGCATATACCCTGGAGTCATTCCATGAGATTTGTTAATATTGTTATATATCATGCCATGTATCTTTTTACTTCAGTTTCCTTTAGATATACTGTGTTTGGCAGCAAGGGATGAAAATAAATTTGTAAACTTCTGAAAGACCTTGTGGAGCAACAGATTCAGTTGGCGGAGGTAACCACACTGCCGTTATCCCACAGCGAGATAAATCTGCAGCTTTTGGAGCCAGATCCAGGTACCACCTTCTTCTACAGCTTTCCCAATTGAAACCTTGAAACTTTCAGTGATGAAAATAATTCACAACTTCATTAGAGATCCATGAAAGAACAAAAGGTTGTAGCCAATTTATACCAAGGTACTAACCACAATCTCACGTCCTGTGCCAGTTCCTGGCTCTGTGTGAAATAAAGAACAAGTCAAATTACACATAATCATGTGTCTCACTCATGACCATGATAGGCATATTAGATAGGAAAGGTATTTTTACTAAAGCTAAAAGATGAAAGAAAAAAACACCTAGTGTTATTTCTTCAGGAGTCTTCTGCCATTGAATGGTCTTTCGTTGCAGAGCACGCTCTAAAGCCTTCCGTTTCTTCTCGATGAACTCTTTCTCAATTACATGTTCAATTAGGGTGTCCCCGTCTTTTGGCTTTGCTTGTGCAACTGACCATACTTCAGCAGGATTAGGCAATTCCAGAGACTTAAATTTTGATGTATTGGCTTCAGAAATGTTAATCTTTCTAGGAGGAAACTTAGGACGGACAGAACCTATCCTTCGCGCCATCCAGTCTGGTATCTCTCTACGAGGACCATCACTAAGCAGCTTTGATTTCTGAGAATCATCATCAATTAGAGCAGCTAATCTTCCACCAACAACTATTGCATCTTCATCCCTTTCATCTAGCAGTCGGTTCTTTGGAAAGACAGGCTCTGCAAGTTCTGCCCTTTGCCTCCATATCTTCGAAGCAGATTCAGCTGCTTCTGGTGCCCTATGCAAAGTTTCATATCTTCTCGTGTATGCCTCATCTTTCGATGGTGCTACCTCATTAGAGGATTCAACTGAACCTTTGGTTGCTTCCACTTCGACCTTCAAATTCTTTGAAGAAGCCTTCTTCCTTTCTGCTTCTAGCACCAATCTCCCAGTCTTATTTTCTTCTTCAGACTGATAGGCTGTTTCAACTGCAGAAGTTTCTGCAGCCAAGATGTTCAGCTGTGTGTCACCTAATATGTGAGATGTTGCCTGTTGAAATGCAATCTCGGCTAATTTTTCAACTTTCACTGCAAGTTCTACAGCATCTTGTTTTGCAAGGACCAATTTGGATTCCAGGTTGAAATTTTTATTTACCGAATCCTTCAGCTTTTTGTTGAACAATTTTTTCGCTGCCTTGATCGCCATTTTCTTTTCATCCATCACTTTTGCCAAAAATTCCTGTTGCTTAACCTTAGACGTAGCCAACTCCTTAAGTAACTGATCTCTCTCCTTTTCTAAGGCTTCTTGTCTGGAGTGTGTCTCATAAAGTGCTTTTCTAGCTGCCATTAAGGCATCTTCATTGACTTCTGGTACAGTACCATCTCCATCACCAGCAATATCTGTTGAAGCCTCACCAGACTCGCCCTGTAAGAAAAATATATACACAATCATCCGGGATTGATTTCATTAGCACACACTGGATCTCTGCCTGAATTGAAATGACAGGATCATTGTACTAGAAAATAAAATTGAGAAATCAGAGATGCAACTACTTGCTTCCCATGATAGATGTCAACCCCATGCCTTGTGCATGGGTTGCACAACAATGTTCAAAACAGTTACCTTATAGCTAAAAGAAAAGAGCAAGGGGTATAACATACCACACTACAGCACACAGCATTCCTTGATTTGACGTGGCAGTCACTTTTGTATAAGAATTTTCTGCAAAAACTACATGTTGGATTCTAACAAATTTGTCAAGATTAAAAAAGTAAACTGAATGAGAAATGTAATATAAACCTTTTATGATACGAGTGCTTTCTACAGGTCAAAGAATATTTCTTGTGACTGGCATACAAATTAGACCTACCAACGCCTGAGGATATGAAAAGATGGTGTGGAAGGATCCCGATGGCAACATCTGCTAGTGAGATTGTAGCCATTGATTCCTGTCAAGAGAATCAATAATTGTAACAAAGCTTATATTTAAAATTACAAACATTACTATGAGTACTAAGATTATCACATGATCAAACTTTGTACCAGCTTGTCTAAAAATGAAACTGTGAGATATAGGGTCCTAAAACAGTATCAAGCTTCAACCCCCACCCCCCTCTTCTCCCCACATGCAACCGCTGCTGGTAAGCGGATATCCATATATAGGCAGATCACCACTCACAGCCCAATGCAGTGCATATTGCACTTAAAACATATTAGAGGAATGTGCAAGAAAAATGACCTAACTGCATTATCTTGCAAAACCAGAGCAAATATACCATGTTACCACACCTGATCTAAGGATGAAAATCTTAAAATGAAATCAAGAAGGGAGATGATACCATAGATGGAAGAGTTGGTGAAATAAAACCATTACTCTCAAGATTTAGTGTATAGAGATAAATAAAGATACTATTCCTCAAGAGAATAAAGAGAGAACATTCTCTTCCTCTAGTGGAGAAAACGAAAAAGATAATCTCAGGTTGGAAAATAAAATTGTTGTCCTCCTGAGGTCGACTAATAGAAGGCTTAAACCCAAAATCAAGATTTAACACTGCGATACCCTGGTGTCACCCCCACGAATTTGCAATATACCTGTCCCTTCTACCCAACCCCCAGCAGGTGAAGAAATAATGACAAAGGTATCGCATTTTATCAAACTAATCAAGCATCAAATTGATAACATTAAGCTCTTCCCAGTTTTGAAATCTCATGGTTAAGTCACACCAGCAGGCAGCAGTTTTAATTAAGTATCTAAAGGTTATTCTATGAAATTAGGGTAATTGACCCCCCTCCAACGAAAAAAAAAAGAAAAAAAAAAAGAACAGGCAGTTTTCAACCAAGAAATTGATGTGGATTTCATAATTTTATATTAGACGAATCTGATACATTGATTAAATTTTATCATATGTGATATAAATAGTACATTATAGACGACAAATTTGGTAAACAATACCATATCAATTTTACATTAAGGAAGCATTAGGTTTGACATAAATATCAATGCATGGCTTTTTCTTTGGAGAGGGGGATGGAGAAGAGAGTGTCGATTATAGAAACTGATTAGTCTCGTCAACAACAGAGTGTATGATCTCACATGTATACGAACTGAACGAAGTAAAATCAAACAAACACATTGTATTCATAGCACACACATTACGACATCTAACATGCATAAGCACATAAAAAGCCTAAATTCAGATACAAATCCGACAGATAGTAAAAATAGGAATCCATACTATATAAAACACCCATTACTGATCATACATAAGTATGTAAACGAACACGGGATATCTCTGACCTGAAAAGACGGAATTTAACAGCAGGAGTAGGCTATTGTCAAGTATTTGAGTGCTGAATCGAATAGAATTTGCATTTGGCAGTTGCAACAGTGCTCAGATAGCTTCATCAATGGATGCATATATGTAACGAAAATGGGAGTTCCTGATGGCGCGGAGAGAAAGGAGAACGACTTTTTGGGGCGGGCGTCGCACGGGATCTCGGCATAAAGCACTGGAGCTGACCCACTACTTAAATGACTTTATTGGACCCTTTCGAAAAAGGTCATTCAAACTTTTACAATGTCTTCTCGAGTTTTTTAGAAGGAAAGTAAGGGAGGGAGGGAGAGAGAGAGAGAGGGAGAGAGGAGAGGAGAGGAGAGGAGGAAAGTAGGTGAATGAAAGTGGAGGAAAGTAGGAGAAAAGAAAAAAATAGTGTTCTTGAGTTTTTTTTAAGGAGAGAAAGGAAAATAAAGAAAATAGAAGAAAAATATTGCTTATTTTCCTCCCAAATGTGGGAGGAAACGGAAGGAAAGGAATTAAGAAAAAATTAAAAATATTTGTAAAATTACATATACCCATTAGTTACATTCCACTGTTAAATAAATAAGGGTATATTGGTAAAAATAACATCATTCCTTTCATTTCTCTCATACTCGAGAACATGAAAATTTATTTTTTTTCCTTCAATCTCAAAAACACAAATACAAATATTTATTTCTTTTCTTTTCTTTCCTTCCAAAACTCGAGAACACAGCGTTAGTTACTAAGGGGTTGTTTTGTTTTTTTTTTCTGAAATACCTTTGAATCGTTAAGACCTTTTGACATTCAGATTATTTGTTTTTTTTCCAGTTTCATAACCTATTAAGGGGTTGTTTGTTTATCTCTTAATGGTTCCATTAAGAGGCAACATCTGAATCGCTAAGAGGTAAATTTTGTTTGGCAAAAAAAAGTGTTGTCTCTTAATGGTTCCAAAATCCTCTTAATGATTTTGTATCCTGACCCTCCTTTAACCATTAAGAGCTCTGATTTCATTATGAACAATTAGCAAACAACCATATTTCATTTTACACTATATCATAAAAACCTCTTAATCATTCTGCACTAAACCATTCAACAACTGTCAAACAACCCCTAACTCTTAAATAAGAAAAATAGTGACCTAGCTTCTTAAAATCTCTTATCGTCGCCTCATTTCTCTCAAGACGCCTCCATACGTTACAAAAACAAACAAAAGTGAAATAAGACTTCAGGCCTCTTAAAAAAAAAGCGCCACCTAACTTAAACCTAAAATTTGTATATGTAGATTGATTTATTTAGACGAAGGTTGATGTAAAGAAATTGAGGTTAACCTAAGAAGTATGAAAAATGGATTTTGTAACACCCGGAAATTTATAAGGTAAGTAATTTTCCTCTTATTTCATTAAATTATGATTATTTGAGAATATGAGCCTTTTATATGCGCATGATGATCATTATTACATTGAAATGTTATATAAACTGATTTACCATCTTAATTGTTTAAACCTCGTGCTCGCAATCGTTTTAGACTGAGTTTTCGGGCTTTTGGGAGTGTGGCGAGATAGTGCCACTCGATAGTGCCAAGGGCACAATCGCCGGTCACTATCGCGATGGTTGTACTGAGAGTTGGGGGAGATTAGCGCGATTATGACTCGCGATAGTGACATTGTCAATGTCGCTGGTCACTATCGCGTGGGATGTACCGCGAGCATTGAGCCTGGCGCGATTGTGACTCGCGACAGTGACAATGTCACTGTCGTCGGGCACTGTCGCGAGTGGGCATTGTGACTTAAATGAGTCATTTGGCCGATTTTAACCTCATTTCTATCATTCCTCTCTTTTCCTTTGGCGATTTATGAGCTCCCAAACCAATTTCTTTCTCTCCTAAAACCCTAACCCTCTTAATTACAAACCCTTTTGGTGGTTGGATCATTGATTGCTTGCAATAACTCTCCTCAAGGAAGATTTTATAGGGTTTCTTCAAGAACAACCACTTCTCATCTTCAAGTCTCATCTCTTCAAGCCAGGGTTCCATATTTTATAGGTTTTGGTTCAAAACCTGGATTGTGAGTTTACTAAACTTTTGTTAAAATTAGATACACATCATAATCTCTTTCTTGTTATTATTGTATATTTGCTCAAAATGTTCATCTCTATATGTTCAAGTATTTGATGGGTTCCTTATGAAAATATGTTGGAAATGTGGTTATAAGTATCATGCCATGATTTACCCTATTTGTGCAAGTATTTGGGATTTTCCTTATGTATATACACAATGAAAAAGATGCAAAGAAAAGAGCAAATGCTCAAGTCAAATCTCTCTCATCCCAACTTCATGAGTCTCTATCCCAGCTAGAACAGTTTAACAAACTAAAAGCTGAGTTAGATGACTTAAAGACTATAAACTTTGTGCTTGCCAAGGAGAAGAACAAGCTTCTAAAGAAGCTACAGAAGGAACAAGAAACCCTAAACAAATGGAACACCTCTTCCAAAAATCTTGAGAAAATCTTTCAAGATCAAGTTGTTGGTGAAACTTATGGTCTAGGGTACTGGAAAGAAAATTCTTTGTGCCTCCCTTCTGAAAACATATCCTCTCCTACTCAGGATATTCCTCTGTCTTCTAAATTACCTTCTTATTCTACTAACTGGGATGATTCTATGTCAGAAGAATCTAATTCTGTATATTCAATGGATCTTCGCGATTCAAGAAAATTTGGCCACTTTGTGTTTGCTAAATCTTCCAAACCTATTCTAACAGAAGATCAAGACTCAAATGAGTTGGTCAAACCTGTAAATGATCTTCTTATGTCATTAAATTTAAACAACGACTCTTCTTCTTCTTCTTCCCATTCTTCGAAAAAGGCCCATTTCCTCTCTAAAGGAAAATCCGTTGTCGTTAATACTCCTAACAAAAGAAAGATTACACCTTCTTCAAAAGGTAAATCTCTCATGAACACAACGGACTTCATCCCAAGAGCCCTAAAAATAAAGAAGTCCAAAGGAATTTCAAACATTTCTTCATCTTCCATTTACAAAGGAATCCTTGGACCGGCTCCCCATAACCCTCACGTTCCGTACAGCTATCCCATTCCCTCTCACCTTTCCAAACCTCCTAAATCCAAAACTCAAGGAAAGGTAAAAGCTGCTTCTCTTGATCCAATGAAGAAATTTATTTACCGAAAGTGTTACAACTGCGGTGATACTTTTCACTTGGCCAAAGACTGTCCAAAGGACCGTATCGAAAGATATCATCCGACCAATCCTTCTTCTTCCTCTTCTAACCCTAAAGGACCCACCTCAAAACGGGTTCCAAAAGACTAATTTGTTCTTATCTGCAGGTCTATGAGCATCATCAAACATGGTATCTTGATAGCGGATGCTCACGACATATGACTGGGAACAAATCTCTTCTTCTAAACTTTGTGAAAGAAAAGGGACCAACTGTAACTTTTGGTGATAACTCTCGCGGTTCCACTAAAGGTTATGGAACTCTTTCTAACGGTTCCATTACTTTTAACAAAGTTGCCTATGTGAAGGGACTAATGCATAATCTTTTAAGCATTAGTCAGCTATGTGATTTAGGTTTCTATGTAATTTTCAGAGAAATTGATTGTCTCATCACTGATAAACAGTTTCACACTGTCCTATCTGGTTTTAGAAAGGATAATGTGTACGTCATCAATATGAATGACAAATCAACTGAAAAGGAAAGCATCTGCTTCATTTCTGAAGACTCTGAAAAGAAAATCTGGCTCTGGCATAAACGTCTTTCTCATCTCAACTTCAAAACGTTAAATGCTCTCTCCAACAAAGAGCTTGTTGTTGGCTTGCCGAAAATTTCTTTCTTAAAAGAAAAGCTTTGTGCAGCTTGTGAGAAAGGCAAACTAACAAAATCTTCTTTCAAATCAAAACAGTGTTTTTCTATTTCTACTCCTCTACAGATGCTGCATATGGATCTTTGTGGGCCTGTCAGCACACCTAGCCTAGGTGGAAAAAGGTACATTCTTGTAATTATTGATGAATACACACGTTACACTTGGGTATTCTTTCTCAGGTACAAAAGTGATACACCTGAAGAAATCATCAACTTTATCAAGAAATCTGAAGTTCTCAACGGTCAATTAGTCAGATCTATCAGAAGTGACAATGGAACCGAATTTAGAAATGCTACTTTAGATACCTTTCTTTGTGACAAAGGTATTTCTCAAAACTTTGCAGCAGTAAGATCTCCACAACAAAATGGTGTTGTGGAAAGAAAGAATCGTACGTTATGTGAAGCTGCAAGATCCATGCTAAGTGAATCAAATCTTCCAACCTATTTTTGGGCTGAAGCTATCAATACAGCATGTTTCACTCAAAATCGATCTATCATTGTGAAAAGGCACAACAAGACTTCCTATGAAGTCTTCTATGGCCGAAAACCAAACATTGGTTTTCTTCATGTTTTCGGCTACCTTTGCTTTATCTTAAATGATCGAGAGCATCTTGGGAAATTTGATCCCAAAGCTGATGAAGGTATATTTGTGGGTTATTCTCTCTCCTCTAAAGCCTACAGAGTATATAATCTAAGACGAAAATGTATTGATGAGTCAATACATGTGAAGTTTGATGATCATAAGACATCCTCACTATCTTGTGATGACACTGAACTTCATGAATGGATTATTTCATGTGTTGGAGAAGAGTCTCCAAATATTCTCTCTTCAGGACCTCCATATGTCCCATTTTCAGTATCCTCTACTACTCTCCATCATGATTCGACAGAATCTTTACCAACTGCCGAACTCACAGCTACTACCGAATCCATAGCTCCTACCGAAACTACCTTACATACTTCTTCTCTTCATCATATTCATCCTATACCTACCGAAACTACCTTACCTACTGATCCTTCACCTTCATACTTTCCAAACACAGTTCCTGCACCTCTTCCCCCAGCTTTAAAATGGACCAAAGATCATCCGATAAATCAAATTATAGGAGATCAGCTAGCAGGTGTCCAAACTAGAAGAGGTATTGGAAACATTTGTCTCTATGTGAATTTTCTATCTGTTATCGAACCCAAGAAAATTGAAGAAGCTCTAGCAGATTCTTGTTGGGTCATTGCCATGCAAGAAGAGTTATCTCAATTTGAGAGAAACAAAGTCTGGAGACTTGTGCCAAGACCTTTCGGAAAAACCATTATAGGTACTAAGTGGGTTTTCCGAAACAAAATGGACGAATTCGGTACTGTAATCCGGAATAAAGCAAGGCTTGTTGCTCAAGGATATAGGCAGGAGAAAGGTATTGATTATGATGAAACCTTTGCTCCTGTTGCTAGACTTGAGGCAATAAGAATCTTTCTTGCTCATGCTGCTCACAAAAACTTCCGGGTCTTTCAAATGGATGTTAAGAGTGCTTTTCTCAATGGAGAACTTGCTGAAGAAGTCTATGTGAAACAACCACCTGGCTTTGAAGATCCAGCTCATCCGTACCATGTGTTCAGACTTGACAAAGCTCTCTTTGGTCTGAAACAAGCTCCTCGTGCTTGGTATGACACCTTGTCTGATTTTCTTCTATCCAACCAATATACCAGAGGTAAAATTGATAATACTCTTTTTCTCAAGAAAACAAACGGTAATATCATTCTTGTTCAAATCTATGTGGATGATATCATTTTCGGTGCCACTGATGAAAATCTTTGTCAAGAGTTTGCCTCTCTCATGAAAAGCAAATATGAGATGAGTATGATGGGTGAACTTACTTTCTTTCTTGGTCTTCAAATTAAACAATCCTCTGAAGGTATTTTCATTTGTCAGAATAAATATATTCGTGATCTTTTGAAAAAGTTTGATTTTGAAAATTGTTCTCCCATGAAAACTCCAATGGCACCACCTCTAAAAATTCATGCAGATTCCACTGGCAAGTCGGTAGATATCACGAATTATAGAGGAATGATAGGGTCTCTTCTTTATCTTACTGCTAGTAGACCTGACATCATGTATGTTACGTGTCTTCGTGCACGTTATCAAGCCAATCCCAAGGAATCTCACTTGGCGGCTGTGAAACGTATTTTTCGGTACCTAAAGGGTACCATGAATCTGGGTCTGTGGTATCCCAAGGACTCAGGTTTTGATCTAATTGGCTATTCAGATTCTGACTTTGCAGGGTCTAAGGTTGACAGAAAAAGTACAACTGGCAGCTGTCAATTACTAGGTGGAAACTTAGTCAGTTGGTCCAGTAAGAAGCAAAATTCGGTATCCACCTCCACTGCCAAAGCCGAATATGTTGCAGCTGGAAGTTGCTGTGCCCAAATCTTGTGGATGAAAAACCAACTACAAGATTATGCCAAAGTTTATTCTCATATACCGATTCTATGTGACAATTCTAGTGCCATAGCCATTGTCAACAATCCAGTGCTGCATTCCAGATCTAAACACATTGATATTCGGTATCACTTTATAAGAGATCATATCTCTAAAGGTGATATTGAACTTCACTTTATTCCTACAGATCTTCAACTTGCATACCTCTTTACAAAACCACTGGATGAGGCACGTTTCAACTTCCTTGTGGGATCCTTAGGTATGTTAAATTTATCGTAAAAAAAAAAAAAAAATATTTACATTGCCCAATAATTGACGGTGCCTCCTTTACCGAAGATTTCCTTTCGGCACATTTTGGTACCATCGACCTTACCGAAATTTCTACTTCGGTACCATCGACCTTACCGAAATTTTGGTACTTCTCTACTTCCTGCCGAAATTTCTCTAATATTTCGGTACCATCGACCTTACCGAAAGATCGTATCTTCTCTATTCGGTATCTCTATATACCGAATACTTCTTACCGAAATATCTCTCATATTTTGGCATCTCTCTCTTTTTTCGGTATAGTGTATGATGTGTCATCCTTATCCACTTCTCTCATACCGAATATCTTCGGCACCTTTTCTTTACGCTATGGGCTTATGCCACGTGGCACTACAGGGTTCGTGCGTCAGTTGATGGGACGTCCACGACCTGACACTTAGCCGTTTTTCGGCCCTTACACTTCTCAATAACGCACGTTTGCGTCGTACCATCATTACCATTATTTTTTTTGGCTTTTGAATTCTCACCTTTCCCTCTTCTTTTCTAACCTATATATACTTCTTTTTGCTTGCTTTTCATTTTTTTCTTTACCTTCGTTTTTATCTTCTTCTTCTATTATTCCTCTAAAAACCTGCAACCCTCTCTCTCTTCCATGGCGTCTTCAAAAACCTCGAAAGCTTCAAAGGTTTCTACTCCTCTCACTAGGGACTCCCTTGTGTTCCCTCCATGCAACTAGGTGGCTCGTCTTTCTGCGGATGTTGATCATCCTGAGTTCAACCAAGTTCCTATCTTTCTTCAAAGATCGCCATTACGCCATGCTCTCACTGAATCGACCAAGATGAGCAAAATGCTTCTTGGTAACTTCTGGCTTACCTGTAAGTACGACTCTGATACTCATCAGGTTTCTGCCTCCATTCTCTCTTCTGAAGAGCATCCCGACCTTTCCTTTGGGGTGCATGACATTCGTGCAGTTCTCAATATTCCAGAGTTTAATGTGTATGCTCCATTCCCTACTCATCAAGAACACGATGAGGTCATTGCAGCTCTCAACTATGTACACGAGGGCAAATCCAAGGGTTCCGGCACTCTTCTTCGAAAGAATATGGGTGCACTTTGGAACTACTTCTTTTCTCACCTTCTCTACTGTCTTTCTCACAAGACTTCGGGGTGGGATCAATCCCCGGCTGCCATCACTCGTCTGGCCCATGCCCTCATCTTTATGAGGAGGATCGATTTTGCTCAGGTATTTTTCGATTCCTTGGTCACTGCCATCACACCTCCAAGAACTCACAATGTGGCTCTCCCACGGTTCATTTCTCTGATCATCAACCACAAGCTATCAGCACAACTGTGTGCCGATGCTGCTTTGCCTGAACCGACGATCAAGTTTGACTTGCCAATTTCTCAAATTAGCAAGCAATCTATTTTCAAACCGATAAAGCCTACCGACTCTACGCTCACCTCAGGTATGCTTTCTTTCATCTCCTCTCCCAATCCGATTTGGGGAACGCTTGCCGAAGGTGAATCCGAAAGGCCTTCATCTTCTCCCAAGCCATCCAAATCGGTGGTCCCCTCTCCCCCAAAACCTTCCCGAGCTAAGACGGTGGCTATTAAAAAGAAAAAGGCCACCGGAAACGTCGCACTTGCTCTCATGACTATGCCACCGACGGATCCTTCGGTGGCTACCCCAGTCATAACCCCTTCTATTTCTGTTAAGCGACGGAGCTCCAAATCCCCTCATAAGTCTCGTTCTAAGAAACTTAGGAAACCTTCGGCCGAGCCTCACACTCCATCTACCGATTCTCAACAATCGGTAGATGTTGAACTTTCCCCTCCAGGGCCACGGGGATCTGTTAAGCCCACTCCCACCTCCTCCAAACCTTCTCAACAAGATTTGGATGTACAAAAGGAGTCCCCACATATTCCTTCTCCTCCTCCTCTTTATGTGGAGGTTGAAGATGAGTTGGTCTTCTCTCCGGACCGACATTCTGCTTCCTCACCGCACAGCCTATCACCCGGGGTCAATCCCGTTGATATTGCACAAACTAGGGTTTCATCCCAGGATATGTACCGACGGCTCTTCTCTCCCACTTCCTCACCGATGAAATCCCCTTCTCCAAAATCCTCACCGAAGAAGACCCCCTCCCCAAAACCTTCACCACAGAAATCCCCCTCACCGAAACCCTCCTCTACCGAAAAGGGTGAGGCTTCTGCACAAGTACCGATCACCGTACCTGCCGAGTTTGTTGCCGATATTGTTGACTCCAATCGTCAAGTACGGATGCTAGGTGCTCAGTTTGAACAGCTCCGCAAGTCCTTGCGTGAACCGGTGCTCCTTCATTCTTTGGATGTCAACAACATTTCTCTTGCCGAACTTCTGCAGCTCGTCAAAGAGCAAAATTCTGAGGTTGTCGGTCTCAATCGCGACATCTTTCGGTGTTTGGATGTCGTGCATACCCAAATTGATGGTCTTCGTGCCCCTCTCTCTGCCGCTATGGAATCTATTCTCAAGGAGGTGGTCAGGCTCAATGATCAAAATACCTCATTGACTTTGTCAGTGGCCGCTCTAAAGGCAGCCTCTGATGCACGGGATCAGGATCTCATCAATCTTCGGAAGCAGACCCTGGCACAAGAATCTGTAAATTCTCAAATTCTCATTGCTCTTCAGAATATAAATCGGCGTCTTGATTCTATGCCTGCCGATGTTGCTCAATACTGTGCTCAATCTTTGGACATCGACATCACCGAGTCCGCTTTCACTCCTGATGATCGCACAGTGTTGGAGCGTGTTGATCGCCGTCTTGGCCGTGTGTCGGCTAAAGCTGGTGTTTCTTCCCCGGCTCGTTCTGAGGGGGAGAAATCAACTGAGGGGGAGCAACAAATTCAGGGGGAGCAACTCCCTCGGGTTCATATAGTCAGTACGAGTCAGGGAAAACCCTCTGCTTCTGCCAAAGTCTCTGCTGCTACCGAACCCACTGCTGCTGTTGCCGAACCTTCTGCTACCGAAGAGAAGGGAACCGATCACCCCAAGGTGGTCGAAGAACGTAAGGGGGAGAAAATGCCCAAAAAGGATAAGGGTAAAGCTATTATGTCACCAGATGAAGTAGCTGCTGAAGAAAAGCGTCGTAAAGATGCTCTTTTAAAGAAAGCTGCGGATGGTGCTGGTCTTCATCTTCCTCCTCCAAAGGTTACCTCTCCTGATCTAGGCCTGTCTGAAGAAGAACTGAAAGCTGCAAAGCTTGCCCAGATTGCTCGTGACAGAGATGTCGAGCTAGCGTTGAAGATAGCTGCTGAAGAAGATCCTACCAATACAATTAAAACTCAGATGAGCGCTCTAGAGGACTCGGCGAAGAGAAATGAGGAAATAAAGACTATGTGTATCGATTGGTACCGAAAAACCCTCAACAGACGTCGGTGCTCTGCCAAAATCACATATGTCAAAATAATCAAACCATCTGCAAGCTGCAAGGTTATTCGGCTAAAGATTATCAGGGATGATGCTTCTTTGTCTATGGACCGACTAGACTCTCTTGTTCGGTTTGGAGTATCAGAATGGGTAGAAATTGGTATCTGCTTGTTAAAAAGCCAAAGCTCTGCAAAAGCTGAGGTTGATAAATACATTGCAGATCTTCAAACCAAGTTCAGAACCTACCGAAAAAGATACAACATTGTCCATACTCCTGCCGAAGAAGAGATTATCAACAATCTAATGTCTGGTCGTCCTCCTCCCAAATCAAAGTCGAAATCCAAAAAGGAAGACGTGTTTGCCCAAATGGCTAAAGAAGGAAAGGTCCCGGATACTTCAAATCTTGATCTCTCTTTACCTATTCCGGTTCCTCATCCTTCAACAACTGTGATTTCTGAGCCGACTCATGGTATCTTCTTCAACAACGCGTTTGGGCAGATCTCCTTCTTCAGATCAAGCCAAATCCCTATTGCCGACACAACCTTTCTCCACGGGATTATTCAAATAATTCCAATGTCGGCTAAGGATTTCTATGTGGCTACTACCGATGAACTAAAGAAGAGGGATGCTGAATCGCATTTTTCTTTTGAATAAATTCGGTATAGTTTGTTTTGTTTTCCTCTGTATTGTAATCTTCTTAAAAAGATTAATACATTGAGCTTTTATGTCTTATCATAAATAATTTGTACAAATATTTATTCTTTTATACTTGTAAATGTCGGATACTCTAGAAAATCCAAATATAAACAAAAAGAATGGTCTATGTGAAAAAGAACCCAAAAGAATATGAAAAAGGGTCAAAATGCATTATTCATTAACTTCTATGTTGTATGAGATGTTATCATCAAATAGGGGGAGATTGTTGGGTCATCTAAGATTTAAAGATAACCTCTCCTTTAGTCTTTATTGATGATTGAACCTTGTATTTTGATTTATGGTTCTTTGTAATAGCTTAGTTAGTTTAACAGATCGGTGAGTCGAAGATAAACCGAATCCAACATGAAGGAAGTCTACAATGCGGATTGAGATGGACTTCAAGAGTAAACTAAGCATAATCTGCCGATTCCAATTCGGCAGATCATATCCCTGTGCCGAATCCTCTCATGTTCGGCAGAACTCTCTTCTGCCGAACCTTCACCTGTTCGGCATTCATTCCTTCTGTGCCGAGTTCCTCTTTCGGCACATACCTAAGTTACCGAATTTCTTCTTCGGTAACTTTTCTCGTACAGATTGCTTCTTTATCTAGTACGAGCATTTATGTTAAATTCTCATAATTTGACATACTTCCTCTTTCCCAATGATTTTCTGACAATGGAAATAGAAGCTTCTTTCTTCCTTTAGAAGATTTACATTTAGTCTTAAATTGATTAGATGTTTATTTTCTAATAGATCTCAAAAAGATTTTTCCAAGAATATTTTATTTAGATATTGTACTTTTATAGTACAAAAGTTACCTTTTGTATTGTGACAAGTCACTTCAAATATCTTATAATTTATTGTCAACCTCTCAACCACCAAAGCCTTTACTCCTACTTGTCCTTTGCACTCATTACATTGGATAGTATATAAAGGATGGAAGTAGCACCTTGCTACGTACGCTTTCAACTCAAGCTTTGGCATTCACAAGATTTCAAGCAGGTTGATAGTTGTCTTTCTTTTTCTTAAGGTTTAAGTCTTTGTGTTCTTAATGTCTTCTAAGTGTTAGATTGTTTAGAGTAGTTCTCATCTATTCTTATTTCGCAACAATCTTTATTTTCTCTTTGTGTAATTCTTGATATTCATTATCAATAAAAGAATTAAAAGAAGTAATTTTGTGTTATTGTATTCAACCCCCCCCCCCCCTTCTACAATACTTGTTTACTTCTTTGGGACTAACAGACTCCACATTTGTTGAATTCTGGTTAACTGCTGATAAGAATTGTAACTGGTCATGTATGCTTATTATTGTTCAACTCACTAGGCTTTTTGGCCTAACACTTGTTGGTGTCGATGTGTATCTCAGGTTCTAGCGGCGCCGATCCTAAACAGGCATAGTTGCTTTGGGTGAGAGCTTGGGGATTTGCACATAGACGTATTTATACTTTTTGGAGAAGACGTTTGGGTTTATAGATGACACCCCTTTTGTAATCTCTTTTCTAGTTATAGAAATTAGATTAGTTGGTTGTTATTTATAGTCCGTTAAATTACAACTGTAATTAAACAGGTTTGTATATTTCCCTATTTTTGGGAGGCTCTTGCTATGGCAATTTATATACTTCATGTCCGTTTTTCGGATTTTTGTTATCCCTATTTTTAGGGTGTTACAGATTTGAAGTGTAGATCACTTTTAATCTCATGTTCTCCCATGAATTGCGCCTTAGAAGGAGATTGATATGGTGCATCTTGGTAGATCTTATCTCAGTACATCTCATTCTAATATGCATCCATTTTTCATCCAATGGTTGATAACCACTTCTCACCCTTCTCACACTACCTCGATTTCTCACCGGAAGTCAACCCAATCTATCTTTATAGATTGGAAAGATTTTTGTTTAGGTGGGTTTTTTCATAAATAGAAGAAAATAAACGTGTTTTTTAATTGAGTGGAACAATTTTGAAAAAGAATGTTTTTTTGCAAAAAGCTCTCTTCGAAGTTTGCCGAAAAAATCACTTTCTATGTTATTAAGTCATTACTAAAAAAGCATGTATAATTGTTGAATAAGATGTTAATCTTATTAATCTCATTAAACTGCTGACAGTCAGCCCCAAAAATATATCCGATATTACCACTCTTAAAAAAATATATTTAACTTTTAAATCCTTGTTAAAATATTTATTAAAAAGGTCCCTACTAAAAAATGGCCCATTTTCACTTCCGTCGTTATTTTTTGTTTATATAATAAGGTTGGGTCTCGGTGAGAAGCATGATAAGTGGTTATCAATCGTCGGATGAGAAATTAATGAACATTAAGATAAGATGTACCGCGATGCACCAAATCAATTATCTTCTAAACCGCAATTCATGAGAGGACATTTGATTAAAAGTGATTAACGATTCAGATCAATTTCTAAGGTTTCTCACTTTAACCCCAACTTTTCACACAATCCTTTACCTCATATAATATTTGATGACTTAGATATTATCTATAAAACACTTTTTTAAATGTAGTGCCAACTTTAACAACTACTTTGAAGTTGTATTCTACAACAACAACTTCTATTCATTTTAAATGTCACATTCAACATAAAAAATTATATTTTGATCAAATAACAACAAAACTCCTATTAAATTTATTTAATATCCATATTAATATTAATCTTAGTAATTAGAGTAAAAACTTGAAATATCATTGTAAAATAAATTTGTTTATAAATTGTTTTTTAATTTTATAAAACACTAGTTAAAGAGTTACATTGATTAATGTTAAAATCATGCATTGAAGAATATTTTGTAGGTTAGTATTTTACTATCTACAAACTTAAATACAGGCAAGTTTAATGTTTCGCACTATTTTATTTTAATTTATAGAAATATTTATAAGTGTATTCGTGCAATGCAGCGAGTCAGCGAGATATATCACAATTTTAATTTTTTTCTTTTATTTTCTGTTTTTTTTTTGTCGATTTACAATATGATTATCTTATATATTTTAAATTATTTATATTTAAATTAAAATGTTTATCCTGTTTTGATTATGTTTATCGGTTAGTTATGAATTCAAACATATAGTTTTAGAAATTTATATTCATGCATCATAACTTGTAATCTTGAATTTTAAGTAATGTGTATCAATAAACAATACTTAATGCATACAAGTTTGTTTTTAAGAGTTTCTTCGATATTTTAATAATAATGTAATTTATTTTAGTTTTAATAAAATAATGTTTTTTTTATAAAATAAACATTAAATATTTTGTTAGATTTTCTTAATTAGATTTTAGATTTTTTATATTTAAAAATTGATGGTACCTTGTGTCTAATAATTTGTATTTAAGAGTTTTTATCCATGCTTTATAATATAACTAGTTGTGTACCCGCGCAAAAGTGGCGGGATACATCTTAATTTCGAGATTGACAACTAAAACCCATAATCTTGATCATGCTTCTCTCTATTTTATGTTCAAATTGATTTTATTTTATTGTTTTATATTGCTTTGACTTTGAGTTGAATAGTGGTTGTAACTTAATGCAACTCATAATTAACAAATAAAACCCTTATTTATAGGTGCCACTTACCAGTTTAACAATTTACAAAGTAAGAATAAAGGAGCGCATGCAGGCTTCATATCGTGGACATTTATTATCATAGAAACGGTCCTAGCTATTAGATTAATTTGTGATAACAAATTCTTGCAAAGAACAAACAAACTCCAGAGACATTCAGATGTACAAGAAACATCATAAAACCTTGTAGTTTGAAGGAAGATAAAAATGTAATTTACTTCCATCTAAAATAGTTGGTTACTTGCCTTGAAATTGTCCCCGTCTTCCAGCAGCCCTCAAATCATTTACCAAGCTAACCATTTTCCTAACTCCAGAATCATCAAATAACTCTTCATACATTTTCATTCCATCAACAACATTAACCTATACAAAGAAACCCGTTAAATTGAAAGACGGAGAGAAAGTAATTACCAGATTTACAACATTTCTTCCACAAGTAGATGGAGCTATAATAGAACATCATAATGTTACCGCTTTGCCATCTAATATATCGGTACCAACAAAAGTTTTTGCAATTGCTACAATCTCCAGCTTCTGTTGTGCAGTATGCATAGAAGATAAGCCATTCTCCGAATGTGCATCGGTACATCCTTAACAAGATAAATGCCAAATCAGACAGTCCATTTATTAAACTCGATTTTCGTAGCAAAGGTTGCAGATGGGCAGAAAGGAGATTGGACAAAGTTGTGTGCTTATTCTCTCTTAAGCCTTAATGTATGAGTTTAAAAATATCATTTCTATGCCCAGGAATTATTATTATGTTAAAACAAACAAATATATAGTTACAGACCCCAAATAAATTATGAACATGTTCTTGGTAGAGCATTAGAGTGTAACACCCTTAAAATTGTAAAGAGCAACTAATTTAAAATTTTAAATAAAACCTCAAATAAGGATAAAGTCTCTTACACAAGTCCAAACTTGAATTACTAATCTAAGTTTAGCCATCAACAAATAAATAAAGTCTTACACGAAGACTAAATCGAGTCCGGTGTTACTAAAACCCAAACACAAGATGTTATTCCCAAGATAAAGACGGAAGACTTCACCAGGCTACTCACCCTCGCGGATATAACTAATGTTCAACTCTTCGCAACAACGCTATAACCATTTCCCCCATCCGGAACCTGATGCACATGCCGATAAATAAAAAGGTTAGGCTAACGCCTAGTGAGTTCAAGAGTTTACAACATGGAATAAGTATATTTGTTAAAGGGAAAGAATGCAATTTAAATCGTGGACGATCAAAAGATTTACTTTAAATATCAAACGACAACATTTCCCAAAATGCCTTTAAAACAAGGGACCCAACTTGACCCTTCTTTTATAAAACCATTTTATCCCCAAACTCACCCAAAACATGAACGGTGAGCAAACTCTCAATTTATAATAACTCGAAATAAGATTTTACTTCGCGAAACACCCCAAACGTGGGTGGGCATAATACACAACCCTCAGATCTTGGGTAAGCAAACCCATATACACAACACGTCACCGAAAGTATGGATAATAAAATAATCCCTGACAATACCCAAATAACACCTTCCGGCGACGGGGGAGACCCGATTCCATTGTACGTAGCGGAACACAAAGTTAAGCCACATAACCATGTTGTCGAACTACACCTCAGATCGTGACTGTATTGCCTGCTCTACCGAGTTACACCTCCAGTCTTGACTGTATTGCCTGCTCCGTCGAGCTACACCTCCAGTTGGACTTATTTCGAGTCCCAAACACCGTATCCCCCATTGCCTGCTCCGACGAGCTACACCTCAAGGATACACGATCTTATTGCCTGTTCGGTCTCTAGCGGAGTTTCATCCTCAGGGTACTCATTCGACCCCTAGTGCCTACTCCCTAGCCTTCAAGATAGGATCCTCAGCTATTTACTTGATAACTTTCGATGTCTAACCTCGTGCACAAGAATTAGACATCCAAACCCAAGACCCAATGGTCCCGAGGTACAACCTATAAAGGTTCCTCTTCACCTAACAACCGGGAAGACACCGATGCCAACACGACATTATTTCCCGAAGTGGGAATCCCAAGGGTCCTCACCATTAAACACGACTGACTTACATGCCCATGGATCCAATGCATTACAGTCTAAAATACATGACTCCAAATGAATGACATACGCACTCAAAACATGCATTCCCAAATTAAAGTGCAATAAATGCAACTCACACCCAAAGCTCCTCTTTAAATTGTTAAAACCGGACAAAAGTCCCCATTACCCGACAAAACCAAAAACTGAGCCTTAAGCTCAACCAATCAAGCAACATATGCTAAAATCCGCAAAATGCAATAAAATGCAATGACCTCATTTATTCAAACACATGCTTCAAGTCTTCAACTAAATGAAATAAACTCCAACATAAAACATTTTCCAAACAAGTTTATAATCTCATTTACTCTTTCCAAAACGTTCCATGACCCACATTTAAATGACAATTACGCAAGAGGTTTATACTCGTACAATAAATCATTTAAATACCAATATCCCCGGTTTACTCAATAAAATACTTGAGTTACATCTTTTTCCAAAACCCAAGGTTCAGAAGTTCAGAAACGTTTGCAAAGTTGGGAAAGACCAAACGCCCATGGCTTACCCGGTGGTATTTTTAAAACATTTCACGATACAAAATACACGTAATACCAACAAGCATAAAAATGCATTCTTACCCAATACTTTCCATTAAGTCATCAAATCATTTTCATTTCGATGCATTTAACAACATACTCAAAAATCCCCAAGATGAGTGTTTTATATGTTTACAAGGTTAAATGCTTCCAAATAACCAAACTTATCAGCGGTTGACATTTTAATATAAAACACAAACACTTTAAAATAATCATTTTGGCATGCACGCCGTTTTCACAAATCAACTTGAACTCACCTTTGCTAGATTTAGGCTAAATCTAGATTTTACCCCCAACTTGAGCTTCCTTGAAGAAATCCGAATCCACAAGCAAAACCTTCCAAAAACCTATTGATATGTATTGAGTTTTCAATACATATTACGTATTTTTATTTTCTTTTAGGATTTAAATTTTCTTTATCCCAAACAATTGAGTCATTTTCTTATCTTATTTTATATTTTCTCTCATACATGGAACTAAGTATAGTATTTAACTAATTGTTGCTATTTTGCGTAAAACGGCTTAAAATCCTTTGTTTATTGTAATGTCAGGTTGAATGCTGGAGCATTGGGCTGTTTGGAATATGAAGATTAAAGAGCACTTTTTGGAAGCAAAGGAAATCTTTGACTTTTGTTCTTTCCAAATCTTTGTATTATTTTAGGAAATCGTTTTTTGCTGGAGTTAGAAACAAGTGGTTGGACAAAAGTGTGGGTATAACTTTAGTTGGTGTACCCTTTTATATTATTTTAAGTTTTTGTATTTACTAGTTTGCCATTGTGTTTTGGTATAAATAGGAGGTGTGTTCTCTTGTTTTGATAGATCATCTTTTGGTATTCCATCACTTGGAAGAACTATAATTGTGAATCTCTCCTTAGAAAGTTTTAATATTAAGTCTTAAATATTTTATAATTCTTGTTCGTCATTATTAGTTGTTGCAGCATTGCTTTTCTTTACATTTCATTCTTACTTATTGCATTTACTTTATGCACTTTACATTTCCGTCATTTACATTTACGTTATTTAATTTCTGTCATTTATATACTGTCATTTACATTATGTCTTTAATTTATGTCATTTACTTTTATTGCAATTTATATTACGTAATGAGTAGCTAATTTTATAGTTTGGGTGTGAGACGAAGAGGTAGGTTGTAAACCAAAAACTAGTGGACTTTGTTCTTCAATAACATTGTTCCACTATGTCATTTTAAGTTTTATAAATCCAAAAGCACTTCTTGACGAATTGATCACTTCTTAAAGTGTGAAAGTGCTATGGACTTAGGAATAAGCCATGAAAAAGCACGTCAGTTTGAATGATACGAGAAGTATACTTGGAAGAGTTACTAACAAGGGAACTTGCTATCTTTGTTTTTCAAACCGATTGATTCTTGACGGGTTGATCACTAGTCAAAGTGTTAAAGTGTAATGGACTCAGGAATGAGCCACTAAGAACACGTCAACTTGAATGATATGGGAATCGACTCGGAAGGGTGATTTTTAAACAAAGGCATTTGTTTTTCCATATACTTTAAAGAAACCATTTGACACTCACACTGGTCCGGACATTTGCATAGGCATATGTTGATTGAAGGCTAAACAAAAGTGCAATGGTAGATATCCGGAAGGATCCTCTTTAAATTACATGGTGGAACTTGTTGTTGATGAACTAATTCTATAGCATCCCTATAGCATTGTCCTCCAGAAATTGTGTTTACTCCTCACTTTAAGTCTTGCACCCATTCTATCTTTATATATCCTGTTAATCATATCACTGTTAACCAACTCAAACAAAGTCTTCAAACTCGCCATCTGAAGTTAGTTTTTCATCTCGAGATCTTGCAACTTAAGATACCTATCCCTGTGGAATACGATACTTGGTTCTTACCATTTTATTACTTGAAAAGACGATATTGGATCTCATTGTATACTTGCTTTGAGGTTCAATTATCACATGTCTAGAGGTGTGCAAACATTAGTATCAAGTTTTTGGCGCCGTTGCCGGGGATAGGCGTAAATCTATTGTTGTTTAGAGATTGAGTTTTGTTAAGCTAATTTTTCTACCATCGTTGTTGCTCGTCATACGTCTCCATGTATGTCCGAGTAACAAATCTTTGAGTTTTTCTTTCTGTGAATATGGATTCCATGGGACATTCGTTTGGTCCGTATGAAACTGTTTTCTGTGACTATTATGGCGGAAATCATTTCTCGTATAATTGTCCTTCGAACCCCGAATCTCATTATTTCATAGGAGATAGTAATTGGGATACCTCACACTTCAATGGTTACAATCAATCATGGGAGGACCATCCTAATTTGTTTTTAAATGGTCAAGATCATGGCACTTTCACATCACCATTACTTCCCTACCAAGATTGGAGTAACACTTACTCGAATACTTTTGACCAATCTTGGGAGGAACAAGTTGATTTTTCTGGAAGTTTTCAAGGGGATGATTTTAACAACTCATATTTATCCCTTACACATTCTTTAGAACAAACAGAAAACTTTGAATCTCTTGAAACTTTGATGAATGATTTCTTACAGAACATAAATGGAGTTGTTATTAACATAACGACCTGTGTTGGAGAAATCATTAGTGAGCATAATAGACAAATCCAAAATCCTATACCAAGTGAGATTGAAAATTTTGAGAGTATTGGTAAGGATAAGGATGATGTCAATACTTTGGAAAATAGTCAAGAGATAGAGAGTTCTGAAGAAGCATCTAAGCATTTGAGCAACCCCTCTTCACTTCAAAATAGTGAAGAGGTGCAACAAAATGCCAAGATTGTCATTAACCCATGCTTTGAATCTGTGCAGAATAACCATATTATTGCAGATGTTGCAGTACCCTTGCAGCAAAGTTGTGCAGAAGGTCTTCAAGTTGTTTTGAAAAGGGGATGTGAGGATCAATTCAAGGGCTCGGGAAGCTTCATAAAATCAAGTTCTATTGTTGGTGAGGTGGTGTGGAAAAATCATGATGGGATGAAATATTCTCCCATATGTGCCATCGAAGTCTTGTGTCATGATCAAGGAGTGAAGGAAGTGATAAGGGAAGTATATAAGCATACGTGGAAAGAGAAACACCAAAATGAGTTGGTGAGGATCATTCAGGCTGAGGAGCATACTGATGTGCTCTAACAAATTCCACCATTCCTCAAGAAGTTGTCAACAAGTGATCCATCAGCTGAAGAAGGAGAGCACCTTACTAAAAAAAATGCAGAGCTTGGTATCGCAACATGCAACATCATTCGCAGATGGCACCACGAACCCTACTCCTCATGAGTAGGCCAGGTTTACTCGTTTTCCTTAGTCTCCATGTTTTACATTTCAATTTGTGAGTCTGGGATAAATTTTTCGTTTTTAGGTTTCTTTTATTTGCAAGATTGCATGTGTAGAATGTTAATATCTTTTGAGTACATAGCCCTAATAATTCCATAGTTGCATGACATTCGCCTAGTATTGGGTTCTTATTAGAACTAGAATTACTCTTTTTGGGATACAATTTGACTTACACATACTTCACATATTTAGGGGATGATCTAGGCTTTCTTTTCATACACCATTTTAGCCACTTGTAACCTTTTTAAACACAATCCTATGCTTTCATTCTCAGACAATGAGGACATTGTCAACTTCTAAGTTTGAGGCTGAGGCGGTTACAAGTTACCCAAAATGGGAAATGCATGTCAATACAAAAGAGCAAAGCTCTCATATGACAAGAACACCACAAATACCCCATAGGGGTAAAGGTGCACAAAAATTGAAAAAAATACCCCATAGGGGTAAAAGAGCACAAAGTGCCAAAAATTGAACATTTTGGTGAATATTGGTGTGAGAAAAGGCTTGGTGAGAAAAGATATGCCATAAAAAGAGTGACCCTACAAGTCCTAGTGAACCTAAATGAAGTTTGTGTAATGGTTGACAAAGAAAAGAGTCTTGCTAGCATATGGTCCATACGCATAACTAGGTTATGAAGGTCTCATTTTGGATTTATGAAAGGCATCAAATCCGAAATTTAAGAAACCAAATGCTAGGAAACCATCAAGAAGGCATTTATAACTTATATTAAGGTTTAGAAATGGAGAGGATGAACTTACCACTTAGGTTTTGGTGAAAACCTAGAAAACCCTAAAATGAAGTTTGAGGTTGAAGATGATAATGGTGAACTCTTGTCATGGCTCCCAAACTACCACTTGATGATGGAACACTTTAAAAACTCAAGAAATGGTCCCAAAATAAGTTAGGGTTTGAGGGGAGTGAAGAAGAAACGATTTGAGAGAGAATAGGAAAAGTTTGGAGAAGAGAAATGAGGAAGAAGGCTGGAATCCCGCACTTAACAGCGCCCTGGGCCTCTGGTGCGACATTGCCCAGGGCAATGTCGCCGGACTCCCCCAGGCCGCGGTACCTTCCCTGCGACTATATCACTGTCATAGTCGCCGGGCACTGTCGCTGAGCCATTTCCAAGTCCCGAAACTTAACTTTTTTCAACGACAACACCCCCGATACTATAAGGGACTTTAAACAATACAATTTCCAACAAAACCCCACTTACAAGCTACAGAAATGTCCGGGGGACATTTACTTACCGAAAATTTCGGGTGTTACATAGAGTGTGACTGGAACTTGGTTGAAGGCCACAAAGTACAAGTACCTAGCAACCAAAACATGATTACTAAAAGATTAAAGCACAGATCAAACAGAAGCGAAAAGAAAATGATAACAAATAAACCAGAAAGGATAATAAATGAAAGAATGGTAAGTTCAGTGAAAGAAAGTTCAGTACCTTTCAAGTTCGGATTATCCTCCGCCTCCTTTGTCTCATATTCTAAACTCTCAGACAATGTTGAATGTGAGTCCATGCTCTTACCGTTGTCTTCTACTTGAGATTTTGTGCTTAAACCTGCTCCAAATAAAATGGTATAGTTGTTATCGAGTTATTTCACAGCATATTATATATTCAGAGGATGTCATATATATTGCATAACCTACTGAAACGGAAGACCTACGGAAGCAGAAGCTATATTGTTCTTGCACTTATGCCTTAGGTCCAAATCAACAGGTGATGATTAAATTTTCTCATTGATGCAACGATTATCAATATTGTTAGAAAACAAACTTATAGGTTCTGATGTGGGAGACTTACCCATCTGAGAACTTGTCTCGATATATGAAGGTGGTGAAGTAGACTGATCAAAAGATCTATGATGATTTGTAGGAATTGCTGGAATGTCAAAAACAGTTTCATGAGATTCTTGAAAATAATCAATAGGCGCTTCCAATACACCAGTGGAAAGAAGAAAATTATCAGGAGCAAGTGCAAAACAATCCAAAAGAAAACATAGAAAATCCAAAAGAAAAAACCAGTAAATCTAAATTAATTAGTTCTCACCTTCAAACCATGGCTCCCTTGAGGTAGAATAAGTGGTTATTAAATATAAAAATGACTACATCACTGATGACTGTCAAAGATAGTATAGAAACCAAAACAAACTTGTACCAATAGTCCTAAATTCTTGGACCCTGCATTCAGCTTCCAAAATCTATCTTCTATTTTAATGGATCAATAATATATTGTTCACAGACTGAAGGATTGAAATGATATGCAACCAAGTCATTATCAATAAATTTCCATGGATACCAACTACTAACAGCCAAAACAATTTCATAAAGACCAAGTCAAACTTTAATTATCTTCATGGAAAAGATGATGTATTATCAAATAAGACAACTTGCACTTAATTTCGAGGTTGACACTCTCAAAATGGTCATTTGAAGTGGACTCAAAATGTAAAATAATGGAGATAAAAGTCAAAGAGACAAATTGCTTACAACTTGGTACTTGATCTCCAGAACAGGAAACACCAACCCAATTACAAGGATCTGAATACATTCCAGCTTGATAAAACCAATAACGGGTCATCAAATATGCCTTCTTTGAACATAGATAGAGAATGAACTGCAAAAATTCAAGACAATTTGTATGATCCAGTCATATGAGTCAAAAGCAGTGTGGTAAACAGGGAAATATACAAAAGATTCACAAAGATGATTAGCAAATATGATTCAATTCTTTTCTCATTATTAAACGGTATTGTAGACGGTCTACTAATAGCCCAAATGCATCCTAGAAAAATGGCATACGAGCAGTACCTTTGCCATAGTACAGATCAACAGAAGGAACCCCAACATGATGCAAAAAAGGAGCAAAGTCGGAAAATACGTCACTAAGTCTCTGGATCTACAATTCCACATAAACAATCTCATAAATTAGATAGTTGGTTGTTCAAACTCAACCTTTGATCGTACACTTATGTGGAAAAACAAGTAAGATGGTATGTGGTATCATTAGATTATGCTGCTTATGAACAACTTTTGGTTGTTAATTATCATAGAAAATGTATATAACATACCAAAGGGGATTCACTGGTCGTACTCCACTTCTCAAAGAGCGTTGAATCTGAGAAGTCCGGATATGTAACCTGGTATTTTATATAAAAGATTCGTATCAAACATCAACAGTTCAAATTATTCACTCATAAGAATCCATTTCATGATTAACCACCAAATTTCTTTATACCTTCTTAGTGACCTCAACTAGAATATCATCTAGCTGAGGTGTCGCACCAGCGAAGAATCCAGGCACTTGAACCGCACAATCCACATTGAGATATGCTACAACCATGGACCCCAAATTTGCAAGATTTTGCTCAACCCATTCAGTAGATCCAATCTGAAACCCACCAAATAAACCATCTTTTTTTCCTTCAATTTCTGTATGGGCTGAAATGTTTTAGTTATGAGTCAACTTGAAATGAAAACTTGAAATCTTTTCCTATTTAATCATCTATATCTATACTATATTATAAAAGAGACATAAAAAACTCTTAATTACAACATCTTAAGCACAAAATACAACTAATTAAAGTCAATTACTTAATTTACAACATCATAATGCTTTGGTACAACTTAACGAAACACAATATCTCAAATTCGTAAAAAAGGCAGGGTTTATTATAATAGACACATGTTTTGTATTTGTAAATCACTAGATTGTTATCTATATATAAACCAAGTTTTATTTTAATTTGGAAATCGTGTTGAAAGATATATGTGTTATATAAAAATGTAAATAAATTTTTAGAGTAATTAATTATAAAGTAAATCTTCTTCCATATTTATTATTTATGTTATATATTTCATGTTATTTTAAATCGAATATGTTAAGTTTAAATTGAGACTTGATCATTAAAATAACTCATATTAATTCACAATAATCGTTATCAATTGGAATTGGAATTGGAATTGTAAATTGCGTGCAATTCATCTTATTTTAAAATGTTTTAATTAATGATTTATGTAGGTTCTAAGGTTAATTTATCTATATCTATACTATATTATATCTATATCTATACTATATTATAAAAGAGACATAAAAAAACTCTTATTTACAACATCTTAAGCACAAAATACAACTAATTAAAGTCAATTACTTAATTTACAACTTCATAATTCTTTGGTACAACTTAACGAAACACAGTATCTCAAATTCGTAAAAATCTTCTTTGGTACAACTTTTATCGTTCTCTTCTTCTTGCTTCAATAACACGCTTCCAAACCCTAACCCTACCACCATCGCCGTTGCTCTCGATCGGTTCTTCTCTCAATCGACGTTGCTCTCGACGTTGTTGAGTGTTTGTTCTACTCTGTGACTACAAATTGAGCTCTAAATCCAACTATTTCATCTGGGTTTTTGCCAATTTGTCAATTATTTGCATTTCTTGATAACTTTTTATTCAACTTTTAAGTGAATATTTGGTCAAATTAGGGGTTTTTGTCAATGGGTTTTCAAGATTTGGTCATGTATGTTGTCTACCCACGATCTGTTTTTCAGATTCTGATTGAGATAATATTGAATTTAGAATCCAAGTTTTTTTTTTGTTCTGGGATTTTGTTAATATTTGAAGAAATTGTATTTTATTGTCTTAATTTTAAAGTGAAATTTTGGTCAATTCAAGATTTTGATCGTGGGTGTTGTTTAGATCCCATTTGAAACCATTTTCTTTAAATTTCTTCTTGGAGTACTAAATGTTGAGATCCATTTGGACTTTTTGGTTTAATGTGGTTTGTGTTTTTGTGCTAAAAGATTCATAATGAATAAATTGTGTTGATAAATGGGATTGCCTTGACCAGTTGGATAAATAGGAATATCTTGATTTTTTCCATATGCTTAAGCAGATTTTGATAACTTTATAGTTGTCCATCCTGTCAATCATTTGGTCTTTGTTGTATGCATATACTATAATTTCTTCATAAGGTGCTATTTTCTTTTACAAAAGTCGTACACGATTAGCCACTTCAGATTGTGATTATTTGAGCTTCTGTTGCTGCTTCTTGCTTCATTGTATATCTGAACTATGTAGTATATAAGGTCTTTACGCAAGGAAAAACTTTCAGTAGAACTTAAAAAGTGATTATTGTAGCAGCTTGTTTGAAAGCACGAAGCGTCTTTTTATTACGTACTCAACTCACCATCCCAAATGTCTTCCACCGACGACAGTGACTCATCGCCGGAGATTTTAACCACAACGCCAGACAAAAATGTCTTCCAAACTCACACTCCTCCTATCACCCCGATAAACCCTCCAACGACGTTTTCTTTGTACTTATCCCCAATCACTTTCAAGAAGTTTTACACGATTAACAAGATACAAACGACTACTTATTATTATACATTTGTTACAACTACATTTGGTTTGTATCTATTATAATCATATGACATTTCTTACAGGGCAAGTCTACAGATGGATGCTCCGAGTGATATCTTATCGTTTTATATGTGTACAAATTTGTATTGTCACAAATGATTATAATTCTATTTTGTTCAAACATATATATCGGGTTTTATTTGTTAATTATGAGTTGCATTAAGTTACAACCACTATTCAACTCAAAGTCAAAGCAATATAAAACAATAAAATAAAACCAACTTGAACATAGAATAGAGAGAAGCAAGATCAAGATTATGGGTTTTAGTTATCAACCTTGAAATCAAGATGTATCCCGCCGCTTTGTGCAGGTACACAACTAGTTATCTCTAACAAATTTAACTTCCCTAAAATCTTTTTCTATTTAATCATTTTCCTAAAAGTTTAATGTACCGCTATTTAATGCTAATTATTTAAAACTTAAATAAAGAATAAAAACTTGAATTCTTTTTCTATTTAATCATTATCTTTAACAAGTTTAACTTGAAATATTTTCCTATTTAATCATTTTCCTATGTATTTAACAAAAATACTTTGTTGGAATACGAGATCACTGCACAGTTTGGTTTGGAAGGGTATTTTTGGGTAACCCCCACCATGTATCAGGATTGGTCCACATGTTCAACAGACTTTTGGCCACTTCAATTATTATTGCAAGAAAATAAAATAAAAATAAAAAAATAACATACAGGAAGTAGAGTAAAGCCCCAGAAATACTAACATCTTCTTCATTGGCATTTCATGCACTTGTTTCCCAAAAGCCTGGAATGGTCACAAACGGAGAACAGTAAGAGAATCCAAGTAGAAAAAAAGAACCAATGACAAAATAAATAGACAATAAAAGAAGGTAAATCAAAGCAATGAAAAAACAACTCAAAACTATCATAAACTTGTAAGCCTATTGCATCAAAACTATCATAAACCTCGTCATAAGTGAAAAAATCTTACCCATGAGATGAAAATCAACATACAATAGTTTCAATTAGCTTGTGCACTATATATGTTTCTCTAAGGCAGAAGATTTGCACCCAATGTAGATCAAATATATGTCAATTCACAGTTACAAAAATCGTCGGCAAGACTATACACAAAAAATGTAAACCAAAATGTTGTCAATTCAACAAAATCCATAAAAACCCATTCAACATGACAACATCCAACATCAAAAACCCATATCATATATAAAAGAAATATAAAGTGAAATCAATATAGAAATTGCAAGACATCTGATGATTGAAACTGACCTTGAATCATAAACTATTCAAATATGGTGGCAGGTGACAAATCGCAGCAGCAGAAGCATAGCAAAGTTTTGAATTTTGGGTTGATGGTTATAAAAGAGGGATATGTGGCCGTCTGATTTTGGAGAAAAAAAGTACAACGATGGGAGATTTAGGGAAGAACTGAAAGTTAATAGGAGCTTATTTAGTCTCTGAAAAAGTTTAAGAATGGAAAATTAAGCAATATGCATACATTCAACAATGTCCTGATTCTTGATTTGGGTATCTTTGCACAGGTTGTAGAACAAAACTACAAAGGAAGCAGGTTTAGAAAGAAAAAAAAGAGAGGGATAGTAGAGGAAGCGCTTAACACGGTCAAACAGCGGCGAGGTAGGTTGGGTATAGCAGAGAAGTGATGGTCGGATGTGAGGGACGGGGCGGTGGTAGGGTTAGGGTTTGGAAGAAGAACGATTGGCGAGAGGGGTTTAGATTTGGATTAGAATTATAGATGTGAGATAGTGTGCTTGAATAAGTTGTACCAAAGCATTATGAAGTTGTAAATTAAGTAATTGGCTTTAATTAGTTGTATTTTGTGTTTTAGATATTGTAATTAAGAGATTTTTATGTCTCTTTTATAATATAGTATAGATATAGATATAGATATAGATACTCAATTTTCATACAAGTAAAAAAAATATGAATTTCAAGTTAACAATTAGGATATGGGGCTGTTTGTTTACCTCTTAATGGTTCCATTAAGAGACAACGTCTGAATCGTTAAGAGGTGAATCCTGTTTGACAAAAAAAAAGGTTGCCTCTTAATGGTTCCAAAACCCTCTGAATCATTTTGTATCTTGGGTCTCCCTTAACCATTAAGCGCTCTGATTTCATTCTGAACAATTACCAAACAACCATATTTCATATTGCACTATATCATAAGAGTCTCTTAATCATTCTGCATCAAACCATTCAACAACTGTCAAACAGTCCCTATAGCATTTAACTGTAATTATCACAAAATAGCAAAAATAGTTTTTAATACAAAATTATTCATATAAGGTACTACATAAAATTCTTTGAATCAAAGAGAGTATGACAATCAATAACGACTGATTTAAATATTTTCATTTTTTGGGGTTGTTTGTTTATCTCTTAATGGTTCCATTAAGAGACAATCTTTAAATTGTTAAGAGGTAAATCTTGTTTATCTCTCAATGGTTCCAAAACCCTATTGATAATTTTATATCTTGACCATTCCTTAATCATTCAGAGCCCTAATTTCATTCTGAAAAAATAGCAAACAACCGTATTTCATTTTGCACTATATATACATAAGAGTCTCTTAATCATTCTCACCACTTAATCATTTTACACCAAACCATTAAGCAACTGTCAAACAACCCCTTAATATTTTCTTTGTCTTAAGTTTTATCAATTATTTTGTAATGAAACACAAATTAACCCCATTACTAGATAGACACAATTTAAAGTCCAAAGTATTATTAATGTTGTTGTCATCCCTCGAATAAAGTCATAAACACCATATTTTCATTTACAGCTTGCTAATTTTTATTATAAATCTTTTTTCTAATTGCGTACTCATAGTTTCCTTGTTTTCTTTTATCTAAGTATACAAATATTTTAACAAATGTTTAGAGCATGTCTAACAGTTTTCTTAAAATGGAGAAAAAAAAATAGACAAAATGAGAATTTTAAACAAATATTTTATTCCAACCGTCTATCAAAATCATTTCTAAAATGGAGAAAGTATGAGAGAGATTTTTTTTAAAACCAAATATGGAGAACATCCAAAAATTGATATGATTATTAAGTTAGAGCACCAATAAGAAACTTTGAAAATATATATTTAAATAGATAAATAATATTTTAATATTATAATCAATGTTGAATTCTCCAAAATAGGGAATCTGATGGAGATAAACGAAATTCTTTTTGAAGATTTTGATTTTTGGTTTTTCTATTTTGGAGAAATTTTGGGAAATTTGTTGGAGATACTCTTACAAGGTTTTTAAGGTGACGTTTGTTTTTTAAAAGATGTTGAAGTCTGAAGTCTAATTTCACTTCTGATATTTAAGAGGTGGTGTTAAACTCTAAATTCTGAATCAATAATATTGTTTGTTTTTGTAAACTGACAAACGTCTTAATACGTGTAATCGTCTATTTTATCCCTAAAAAATTCAACTTAATATGTCAACTGAAGTGAGCATCGATGATCGAATGACGAAACGAATAAAAGAAACAAAAGAAGGATGTCGGTAGATTTGCAAGGCTATGGAGTTTTAATCATATCTCACACATCGAAGCCCCAATTTAAGCGATTCAAGATGTTCTGGAAAGCGAACACACATATTTACAGTCTTCGTGTTTTTGCGTTTTTTGCAAATTTGAGGTGCATCTGGGCTAAATTTGAAGTTGAAATCGAAAGAATTGTGATGGACGAAAATAAGAGGTAATTAAGTGGCTAGGTTATCACTTAATTTATCAGAGGACACTAAGGGAGGTTCTGAATAGATGGGAGAAAAAAACAAACGATCTAAGTTTTCTTAGGTTTGACCGAATTAGACATAAGTGACAAATATTTTTTTTTAAAAAAAACAAACACCACCTAAGACTTTTAACTTTTCAGGGGTGTGAGAAATCTCAGGTGACCGATTTAAAGGCACTTTATTTTAGAGGAGTTTAAAAACACTTATTCGCGTTTGGTTTGTGGGATTGGAATGGATTTGGATTTCAAATTCATTCCAATCTTGTGTTTGGTTTGCACGAAAGGATTTCGTTGACCGAATTTGAAATCTCTTGACCATTTTAAAATCCCTTACCTGATGGATTTCAAAATCCTTTGCAATTGGCATGGATTTGAAATCCCCCTAAATCCAAATCCCTCCAAATCCAAACCCCTCTTTGAAATCCAATTCATTTCAATCCATTCCCGCAAACCAAACGCGCCCTTGCGCGTTTGGTTTGCGGGATTGGAATGGAATGGATTTCAAGGAGGGATTTGGATTTGGGGGGATTTGAAATCCCTTCATGTGTTTTGTTTGTAGGATTTGGAATGGATTTCAAATCCATTCCTTTACAAGTCTTGCTTGGTTTGTAGGATTTGGATTTGGATTGAGTTTTTTTTTTAATTTGTATGTTTTATAAATAATTTATTTTTATTGGTAAATGTCGAATTTGTATCGATACAATTTAAAGTATGGATCACGTTTTAGAATCCAACGGATTTGGATTTCAAATCCAGGCCCAATGCCAAGGATTTCAAATCCATCATATGAGGGATTTTAAAATGGTCAACGGATTTGAAATCCGGTCAACAAAATCCTTTCCTGCAAACCAAACGCAAGATTGGAATGGATTTGAAATCCAAATCCCGCAAACCAAACGGGACCTTAAACAATTCAATCCAATGTCTATAAAACAAAAATCTCAAATCAATTTAATCCAATTAGATCAACTTCAACAGATGCTCCAAAGTTTCTCTAAAATGAAGAACCAAAAGTCAAAATCTAAAAAAAAAATTACATTCATCTCTAACAGATTTCCAATTTTGGAGAATTCAACATTGATTATAATATTAAAATATTTAATTCATTTGTTAAAATATTGTTTTTCTCTCTAAATATCTATTTTTAGAGTTTTCTATTGGTGTTTTCATTTAGTAATCATTTTTTGGGTTTATTTCCATATTTGAAGAAAAATTACTTTCCCTCATACTTTCTTTAATTTAGAGCATCTTCAGCAGCTTCTCCATTTTGGAGAAAATGGGGATTTTGGGTCTAAATTGTGCTCCACCGCCGTTCTGAACCATCACCGACTACCGTCGTTCTGAACCACCGTCGACCACCGTCGATCTGAACCACTGCCGACCACCGCCAGTCTGAACCATCGTTGATTATCAACAACCACCGCCGACCACGTCCGATTTGCACCACCACTAATCTGAACCACCGTTAGAAATAAAATATTTTTAATGGCTATTTTATTAAAACATGTTTTGTTTAGAAAAATTAAAATTATCAAAAATGGTATTTTGGTCATTTATCAACATTTCATTCCAATTTCAAAGCTACATTATGTGAACCAGACAATTATATTCTAATTATTTTAACAAATTATATTCTAATTATGTCAACCAAACAGGTGGTCAAATCTGACAACATTCCATTCTAATTCCTTCAAAGTCAAATAATATTCCTTTGACATATTGCATTCCATCAAAAAATATTATGTGAACCAAACACCCCTAAGAGAGAGAAAATTTTTTCTCCAAATATGAAGATTACCCCAAAAATGATTACCAAATGAGAGGGCCAATATGAAACTTTAAAAATATATATGTAGAGAGAAAAATAATATTTTAATAAATGAATAAAATATTTTAATATTATATTTAATGTTGGATTCAGATAGAGATTCTGTTGGAGATGTATGTAATTTTTTTTTGAGATTTTAAGTTTTGGTTCTCCATTTTGTAGAAATTTTAAGGAAGATATTGGAGATGCTCTTAAGGATTATTATGAGGAAGCTATTGAAGTTGGACAATGCTAATGACACATTTATTAATGTCAAAATCAGGTCAATTCATGAATTGTGAATGTAAAAAGCTGGTTTTTATATTGATACGTGTGAGAAGAAAATCATTTATAAGGATGTCATTAACAAAACAAAGAATGCCATTAGCCTGCCTAAATTATAACTTAAAATCCCCATTTTCTTATTTAAGAGAAGTTGTTAGAGATGGTCTTCCAACCCATCTCAAATTATACAGGTTGACCTGGGTTGACCAGATTGGTCGGAGTTGTTGTGCACCCATGCGCCGCCAAGGGTCTCTTTATCCTCCCACTCTTTTATTCCACACTGACAAAAACCCCATATAAACCAAAACCCAACATTTTGGTCCCAACACTTAAAAAAGGAGAGAGCATCTTCCTCTTTCTATCTCACACAAGCAAGCATTCCATCATCATTCAAAAGTCTAGCTAGTCAATAGCCATGGATCAAAACTCTCCATCAACACCCTCACAAGAAACACCACTTCAGATGAATTCTCCTACTCCGACCGCAGCTTCTGCTAAAATACTCACCCCTGATCGTCTTACTGTCCCAAAAGCATTCAAATATCCTGAAACGTAAGTGATTCTTTGTGGGTAATTCTTGAATCTTCCTTTCCCTATCGCCAATTCGAAAAAGAAATCTTTCTACGCAATAAAGTTTGAATTTTTTTTCTGTGTGGTTTTGTGTTTAGGTATAAAAGCCCAACTGATCAGATCATGTCTCCTGTTTCCAAAGGACTTCTTGCTAGAACCAAGTCTAATAAGCCATCTGGTCTCTTACCACCCACATATACTACAAATCAACAACACAAGGTACAACCTCATAATGCAATTTTCACCATTTAAGTGTTATTTTTCATTGATGGAAGATATTGTGACACTTGCAGATTCAAGTTTCCAAGTTCCAAGATCTGGGTGCTCTTGAAACCTGATGGCTTTCTTTTAATAGGCTGAAGAGAACTTGAAATCTTGATTTACTCGAATCTTATTGTACTTGATTCAATCTTGAATCATTTCTAAAGGATATAAAGTCTATGGCTTTTGCTATCTTTTTGTGCTAATCTTCTGGATGCATGCTTAGCTTGTGAATGTGATTATGGGTTTGGTTATACGATTTAAGACAGGTATAAAATGAAGATAGACACACCCATGAAAAAGAAACTAGTGATACAATACATTTTAAGAAGAAACTACACAAATTTCTGGAATGATTTTCATTCCAACCTAACTTGATACCATTGAATTGAGCCAACATCTCCATCGATTTCGAGTTCACAAACCGACTTTACAAGGTGCGAAACAGCGTCATCAATGGATTCAAATATTGCAAGATCAGGAGGCAGTGATGTGGCTGGCCAATTTTCTAGCCAACCCTTCAATCTGACTCTCAGTTCTTCCTCGGTTACAAATTCTTCAGCCTTCCCTGGCTCCATTAGGACATATGTATCTGTCTCCATGTTTGATCTCCTTCTCCTTGTTGCATAAACCTGTTTACATGCTACAAACAATCACTTCTCATTTCTTGTGCATCACATTCTAGTTTTTAAGAAATGGTCAACAAGAAAACTAACCTTTGTTGCATTCCTGTAATGCCTTTCCACAATGGGAAATTTGGGGCAACTTGAGTAATTCAAACATTGAGTTGCAAAACTCGGCTTCTGGTGGACGGATGATGGTGTATTAGTATGGTTTCTTGATGCTTTTTTTGCTGAAATGAAGGGAACCCAATTAGTAAAAGGTTCAGAAAGAAGATCATGATCATGGTTAGGTCTTAGATGAATAAGGAAGCGTTTCGATAAGCCCCATCAAACAAGGCCAAAAACAGCGTCGAGAGGGAATTCATACTAAAAAAGGTCCACTTGAAGGGGTGACATGCTCAAAGGAGCAATAAGCTCGACCTATAACTAACCATGAACCTCGAAATGTACCAAAAAAAGTCCGTAAGAAGAGTTGTGTCTGTGAGCATATCTGTAACCTCATTCGATTACTCTCCAAAAGAGCCATTGAAGAGAGAATGGAGATTATAATATATATCGACAATAAATGGTCAAAGTATAGCATATGTGAGACTCTTACACACAAAATTGCTCCAGAGAGTCGAGTCTATAGAGTGCTAGACCTCGGCTCTTTTACCATATTAGAATACATGAAACCCTGACTCTTTTACCATGTGAGAATACGTGAAACCCCATTAGGTTATTCTCTAAATGAGTCCTTGAGTAGAGAATCCAAACGAGTCATTGAGGAGAAAATGGAGGTTCCAACGTATATTGATGAGAAAAAGAAATGGTCCAAGTCTAGGCGTGTAGCCGATGTAGGAAAACGACTCGAGCTTTTAACGAGGTACTTGAACTCGATCCCGTTTCTATCGGGCTCGAGCGTAGTAATTCTCAAACCTTACCGAGTCCAAACAACCTACAACTCGACCCGACTCGTTAACACCCAATATGATCTGAAACAAGGATTATGATAGCAAAACTTACTTGTGAAAACTTGAGTTCCATGACTAAAAAGTTGTTTCTGCACAGCTGCTTCCATGGCTATATTATTATATGGTGTAGATAAGTGAAGATATATGAAAACATTTGAATGGTGAACCACTGGTTATATCTTTCTAAATTTTTAATTTTACCCCCTTATCTTTCAACATATTCCCCAAACCATCCCCAAACTTTGTGATGAACACAAGTACCTGTCGAAGAAAGAACTTCCCGCGTTTCCCTAAATAGACGCTCAGCCTTCTGTTATTCAATCATCAAACCCTAACCCTAAGCTCATGTTCCCCTCTCTACGATTTCCCCCTTTATCTCATCCTCCGAGGTTTTAATGTTTAATTTAGGGCAACATTGGTGCTACCGGCGATCTTAACCTGTAAGGTTCGAAATATAAGGGGAATGTTCAAGTAAGTTCAGTTACTCGGAATTTTATGATTTTATTTTTATTGTTTCTATATGAATTATCATTACTCTCATATGAATTACGATACATGAATCCATTGACATTTGAAACTTTTCAATCAAGCATGATTTTAGCAAAATTCAACATTTGTCAGCAAATTCTGACGTTCATGAGAGCTATTTGTTAAAATTGCAATCGTAAGAACTGTAAATCGTTGCTATGAAACCACGGTTTCCATGTCATTTGTCGATTTTAAAGTTCTAAAGCATCCGATCATCATTGAATCATTAAATTCCTTAACACAACTCGGTATAGAAACGTAATTAGTCCTCGGCCAGCTGATGCGTTTGGTGAATCATTATCGTAAGAACTTCCTGAATTTGTTTCCTCACATACGAGTCTGTAAACATCTTAATTTATTTAACTAGTAGTAACTTAATTTGAGAAAAGAAGTATAAAAACCTCGCCACTAACATGTCCACAATTCCTATTCCTTTTTCATCTTGTTTTCACCCTTAGTGGAATCCGTAAGATACCCAATAGTACACTGTGTTAGCATACTGCAGTAGTGGTTTTCTTCTATCTCACTCATGGACTGATACTTACGAATTGCTGTAACATAATCACATTAGGGTTTATTTGCATCAACCGAATTTAGAAAGCTGTCACTCCATGGAGTAATGTTATCTGAAAGACTGAAAGTCATCTCTAAATTCTTAATATATTACTTTTCCCTTTACAGCATTAGATACTGGTTATCTGAGATGACAGAAATCCTTATAACGATCTGTTGAACAAAACAAAATGGAACAAGAGAACGGGAGTGGTAGCAGTGAGCATCTAAATATGGAGTTTGATGTAGCTAGCAGCATCATAGACGAGGACCCGGTAGATCATGACAAAATGGTCGGCCGTGCTTCTTCCTCTTCCGTCTCTTCTACGTCTTCTGCTTGGACTTCATATCAATTGGATGTAGATTTTGGTGAAAATGATATGATTTACACAGAATTTGAAGAAAACAGCTCTAGCTCACCAAGATCAAATCCCGAATCCCCAAGTATCACACCTAGATCGAGCATGTTAAGTGCATCACCACTGGCAAGAGGAGCAACATCGACCACAGAGACTTCTGATTTAAATACATTAACTGCATCTCCAAAACAATCTCCTCCGATCCAAGTGATGAGGCAACCTTCCGGCTATGATCCAAACAGGATTCCATCATCCATCTTCGCTCCAAAAGAGACAAGTGATTCAGAATGGAGTTTAGCTTCCAATGAATCATTATTCAGTATCAAGATGGGAAGTAATAGCTTCTCGATGGATAATGGCTTTTTTATAAGCAAGTCTGGAAAACTTAACTGGCTTGATGATGAGCTCAACTATTCATGTTTTACACCCGATGCCAATAAGTCGAGCGATTTCACCAGCTTGTCCCCTAGCCTACCAACGATGGTGGAAAAGGCTGCAGATAATGAACGGAAGAGTGCTAGTTCAAATGGGGAATCTGAAGAGAAAGAAGAGCGCCTTGAAACCCATAATGCACTGCCAATTGATTCTGAAAGGGAAGAGGAAACTTCCCCTTCTCCGAGTCCCAGTCTTTCTGTTCCAGATGAGAAAGGAGCAAGTCCTACCGAGGAGTCTCTTAACTCTGATGAGAGTGCCAAAAGAGCTAGTTCATTCACATTCCCTGTGTAAGTTAATCTTCGTTACAAGTAATAATAATTCATCATTTGTAGACTCAACGTAATGTGACATATATGTTTGCTACTCTCAGACTTGCAGGTGGCAGTCCATCGAAGGTAGATGCTGAAGGATCTCCGCCACCACCATCAACACCGCCAACACCAAAAGGAGCAGTAGAGGCAGAAACTGCACCTGAAGCTCCCTCCACAACCCCTAAAGCTGGTGGCAACCAATGGTTCAACTGCTTCTCATGTTTCCCAATTTGTTGTTGACAGAAACACGATGTTTTAACCATCACTTTGTTCAAAGAAACAACGACGACACCATTCAGTGAGAAGATTCAAGTATCTGCCCTCCCTTTTTGAGTTCTCAATGTCCCAAATCCAACTGCATCAATCCAAGGAACCAGACCCCTTGTGTTGATGAGAAGCTAAGGTATTCATATATGCATATCCATCTCTTTTAGTAATGTTGTTGAGGATCTAATCTTTTATTTGTCTTGGCTCATCCTAGCACTTCTTTTGTTCAGCTCTTCAGCGATGCTAACAAAACAAGGCGGGATCTTACACTGGGAATTCAAAAATCCAATAGCCATTCAGATCCCTAGCAGGGTAAGCGAATTTGATTTGTATCCGTTTAAACCTATCATCCGTATTCGATGACTATACTTATTATTATGATAGTAAATGGATACTTTTATGGTTATAAAACATTCAATCCTTTTCTAATGTCCGTTGTGAATAGATGTTCATTGGATATACACGTTTATATGTTCATCTATGCATTAAAAATAGAGTTCTAATGCGTAGAAAAAAGAGCTAGGGCCAGATTTTGGGAGCACCCAAGTGAATTTCTCATCGTCTACATCCTAGGTCTTATAAATCATGTGTATTTTGTAACAATCATATAACTTATACCAATTGTGAAGTAAAAAATCATCCAAAATACAAAGCACATACAGCAAAACAATATACTATATTTTTTATTAAAAAATATCTAAGATATTTAATACAACAATTTAAGTATTAGTCAAATAACTAAAATGAATAAGTTAATGTTAATATGATTGGTATATTAAAACAACAATAACTTTTGAACAACAAATATAGCATTTGAAACCGAACTTTCTTACGTTTGGTATTTTTATAATTCGACGTGTTTTAATAATTTAGTTGGATTTGTAATCATTAATTCGGAATCAATGAAATGTACTTTCCCCATTTGACAACAATAAGGACTAAAAAGGAGTATGTAGTAGCAATTATGTATACTATCTTGATTTTACCATCTGTATGTGAAGTGTTTTCACAAATACAATTTATACAAAATGATTAAGTTAGTGGGGTTTGTTATCATTTACTCACATAATAGGCTAATATCTTTTTTATACATCAATATTAAAAATATTTTTTTTTATATTTCTAATATATTATTAGACTTGATTTTGATTACAAATATCAAATTACCATATCCTTATGTCCGTAGGTGGAATTTATTTGCAAACCCTGCAATGCAACGGGGTGCAATCGAGTACAATTTATATGAAAGTTAGATCAAAATGGAAAACGAACGCATTGTTCCAAATTATTGTAAATGAAAGTGGAAACAAATATTTAGTAATTACATTCCAAAAATGAGTATGTTATCTATCTATCTTTTACAAAGTAAAATAAAAGACGTATCTTATTTAATTGAACCAATGTTAAATCTAGACCAATTGATTTGTTGTGCCCAAATAATCAAACCTTGAACTCCGATTTGATTAATTTTATTTGGTGCAACTGCTTAGCATTTGCCATATCTGAAGACATCAAACCCTGAGGTGATTCACCTATAGCCGTTAATTAACAACTACAATGGACAAGCTTGGATGATGGTTCAACCATCGTCATTGATAACAAATAGAACGCCATTGATCCTATCAACAACAAACATAAAATTAGAGGCACCAACATCAAGAACAAAAATCAAGGGCACCAACATAAGAGAAACATCTTCAGCAATAACGTAGATGGGCACACTCCCCCCATCAAATACCCAATTGAAACCCAAAACAATCCACCCTATTGTCAGACCCACTCAAAATCAACCAACTTTATCAACAAATAGCCAAACCAAGGTCCCTTTACTATTGACAGACCCCATGATCAAAAAATCATACCTCCTTGTACCCTGGAAAATAAAGGAATATTTCAACCAATGTCTCATCCAAACCCCCACTCCAAATCTATTAGCATCCACGTACAAAATCTCATGGATGGTGAAACCCTTCTGCACCTTCTAAGTTTCATCTCATTTCCATGAACCAGTTACCTGTAGTGCATAAAGAATATTCATTTCATAAACAAGGCCTTTTCAAAACATCTTCTCTTTTGATGGAGCTTGCTCCAAAACATCTTCTCTTGTAATCCTTATGGCTGATGCTGCTTTTATCTTTGGACTTTGTGTTCATCTTGTTCTCATCATGAATCCCTACCAAATGTTAGTTAGGCCTCATTAAAATCAACCCCAAAAAACACAAACAATAAAGAAATATACTATAAATTTACATCAAAAAATCACGAAAATCTTGAAGGTGGCAAACATGGATGTTATGTTCTTTGAGGGAAGATCATCTCTCTCTCCTTGAACTCCTTGTTATCGTATCTCCTAAAACAAATTGAAAGAAAACAAAGAACTTAACATTGTGACATTTATTTACACACTCTTTTATACACATAAAACAAAATGGAAGATTATAGAGGAAAAAGATTACTTGAATCATAGTTGCCTCTTAGGATTACTTTGAGCATGTCATATATTCTCATATTCTTTTCTGGGGTATTTGGGGAAGGTTGATATAGGAAACAGGAGGCTTGTTGTTTCCTGCCCCAACATTGACTCGCAAGATCCCTGTAGAGAAGTTATGGTGGACTGGAGTACTTCCTCTTGATGGGCTAAATTCTGCACAAACACCACCACTCAGAGAAAGATCACTCGTTCTCAAGTAGAATCAACAACTCATTCTTTATAAACTCTTAAGACAAATGTCATTGTCTTTTTTGTCAATTTTATTAAGATAAGCATTACCTGTAGATTCCCATAGTTCTTCCATATTGTCTGATCAAAGACTGAACCCCTTCGGTGATTTGATGAACATCTTACCTTAGAAAACATCTCCACTTGTTATCCCTTTAGTGAGAATATCTCTACTGCCTCCATCTATAATATATCTAAAAAGTAATAATCCAAACAATGTTGTATCTGAACAAAAAAAAAAAAGATAACCTTCTCACACCTACCATTTATCAATTAAATCAGTAGTTTCCAGGTGCACATAAGAGATCAAAGTAATGAACCAAAATATTAAAGGAAAAATCAATTAAGCAAAAACATGTAATAAATGAAATCATAAAAAAAAACATTTACTTGTTTATGCTATTGCCAACAAAACTCAGGGTCAGGGATGAACATATTACCCTCTTCTTGATGAATATACATCAACATCTAATGTTGATAAAACAACATTCATGTTGTGTCACAAATGTGTTCCCCAAATCCTAGAATCTTATATATAAAAACTTAGTAGGAATGTGGGTAGTGGAATAGCCATATGGAAACTGATTTAATGATGTTCACTTGAATTAGCAAAAAGTCTAATAATGCAAAAAGAAGTTCATAGATGAAAATAAAGTATACTTCATTAATTTAAGCCAAATACAAAGCTGAGAAGGGCTAAAACCTGGATAAAACTGTAAATACAACCACAATATAATAAAAGACATAAACAGGAGTGTCCTACAAATACAACCGAGAAAACGGGCAGGTCCTCACAAACACCAAAATCATAAACATAAATCAATCACATAAATCCTAATCCTGCCATGACAAACATCATGAAAGATCAACAATCGATTATGGCCTGAAATTTTTGAAAGCTTAAGCTAGAACCAAGAACAAATTATTGCAATCCATAGATGAAGCAAACAATGGATGTAGGAACAAAGCACTAAATGATGGCAATGTCATCAACTCATAACCGAATGCAGCAAAAACCTAACTGAATTGAAAATAAAAAAAATCTCATAAGTTCAAAGTCGCACGCTCCTTGTCCTATTCACTAACACGATTGATGGCACGCCAACAATCCCATGTTCAAAGAAAACACTGCATGGAATTCATAAAGCAGGTAATTATTTATGAATCCAACTCATGTGGTTAACCATTTTAACTCAATGATCATAACACAAATACTCAATGAGATATGGCTATGAGCATGAACCGCAACAAAATTACCATTATTACAGGTCCGACATCCCAACTAAAGAAGTAACAAAAAAACTTAAAAAAATTTGTACAAGGTTTGTCATTTTAGATGCTAGATAAAACTATATAGGTAAATAAATTTTATCTCAACAGATTAACCATCAGCAACAATATTGGAAGGACTGAACTGCAAGAAAATAAAAAAAAAGCATTGTGAAATAAACATAGATTTGATGATTTGAGAAATAGTAAGAATGGAGGGGGAAGAATTACAGAAGGTAGAGAGTTTGTCGGTGTAAAGAACAATGGGGGCAAGAACCGTGACAAAAAGAAATGCCAAAACCAGCTTTCTCAGCCTCATATTCATCTTGAAAACCAACTATTTGTAGAGTGATGATTCTAATCTAGTCCATTCCAAGTTGTATCTACATCAACCTGCAAGTATTTCTTGAATAAATTTGGCAACACAATTTCTGTGATGCCACTGTGATAAAAATATACATGACAATCAACTAGAAAAGTTTACAAGTTCAGAAAAATAAGAACTTAAAAGGTACCCACTATTTTTTGTTAAAAGTGATAAGCCATTCATTTGTTTTGTTGCTTCCCAAATTTCTCTAACATTTCATCAAGCACCTTATTTGCATAAACGCAGTAAACCAATATGAGTCATTCATTTGTTTTGTTGCTTCCCATAATTGTCTCGCACATTTCAAACAACTTATTTCCATAAACACAGTAAACCAAGATGGCTCATGAGACACAGAATAAAAAATACTTGTTAAAACCTAAAAAAATCACATACCAAAATAAAAAATAAAAAATAAGGGATATAAAATGAATTAAATAAGTAATTATAAGGGTGACAAATGTAACATTATAAGAGTGATAAGTGTTATTGTATAAAAACTTAGGGTAAAAAGTGTTATTATATAAAAGCTTAGGATGATAAGTGTTATTGTATAAAAGTTTGTATAATAACCGTATTAGTTTTTTTATATAGTAGTAGAGATTTAATTCATAGATATTCATGATATTTAATAGTACGGTTAAATTTAAAAATATTCAATATTTGACTCATTTTGAAGGTATTGATGAGACGATTATAATGGTATAATTTGTAAAAAAAAGAAACGAATTTTTTCATTGCATTTTTGTTTATATACGATTTATTTGTGTTAAAATAATAAGGGTGTAAAATGAAAAATGAAAAAACAAGGGATAGAAAGTAAATTAGATAATTAATTGTAAGGATGATAAATGTAAAATTTAATTTTAATAGCTTTCCAAAAACCGTTTTCCAATAACTACTTTTTTCAATAACCGTAATAGAATTTTAATATAATAGTATAGATATAGGTTTTATGCGGCTTGGATAAAAGGGAAAACGAAGGATTTGTGGGTCGTGGGCCGGATTGGGTTTGGATCATACAAAAAAAAAAGATTGTATTGTACATAATAAAAAAGCTCCCGGCGAGGATCGAACTCGCGACCTTTCGCTTACGAAGCGAACGCACTACCACTATGCTACGGAAGCAGCTGATGGCATCTTTCTTTATACGTTTTTAAAATTGTTTAAAAGTTTTTTTATTTATTTATCTTAATGGTTAATGCAATGCCACTCCACTCTCCAATGTTGTTCCTATAACCCAAAGACGATTCTCTTTTCAGTGTGAAACTCGGGTCATCTTTCTCCCGATCCGGGGTGTTTATTCGACCCATTTGATCTTTGACTTCACCCAATCAATTCCCTCGCTTTTCTTGTTCGGATTTCATGCTTTTGGAAATCTAATTTCGCGGAAACCCTAGCGTATGCGTACAATTGGTAAGTACAAGAACTGGTTATATCCGAATGCTTATTATATTCATTTGTGCATAATACTTTAGGGTGTAGTCGATATGTCATTACAATAAGTTCAAGATTTTGTATTGAATATATGAATTTTGTATTTTGTACAAGAACTGGTTATATCCGAATTGATTATATGAATGATTTAGGGATTAGGGCTTTTGTTAGTGGGATTTCATTTTTCTTATTTTGAATATGTTGGAAACGAAGTGATATGAGGTTGATAACATGAGCGATGGAGAAGGTGGAGGGAGTTCAAGAGGAAAAGGGTCTGGTTTGAAGAAGAGGAGGAAGAATGACGAATTTGCACTGTCACTTGCAAGGATTGCAGTGGCCCAAATATGTGAAAGTGTAGGGTTACAAGGGTTTCAGCAGTCTGCAATTGATACATTATCTGATATAACCTGCAAATATATTCAGGATATAGGCAAGACCTCCAATTTCTGTGCAAATTTAGCAGGTAGGACGGAGAGTAATGTGTTTGATATAGTTCATGGGTTGGAAGATTTGGGTCTGTCCCAGGGGTTTATTGGTGCTTCTGATATAGGTCGTTGCTTGTCAGGGTGCGGGATTATTAACGATATTTCTCAGTATGTAAGTGTGTCTGAAGAAGTAGGATTCGCCTATTCAGTTCCTCCTTTTCCAGTAATTAGAGAACGGCAATCAATACCGAGTTTCTTTCATGCTGGAGAGATGCCCCCAATGGATAATATCCCCCCTTGGTTACCTTGTTTCCCTGATCCCAAGACATATATTATCCCAGCTTCAGTCAATATAGAAGAAACTGAAAGAAATCAGGATAGAGTTGACCAAGATCATATGGTTATCGGGCCATTATTATTGAAATCAGAACAATGTTTGGCTTGCAATGGGTCTCAAGTGGCTGTTGTTGTTGAAGTTGGGTGTAATGGTGTAAGGGGGCAAGTGAATAATCCTTTTCTTTCATCTCCTCTACAATCTGGGGAGAAGGAGGTTTCTTTGGTTTCTCTTCCTGCTAGCCTTGTGGAAGAAGATGTGGCGCAAAATTATAGCTTATGGGCAAATCATGTTTCTGCACTAGGGACATTTGCTCCGGCAATTCAGGGGTTTAAGAGCGATGGTCTTGATATCGAGGAAGGTAGCAAAAAGGTTGTTGTAGAAAGAAGACATGCAGTGGAATTAAAGTTTCAAATGGGCAAAAAATCCTTAACCGCTGCAAATAGACAAGGCAAAATTGGAAATGCGGAAGCAATGTCTTGGTTTGCAAATGATGACTCGAGAGATGACAAAAGAATGGAGAAAAGAGAAAATAGTGAAGGAGTCGATGGAAAGCATATGACATTGACACAGTTGTAAATCAGGAAGTTTAAAGTAGTGCTTGTATACTAGTTTGGAATTGTAGCAACAGATGCTAGTTCCAGAGTAGTCCATGTCGGAGGCATATGTCTATTACAAGGGACTCGTTCCCACGAACATGTTATTAGAGGTATTTTTGTAGTTCCAGTAATGAGCTTTAGACAATGATGATTCTTTTAAATTAAGATTTTTTTAAAACTTCACTGCCTTGTTTTATTTCTTTTCCTTGTGATACACATTTGTCCATTGGGTGGTTGCAACCTTGAGTTTGCTTGTCAATGAAATGGTGGCATGTTTTTGTAACTAATCCTTTTTCTAAATTGATGTTACTGTTTATAACAATGCACTTCCAGTATGATTCTATTTTCACATCAGAAATCCCCAATTCATGAACTGTTAGTGAAATCCAATTCTAGAATATCACTTAGGAATGGGCTTGGGCCTCTAGATGGGTGCATGACATGAACATATAATAAATTTTCTGAGATGATTCAAGAAAAACAATTCCTATTAATAGCTGAAGGATCTGTAAATTTCATAGGTACTTAAGAGGCTGATCTAACCCAATTTTTTCCTTCCACCTTAAAAAGTGTAATTAAGAACCAGTTTTCGTCCATGACCCATGTTAGATAATCTTCATATGGCTAGCTAAACTCATTATATCATCTTTTCTTTAGTTAAAGCTGACGATCCTAGTATTTCACTATAGTTAACAGGTTTTCATTCTGTGTGAGTATCTATGTTACAACACGAGTAGAATTTATTATTTAATTCTATATTTGCTTCATAAGATTTGATCTATTTATCTAGAGAAGAATCAATAGTTTGACTGATATCCAACTCATATCATGTGCTTAAAAGTCGGGGACGAACGATACCCCAACTTGTTAGTACTCCTCCTTTGCCATAAAAATTGCATGAGTTTTCATTTTGGGTCCTATATTAATTGAACAATATATTCTTCTTTGGGCAAAATTTAAACAAAATACCTATTTCCCCCATAACCCCATGGCTTAATTATCATTTACCAATGCCTTTGTGACATTGAATTTGGTTCACATTATTTACGTTGAAAATCGATAACTAATTTCTAGCATGTTCCATCAGTAATGTCGTGATAGACATTTGACGAATGGTCAAACACTCTATTAATATGCATGTAGAGTCAATTATTACAATAGGCATTTAAATTAAAATGGGTTCTTTTTCAGGGGATAACCGTGGGTGATAGAAACAAAGAACAACGTAAAATGAGAGAATGATAATCCTTACAAGACTTTAACCTGACACATACCAATCTAAAACCAAACCAAACCTAATACATCCCTCCCACCTCGAAAGTAGTGTTCGGGGGTAAGATGTATGCAAACCTTTTCCTTTATTAGGTTACTCATTGATGCTATGTCATTTTATCAATGGCCTTTTTGGGATAGCCCCTTGGGGTATGGAGTATGAGCTACCATTCTCTCTTTGACATGGCTAGTGGAGGAATGAGTATTCATTTGCCTAAATTCACTTGCCAAGTCAGACTTGATCGGTAAGGTCTCTTTACATAAGAATCGCTAGCTAAACGAAGGCATATTAAAGATTTGAGATTTTATTATTCCACATGTTGGTAAATAAGCAATCCCCATGACTCTTAAGGGTCGAACACAAGATCTTCATATCACAAAGAAGTAAACTAACTGGTTGCTTCATGGCCTGCTTCTTATTCATGGTTAACTGGAAACAGTTAAAAATGGTTGTGAGATTTGAATGAAAAGGTTTTGAGAGATTATTAGGGGGGCAATGCTTTATTATTACTGTTTTGAAAATGGTTGTGACATATGAATGATAAGGTTTTGAGAGATTAGGAGGGGAACAACTTTTTATTCATCACTGTTTCTATTCCTCAACATGGGATTGAAGAGTCTCTAACTATACCACTAATGACCCATTTAGTATTAGTAACCAAGTAGTTTTGCTTCTTTTATTTATTTATTTATAATATAGATGAGCCTTTTCTTCTTCTTCTTCTTTTTTTTTGAGAGGGGGGGGGGGGGGGGGAGAGAGACCTTAACGGCAGTCTTCATGGTGGTGATTTTGGCCAAGTAGGTCTCTGGTATGTATATTTGAGGAATAAAACCTGGGGTTTATCTGAAACTGTATCAGTATCCCAAAACGAGTACAGCTACGCGCTCTAGGAGAGCATCTATATATGTTCTGCAAATCTTAAAGTAAAAGTAAAAGCATGTTGTAGCATAGATCTTTGTTTCCATTCATGTCAACTTTTATGTTTTTTTGTGTTGTTATAAACAGAACTTGTTACTTGGTTCAATAATATTATACTTAAATTTCATCAACATCACATTGTCTTAAACTTGAGTTTTCACAAAAATCAGGGATATTTACAAACAAAATGATGTTACCTGATATCAAATTGGTGTACTTTCATGTCATGGTTGTCCGTTTAAAGATTATTTATATATATAGGTTATAGTATACAACCTCACTACCCTTTAGGGTTGAGACAAGGTCTGCTGACATCCTACTCCCCAAACCCGATCTTTGTAGGGGATATACTTGATTTAATTGTTTTTCCATCTGGCTCTGGTCATTTGCCTTGTATATATGTATGGACAAGCCTCAAAACCAACTTATATGTTCTTTTCTCAGGTTAACTGCTTTAATAATAGCACGTTCATGTTATCCAATTTACTACATAATTAGGGGGATAACCATGCCTTATTTTTTCTCCTTTGATGAAGCATACATATAGTCATCAGCATCTTAATAAAATTATGTAGTCATGGGATATGCCTGCGGAAACCTCATAACTAGAAAAATCAATTTACATATCATGTCAATTGTGCATTTGTTTTGCATGTTCATTGTTGTTCAGAAAGATTTCTGTATGTACATTTTGACCATCCAAAGATAAATCTTTATTGATCTAAAAAATGAGAAGGACACAGATGCTCTTCTCTAGAAATGTTATTCCTGGACTCGGTTGAGGGAACTAACAAGTGCATACCTATACGGCGGGAAATGGTTTGCAGCCAAGGATATATATACATAACTGCAGTTAGGTTTGTATTATAATTTATATGCATCAAAGTTACATTTTTGCTTTGCAGATACTTTCTTTCACTAATCTAAAGTTGTGCTTCTAAAACCAGCAAAAGATAAAGAAAAGGGAAACTGAGAAGGATGATGGGAAGAGGGAGCAAAATTCAGCTTCTACATGGGAAACAATTGCCTACGGTGCCTCGCTGGCCAATCTTGCAGACCGGTTATCTGAGCATTCACAACCTCGCTAACCAAGTCTTTAAAAATCAGGCGCTCTATATCTAACACTAGACCTGGAACCTCATAACAGTGCTCGTCCCAATCTTGTGACCTCTTATTCACATCTGCATTTATGATGTTTATCACATCATCATCCTCATCATATATGCTTCTTTCTGAGTTATTTTGGAGACTGTCTATTTCTGAGCACAATTCTTTCAGTAACTTGTCTCCATTCAGAATCCTCCCATTATGTTTATTGGTCCATGGCCGTAAAGGACGTAGCATGGCTAATTTGTGGCCAAGAACGTCATTCACAGTATCAAATACCATCTTTCTTCTGATTTTCTCATTGGATTTTGATCTTGTGTTCTTTTTGTGGTATTCATCATCTGTGAGCTCTGTGCGTCCTTTGGTTTTCTCCAAAACATGGAATAACTCATGGTTGATCAAATTGCCTGTTGGAGGAACCTGAACTAATGTGATGGTGCGGTCCAGATCTTTCAAGAATCCTGAGGCAAATAGTATCTCCTTTACGTAATCATGATCTCCAGTTTCACTCTCACAGGGAGATATTGCAATGTGATTGACAGTAGCAGCTTCAGTATTGGTGTTCAATAATTCAATTTTGTGAACTAGGCTGTTTATATTTGCTAGTTTTCCGCTATTGAACACAGAATACTGATCTAGGTTTGTGCTATTAGCCAAGTCATCGATCCTTGCTTGATCTTGTACTTCTTCAAAGCATAAATTCTCGTCATCTGATATGAGAAATAAATAACAAGTTTCATCAGCAAAATAATGGTATTGGAAGGTATTGGAATATACTTATATTATCTGCCAAAACCATACAAGATTAAAGCATGTGAATTCATTTTTTAAATTACAATTGGACTGCTGAATTTTCTTGTTTCATTTTGTATGATACGAATTGCGCATGTCACTGCTATCAGCAGTTGTTAATATGACTATGTGAATATGCCGTTTGAAAGCTATGTTTGATTAATTCGCATATATGTTATTGCACATATCCACTCTTTACTAGCTGCTTAGCTCATAAACCAGCATGCACTGAATAACCTACATTTCACAGTCCGATACTATGGCATGCATCAGGTCTGGTGAGCAGGTGCATTGTATGAGAGAAAACAGAAATAAGGTAGGTAAGGGAAAACGTACCATGAAAAGCATTAGATTTCTTCTTTACAGGAGATGGTGTGTCTTCTGTGTAGAATGCGTCAAGAACAGAGACAGGACTGGGTTGTTCCATGGTATGTTTGGCATGGTCAGCCATTGGCTTGTCTTCAATCAACCTTTCTGCGATATTACCCTGGGAAAGATGACACAAGTTGAAAAGTTAATATAAATTCAAGTCACTTCACCTGGTGAGTGTGTGTGTGTATGTGTGTCTGTACACGTTTGTATCTGTTATAAAGTATGCTCACTCACCCTGTGGTTTTCCTTTGGTCGAAATGCGCTATTGACCTCTTGGCTCCACTCGGTGCTCGTGACTTCTGAATCATTTTGTGAAGCCTGACTATTGCTTTCTGATTGGAAGGAAACTGTATCACTCTGTTGGCTAAAGTTTCTTTTTTCACTGTTGTATCCACACGGTTGCTCACTCTCTTGCAGTGGATCCATGGATTTGGCCTTCGGGTGTCTGGTTGTTGAGCCTAATTGAGTACGTTGCATACTGGGTTGCTTTTTGGTCCTGCTCCAATCAGATGATGGCCCATGAATAGATGGTTTCTCTATACCGTTCTTTGATCTTTGCAGTCTTGGGCTCAGAGATCCAGAATATCTTGAACTGGTGGATTTCTCTCCAGGCAGGTACTCCGGAAAGTTAGAAACTGATAGTGGTCTACCAGTTGCCTTCCTATCTCTCAGAGTTGGATCTATCAGCCGTTGCCTACCAATCGAATCTTTCCTGGCATCTGCGTGCTTGACTTTCTGAATATCTGTTATCATCATGGAATCTGAAGTTAGCTTGGCAGGTTTTGTGTTCCCATTTAGGAATTCAAGTTTCCTAGGAGGACTAATCCCCTTGATGGTGGGGGAAACTGGTTGATCATTTTTCTGGCTCTGCCTATGATCAATGCTGCTGTTGTCCAATGCATGGTCTTTGTCCTGTAACCTCTTTCTTGTCTTTTGCATTGCTTCTAGTATCTGCTTAAGGGCTCTGAGATCTTTCCCTGTTGTTTTAAACCCATGTTCAGTCAACCGTTTCTCAATCTCACCGTAAACTGAAGGGGAAGCGGTTTCAGCTTTTGCTGGAGCTTCCTTATTCTTGAACGGCTTCTGTGAGCCTCGAGCACTACCTTCCTGCTTCCACGGAGCTGTTTCCAAGGGTATTCTTGTAATTACGTTACCAACTCCCCTTTGAGGTGAGACAACCCTTGGGGAAATAGAAATACGATCGTGCTTTAATTCCTCCTCTTTTCTTGATGATCTTGAGCTCGAGACCAGTTCTTCACTTGAGCAGCGCTTGGTTTTCAAGGCCTCACTTTCATCAATGGAGGTTGTTAAAGCTTCCAGACCCATCAACCTTGCTACGACACTTGATGACGGCCGCTTATTACTTCTTGGCTCGTCGGTTTGGCTTGCGGGGGACTTTGCGTCACTACCCCGTTGAATTTCTTTTATTTGCAAGCTTCTTCTTGGTTCATTGGCAGAACTACTGATAAAGCTTTGCTTGCTGTCCAAGGATAACCTTGGAAGCTCTTTGACCTTCATATTGGATTTCGACAGATATCGTGATTCCCTTCCATCACACGAGAACCGTGATGCCTCCTTTACTTCCTTGACTGCCCATGGGATTCCCCTCAGCTTAGCAGTTTGATCGTTTCCATCATGTTGAATGGGTTTTTGGTACGGAAATGGCCTTGGGGAATCAACATGCTTCATCGCAGGACCCGCTCTTTCTTCTTTTGCTGCAGTTTTTATCGTTACCACACGAGGTTCTCTGGTCATCGAATCCCTGACTACATCCCTGATATCAGGTGATTGTATAAACAAATCTGGTGGTTTTCTGTGTAAGGACGGCGATGAAGAGGGTTCAGAGACTACACTTTGGCAAGAAGAGGATTGTTCTGTTTGAACTCTCTTACTACAATCTAAAGATGACAAAGCGGTAGATGAGCTAGACGAAGAAAATGAATTTCTTGATGATTCGATAGAGACTCGGTGCTTCTCTTTCATGACTACCTTCGGGGGGGTTTCCTGTAAGCAACCGAAAATCATGTATGCGTTCGTATTTCCACAAGTGAATTTATTTTTTAACCGTCATACTTGTAAGTTACCGTTGCAAAATAACTATATACTTGGTAAAATGCAAAAAAGAAACCAAAATGAGCGATTTTAGGCAAATTTCAATGGTTTTTTGTTGCATTTTAGCAAGTAGAATGACTAGGAAACTTATTCACTAGCATTTCTGCAAGTTAAGCAGAGTGTTGGTCTTACCTTAGCTTGCTCTGATTCATTGCTGCACTCTTTTTCACCGTTGTTACTTTGATCTAAAGAGGGATTGGCAATTCGTTAAGACATAGGAAACAAAAATGTTTATACATATGATGATCATATACACATATGATAGCTTACAAGTTACAAGACTGCTACTAGTAGTAGTTCATGTACACTGATGCAGACATCAAAAACATCATATTTTTTTTTAATAAATACACTTTCTTAAAATCTTATAACTTTGGTTCAACAAAATGAATTTCCATGTATGCACTTGTCAACTTATTGTTAAGAATCTTCTGCAAATATAATCATCATGAAACATGTTGCTGCTTTATAAATTTCATGAAACTATCTTGTGAACAGTTGATGAGTATCTATTGTACTTGTATCACCTACTTGTTTTACATGGCAGATATAAGCTCTTGATGATCAACTGTTTGCTGATGAACAAGGAAAAAGAAGGAACACACAACACAAGAACAAGAAGATGATAATGGTACCTGGAGGTAACCTCTTCTGGTTATGACCATGGCGGCGCTGACCAAGAAGGTAACGTCGGTCAAAGAGCTGAAAAAGTCCATTCATGCATCCTAATTGCTTCTGTAGCTCTTGTTTATCATCTCTTAAGGTATACACAACCTCCTTAGTAGACATTTGCATCACCACTGCTTCTTTCTTCTACTAAAGAAATCAAATACTTGAAGATCTTGTGAGATAAAAGATCATTGGATTGAAATCATAAAAGATGCTTTTCTTTTCTTGTGTTCAAACTAAAATTTATAAAGTTTGTTGCTTTTTGGCCTTCAAAGGAAAGACTACTAAAGGTTCAGAAGGGGGATTTGGTGGAATATATGGAAGCATAGTTCAATTATTTTTTGTGGGAATTGAATTGGGTGTCAAATTTTAAGAATGAGAGGGAAAATTGCTGTCATTTTGATATAATATTTTACAATTTCTAGAGATAGAGAGGAGAGTTTGTGGGTCAGATCTGCACTGGCCTTCCACTTTTCCATGTGGACAAATAATGTGGGTAGGGTCTGTTGTCTGGCTTCTTCATGTGGAGTTTGTCAGGTGATTCAAGTTTATAGTAAATTGCATGTATGCACTGGCAATTTCAACTTCTAAACCCTTTTTGCAAAACCCTTAATTTTTTCAATTTGACCAAACTACCCCTCACTAACCCTTCTAAAGGACAGTTTTGCCTCTCGTATTCTTCTTTCTGTCAATAGCTTTCATTTTTCTGGTGGATTGAATCAGTAATTTGAATGTTTTCTCAGTCTCTCTCTCTCTATCAGGTCATTAAATGGAAATGCAATGCACGTATCTTTTACTTTAGGCAATAATTTCCTTTTCCTAAGCAACCAATCATGCATCCAAGACTTGTACTTCATGCAGTAAAAGTATTTTCATCCTGAAAAGAATGGCCTAGCCTTGAATGCTTATTTAAATCCCATTATGACATTAAGGTGTCGTTTGTTTTTTAAGAGGTCTGAAGTCTTGTTTTACTTCTTATTAATAAGAGTTGGTGTTGAAGTCTAAAATCTGAATCAACAAGACTGTATGTTTCTGTAACGTCTAGAGGCGTCTTGAGAGAAAGAAGAGCATATAAACTGAGGTGGCGATAAGAGGTTTTAAGAAGTTGGGTCACCACTTCTTATTTCAGACGTATTTAATAGTTAAGAGATTCTGAAAACTGGATAAAAAGGAAAAAAAAAACAGTCTAAATTTAAAAAGGTCTAACGATTTAGACTTAAGAGCCATTAAGAGGTTTTTTTTTTTAAAACAAACAACCTTAATTGTTTGGTTTCACTTGGATGTTTATTGCTTATCCTTTGCCATGTGCATTTCTTTAGAATTTTATGTAATTCTGCTATCGGTGCATTCGTGTAGCCAAATGTTCTTCTTGAAATAAAATGTACGCAACATATGGTTATATATCTGTCCCCAGTAATCTTGAATGACGTGGCGAATACGCTTCATGGGGTCCACAACCCTGTGAAGTTGTATCTGATCGCAGCATCATCGGAAATCAAGAAACCGGTTAAATTGGACCATATAGGGGTGAAGTTAGGATAGTAGTCCAGGTACTGAATTGTACTTTTGCATCAGTATATTTACTTTAGAGGTTGTACACACCAGACTAGAAATGCATTAGGTGCCAAATCTCCTATCTTCTTTATGCCATTCTTTTAAAGATATGCATTACTTTCTTCATGTGCATCCATGTACCTATTGTTGCTTATGGTACAATGATTTATATGATAGTACAAGTGGTGTATGCATGCATGTACTCCCTTCTTGGTATTCTCTTTTAGTTGAAATGAAAGTATGACTCTGATTGCATGAGGTACAAGTCATATATGCATGATTTGTTTGTGTTTTGACTAATGTGGTTCTGAACCAAGCCAAAAGTAGTGATTAAATGTTGTATTATTGTTGTTGTATGCACATGATGCCACCTTCAAACTCCTAATAACATTCCTCCCCCACCTAATCACCATGTGCATCAACACCTTTCTAAGTGTTGTTGTATTTAGAATAAATGCAATGTTTAAATAAAAATAGGAACAATCATGGATTGTTTAGTAACAATAAATTTATGTGGTGCTAAAAATGTTTGTGTCCAATAGGATTTTTGAAATATCATTAAGTATGTGGGATATATATATATATATATATATATATATTTTTTACTTTCTTACGATATTTAGTCTTATTATTTGAAACGACATCTAGCGGATATATTTAAAAAAGAAATGATTAAAGTTGATATGGTTGGCATATGGAAGAGATGCTATATGTAAAAAAGGAGGGGGGACAAGGCATGTTACAAGTTATATTGATCACATGATATAAAAGTGTTGTAGATCTAAAATGGTGTGCTATGAAACATGGATCTGTGTTGCTAATAATTCAGTGAATAACAACATGATTTGATGTCAAACATTTTTCTTTACCCAACAGACTTCCCATTTTTTTAATTCTATGGAAAAAGAAGCTCATGTATATTTTTAGAGGCACTGTAACAGAATATTATATTTTGATTTGTATAGAAAACCTGCGAAAGAGGATAAAATTTTGGAATTTTATGGTTAAAATGGAAAGAATGAGATGAGATTCCACAAAAAATGGATGATTGAAGATTTGGATTTTAGCTTCTGCACATCTGCCTGACATGATATGATTATCATCTTCAATTTCAGTTTCAGGATCAGGATCCACCGTTCCGTACTTTTTTTTTTTTTTTTCTTTTTTTTTCCTTGCAAATAAGTTATATTGAGCATCTCTACTATTTTGCTAAGGACCGTTTATTAAACACTTATTCGGGTGAGTGTCTACCGAGTCTATCTTACTGGATGCATATGTGAAGAACTAAGAATCTTATTATGTAAGCGTGAAGCCAAGACAAGGATCGAGAACCTTACCTGGTAAGTGATGGTCGTTGTCTCTTACCATGGCTAGTGCTCATTGGGTAAATTTGTTGCATACGATGTCGTTTTTGTGGACTAAAATCTTACCCGGTAATTAAGTGATAGTGTTGAATTTTATCGGTACGTACTTAACCGGATAAACGTTCGGTAAATGGACCCTAAATTGGAGAGAAAAAGAGAGAGATGTGATCTCCAAATTTACAGAAATCATTAAAACCCAATAAGAGAGAGGGAAACAATATTTTAATCACTAATAAAAGACATTGGACTTAAATATTTATAAGAAAGAAATAATATTTTAGTAAATGTAATTAAATATTTTAATAATATAATTAATATTAGGATCTCTTAAATAGACTAGCTTTTAGAATTTGGATGTAATTTTTTTATAAATATTCTAACTTTTAAAACTCTATTTAAAAAAATGTAGCATAATTATTAGAAATGCTCTCAATAAATAGCATTTGAATTTATTTATTATTTATATTAATTAATTTGACATTTTACTTATTGGATAAAGAAAAGAATATGTATATTCTATCTACTTACGTAAGGTTTACTAGTTTTGTTAGGTTTGATTTGTTTATATTAGTTAATTTAGATGAAATTCAAGAAACCATGTAATATGTATAGAGGCCCAGTTAATTATAAATTATGGAAATGTTATAAATCATATAAACTAATCTTCATCGTTCATCTAGTCTAGCGAATATTTGGTTTCATAAATATATCGATTATTCTCTAATATAAAGCATCGATCATAAGAACTCTAATCATCTTTCAGAAATATTCAAATCATAATAAATAAAAATTCATCATTTCCATAAATATCTTAATTGATTAGTCTTTATGATTTGTAACATTTTCATGATTTCAATTTGATTTATCCTCTCTCTCTCTCTCTCTCTCTCTCTCTCTCTCTATATATATATATATATATATATATATATATATATATATATATATATATGGGGTTAATTTAATAAAAGTGTTTCATATAATTCTTTTTTGATGAAATTGTTCATATATTTTTGTTTATATAAAGAAAATTATTTCATATAATTCTTTTTTGATTAAATTGTTGATATATTATTGACTAATCAACCCTCATAATTAAGAAAAAGTGTGTGGGGGTGGGGGGGGGGGGGTGGGGGGGGGGGGAGAATATGATTGGTTGGCTTGAGTTTGCACAAATTAGGATGCTATATATATAGAAAGAGAGAGAGAGAGAGAGGGGTTCGGGGGAAAACCTAAAAAAAACGGAAAACTGAAGAACACTCTGGTAACCCTTGTGCATACAGGTAAATTATGTTGTTGTTTTTGTTTTTATGCACGTGCGAATGTTACAAATTACTTGTATGCACAAGTGCATACCGTCCAAATGAAGGGCTTTCAGGGTGTTCTTCAGTTTTCCATTTTTTTGAGGTTTTCCCCTGAACCTGACCCTATATATATATATATATATATGTGTGTGTGTGTGTGTGTGCGCGAAGGATCGTTGAAAAGTTGAGTTAATGATGAGAAGCGTGAGAAGTGGATCTGAACCGTTGATTTCTTTTAATCTCAAGTCCTCCCATGAATTGCGGCTTAGAAGGGAATTGATCTGGCACATCTCAGTGCATCTTATCTCGGTGCATCTCATCTTAATATGCGTTCATTTCTCATCCAACGGTCACTTCTCACCATTAACTCAACTTCTCATCGGAACTCAACCATATATATATATATATGTATATATATATATATATATAGGGTTAGGTTCAGAGGAAAACCTAAAAAAAAAAAACTGAAGAACACCCTTATAGCCCTTAATCTGGACAGTACGCACTTGTGCATAAAAGTAATTTGTAACATGCACACATGCATATGCACAAGTACATAATACACTTGTGCATAAAGACCAAAAAACCAACATAATTTACCTATATGCACAAGTGCATACCGTCCAGATGAAAGACTGTCAGAGTGTTCTTCAGTTTTTTTTTTTAGGTTTTCCCCTGAACATCCTCTCTCTCTCTCTCTCTCTCTATATATATATATATATATATATATATATATATATATATATATATAGGATTGGGTTATGGTGAGAAGGGTGAGAAGTGGTTATCAATCGTTGGATGAAAAATGGACGCACATTAGGATGAGATGCACCAGATTAATTCTCTTCTAAGCCGCAATTCATGGGAGGGCTTGAGATTAAAAGAGATCAACGGCTCATATCCACTTCTCACGCTTCTTACCCTTAACTCAATTTCTCACACGATCCTTCGCCTATATATGTAAGGTAGGTTCCGATGAGAAGTTAAGTTTAACGTGAGAAGCATGAGAAGTGTTAAACCGTTGGATGATAAATAGATGTACATTAGGATGCGATACACCAGATCAATTCTTTTCTAAGCCGTAATTCATGGGAGACATTTGATTAAAATTGATCAACAATACAAATCCACTTTTCACGTTAGTCTCAATTTCTCACAAGATTCTTCGCATATATATATATATGTATGTGTGTGTGTGTAAAGTGGTGGGAGTTTCTTTATGAAATGTGTATTTAAGAACCTCATAAATAACATCAAAAGCTCTCTCTCAAAAATGGCACAAAATACAGCAAAACCACAACGTAGGTGGCGTTGACAATTAATATGATATTATGATGAACAAGAGATTCTCTAAAATTAAGAAAATTATGGTTTTAGTTACATCATCATAACTTTCTTTAAAATGGAGTAAAGATTAGAAAGCGTGGATGCAATTCTTCAAATTAGAACTCTCCAAAAATGGTTATCATTTTGAACCAATCAGTTTTTCATTATATTTCGACCGATAAAAAACATTATTGTTAAACGTTTATGAAAGATAAATAATATTTTACTAAATCTATAATCTCAAAAATAGATAATCCGTTAAAATTGAATGTTGCTCTTTTTAAAAATTTTGAGTTTTGATTCTCCATTTTAAAGAATGGGTTGGAAATATTATAATAACAAATACAATGGGACTAGATAGAGAGTTTCAAGACACTAGTTCTCATTTTATTATTTTTGATCCAATTAAATATGTACATCTAAAATAAAGTATATAAAAAGTTTCTCATAATTTCAAAATCAAATTCTACCGATCCCTCTACATTAATTTTCAGGCACACATGATATACTATTAATGATGTAACTGAATCCGATCATGCGTGATCTTTTGATCATACCAGGTGATCATGGTACAAGATCTTTTTTCCTAAAAAAACTTTCATCTTACATCACCCGATTGCTTCTCCCCACAAATAAATCAACTCTATTTTCCATTTCTATTTTTTTCCCAAAAACATGTACATTTTAAATTAAAATGTTAAAAAGACAAACATCTTGGCAATAACAAAAAGAAACAAATCTAAATACCAAAAAAAAAATATCCAACACCAAATTATATTGCGATAATGAACTGTAATTTTAATGTTTAGATTATTTCAATGGCCTCTTCGATCCAAAAGAAGCTTTATGCCTAATAACAGGGTTTCGTACTTTCATGTGGCATGTAATCATCCATTGTGTAACATCAACTAAATAGACACTTTTTATGCATTGTGCGATTCAGAAATGACATGGAGGTCTACGTGTTGCTAGAATATTGGGCCGCTGCCAGCACGTACTGGGCATTCGAGAAGGCTGGAGTGCTTGAGTTGAGGCTACTTGTTTGGGGGTGAGGTGGGTTGGAGAGATGACTACCAACAACCCTCTCCTCCAAGTCCCAAAACCATGACCCAGGATTCAACCACCAAGCCTCTCAACATCCTAAACTTTTAAAACACAAATCTGGTAACCATGACTACATTACAAACCACTTCCGCATCGCAAATAGGAACAACTGTGTCAACATTATAGTATAGCAATGGGCATTCCATTTTTATTATCTACCAATACATCTCAATACCATATTTCTATCAATCTTCGAAACTGGTTTTCCACTTGATTTTCTTCCAGAATATGCTTTCAAGCAAGGTCAATGCTCCCTTCCCCTCAGGTGGTCATTTAAGGGCAATTCTCACTCATGGCTCATTCATAACAGTTAAAATGTCTTAATAAGCTCTGTAAAGATGATCAGTGCAGTCTGCTACAGGCCGAGTAAATTACATCAACCAGCAAATCGTAGTGTTATTGATGGTGTGCATCGTTGTTGCTATGAAACAAGCTTATTAAAAGTTGTTATAGTAGTTTGTGTTATGAGCGAATACTCAAGTATATCCAGTAAGAGCTAGTACAGATGAATAAAATTGGATGTTGTAATTATAGTTAACAACTAAAACATAACAAGTGCACTGCAGCTTGCTAATGCACATGTAAAGTAAGAACATCTGAAAATAGATGCAAAAAGCATTTGAAGATTTCGGTCCCAACCATGTTCAATTCAGAATTCTACTTGTACACATTAAAGAGCACAAAAAGAGTTCCAAAAATAGGAGTAAGATCATATGTGTGTTTTTAAATCACAGGCAGTAGGTTGCACACAAACAATGGCATCATCCAAGCGCCATGAACATTTTGCCCTACTGCACCAAAAAAGATGCTCAGCAATCATGAACACACGAACACGCCTGTGACGCTATGATTGAGCTTTCAGAAGCTCCCCTCATTTCTCAGGCATTCAATAAATAATAGAACCAGAACCTCGAAATAAAATTACGTAGATATTGAACAGCATACTAACAAGAAGCTGAAAGACATAGTTTTGTCTCCAAATCTGAATATTAAAAACAATACATAATCGAACAGTAAAACTACTTCTGCCGTCTATCAAAACAGATCAACAAAAATAACATCAGAATCGTTAATTTAAAACCCTAACTTGGTGCGGCGCCAGTGCCTGCGTTTAGCATTGTACCTGATGGTATTGTCGGTACGCATACGGATCCAATGAGGAATAGGCCTGTTCTGCCTCATCTTCTTCGCTAGCTTCTTCTTAATCATGAACGACTTGTGCGACGGCTGCAACCATCAAATACAATCAAAATCTTACAGGTTTAACAGGGATGATAGATTGAAGAGATTGTAGAAATATGAAACGATCAAATTCACAAAATTACCATGATTGATTCTGGTCGATAGGTGTCTCTGCCGCCGCGGAAACTATAAACCCTAGAAACAGCAAACGCTTCCGGCTTCCTTCCAATATGTACCCCAATAAATTCTCTCTCGGGGCGCAAGTCTTAAATATTTCACTTTACCCCCCTTAATTTTTCAAAATGCTTTATACCAACCCTTCTTATATTTGAATAATCACAAACGTTTGTATATACATATTGTTTCGACAATCCTTCAATATTCACATGTATAATCGTTATCATATATAAAAATATGCTTCAATATATTACATTCGAGCATAGTTTTTTGAGTAAATTACATTTTTCGAAAATGATGTATGATCCTTTTGTTATATTTTTGTTCCTTGCGTTTGCAATTAAAAAACCTTGGATTTTGTCCTTCCTCTCATTGACGACCGTTCAACTTTTTTTTGGTTAAATCTAGTTAAATGAGGAGCATTTTGATCACTTTACAAGTTATCACTATTAAAAAAATTTGAGTGCTACCTGCAAATATATATCTCACATGCATCTTGACCCCCCACTTACCACTCGAACACACACACCCATACACATTGTGGCCTCAATGCCTAATTGACACCCTTTTCTCCTCCATCGCTTCCATCATCGTAAACGACCTTCCACGACATGAGACCCACGCCCACACTACACCTCATCTTCCATCTTCCTCTTGTTTCCTTCCACATCTTTTCTATTGTCGTGGATGGAAGGAGGAGTTGCAGGGTGGGTAGGAGGGGAGTGGATTATCGTGGGAGAAGGGGCATGCAGAGAGGAAGGGGGGTAAAAGGTATTTGTTTTTAACATTAAACCAAATTTGTTGGAATTTTTTTTTTTTGGGAGGGGGGGGGGGGGTGAAGTGCATCAACGAGATGTTCTTGTATATATGATATCATGGTATAATTCTATATTTTAAATTTTAATATAAAATAAAAAAGATTGGTAACTTGTTCAAGGTGCCCCTTATTTAGTTGGATTTAACATAAAACCAAAACAAGTGTTAGTATGAGTGACGGAATCCAAGAAATTTTGCAAGCGTGAGAGAGAATTTGTAATAAGATTAATTATTAAATATGAATTTTGTTAACAGTGATGAATGTCAAGGACGAAAATGTAATTTAGCCTAATTTGTTTTATGGATGTTTACAAGTTCTATATTTTTTTTCTTTATGAATAAGTTTATAACTTACTTATTATCATAGTAATATAAATAAATGAATGATCATTTATATATTTTTATTAGGCAAGAGTTCAAAAAAAAAATATCCAACAAATTTTTATATTTTGAACGGTTAAGTATCTGAACTTTTTTTTTCTTAAATAAATCATTGAACTTTCTCGTTTTAAATAAATAAACCACCAAATTTCAAGAAATTAGTTGCGTATATAATTTTAATCTAAAAATTTACCAATAATTGGGTATAAATGTTTTAGATTAGAAAAAACTTTAATCAGTTTTGTCATTTCCAAATCATACATCATTTAAACCCCTTGCACTTAGCGCCATTGCTCCCCCTCGTCGCCCCATTCATCATGTGTTCTATATAACTGCCCAACCCATCACCGTTGTTGGGCCTTGTCGCCGATCTCCCTCTTTTTTATCAGTTTTTTTTTTGTTTTCGATTATCCCTCTTTTTTGATCTATGTATACGTACTCCATTAAACTGTTGTAAAAGAAAAAGAATCTAAAGACAAAAAAAAACATATAGAAAGAAGGCGGTCGATGGTAGGGGCCAATAGCGACGATGATCGTATGGAAAACGGACGACAATGGGTCAGCGAGAGGTTAGGCGCTTCCTCTTCTTTCAATTCAGCTAGGCAGACCGACCACGAACACTATAGGTGTGGGAGCGATCCTATGCCCCGACGATGGGGCCTTTTTATTTGAAGGGTGAACTTCAGAGAGTATCGTTGCTCTTGTTTGAGTAAAATCATGGTATCTTTATATAATCGTCTTTGTGGCTCATGTTGCTGTGAAGCCTCTGTGCTGTTGGTTTGACCATGTCGGGTAGCTAAATATTCTCATGTTCCAATTGTCGACAAAAAACCATTAATTGCAAAAATGATAACTTATATAGTTGCATTTTGATACTTTTTTGAAGATGATAAAGAGTTATCCTTAGATGTCCCTATTCAGTAGGCTTTATTTGAGTGAATCGGATGATCGGGCCGAGGGTTGCCCCCTCTTCCCTCATTGGCAAGAGTTATATCCTAGGAACATGGTCCTAGTAAGAGGGCGAGTAGTGCCGTTGGGTGCAACGGTTTGAATGACGCAAGGTTTGTGAAGGATAAATTTTATTCAATTTTTTTTACTTTAAAAATTGTCTAGTCGGTTACAAGTAGTTTTTTTGGGTTAACAAATATGTATGTAACTATTTCTTAAAAGTTCGATGGTTTATTTGTTCAAAAAAATGTTTGGAGTTTCAATTTTTCAAAATAAAAAGGTTTAATGATTTATTCATTTAAAAAACAATTTAAAGACTTAGGGGCCTTTTACGCAACGCTTAAGCGGTATACACTTGTTGGTAATTGTTAACACTTTCACTTAATTTATCAGGTAAGGTTTTAGCCCATTAAAATCAGGGGCGGATGCATGCTTTGCTTGTAGGGGTCCTAGGCCCCCTACAAATCCCACCATTTGTTTTCAAAAAACCTATAAAAAATCTTTTTTTAAGTAAAACTATATTGGGCCCCCAACAAGAACAACAAAAGGGCCCCCAACTTCATGTTCTGATTCTAGTTTTTTTAATCAGTCCATTTTGTCGTACATATTCGACAACACTCTCATCTTTGAGTCCAAACGAAAGACCATTCACCACTAGGCACAGGCTCTCTGCAACGTGCAATTTTGTTTAGAATCTAGATACTACTGCAATGTGCAATTTTGTTTAAAATCTGTTTAATTTTTCACCAGGTTTATGATTAATTTTTCACCAGATTTGTTACAAATTGGTTAATTTCAAGTGCAAAATTTTGTTTAATGGTTTGTTCCTCCAGTCATCGGTTCATTATTATAAAGCAATCGAATTTTGTATTAACGTGTAATGTGTTCATTTGCTTTAAGTTTAAACGAAATAGAAAAATATATAAATAGTAGTATAATGTGTCTGTTTAACCGAAATACTAAAAAGTTAAAAGAAACCGAACCGCATAAATTATCTTTTTTCAGTTAACTGAACTGTTTAAGCCGAAAACGAATATGCCAAAACAATTTTGGTTCAGATGAATATTTCGGTTTTGAAATTTTTTCGACATTCTAAAAGTGTGTCCCCAACCAAAAACGTTTCTGGATCCGCCACTGATTAAAATGACATCATATGCAACATTTTTATCCCGTAAGCGATTACCGGGTAAGAGTCGTCACTCTCACTTACCGAGTAAGACTCTTGGTCCTTTCCATCGCTCTTATCAGGGTAAGATTATAATCATTGTCATGTTCATCCAATTAGCTAAATGAGCCGGTAAACACTTAGGTGCCGTTTGTTTTTTAAGAGGTCTAAAGTCTGAAGTCTTATTTTAGTTATGATTAATAAGAGGTGATGTGTAAAAAGGTCTGAATGATTCAGACTTAAGAGCCATTAAAATGTTTTAAAAAAAAAAACAAACAACCCCTTACTTGGTAAACGTTTAAGAAAACGACCCCTTAATCTATACTATATTAGAAAGCATATAGAAAAACTCTTAGGTGGCGTTTGGTTCGTTGGAATCCGACGGAATTTGAAGGAATTGGAATGGTCAATTCAATTGACCAAATTCCATTCCAGCGCTTGGTTCATCTTTTGAGTTTTAACAAGGAATTCAAATTCCACAAATGAAGAAATGTAAATTCCTTAGATTATAACAAGGAATTTCAGTTCCTTCCTACAATTTTTAAGAAACACTATTATACATTTATGCTCCTTTATATTATTGCATTACATTCTATTCCACCACGATGTATGTCACCACCGCCATCATCGACATCGCCGACGCCACCCATTACCGCCACTACCATCACCACCCGTCACCGCCGCTACCACCATCACTTGTCGTTGCCGCCACCACCACCGTCATAAGCATCACCTCCACCACCACCACCACAGTTGTTGTCGCCACCACCCGTCATTGTCACTACCAACACCACGTTTACCTATCGTCACCGGCTCATCGCCACCACCACCGATCGTCACCGTCACCGCCACCGCCTCCACCACCTGTCACCATTGTCGCCACCACAACTTATCGTCACTATTGCCCCCACCCCCACTAGTCGTCGTCACCGCCGCCACTCGTCGTCACCGCCGTCACTCGTTGTCACCACCACCGCCACCCGTCGTCGCCGTCATCACCATCGCCATCGAGAGCACCAACCCATTACCACACCCACACCATTGACACCATCAGCGCCTCTGTGGCATCACCAATATAACATTCAATAAACGAAATATACACATTTAAATTATTTTGACAAATTCCATTCCAATTCATGCCAACCAACACACATGGTCAAACATGATTAAATTTCATTCCAATTCCTTCATATTACAATTCATTTGACAGATTCCAATTCCGACAGATTCCATTCCGTGAACCAAACGCCACCTTAAAAACAAAATTTCATGCATCATGTATTGTTTATCGATGCATATTACTTAAATTTCAAGATTACAAAGTAAATGATACACGAGTATAAATTTTTAAAGCTAGATGTTTGAATTTATAATTAACTGATAAGCATAGTCAAATACAAGATAAACATATCATATAAATATAAATAATATAAAATATAAAATATAAAATATAATTTGGATAATCATTGAATCTAATAAAATACTTAATTATTACTATTATTTTATAAAAGACAATTCATTATTAAACCTAAGATAAATTATAAGTGTAATAAAAATTAAATTAGATAAATTTATAAAAAGATGTTATTGCTTTCTCAAAATCACAAAAAAATGTATTATAAAATCGATAAAAATGAGAAAGTCTTTTTAATATCCCTTTTCATTTTGAATTTAAGTTTTTCCTAAAAAATTGGTGTTTTGGTAAAAAGAACAGTCAATTATCATTCAATTGGGATAGACATGTAACTATAGGGGGTAAAATATGATTATTAAATCCTGAAGGACCAAACAGAGATGTAACTGCTAGATTTACCGTATCCCTCTGTAGTCGTCTATCCCCTGGTTAGGGTTTTTATTCTGTCGTGCACTCGTACTCCAATAACTCTCTGCTGCGCTGAGTATAGATACGAGTCGCACCGTTGCAGAGAGTAGCTTCTACCACCACCACCGCTACCAACATGACGACCGTCGTGCCTACATCTGAGGAGGATCCGGCTCTCTCCGTCGTCCGTTTCACTGCCGAGATTTCCTGGGTGGAAGCCGGACCTGAGGTATTCCAAAACCCCGTTAATTTGCAACACACTGTACGCCAAAATCACTGAAACAACTTTTAGTTGATTTGATTTTCGTTGACGTGAAATAGCCGTGGAAACTGTAGTATATTTAGGCGTATATTGATCCGGAATTTTGTGATTACTTTAACATGGTGTATTTGCTTAATTTGTGTTGAAATTTTATGAACTGCGGCTCAGGTTGCTGAACCACAAGTGACTAGTTTGTGCTTGGAGGCCCAGGAATGCATGATTGCCGGCAGATGGTTGGATTTGGCTTCACTAATGCTCACCTCTGCTGATTTAGTATTTTCTAAAGCTTCAGAAAAAGGTGAAGTTCTGTCTGGTGCTTGATTTTTCTGATTGTATCTGCTCCGTGTTACCTTGATTAAAAATACAGACTGTTGCATTTGTATCCCCACTCAAGTTGAGGTACTGATATGAAATTTGTTGTGTTGTAATACGGCGTGCTGTTTAAATTTTGGGATTTCCAAAATTATTAATTGAAAGCCCACCGAGGAATCGAAGAATTACAGATGAATGTACAAAAAGAATGGCTAGCCCACTCCTACGGAGGCAGGAGGAGATAGAGGAATTTTTGTCTTTGGGCATTCTCCTCAGTCTTGAAAGGCGGATTGACAAGTGCGATGAGGAGATGGAGATTCCAGAAAAGTCTACGAATCTTCCTCCTTTTTCCCAATAAGTCGACGGCCTTACCCCATTGGGAGACTTCGAATAAACTGGAGTACATATGGGATGATAACTCTGAAAGAGTCTCCTCTTTCTTCTCCCCTAATCTGTCTTTCTTTTCGTTGCGTAGGGGAAGTGAGTTGGCTGTTTCGAGCTAGGGCTATTCCCATACAAGTTTCAAATTCTAATAGAATATTATGGGTTTTTTGCATTTGTAGTGGGCATTCTTTAGCGGATCAAAATTTTATGTCGGAAAAGTAGGACATGGCGTCATGCACTCATGCTTTGGACCTAAGAAGTAAAAGGGAAATGCAAGAACCATTCTAAGATCCTTTAAAGAGTTTAATATCAACTTAAAACAGTGATGCTCTGACTGAGGAGATTTGTACAAATGATGGTATATGTCATGGACTCATGGCATCACATCCTCGACAAGTATTGTTAACATATTATGTTATTGAAATGGGCATCCAGCAGTGATGTGTCAAAGACATACTCTCGGTCTTATGTGTGATTTGACCCACGGGAGCTATGTTGTCTTTCCAATGTTGCATTTTTTTTCTCTTGCTATTGTCATAGTCATATTTTCTAAGAAAAATATGCAGGGGTTTTTGTTCTGAAATGCATCTCACTATGAGTTGCTACTGCCACCATTGGTGTACCAGTTATTTAGATACTAAAATCAGGATGTGTTCACATTTATATTCGTTGAAATCTTATGCAGTGGTTTTGTAGTGCCTCTTTTTTGTTTTCTTTTCTTTTAGCTCTCCTTATAAAACATTTTCTTGCTTTGGCATTTGCTTGTCTTTACCTCAGATCTGGAGTGCATCTTCACTGTTATTTGCAATCTTGTTAAGAAGCCTGAAAGCCTTGATGAGTCACTGGAGATGGCAAAGCTCTTATCCACAAAAATTGCCCAACAACCACACGAAAAACCTGCACTACGATTGAAGATGTAAGCTTAGATTGTTACCATTATGTGCCTCTGGGCGAAGCATTGTCTTTTGTTAATTTTTCTCCCTACTTCTTCTCCAGCTTGTTCAATCTGTACAACATGTTAGAGAGCCCTTACGGAAGGTTCATTGTTTACATGAAGGCCCTTGATGTGGCAGCCAATGGGAAGGTCATGGAACATATTGTACCTTCCTTTCAAAAGATAGACACCTTATTGAAGGAATGGAATCTAGGACTGAAGGATCAAAGAGAACTTTTCCTTGCCATCTCTAATATTTTGAAGGAACATAAGAGGTAAAACAAATTGATAGAACTTGCTGAATCGAACCTTCTTATAGTTTCACTGAATTAGTGTAATACTTTCTTTTCTGCTTAAATGGAATTTCAGCTCTGCTAAGGAAAACTTGAAGTTTCTGACCAAGTATCTGGCAACGTTCTCCGGCGAGGAGGCACATACTATGGATGAGGCAAAGGAACAAGCCGCTTACACCATTATCGAGTTTGTCAAAGCACCCGATATGTTTCAGGTATCATATATCTAACTCCACTCCGGTACCAACAGATGTGATCAAGTAATTACTTATGTTATCAATTATGTGAAGTTTTCTTGGAGTTCCTTAATCTTTGTTCTGACACTTTCTTGCAATGCATATGAACCTGATATTTTAAGCAATAGTATATGTTGGGTGCAATTTAGTTCACTGGATGGGGTTAAATCTAAAGTCAGGGTTTTTGTTGCAACTTAAGAGTTAAGAATATGGACCATTCTTGCCCAAAAAAAGGAAAGGAAAGGAAAGGAAAGCAAACTCATCAAAAAGGTTTGCCTAACCTTAGGAGTGTACATCTAACTTTAGGAGCGTACATAGTTCGAGTTATTTTACGTGGATAGGAGACCACATGATGAGTGTAGACTGTAGACGTTCCAACCTTCTTAAGGAACATTATGTGGTTTAAAAAGTTTAGGACATAATTTAGCTTTATAAGGGAAAAGTACACTTGTTGATCTGAATTCGCTTCACACCTCACCACCCAATATAATTGCAAGCTTCTAATTTGGCACAACATAGCCAGTGAACAGTAACTGTTACAGAATAAATCACTATCACATCTGTAACAGAATCAAGTAAACCATGAGGAGACTACGGCTCAAAATTAGGTGATTTTCGGTAAAAAAATCGGGTAAACCATAACAGTTGCACTTCACATCTCACCACCCGATAGAATTGCAAGCTTCTAATTTGGCACAACATAGTAACTGTTACAGAAAATAACCGTCAGCAGATTCCTTGTATCTTCAGTACTTAGGCTGTTGGTACTCTCACTCTCCATAGTAGTTTGTACGGCATACATTTTTGCAGGCAAGTGCTGAACCTGCCATTGCTCATTTAGTGATACTAATAACTCTTGCTCTTTCAATGGTGAAAATCACACCCAACTTAGCGTCTCTGTATATCAGGGCATGTTCTAGTCAAATACAGTGATCTAGTCTCATCTATTTATCTGGCTCAACCCTATTCATTCTATGTCCTTTAATTTAAGCTGTTTGTTAATTAATGGTTCTGGTCTGATCACCGAGTTGGTAGGTTTTAGATGATTACTGTTCAGGGGCTCGAGCCACTTGGTAATTGTTTCTGATTTTGCCAGCATTGTAATGTTTTTTTTCTTTCTAATGTATAATACTTGGTTTACTGTTAATCTTTTTTAACAATCATGCAGTGTGATCTGCTTGAGATGCCTGCTGTAGCACAATTGGAGAAAGACGCTAAGTATGTCTTAGTCTATCAGCTTCTAAAGATATTTCTGACTCAGAGGCTGGGCAAATACCTGGATTTTCATACAGCAAATTCTGCATTGCTGAAAAGCTATGGTGATTACCAAGATCAGATTTGAATGAGTTGCTCTTGTTTCAAACTCGAAGGGTGTGTTCTTGATTTACACTTTTTTTTTTGCCACGGTTTAGGTCTTGTCCATGAAGACTGTATAGCGAAGATGAGGTTGATATCAATGGTGGATCTTGCCTCTGATGAATCTGGCCAAATTCCTTATCCTTTAATCAAGGATACTCTCCAGGTACACATACTAAGCTCATATTTCCTGGCTGTTTACAACTTTACATGGTTTTTGATCACTATCAATGCGGGGTTCGTTACAGATAGAGGACGACGAGGTGGAACCATGGGTGGTAAAGGCAATCACGGCGAAACTGATTGATTGTAAAATTGACCAGATGAATCAAGTCATTAAAGTCAGGTGTGTAGACTGTGGTTTCTGGTTCTTTAATTCATCGCTTGAAATCATCAACTAACTAATTTACTGAATCATGTCCTGTGTAGCCGTTATAGTGAGCGTGTGTTTGGGCCGCCTCAATGGCAAGCTCTACGATCAAAGCTGACAACATGGAGGGTAAAAACATATCTAGACTAAACATGTGATTGCTATCTGTTGCTTTTACTTGAATCATAAGTTTTGGAAATAAATTTTGTATAAACATATAGAGTAGTATGTGATCCTCGTAAATAAATTTTGTTTTTCAGGGTAACATTGCAAATGTGATAACAACTATTCAAGCGAACAAGGCTACAGAAGAAGGAAGTCGATCGATGCAAGGGTTGATGATACGTTGAGATTTTTTTGTTCATTTTGTCATCAGTAAGTTCCAAAAGTACCACACAGAAGTAGTCTACTTGTTATCTGTGCTTTTACTTGAATCATAATTTTTGGAAATTTTGCCCTCGATTTGAGCTCTAGTTTTACTTTCTTTTTGGTTTGAATTTGTACTGTATTATTAATGAATTCATCAGACAACAACAATCTTTGCTTCCTTTTAGTCTTGGATTCTGCTGCTGCTTCTAATAATCTTCATGAAGCATGAAAATATCATTAGATATATGAAGATTGGTGCCGAACAACTTGCATTATCGATCAACATCTTATTAGTAAGGTTGCTTACTGCCTAGAGTCGTAATCCTCACTTACCTTAACGGACAACATTTTTTGGCTATCAAAATTGATTGTTGGTAAGCGTCTCTTACGTACTGAGTAAGATTCTCGGTTATTTCTATGCTTCTTACTGGAAAAGATTTTCGGTTCTTGTCATTGCTCATCCATGACACCGGGTAAGCGTTTGGTAAACAACCACTAAGAGGTCATTTACTAAATGCTTATCCGGTGTCTACCAAGTAATTTTCCTCACCGGATGAACATGGCAAGGGATAAGAACCTTACCTGGTAAGAGCAATGATAAGGATGGAGAGTCTTACCCGGTAAATGAGGGTAACGACTCTAATTACCCGGATTAAGCGCTTACCGGGTAAATTGTTGTATACGATACCGTTTTGATATACTACAATCTTACCTGATAAAATAAATTATAGTGTTGACTTCTACCGGTAAGCACCTACCGGGTAAGCATTTGGGTAAACAGCTTTGTGACAAATTGGTTGAATTCATACATTCAAATATGACTTTGTAATTTATTAGTTGATGTCATTTGTATTCAACATATCAGTATTCGTTTCCAATTCCTTAGAAACATGAATTCTATAATACATTTGAATATTTTTATCAAGTACAACAAGCAATGAAGATTAAATTCTAGAAACAAACCAAAGAAGTCGCAGAAATAAATGATTATGATAGAAATGACATTTACATAATTTATTAGAAACTCAAATCTCTGAATAAAGTTTTCGTTTTTCAACATGTGTATTTCTTAATAAAATACGGGAAAATCATATTAAGTTAACAAAAATTTTGTTTATGGACAAAAAAACTTCAAAACTTTTAAGAACCGTTTGATTAGTTTTTGATGTATTTAGATTTGGAATTAGAAGGATTTGATTCAACATATGTGTAATTTATATGATTTGGAATGAAAGTGAATTCCGTTATTAATAGATAATTTGTAAAAATAAATTAAATGATTATAAAAATAATAAACTTACATTTTATTACAAAATTAATGTTTTTAACATTATTTTAGAAGATTATTACAAACAAGCCCTATGAAATACCGTGAACCCTAATGTAATTTTAGAAATCCAAAGTTTGTGAAATTTTAATGAAATCCCGGGATTTTAATTCCAGACTTTCTTTAAAATCAAATGTAGAATTGAAATGAAATTAAATTCCAAAACCGAAGAACCTATCTACTTGTATTATTTTGAATGCAACTTAACTTATGTAAATAGTTTACTTTTCCTATATTTTTTGGTATTTATTTTTACTTTTATTCGGTAAGAATTGAACTAAATGAAACAGTCTGATTATTTGATTGATTACTTTTTCTAAAAGAATGCATTAAAGTAAAAAAGATTGAAAATGCTTTGAGTTCTACTACATGGATATGGGTTTTTGCTTAGATATGCATATAGGCCAAGGATAATTTGCAACCCATGTAAATCTTGCAACCCATGCAACCCACATCTTAACCGTTGGATCAATGATAAGCGGTTATTTTATTTTTATTTTTTTGTTTTTTTTAATTAAAAATATTAGGTCCAAATCTATTGTAACCGTCGATCATGAATCAAACGGTTAAGATGTGGGTTGCATAGGTTGTAAGATTTGCATGGATTGTAAATTAAACTACCCCTATGCATATATATATATAAAAGATTCAAACAATATTTTGGTTGATGTCAAATATGTATAAAAGATCTCAAATTTGCCTTGGGGTTCACAGATTTGCAACGGTAGGAAAAATGATTTTGTTGCAACGTTAGGAATATAAATAAAATCAAAAAGCCTCTATTACAAATGTTCTTGATTGTATATATATTTTTAAAATAAAATAATGTGAAAATAAAAATTAAGGAAGTTTTGGTTTTAAAAAAGGTAACCCTAGAGTAAACTACGATCTTCGTCCCTGTCATTTTTTAGAGGTTCTGATTTTAGTCCTTATGATTTCAAAAATATGTTTATTATCCCTATAATTTACATTTTATTTCTTTTTCCGTCCTTGGACCATCGATGTTACTAAAAGGCCGTTAAACACTCCCCAATATGTTAAAAAAATGTTGCATATAACTGATTTGTCCTTTTATTTTATAAATTCCTTCTTAAGTAGTGGCATTGTTTTATTGTTATAAAAAAACAATAATCAATTAATTAAACTTTAAAGATAAAAAATAATAAATTATTACATTTACAACTCTTTTTATTTATTTATTATGTAACATTGTTATTTATTATTACTGTTATAGAATATTTGTTTTAATATTATTTAATTTTGCGTCATTAATTGTATGTAACATTTTTAATGTGGACTGATCGAAATTACACCATTAAGACATTTCTAATAAATACATCATTTTTTATATCCATACGATTTCGTAGGTGATGCGTTAGTTTCATCAATTACTCTAGAATATATATATTAATAAATTAATTATGTAAACTTTTTGTTATAAACCTTTAATTTGTAGCTAGTGAAAACAAGTTTGTAAAAAGAAACTATAAATCACTATAGTATGATAATATGTAATATATTGATGAGTAAATTAAATGTTCATGCACCCGAGATAGATTAGTATTACCAAAACTAGTAATTTAGACATTTTTTAGTTCATCTTTTAAATTTATAATATTTTATTTCAATAGAAGAGAAAACAAAATCAAACAACGTTGGGAATATAACAAACACGATCCAATAACAGTTGGATTTCTTTGTAGAAGATTAATATGACGAAAAAAAAATATAGAAGATTGATTAAAATGAATATTTTTATTATAATAATAATAATAAATAAGGATTGTAGAAATAATAATAATTTATTAATTCTTTTTGTTTTAAACTTAATAACTGATTTTCTTGATCGGAGGGCCCGCCCCCCTCTGTATAAAAAAAAAAAAAAAACTTAATAACTGATTAATGTCTTTTATAATAAAACAATAAAAACAAATGTCTTTTTATTTAAAAGGGACTAAAATGATAGTTTAGTAAAAAATAATGATTTAAAATCTAAAGAAATCTATAATGATAATCGTTTGAGAAATGGAAACTATTCATTAGGAAGGATCCTTACCTTAATTAAATCAAACAACCCCAACTCAACTTAACCCACTTTGTATTTATTTAAGGGTGTTGTTTTTCCTACCCCTATAAAACCCCATACCCCCTCCTACCATCCTATTTCCCTCACATGTCAGACACAAGATACTTCCAAAACATTATTTTTATTTGATTTTTAATACATAGTTACATTTTAAACCCCTATAATTATTTAGTTAATTTACTTTATACCTTTTTTTAATTTTAATTTTACATCATTACCATATTAATACATATAATCGTATATTAACTAAAATACGTTAAAAAAATACGTTTTAATTTTAATAAGTTACACCATTATAATCGTCTCTTCAATACCTACGAAATAAGCCCAATATTAAATATTTTTGGAGTTAATTATTTTATTATATATCATAAATATACTACATAAAAATACCGTGCTCGTTTATGTTCGTTCATTAAGATATAAACAAACGTAAACGAACGAACACAATGAATAAAAACCAACCACCATTAATCATCATTTAGTTCGTAAAAAATAACATAACAAAATGAAAAACCGGATAAATTTAGGAGGTATAAAAAATGATTTAAAAAAAAATAATTTTATTAATATTTTTACACATTAATGTTATAATATATAAGTATATTTATATAGAGTCTACTTATTTTGTAAACCCATTTTATTCTGTGAACTTGTAAACCAAGGGTATTTAGGTACTTTTTTCAAATTCATAATTTTAGGAATAATTTATATTTTTAGTAACAACCACATTTCTTAATTTTCTAACTTATCTCCATCTCTCTCTCTTTCATGATCCATCATCACCATCCAGTTCCCGACAACGTCATCTGTCTCCGATAACCTCCCTCCAAATCCAGCGAATTTCATGAACTGTTAGAGTTTCATAAACTGTTTTTTCATAAGCTATTTTTTCGAAATTCTCAAGTTTTTTTAACTTTCATAAACTTAAAACAGTTTCGAAATTGGGAGAAGGACACCGGAATTGGATGAAAAGTTATTAATTCAAAATTTTAAAATTTAATTATTTAACACCTATTCCCAAACTACCCTTTCCCTATTTTTTTTTTATAAATTTAAATCCGGAAATTTCTCAACCGTCGATCAAAATAATGGATGACTTAGATTGGTTTACATAGTTCACAAGATTAAATGGGTTTATAAAAGAAGCTCCCTCTCTCTCTATATATATATAAACAAACATAAATGAACATAAACGCACATAAGCGAACGTAAACGAACATAAATGAATGAACGAAACCATTGTTCATGTTCGTTTATTTAACTAGACGAACAAAAAAATGTCTTCATGTTCGTTCACTTATTAAATAATGGAAAACATCATCGTCATCGTCATCGTCATCGTCGTCTTCACTCATCACCGTAAGAAATGGAAAACAACCCTGTTACTATCATCATCAGACCCGTTTTAATCCCTAAAATCATCATCGTCCTTCCCCTTCATCCACCTCCTCCTCCTCGTTGTTTTCTGCTTCAAAAACAAATGAGGAGTTAGAGGAACTCAAAAACCTACGTACCAAAACCGACGACTACAACCGCATGCCGCCGCTGAAATGCACCTGGACCTTCCCATGCCATAATCTTCTCAAGTTAAACACCGACGGGAGTTCCAAAGGAAATCCGGGTCCTTCAAGTTTCGGAGGATTAATCAGAGACAACAATGGAAGATGGGTGTGTGGATACATGGGAAAGATGAATGGAAGACGTTATACGGCCCTTGAGGCTGAAGTTTGGGGAATATTTCAAGGTCTCTGTTTGATCAAAGAAATGAATCTGTCCTTCTTGCTGATTGAAACCGACTGTCTGGCTGCCGTAAGGCTTACGGTGAAACTACTCGATAACGATCATCCTCTCAAACGTGTTATCGACGCCATTAAGGGATTGATGGTGGAGCAAAGGTGCACCATCGTTCATACAAAAAGAGATGGCAACCATTGTGCGGATCAGTTGGCGAAACTGGGTGGAAAGCAGTCGGAGGAATACATGGTGTTGGAGAAGCCACCTGCGTTGTTGATGCCGTATCTGTTACGAGACATTGAAGCCGCTTCGGATCGATGATCAGTTCCAAAGAGATCATAATCACTAGTACTTAATTTCTCTCTGTTAACACTACTACTGTTGTTGATAGTGTTATAGGTTCATTTGTATAGTTTCTGTTAGAGGAAATATATGTTCTGCAAATGTGCGGAATATATATATATATATATATATATAGGTATACGTTGGGTTTAACTTGTTGAATTCAATTAATACAGTCTAGTTGATTACACAGAAATATTGTGTTGAAGTTCCTTTAATTTCTTGAAAATGTGAAAAAGAAATTATATGCATATGCATTTAATGATTATAATTAAATTATATATGAGATTAAATGTAGTGTTTCTTGAACTACTGCTTAATTATAGTTCGAGAAAAATAAAAAGATTTGATTCATGTGCATTTTATTTTTCTTATAAAAATAAAAGGATTTGTTATCCTTTTATTTTTATAAGAAAAATAAAATGCACATAAAAGGATTTGTTATTATGTTAGAACTAGATTAAATATATGAAATGAGAGAGAGTAGAGAGAGAGTGGGTGTGAGAGAGTGTGGGGGGTGGGAGTTCGAGAGAGTGAGGTCAGGGCTCAAAGCATGGAATGGTAGGTACAACGTCAATGTTCCGGATCAGCTTACCAACAGAATCAATCATCAGAAAGAGAGATTCTTTTTGTTTTTTAACTTTCCAGAAAAGTGGGAGGTGGCACATCTATGGAGAATGTTCAAAAGATATGGAATAATTACAGACATTTATATGGCTAAAAAGAAATTGAGGAACGGGAAAGAATTCGGGTTCGTGAGATTTAAAAGAACAGGTAAAGAAAGTCAATTGGAGAATAATCTGAAAAGTATATGGATTGGATCTTTTAAGTTGCGGGTATTCAGGGCGGAGGAGGGAAGGAAGAGAAGCAGATTGGTAGGTCAAGGGCAGCAACATAAGGAAGATCAGAGTGACCGGGTAGAGAGGAAAGGAGGAGAAACGAAACCGTACAAGTCTTATCTGGATGCAGTCAAAAATGGATACAAGAATATGGATATCATGTCAGCTGGGGGTCAACTAAAGATAGGTAGAAAGGAGGACCAAATTTACGATCAAGATTTAGTCTTAGGTGAATGGAGAAGTGAAGAAAGCAATAACGATTTCTTAAAGTTGTGCGTTGTGGGAAAGGTTTCGTCAACAGATCATTTAGAGGCGATAAAAAAGCTGTGTGCAGAAATATGGTTAGGAAGCAAAGTGAAATACCTTGGAGGAAGGCAGGTTTTGATCAAGTTCGGTAACGAGGAAGAGGTTCAAAGAATTGTAAACGATAAAATCCACGAAATTCACTTCTGGGTTAAGGACCTTAGAAGATGGTCCGAAGGTTATCGGGCGGCGGAAAGATTGATATGGTTGAAGATAACCGGGGTGCCTCTTCATGGCTGGAAGGAAGATGTGTTTACGAAGATTGCTAGCAAATGGGGTAACGTTATAAGAACTATGAATTGTGATCTGATAGATAACGATAACCTAGCTTGGGGTAAGGTGCAAATCTGTACCTCAATTATGTTGGCTATAGATCAATTAATCAACATTAAAGTGTGTAATTTTTTTTATCGAATTAAAATAGAGGAAGAGGATAGCTCTTTCTCTTCGTTCATGGAGGATCAATCGGTGATGCAAGAGGAGGTGGGGATTGGTAGTAGCGAGGAAAATTCGTCACAATTAGGTGGGTCGGAAGATGATGGGGTCAGCGAATCGGAATGGGTGGAAGAGAGTCAGTTCGACGAGGAGGAAGGTCAATCGGTGAACGGGGGTAAAAGAGAAACACAAAGAAACGGAGCCGGGGAGGAAGGGTCGGCTGGAGATCTGGGGGGGTACTCCGGCGACGGAAAAGAGAGACGAACAGTCGGAGGGAGGTGATAATGATTATGTGTATCGAAAAGAGGCAGGAGGCTCTCAGATTTACGAGGAGTCAGTAAATTTGAATAAGGGAGAAAACAACGTGAATGGTAATGCTATGTCAGTAAAATATTGGATGGGCCAAATTAATTTGGGAAAAAAAGAGATGGAGTTTCAAGCCCAGTCAGTAAGTGGTGAAGAAAAAAATAATGGGCCGATTAGAGATACTGTGGGAAACCAACAGATTGGGCCTGATGAAAATGGAGATGGAGTTCAGCAGGCTGGAGAAGAATGTGAAGGTCTCGATAATGGTATAGGAGGATATTTAAAACAGGTTTATGGAAAAGGAATCGCAAGTCTGGAAGAAGTGACAAAAAGTAAGGAAAATATGGGAAGAAAATCGTCAGTCGAATTAACAGGCCAGAAAAGCATGGGGGAAAAATCGAAAGGGAAGAGGACGGAAAATTCAGGATTGGGCAGAGGACGGGTGAGTTTTCACCTGTTGAAACAAATGGCTAGAAGTAGTGGGAAAAAATCAAGCCAGAAAAGAGGTTCAAATTCAACGCAATCGCAGAAATTGGTAAAAAGGAAAATGAGAGATAAGGAGGTCTCGTTGGTCGCGACTCATATTACGATTTCGAATGAACTTGGAAGCAAAGACAGTATAGAAGGGTTGAAAGACTTTGGGGAAAAAATTGGTGTGAATTGGAAGAGCAGGAAAGTAAACAAGATCACGGTGGATAGAAGATTCACATAAAAGCATCGATTGTCACAGGTTAGTCTCGTTTTCAAACTCTGTAATTATGAAAGTGATTTCTTTGAATGTAAGGGGATTGGGATCGATATCAAAAAAAAAGTGGGTCATGTTTGGTATTCAAGAAACAAAAACGGGAAATTGGTGCACGAACCAAATTAATAAAAAGATTTGATTCATGTGTATTATATTTTTCTTATAAAAATAAAAGGATTTGTTATTATGTTAGAACTAGATTAATTAATTAAAGTAGTACACATTTTCATTTATTTTTCTCACTCCTTATTGATAACATTGGTTAAAAAAAATAAGAGTAGTTCATATACATAGTTCTATTGTTGATAAATTTATATATATTTATAAATGAAAGATGATAAAAGTGTGAAATAACATTGTAATATTTTGAATTGTACGTAGTTTGTTTTGATTAATTAATCAAACATTAATTGGAGTGGATATGATCTGTTTTTATTAATCGCATATTGATGTGCAATTAAATGATTGGTTGAAAATTGGAGATAAGTATATATGAAATGATTTTGTAATGTAAAAGGATCCTTTGATAAATGAGTATTCATCATACATACATACATACATACATAACTTATTTAAATTTGAAAGTAATGTTTTTTAATATATTCTTATCAATTGAACACTTTAAAATTAAATTTTTAAAGAGATAAATAATATGTATTAGATGAACCGAATATTAAAAAAGTTTGTGTATTTTCTTTATAAATTTTAAAGTTTCAGGAGGATCATGTACTTGACTTTGAATAAAGGAACCAAAACGACATCGTCATCACATATAGTAATCATGGTTGTTACTTGATCCCCAAGATATAATATGAATCCCAAACCATATACAAATCACTCATCCGCTTATATAATACTAATAAACTCTCTCTATTAATTATGGAATCACCACTTCTTAAACACAACACTATTCATCGGAAAACATGGCGGAACTAGATCTGGAGGAGGCGACGGCGGCGTTTCCGGTAGTTTTATACAATGGAGAGCATCGGATCAACGTCGGCAACGTTGAGATCCATCCTACGCTTGATTATAAGCAATTTCGAATAGTGTTGAATCAGATGATCGGTATCTCGTATAATAATCTGACTACCTACTTGATCGACAACAGGAGAGAGGCGATTCAGCCAGAACAACGGAAGATTTTGATAACCGGTAAGGTTAATTTATCCGGTTTAGTTCGAGAGAAGACTTGGTACTTCCTAGTGGTTTTGAAGCGCTCAAGAAGAGATCGCCGGAGGAAACCTAATTATAAACAGATCGGTGCAGATTTACCTCCGCGTCGGTTTACTCCGTTTCGTCCTCTTTCAGAACAATTCGATATGAACAATGTTGCACAAATACCTGCATCTGCTACTTGTTTTAGCAAAATTTGGTTTAGCGAATTGCAGCTCCAGAGAGCAAACTACATAAATTTTATGATTCTGAATGCAAAATTTCCGAAGATGATAGAGTCATGCCCTAGGGTTCAAAGCTGCAGGAATCGGGAGTTATGCGCGGATTGCACGAACGCAGATAGGCAGGGTAAGGAGCCGACGTTTCACTTTTGTGTTTACGACCAAGTCGTTGAAGGTTTTTTCGTCACCGGCAGGACCGATTTGTCGACCACGGTGAAAGCTGTTTCCCGTATTAATCATATTTTAGCTGATCGAGAGTGCCTCTGGTTCTTTCTTTAGAAGTTAGAACTTATGTCTCTTAATTCATCATAATTAATATCTAGTCTTTTTTATTTAACCCAAGTGAAGGGATATTATAATCAAAAGTTGTTTAAAGCGATAACTACTTCTAACAGAAGCCACAATTTAATTTTAGATATTATATTGCGAAGTTGAGATTGTTTGAAGATTGATAAAAGATTGTATTCATATAATTGGGAATATATTTGGCAGTTTTAAAATTGAGTTCCAATTTTTGTAAAGCACATAAATAAAAATGTCCACGTCATGGAAAAAGATAATATGATTTTAAATAAAATAAAATTAACAAATGTGATGTGTTTTAGTTATATTGATGGGACAATAATAAGTAATGAAATTTAAAAAGAGCATATTTTTATCCATTAAAACCGGTTACATTTGATATCTCCAACTTAACCTCTATAAAACTCTTAGAACCATAAACTAAATTAAACACAGGACACACATTTTTTAGAGGATTCAAAAAATAGTGGTTGAATGCCCATAAAACCGATTTATCACTTTTCAAAAGTTTTTATATTTTGAATTTTAACCTTCCTTTTTATGAACATGACAAAAACTACCTTTAATAATCACGAATATATTAATTTTGAAGTTCAACTATTTTACTTTTCATGATTGTGTTTTCCTAATTTTTTTTTTTTAAATTTTGATGATAACTCCTATGATTTGTTGTTTTCATGATCTTTTAATTGTTATCGAAGAATTATTTTAACAATTAAATTATCTAATTAATTTCTCATTTTTTACATTATATTAAAGGATATATAAATATAACAACTTTAAAAATCAATAAAAAGGGAGAGCATCATAATTGAAGATTGAAAAAGGACATGGATCGACCTACCAGTTCATATTATAAAATTTCATGATTGAAAAGTCATACTAATTAAATCAATTAATAAAAGAATGAACTTCATTTAACACTTATTATTAGATAGAAGTAAGGCTTAAATCTGGATGTTTTAGGTCGGTATCTATTCTTAGTGGACCAAAGTATATTTATAACACCCAAACTTCAAGATTGGTCTAATTTAAAAGAGAAAAAAATAAAGCCCTAACTTCAGAACTAATCAGGAATATTTCAAGATATATAATCACTTGTATCCTTAATTTCCCTTTATTTTCTATCAGGAAGAAGTTTTGAGAACACAAGTTTATTTTGTTTTCCCCTCTATCCTTTCTTTCCGAAAATAAAATTTTCGACAACACAACCTATATAAAAAAATGTGGTTAAGGATAGGTCTTTTCAAAATCTAATTATGAGTTTAAAATAATCAACAAGGCAACGAAGAGTCGAAGATCTAATTGTAATGGGCCGGATAAGTATTTTATTTATAGGTTCATTGTGAGTATCAAGGTGAAGATGAAAATAATTGTTGGCCCAATTTGATTTAGTAAATGTGTATATCTCTCATGTTTTTTTTCCTTCTTCCTTTCGGTTTAGGGATATAACTAAAGATGGTTAAATTAGGTTCGATTGGAGACCGATCAGGATTGATTGTAGTTCGATAGTCTAGGACCGGTCACACTTTTTATAAACTTTCAAAGCCTGGTCCGGGACCAGTTACATATGGCACGCTTTATTTTAAATAAGTTTTTATAAGTTATAATATAAAAATTCAAGTTTTTTTTTTCTTTTAGGTTTTTCAAGATTTTTTCTACTTAAGTATATTATTTAAAACCCATTTCAGTAATACATTTAAAAAATCATAATTATAAGAATATGTACAACTTTCTGTGTAAAAAAAAATTAAATTATTTTTAAGGGTTAATTTGGGACCGGCTTGATGGTACAGAGACTGGTATCCGGGCCTCAATTGGTCCTATTATCCATTGACAGGACCTGGCGGCACGTTTTTTAAGGGATCAATTTAGGACCTGGCCATACCCAAAACCATTTCTTCTACCTATTCAACGTCAGATGCCATACCTAGTACCGTTTCTTGAAGCTATTCACGTCAGATGCCATACCTTCTTTTTCTTCTTTCTTCACGCCATGGTGCATATATACCAAGGGCTTGGGTTAAGAGTTCTCAATCTTGTATTCGGTTTTTTCTCTCTCTCAAACGCATCATCACTCCTCCTTCTCATGTCCAGTTTTAATTTGAGGTAAAAACCCTAACTTCTGATTTTGATTTTGATTTTTTTATTTAGGTTCTCAACTTGGGTTCACAATTTGGTTTCCAGAATTTTGGATGTAGGTTGTTGATGGATTATTCCAAGTTACAAATCAAATGTTCGATGAAATGCCTAAATACTTCATAAGGAGCCACTGAATAAAGTTAAAATAGATAATTAATAGGAGCCACTAAAAGGATGGGTTTAATTGATCAATTAAATAAAACTAATACAATAAAATATTCATAAAATAAAAAAAAAATAGATAATTAATAGAGAGAACAATTAATATTTATTTAACTAATAAAGAAAAACCATATGTTTTAGAAGTGGATTCGGGATAGTTTCTATTCAAATTTTTTTATTATACGGTTAAAAGAATCTAATTAAAATTGTATATAATTATTTAATTTAGATAAGTTCAATAAAATCACAAATGAAATATCATATAAATTCAAATAATTATTTTTAATGTAATTTTATATTCCTGGTCAACATTAATTTTTATTTCTTTAATTATTTTAATAAAAAAAATTAAATAATGATAAATTCAATTTGGTTAGTAAAAAGGAATTTCAATTCAATTGGTATCATTTATCAACAATAAAAAAATATAATGAAAGTATTATATACATCAAATCATAAACTTATATTATTCTAACATTATATCATAATATTCAATTATAAAGAAGTTAATAGAAAACTTACTATAATTTTTGACAGACATAGCAACGAGCAAGCGGTAACGGAATAGCGAAGCAATTTTGCGACAATGCATTCAACGGCGGCAGACAACAGACAAAATAACTGTCTAGCGATGTTGGAGATTTTGAGCTTTACGTGCTGATAACGTGTTAAAAGGAAAAACAAATGAAACAACAATATGGAGAGAATAACAATAAGACAGAGAGAAAAAGTCTATACTTCTCATTAATCATAAGCCCTTTAAATAGGGAGGAGTTACAAGTAGATAGTTAGGAGATATTTCAGTTCTAATCTAACTCTGATATACTTATCTCTATCTCTATATTTATCTTTATCGTCATATCCTTTAGACGATGACACACTTATCCTACAACAAATTTGAAATTATTGACGAACAAATAATAGTGGTGTAATTTATAAAAAAAATTAAAAATTATTTAATATTGGACTCGTTTTAAAAGTATTGACGAGACGCATATAATGGTATAACTTGTAAAAAAGAAACATATCTTTTCATTGCATTTTTGTTCATATATGATTATTTGTGTTAACATGATAAAAGTGTAAAATGAAAAATAAAAAATGAAAAACCAAGGGATATAAAGTAAATTAAATAACTAATTATAAGAGTGCTAAATGTAACTTCAAAGAAAAGTGAAGCTAAAATTTTGGCTTTCAAAACTTTTCAAAAAACTAATTAACCGTATTAGAATTTTAATAATATAGTAGAGATAAAGCCCAAAAAAAATCAATAGTTAAGTTATATTAAAATTATTGATGAAAAAATTATAATGATATAATTTATATTAAGAATGAAACATATTTTTAATATATTTCAGTTGATCTACTATTATGTATTTTTAATATGTTATAAAAAAACGTATGGATAGAAAACAATTAATTCGTAGATATTCATGATATTTAATAGTACGGTTAAATTAAAAAATATTCATTATTGAGCTTGTTTTGAAGGTATTGACGAGACGATTATAATGGTATAATTTGTAAAAAAAGAAACGTATTTTTTCATTGCATTTTTGTTTATATACGATTATTTGTGTTAAAATGATAAGGGTGAAAAATGAAAAATGAAAAAACAAGGGATATAAAATAAATTAAATAATTAATTGTAAGGGTGATAAATGTAAAATTTAATTAAACAATTGCTTTCCAAAAACCATTTTTAATATAATAGTATAGAATTATAGATATATTGGATTTTAGTACATCTGCAAGTTATGGAAGTCTTGCTTGCAGAGGTAGTTATTTTTTGGAAAACAAATGATTAATTTAGTTAATTTCTTGTGAATTTTTTTTTTTCCTTTCATTTCTCTTCCCTCCCCTTTCAAGAATAAAAATATATATATATATTTTTTTAATTTTCTTTTCCATTTTTTTCATTTCTTTTACTCTATTTTCCAAATTTAAGAAGAAAACGAAAATACTGAAAGAATATATGAGTTTTACTTAGATATGCATAAATTGATTCAAAGAATATTTTGATTGATGTCAAACATCAAATTTACCTTGGGATTCATTTGTGCCTGATTTGATTTGCGACGTTAGGAAAATCTTTATATATATAATCAAAAACCCTCTGCTACAAAAAGTTCTTGATTGTATATTTTTTTAATAAAATAAGGGTGTTGCTAACCCTACTCCCTTCTATATCCTCATACCCCCTCCTACTTTTCATCTTCACGCACACCAACAGACAACAATATGCCAAAATGTAATTTTTTTATTTTTTTTATTGATTTTTAATATATATTTACACTTTATACCCTTATAATTATTTAGTTAGTTTACTTTATACCTTTTAGTTTTATGTTTTTCATTTTACATTTTTATCATATTAACACATATAATCGTATATTAACTAAAATACGTTAACCATTATTTAATGCATATTGGCTTTGATTAATGCATGCAAAGTGGTATTTCCTGGTGCTAAAAGCTTGCTTTGTAGATGGCATATCTATCAGAATATTGTGAAACACTGTAAACCATTGATACATGATTCTCAAACGTGGAATTATTTTCATCAAGCATGGGTGCAGTTACTTGAATCTCCAAATCAAGAATTGTACATGTACAATTTGGTACAACTCCAAAAAATGTTGCTCAATTATCCAGGTATTTTTTATATAAAAAGTTTAACCATTATTACTAAAGATATTGACGTATATTTGTTATATTTTTCAGGTGTTTTAAATTACTTGGAACGTGTATGGTTGACGCCATATAAGGAAATGTTTGTATCTGCATGGGTTGATCGATTTTTAAATTTTGGAAATCATACAACAAATAGAGTTGAAAGCCAACATGCAAAATTAAAAAAATATTTGGAGTCTACCCAAGCAGATTTAAAATTTTTTTTATCTCATATTCATACTGTAATTGAATCACAAGACACATCGATGAAAGCAAGTTTTGAAATGAGTAAAAATATTAGGAAACATCGATTTCAAAACCGACATTTTGAAAATTTGTCGGGCTTTGTTTCATTTTATGCACTTGATATGATTTACAGTGAACATGAGCGGTCTTTCAAGACTAACGTATTTTCTGAATATTGTGGTTGTAAACTGCGTACAAGTCATGGGTTGCCATGTGCGCATGAACAAACAATGTATACATGTCAAAACATACCCATTCCACTTGATGCGATCGATGTATTTTGGAAAACACTTGATTTTTCGCCATGTGTGTTCGCACAAGATGACGATATTCAATGTGACGATGAAGTTCATATGTTTAGAGAAAATTTCAATAAACAATCAGTTTCTGGTCGCAAAAGCTTGTTAAAAAAATTAAAGGATATAATAATGCCAGAAAAAACGTTGTTTCATGAACCCTCGGCTCATAGAACCACTCGTGGACGTCCTTCTCTAAAGAATCAAGCTCAAAAGAAAAATATTATTGAAGTCCCTCGTAGACGCAGTTGTTCTAACGCGCCAACATTTATCAACTCTGAAGATTTTGGTCATCAAGAATCAGCGAGACATAGCTCCCACTTCCAACGACAACCCACCCTCACAAATCCATATCTTGATCAAATCCCGAGTTTATTTCATCCATACATCACACAAATACAAGATGTATTGGGCGATGGAAATTGTGGATTTCGAGCCATATCTACTTGTTTGGGTCGTCATGAAGATGCATGGGACACTATCCGCACAGAGTTAATGGGTGAACTAACTGAGAATTATGCTTATTACATTAATGTGATTGGCTACAACGAGTGCCAAAGAATTTACGCCGCGTTGAATTGGTTCAAGAAGGACACCTTTGCACCACATACGAATTGGATCGTTATGCCTGAAATGGGAATTCTAACTGCTTCAAGGTTCAATGTCATATTACATGTTCTCAATATGGAAGGCAATGCAACATATTTGCCATTCAGGACACACCCGTCGTCATCATCCCATGACAAGTCAATTGTAATAGTGCATGTTAATGGTAATCATTACATAAAGATGGTACTAAAAGGAAATTACCCAATGCCCACACTCATACACCATTGGACACATCATGCACTTCCAGATGCAATGTCGTGGATTATCCTATGCCAACGTAGATTAGATATGTATGAAGAACATATAGAGCGTACTCGTACTCGTGGCTATGTTGAATAGCTCTAATCGCCGGGAGTTCAATTTCTGGTGAATCGAGTCCACCAGGGACATCTTACTCTTAATATTCAACTTTCCTGTGTAGAAAGTTCTTCCCTGCATAATAAGTGTCATTTTCTAATATTCAACTTTTCTATACGGACCTAAATTGTCAGTTTCTAATGTAGAGGGACCTAAAGTGTAAATTTCAAATGTTAAGGGACCTAAAGTGTATGTTTCTAAAGTAAAGGTACCTAAAGTGTAAATTTCAAAATTTTAGGGACCTAAAGTGTCACTATCTAATTTTAAGGGACCAAAAGTCTCAGTTTCTAAATTTTTGGGACCTAAAGTGTCAATTCATAAATTTCAAGGGCCTAAAATGTAAATTTAAAAAGTTAAGGGACCTAAACTGAATGTTTCTAAAGTAAACGAACCTAAAGTGTAAATTCCTTAATTTATAGGACCTAAAGTGTATGTTTCTCAAGTAAAGGGTCCTAAAGTCTAAATTTTAAAATTAAAGGCACCAAAAGTGTAAATTTCTAATATGTAATGTCTAATTTTTAAAAGTGTAATTTTTAAAAAAATTAAAGGATTATTGTATAATGTGTAAATTTTTACAATGTTCTATAATGTCAACATTAAATTTTAAAACTAGGCTATTATTAACTATAAATTTAAACCATACATAACAACAAAACCTATCAATGAAAATAAAAATATACCAAAAAAATTCATCCAAAACTAGGCTTTTAACTACAACCATTTAAAAGTATAAACCATACATAACAACATAATCTATCCATGGAAATGAAAATATACCAAAAAAAGTCATCAAAAATAATGTTTTTAACTACAACCATTTAAAACTATACAACATACACAATAACAAAATCTAACAATGGAGAAGAAAATATACCAAAAAATCATCCAAAATAATGCTTTTAAGTACAACCATTTAAGACTATACAACATACACAATAACAAAATCTAACAATGGAGATGAAAATATACCAAAAAAATCATCCAAAAAATTAAAATGATAACTACAACCATTTAACACTATAAACCATCCAAAATCTATTAATATAAGTGAAAAATACACTAACCTCAGCCATTTGTGGATTGAGTAATTAAAAATGTGCAAAAATGGAGTTTGTCGACGAGAGAAAATGACAGCTCCGGCAAGTGGGGTTGGATCGAGTAATTAAAAATGGAGCTGGTCGGCGTACTTTCAGTATAAAGTGCCCAGGGGCGCAATGGAGCCTTAGGGCGCAATTGCGTCCGGGAGCAATTGCGCCCTAGGGCTCCATTGCGCCCCTGGGCTCCATTGCGTCCCTTGGGCTATTTCCGAAAACATAGCGAGAATTGGGCTAGGAGGCCAATCCAGTTCAATGTTTGGGCCATTTGGGTCAATTTCCCTAATCAAAAACCCTCAGCTACAAAAATTTCTTGATTGTATATTTTTTTAATAAAATAATATGAAAATAAAAATTAAGTTGATAAAAAGTCGGTTTAAAAAAAACTAATAATTATTTAGAATCCTGAAGAAATCTGATAATGATATCGATTAAGAAATGGAAAATATCGTTTGATTTTAGAATCCTTTCCTTAAATCAAACACCCACTTTGTATTTAAATAATAACAATACTCACATCACATCACTTCACTTCACTTCACTACTCTCTCAACTCAAATGTACGTACATCATCACCACCCTCATCGTCTTTAATTAATTACTTCAATTCTCACCGGAAAAAATGGAAAACAACCCTCTTACTATCACCAGACTCGTTGTCATCCCAAAACTCATCATCGTCCGTCCTCTTCATGCACATCCTCCTCCTCGTTGTTTTCTGCTTCAAAAACAAATAGAGGAGTTAGAGGAACTCAAAAACCTACGCATACAAACCGACGACTACAACCGCATGCCGCCGCCGCTGAAATCCATCTGGACCTTCCCCTGCCATAATCTTCTCAAGTTAAACACCGACGGCAGTTCCAAAGGAAATCCGGGTCCTTCAAGTTTCGGGGGCTTAATCAGAGACAACAATGGAAGATGGGTGTGTGGATACATGGGAAAGATGAATGGAAGACGTTATACGGCTCTTGAGGCTGAAGTTTGGGGAATATTTCAAGGCCTCTGTTTGATCAAAGAAATGAATCTGTCCTTCTTGTTGATTGAAACCGACTGCCTGGCTGCTGTAAGGCTTACGGTGAAACTACTCGATAACGATCATCCTCTCAAACGTATTATCGAGGCCATTAAGGGATTGATGGTGGAACACAGGTGCACCATCGTTCATACAAAAAGAGACGGCAACCATTGTGCGGATCAGTTGGCGAAACTGGGTGGAAAGCAGTCGGAGGACTACTTGGTGTTGGAGAAGCCACCGGCGTTGTTAATGCCGTATCTGTTACGAGACGTTGAAGCTGCTTCAGACGGGTTTCAAAGAAACGCTTATCACTAGCAATTAATTTCTTTCTTTCTGTTAATACTCATGTTGTTGATAGTGTTAGATTCTAGAATCTTATGTTCTGCAAATGTGCGGAATATATATATATATATATAGGTTGAACTTGTTGAATTCAATTAATATATACAGTGAAGTTGATTACTGGATTGTGTTGAACTTCCTTTTCTTGAAAATGCGATAAAAGAAATTATATACATATGCATTTAATGATCTTAAACTAATTAAGTCGATTAATTATGTTATATTTATATATGAGATTAAATATAGTGTTTCTTGAACTATTGATTATATACAGAGATTTGATTCATGTGCATTTTATAAATGTTAGATAAATATATATATACTTATAAATGACCCAAGTGTGAATTCGCTTCAGAGTTGGAAAGAAATCATAATCACTGTTGATAGTATTAGGGGTTGTTTGTTTTTAAAAAAAAATCACTTAATGACTCTTATGTCTGAACCGTTCAGACATTTTTACACATCACATCATATTAATCATAACTAAATTAAGACTTCAGACCTCTTAAAAAACAAACGGCACCTTAGACTCCATAATCTTTTGTATAGTTTATATTCTGCAAATGTATATTTGAGTCATAGACTGAGTTTGTTTTTTCACTTGTTGCCATTATTGATATATATATATTATATATATATATATATATATATATTCCAGTATAGCCATCTTGGGTGATGCAAACGTAAACATTCTTCAATAGTCAAACATGAAAACAAGAACTTGAATATAAATAGTGAAAATGGAACTGTAGTTTTATTATCACTATGATTGCCAAATGAAACCAATACTAAAAAAGAGATTAAATGTCTGCAATAAGTAACTTAAAACAAACCCTGAAATCATAGAAAATGGTTGACAAAGAATATTAAATGCTCACACTCACATCTACCACAAAACAACACAAAAAGAGCCTAAACACACAACTTTCATTTGCCATTTGGCTTCTTAGGGGCTGTTCGTTTGTGGCTTAATGAGTTGTATAGTGGATATGGCTGATTCGCACAGCCATATCCAGGTGTTCGGTATTGGCTTATTCGGTCAGCCCATGGCTGAATGGGTCAGCTAGGATTTATTTGTCCTCTACATTCAGCCATCAAAAAGACATATCATACCCCTTATTCCTTCAACCCATTTCCCACCCTCTCGAGCAGACCCTCAATACCTACAGAGATCCATTTCCCACTCTACCTCACCATCATCGTCCCACTCGCCGCCGGAGCCACCACCATCGACGCCGCTGCCGGAGCCAACACCACCGATGCCGCCGTTGCCGGAGCCACCACCACCGATGCCGCCGTTGCCGGAGCCACCACCACCGCCGCCGCCGCCTGTAGCTGCTGGAATGATGCTCCTCCCCATCGAACCTCTCAATCCATAGAAGCTATTGACTTGCACAAACAAAAAAACATACAGATCCTTACCCTTTTTGATGAGTTCTGTGTATTCATATTTGTGAGAGAGAGAGAGAGAGAAAGAGAGATGGGGAAGGGTTGGCGGCAGGGAGGGGAAGGGATTGGGAAAGATGGATATTAGTGTAAATAAAAAGAAAGAAATTAACCCTAAAATTTATTGGCTTTTAAATTATTTGCTAAATTTATAATTATGTAGCTCCTTTTTCTAATTAGTTTTATCACGGTAAGTTGTTTTTATTTTAAAAAAATTTAAATTAATATTTTGTTGTAATTATGAGTCATTTATTTAATATTTTTATCAAACAATTATTTTATTCGGATAAAAAAAAAGACTGGGGTAAAATGGTCATTTCTGACATTCAGACTGCTTATTCAGCATAACAACTGAACTACAACTTATCTGTTAACATACAGACAACTTTATCAATACAGACATCTATATCCATTCAGGTCTTAACAGAAAATGAACCGAACAACACCTTAGAGTCCTTGGGATTGAGCTCATCCCAAGCTTCAATCCATGTAACCATGGCATCCCCAAGCTTCACAAAGTAAGGATCTATTTTCCCCAATTTATCCTTAACCTGCTTCGACAGTTCGATGTAGCACGACTGAACCGTGGTGCACTCTTTTGGCAGACTGATGGCTTGGAAGAATGGGATGATCTCCTCTTGCCAAAAGATACCTTTGTATTCTTTCTTCAAGTTCACAAATGGGTTGCTGGCTTTGCTGTGCCAAATGTATGGCAATCCAGTCTTGATCCCCAACCCCAAATGATCACATATCACCTATGAAAAACAGCCAAGTGTTCAAATGGGTTCTTAATTTCTCCAAACAACATTGTTAATTAAAGAAGTCGAATTTATGATAAGCTAACAACCTTAACACACCAACCAGCCCACATATCGTCGTAGCGACCAATAGGTTGACCATCACCCATGAGCCCAAAGTACATGGCTGGACCAATCAGGTTCCGATCAAACGCAAGGTTCATTCCACACATTGGGAACAAAGTTCCCTTTGGAATTGTCATAACTGCATCCACATACCTGAGAATTGAATTAAACCCAAATCATCATTCCATGCACCATGAAAATTCAAACACCAAGAAAAACAAGTGTTTTAATTTTGTTTTACTACCTAGTGTTTCTTTCGCGAGGCTTGACAAGCTGAGTTGGGGCATCATAATCTGGAATGTTGAGCCACAGGCCATGAGAGACGGCGGTGGGGATACCTTCACGGAGGCTGAAAGGGTAGCCGCGGACGAAATCAGCACCGTCGGAGAACGGATCATAAAGGGTGTTAGAATATGGAGATGATTGAAAGAGACGATGCTGAAGGTTTGAGACTTCAATTGATTGAGAGAATAAACGTACAATACAAATGATGATAGTAAGATTAAAAAAATTAACCTAGACTAGAAGATACAAGGTATTTATACAGAGACTATATGGGCCTGGGCCTTATACGGGTCAGGGCCTTATAACATATATATACACTAACATCCCCCCTCAAACTCAATCGGGAGAAGAATGAGCCAGATGGAGTTTGGAAACTAGATTACGAAATCGTCCTGGTAGGTGAGCTTTAGTGAAAATGTCGGTCGGTTGATCAATAGTTGAAATAGGAAAAGCTTGATAGTCTTACGAGTCACATGTTAACGAACAAAGTGACAGTCAATTTCAATATGCTTCGTTCGCTCATAAAGACATCATTGTGAGCAATCTGAATCGCACTGTTGTTGTCACACCACAATGGAGTTGGAGAATGTTGAGGAGCCCCCATGTCAGAGAGTAGCCAGTATAACTACATAAGTTCTTGAGCCGTGTCAGCTAGTGCTTGATACTCAGCTTCAGTACTGGATCGAGCTGTGAGAGATTGTTTCTTGCTCCGCCAAGATATGAGTGAGTCTCTAAGAAAGAAATGATAGCCGGTAGCCACAAAGTTGCGAATGCAGGGAATCGAACCCGGGTTGAGCGCTATGAACTCCCCAGGTGATTACCGCTACACCACAAACCTTGTGGTTTTGAAAAGCTATCTTATCAGCTAGTTTGCCAAACATAAATTTGGATGCCCATAAAACGGTAAAAGCATTTAATCACTATTCAAAAGTTTTTATATTTTGATTTTTAACCTTTTTTTTATGAATATGACAAAAACTACCTTTAATAATCACGAGTATATTAATTTTGAAGTTCAATTATTTTATTTTTCATGATTGTGTTTTCCTAATTTTAATTTTTTTTAAAATTTGATCTTTATCTAATAAATGATAACTCCTATGATTTATTGTTTACATGATTTTTTGATTGTTATCGAAGAATTGTTTTTACAATTAAATTATCAAATTAATTTCTCGTCTTTCATATTATATTAAAGGATAAATATAACAACTTTAAAAATACAATAAAAAAAGAGAGCATAACAATTGAAGATTGAAAAAGGACATGGATCGACCTACCGGTTCATATCATAAAATTTCATGATTGAAAAGTCATACTAATTAAATCAATTAATAAAAGAATGAACTTCAGTTAACACTTATTATTAGATAGAAACAAGGTTTAAATCCGGATTTTTTTGGTGAGTATTTATTTTTAGTGGACCAAAGTATATTTATAACACCCAAACTTCAAGATTGGCCTAATTTAAAAGAGAATAAAATAAAGCCCTAACTTTAGAATTAATCAAGAATATTTCAAGATATATAATCACTTGTATCCTCAATTTCCCTTTACTTTCTGTCGAGAAAAAGTTTTGAGAACACGAGTTTATTTTGTTTTCCTCCCTTTTTCCTCTCTTTTCTTTCCTTCGGAAAATAAAGTTTTCGACAACACAATATGTATAAAAAGATATGGTTAAGGATCGGTCTTTTCAAAATCCAACTATGAGTTTAAAATAATCAATAAGGCAACAAAGATCCAATTGTAATGGGCCGGATAAGTATTTTGTTTATGGGTTCATTCATTGTGAGTATCAAGGTGAAGATGAAAATGAAGTATTGGGCCAATTTGATTTAATAAATGTGTATATCTATCATGTTTTTTTCCTTCCCCATTTCAGTTTAGGGATAGAACTAAAGATTTAGGTTCGGTTAGGAACCGATAGGATTGGTCATAGTTCGATAGTCTAGGACCACTCACACTTTTTATAAACTTTCAAAGCCCGGTCTGGGACCAACTACATATGGCACAATTTTTTTAAATAAGTTTTTATAAGTTATAATATAAAAATTCAAGATTTTTACAAGATTTTCAAGTTTTTCTTTAAAAAAAATTCAAGTTTTTTTTTTCTTTTAGGGTTTTCAAGATTTTACCTACTTAAGTATATTATTTAAAAGCCATTTCAATACTACATTTAAAAAATCATAATTATAAGAACATGTATAACATTTTTGTGTAATTTTTTTTTAAAGGTTTGGGACCGGCTTGATGGGACAGAGACTGGTATCCGGGCCTCGATTGGTCCTATTATTCATTGACAAGCCCCAATGGCTTGTTTTTTAAGGGATCAATTTAGGATTGGGACGAGCTCGGCCCAGGTATGATGTTTGGCTATCTATAGATAAAACTTACAAAATTGTAAATGTCATGGTTGTAGACCATTACTTTGTGTTTGCCCTAAACTTTTTTTAAGGAGACGTTTTGTATACAGATAGGTATACCCATCTTAATATGTATCTTGTTTGATTGTTGAATAAAATTTTTCGAAGGGTTTTCTTCCTTCTATTAACATAAAATTTTTCTTTGTCGTAACTACACATAGACAGTTTTACATTGTGTCTTTCGTTTCTTATTTGCAAGAAACACCAGGTTGAAATCTCCCCATTTTGATTTGTATTGTGGTTTCTTAACATTATTTTAGATCATAAAATCACTTAGCATTTGAAACTACAACATTGAGAAATCGCATAAGTCCTTGTGCTTTGTTTCTTGTACCTTGGGTATGGTGAGTAGTACAACATCTTTAAAAATCAATTGTTAATTATTGCGTCATACATAATGTTTGCATACATGTTCTCATTTGAAAAATGTGATGTTATACATACCAATAAAAGAAAGCATGAATGTAAGCAAGTTACAAGAAGTCTTTTTATTATCATTAATTGTGAGCATATTTTCACCACTTTATATGCATGACAATATTTTTCAAGGAGAAATATGTCCACAATATATATTTATTGCATGAAACCTTGAATTCATTGACCTTAATCGCTTACTAATGATATACATCTTAGGAGCAGGAAAACCAGAAGTTGATAAAAGTAAAAAGTTGCATGATTACAGTTAAAGTGTTCAAATTTGTCCCAACACCGGATGAAAATTATGCTTTGTAAGACTTGGTGGTTGAAGTATTAACATTGACTATGAAAATTATGAGATGAGTATGATATAGGCCTTTATGGTGAAAATGACGATGTTACTCTTATTTAATGATTCATTAAATTCCAAGAAACATTTGGATTATGAACTAGAAGTTGGTTGGTTTTGGGCCCGTTCTCATCAACCATCTAGCATGACACAATTTTACACATAATTGAACTGTTTTTTTTCAAGTCATTTGGGGACGTCTAGTTACCCACTAAAAAAGAGTAAACTCTAATTTTGGTCCTCGAGGTTTAGTGAAATATTTGAAAACGGGACTCGAACTTAGATAAGTCTAGAAATCGTCCTTGTGGTTTTCATTTTGCTCTGAAAGTGGTCCCTCGTCACTAACTCTGTTAGATATTATCAGTTAAAAGAGGGGTATTTTTGTCTTTTTACTAGTTTTCTTAAATATCTTTTTTTAAATAAAAAAAATTATATTATAATAATTATATCATATTAATATGAGTAAACTACGATTTTCGTCCTTATGGTTTGTTGGCTATAACTATTTTCGTTCCTAGTCTATAAAAATTGTTTTTTTTGTCATTGTGGTTTGTATTTCCTTTCGTTTTTCGTCCCTCACATTAATTTTGTTAAAAAAAAACAGTTAAAGGAAGGGTTCTTTTGCCATTTTGCATTTTTTTGTTAAATAATTTTACTATTAATAATAATTACTATTATTGCTATATAATATACTAGTAATATATTATTAATTATAGTAATTATTTAATAACCCCTAGTGCCCCTACCTACTCCCCGTTTTCTTCCCTACAAAAATTTCCAGTGCCACCCATTTAATTTCCTGCCCATCTTCGGTGAGTCTTCGTTCACCAGTGAATCCTTCTTCAATGTTTCCGGTGAATTACCTTCCTGTAATTTCACCCCTAAAAGCAAAATCAAGGAGAGGAGAGGACTACATCACTACAAACAAACTAATAATCGACGAACAACCCCAAACTAAAACTCATTCTGACGAACTGTGAACTGAAGCCCTCCTCATCATTTGAATTTGAAACCCAAACCCATTCGAGAAACCCATTTCGAAACGAAAACCCATTTCCTGAAACCCACTTCAAACCAAAACCCATTTTTAGAACCCATCACTGGGGGTTCACTGGAGACTGAGATGTGAGAATACACAGGAAGAGAGCGCGATGGCCTGGTGGTGCTCGACGAAATATGTGGCAGTGCTAGGTAGGATCTCTTGTGCTGCTCGATGGGAATAAGTTGCAAAAGTGGGAGGAATAGTGGTGGGAAAGGGGAAGGCTAATGGCCAGAGAAGGAGGTAGGGAGCGGACATAGGAGGGTTTGACGAGTGGGGATCGATCTTGAACTCGTAGGGGGTGTTTGGGATTGCTTATTTAAAACAACTTATGCTTATTTCAAAAAGTGTTTATCAACATATGCGGTGGGTCAAGTGGGAGTCCGTGTTGGGGGGTTTCAACAAAGGGGGTCTAAATGTAGGGGGGTTGAAGGAAATGAATTGGGCTCTTCTTTGTAAGTGGTGGTGGAGATTTTATACGGAAAAAGAGTCGTTGTGGGTAAGAGTAGTCAAAAAGTATATACGGGTGGGATGGGGGTCTTGGGGTGGAAAATCATAACGGTGACATTGGGAAGGGATTTTGGAGAGATATAGTGAAGGTGGGAAGGGAGTTAGAAAGGTTCGGCCTAAATTTTGCGGGATCTTTAGTTAAGGAAATAGGGGATGGTGTAGACACAAAATTTTGGGGGGAGAAATGGGTGTCAGATAGATCCTTAAAAGAGAGGTATCCTAGACTTTACCAATTGGAAACTAGAAAAGATGTCTCGGTTAAGGGTAGAGGGGAGTGGGTAGGGGAAGATTGGAGATGGAATTGGGAATGGAGGAGAGATCCGAGGGGGAGGGAAGTAGGCGAATTAGAATCGTTGGAGGGGGAGCTCCTTTCAAGTAATCCTAGAAGGGATATTAAGGATAGGATATCTTGGTCGTGGGATAGTCAAGAGGGATATACGGTGAAGAAAATAAGGGAGATATTGGAGGATAATCGATTGGGTGGAGTAAATGTTGGGACGGAAACAAAGTGGGTAACAAGTATCCCTAAAAAGGTAAGTGTTTTCCTATGGAGAGTAAGGTTAGGAAGGATACCAACTAGGGAGTTATTGGATAAAATGGGAATAGCGTTGGATAATACCTTATGTCCAAGATGTGGAACAACAATAGAGACGATCGATCATGCTTTGATTAAGTGTGAAAAGGTATGGAATTTTTGGGCTCAAACAGGTCGGTGGTGGAATATAAGCCTCTCGTCGATTAACTCAGTCGCGGAAATGATGGAATTAGGTGATCGTTTGAACCTGAAAGGCTTGACTTTGAAGTGATGGACAACGGTCGTCGGGTGTTTTTTCTATTTCATATGGTCTCATCGAAATAAGGTGGTTTTCGAGAAGGAACACGGTCAGATCTCGGATCACTTTTTTATGGCTCAATTGCGGACATTCAAGTGGATCAAATGGCAGAATCAAGATCACGTGAGTGATTTGGTTACCTGGCTCACGGACCCTCGGCTGTAGACGATGTTGTTTGCCTATCTGGAAACTGTGAGCGGTCAAATGAAGTTGTCAGACGGGTGGTGCTAGAGATCGAGGTTAGAAGTTGCGGTCCAGCGGCTGATTAACTGCAGTGCAGTAGTGGTTCAGCGGCTGAATAATTGCAGTTACACCTGCAGGTGTTCTTCGTGTGGTGCAGTGGTCTTTTGGTGCTGGTTGCGGTGATTTCGATGGGTCCTCGGTTGCTCTTTGGTTGTTGCGGTTGTTTGCTCCTCGCAAACTGCCTTGCCATTTCATTATCCGTCTCAGAGTTTTTTGTTCAGCTCTGTGTAGTTGATCTGTTATGTCATATCTTTTGTTGTAACTCTTGGTTGTTTTGTGGTTGAATATAGTTTTATTGCCGTTCAAAAAAAAAAATTATGCGGTGTCAAACCGGAGTTTTTAAAAAAGTGTTTGGATTAGCTTATTGTGGTACTAAAACGTAATAAGCTAATAAGTTGTTATTTAAAGATGTTTGAGATTGCTTATACATATAAAATAACTAAAAAGTCATAAACACTTTTCAAATAAGTTGATAAGTTATAATCAAATGACTTGTCAAAAAGTGTTTTTCAGCGGTTTGGCACCGCTATAAGCCATTTTAATTTTTCCTCATCCAAACACTCAAAAGTGATTATCTCTGGTGCCAAATCGCAATAAACTAAAAAGCACCTCAAATAAGCAATCCCAAAACCCCCGTATTTAGGGAAAGGGTCATTGGAGGAAAGGGACGATAACCAGGTTCTATAAAGGTGAAGGAATGAGAATTGGGATGAGGGGAGATGTACTTGTATATATATTATATATACATAATATAAATACTAGAAGCTTACTCGCGTAATGCAGCGAGATATATCACGATTTTAATGTTTTATTTTATTTTTTTGTCGATTTATAGTACGATTTTGGATGGTTTTGAGAAAGTGATAATGTTTTTTTTTCATAAATTTGTTTAATGTAGGCTTAATAATATAATGTTTTTTATATAAAAAAATTAAGTATTTTGTTAGAATTCAATGATTATCTTATATATTTTAATGACATCTAAAAAAAATAATCAATTACATATTTAATAATATAATTAAAACAAAATTATAGTAATATAATATATTAATTAATAGTGATACATGAAAAGGTCTGCATAAAAGGAAGACCCTGCACATACCAAATTATTGGGTGTTAGAAGTCTGCAGTAGTAATATGTATTTTGTGCTTTGATACTTGTAAATTAAGAGATTTTTAATATCTTGTATAAAATGACTAGAAGCGTACTCCCGCAATGCAGCGAGATATATCACGATTTTAATGTTTCATTTTATTTTTTGTTTTTTTGTCGATTTACAATACGATTTTGGATGGTTTTGAGAAAGATATTGTTTTTTATAAATTTGTTTAATTTAGGCTTAATAATATAATGTTGTTTATATAAACAAAATCAAGTATTTTGTTAGAATTCAATGATTATCTTATATATTTTAATGACATCTAGAAAAATAACCAATTACATATTTAATAATATAATTAAAACAAATTTATAGTAATATAATGTATTAATTAATAGTGATACATGGAATGATCTGCATAAAAGTAATGCCCTGTACATACCAAATTGGTGGGTGTTAGAAGTATGCAATAGTTATATGTATCTTGTGCTTTGATACTTGTAAATTAAGAGATTTTTAAAATTTTGCATAAAATGATGGTACCTTGTGCTTAATAATTTGTATTTAAGAGTTTTTTTATCCGTGCTTTATAATATAATATAGATGGTACATTGTGCCTAATAATTTGTATTTAAGAGTTTTTTATCCGTGCTTTATAATATAGTATAGATAAATAATATATTTATATTATTATATTATCATACCTTTTTAAAATTGAAAAATTAGTTAAAATTAGATAAAGACTAAAATGTCCCTGATTTAATGTCTGTAATTTGACAGATTTGGTCTTTAAGGACTAAAAGGGAAATGAAATGGAAACTACAGTGACTAAAAAAACAATTTTTAAAGACTAAGGACGAAAATAGTTATATGGGACGAAAATAGTAGTTTACTCTATTAATAATTTAATATATATACGCACCGCAAAATTATGTACACAGAACCATAAAATGCATCTCCGCCCATCCGTTCCCTTTCGTCTATTTTCCGGTCACCATCACCGTGGAAGGGGTGGTGATGGTAGGCTGGTGGGTTTGGCCGTGGAAGGGCTGGACCGGATCCGTCAACAAACTCATTTACCTCCCAACCTCCACCGCTCACCTCACCAATCTCCGCCGCCTCGACGTCCGTCTCAACCGCCTCCGATCTCTTCCCGACAAACGCGAAAACCTCATCAACCTCGAAAACCTCAACGTCATCCAAAACTTCCAGTACCTCCACACACTTCCCTACTTCATCGGCCTCCTCATCTCCCTCGTCGAACTCGACGTCAGTTACAACAAGATCACCACCTTTCCGGATTCCATGGGTGAGTGAGAAGATGACCGGAGCTCATCAAAATTTGTAGAAGAAAAGGTCGTGGATTGGGAAACTGAAAAAATATGGGACGTTTAATGGGATCCGGATGACGCCGGAGAGAGAAGAATACATAATGCCGAATTACCGGACGATCGACGGACTTGCGTCTCCGAGATACATGGGGATGTTCTCGCCGCGGAGGGTTTTCTCGCCGAAAACTATTTTACGAGATGAAAAAGAGCAAGTTTTCATTTCCCCGTTGAACTTTAACCCCTGTGAGTTTTCGTCCCTGGGTTTTTGTACGGTAACCTGTGTGATCTTCCCTACGCTCTTTACTGAAGCAAGCAACTAGGTAACAGACTGATCTTCCATGTGATCTGCCATGTGAGATTTCGTCCCTGTGACTTGTGAGGGGGACGAAGGGGAGTGGAGTAGGACCATCCTTGTGGGGGCTTTGGCCGAAGGGGAAGGAAAATGAAAGGTTTAGTGTAATAACCGGGTATAAAGTTTTAATATCAAAAAGTTGAGGGTTTATTTGGTTATTATTCAAAGATGAAAGGGTAAGGGAGTATCATTGAATAAAAAGGGTTTTAACCCTAAAATCCCTCATTTTAGACTTTTGGCGGCTGATTATTTTAGGAAGGAAGAGGGATCGCGGTGGTGCGATCGGAAAGAAGCAGGCGAGGCAAGGATTCAGTGTTCTTCACGCTTCTAAGGTAAAATTTGATTCTATTCTCTCAATTAGTAAGAGCTAGCAAATGTTTTTCTCAAACATTTTGGTTGAGTTTTGTATCTCTGGATAATCCCTGAAGTGGAGTTCTGGGTTTGGGATGTTAGGAAGTATTCATAGAACTATTCATGTGTTTAATGGGATTTATATTGGAATTGAGTTTTGCATCTGTTTTTGGGATGTTGGGTTAGATTGTTATTTGATTTCTGGTTTTTGAGTTTGGCGATATTGATTTATGAGTTTCTAGGTTCGTTCTATAATCAACACCGGTCGAGACTCATGGAAAGACCCCGGTAGGGTGGGGGGGCTCCGGTCGCTCCTTGGACTCCGGTCAAGGGGGGAGGCGACGCCCCGGGCGCAAGCCACACCGGTCAGCCTCTGGCCCCGGTCAAGGAAGCCACACCGGTCGGCCTCGACCTCGGTCCTGGTAGTCACCCCGTCGGCTTATAGGACCCCGGTCCTTGAAATAGTTTGGTGGGCCGAAGCCCGATCTGTTGATATTAGAACTTAGTTTTTAGTTTGCTTAAATTTTGGAGGTATTGGGCTGTTGAAATCGATTTCGGGATCCACCAATTTAGTGTTGGGTTGGAGTTTAAGGTCAGGCCCACACATTGTTCTCTTATTATTATTATAAGGTATATCATTCTATTTGTTTCCAGAGGTTAAGTTTCTAGAGAATAAGTGAAGTGGGAAGTATGGGTATCATGCGTTATAAAGTTGGTTAAATCGAGAGTTCATCGGGCAATGTTTCCTTTATAGGTTTCGGACCGAACTTTAAGGGTAGTCGCGGAATTTGAGCTAAGGACGCCAGGTGAGTTTTCTGAACTAAATCCTTTTGTTAACGAAAGCATGTGAAAGTTTATTTTAAACTTTGATTTATATTTGATGGCATGAGTATTATGAAATTATATGCAAGCTTTGAAATGATGTTGCTTTGTATTTACTTGCGAGATATTATTTAAATGTTAAAGACGATTTTTCTGTGGTTGGTTAAGTGGAAGTGTATGCATATATGGTCCTAAGAGAGTAGGCTCAAAGTCGGGGGGGGGGGGTGGCCCGCCTGTGCTCATACCGGGGGGGGGGGGGGTGTTCTGTTTTTTCCGTTGGAGGTGTGTCCCCAACAAAGTCAGTGTGAGTCACAGACACGCTGTCACCGTAGGGTGGCGGTAGTGTGAGCGAAGAGGTTGCTGCAATTTAAAGGTTTTTCCTTAAAGATGAAAATGGTTATTTTATGATAAATCCTTGATTATTTGTTTGATGAGTTAAAAATTGTTGTAAGAGGGGACTCACTAGACCTTTCGGTCTAACCCTCGCTCTTTTCAAATCTAAAACCTTTTTCAGGTGAAGAGTGGCAGTAGAAGGAGCGGTTGCGTTCTAAGAGAAGATGTGTGCTGGAGCTAAAGTAGAGGACCTCCATTGTAGACTTGTGTCTCTGTATTCTCAGTTGTGTACTAGGTTGTCTTTCCGCAAACCTTGTATTTTAGATGTAGATTTGGGCCGTTTGGCTTTATTATTTAAGTTAAGTTACTATCTTGTTGTACCTAAGGTTGGGTTGTTACAGTTGGTATCAGAGCCATAGTTTAAGGGATTTAGGTGACTGGATGGGCCTAAACTTAAATTGTGGAGTAGATGGACACAACTGAGATTTAGGAAGCCTTTAAGAAAGACCTTGATCATCGTGAGATGTGATAACAATAGTGAGTACTCTCATGTAAGGTAAATTCAGAATCGCATCTGGCCAATGTCATTATGAATTTACAGGTATATGTGCATACTCAATTGTTATTGTTGAGGATGGGTCAGGGTAGAGAGTTCTATCCATAGATTGACAGTGTTTGCCTAGCGTGGGGTGGAAGTTCGTTTTGGTGGTAAGATTATTACCGTTTAGGATGAGTATCGTGCGGGATGTAGTTATTTCGTTGAGAAAGGACCTCCTGAGTCCATAAAGAGGATAATGATGTTAGGAGGTGGAATTTTGTTCCAAGGGAGTCTTCGGTCTAGTAGAATGGTATGTTGATTAGTGAGAAGCAGGAGAGTGTTGACCCAAGAATCGAAGGATAGAAATGAGGCATATAAAACTATAGTTATTTGAAGTCTGGTTGAGAGACGAGATTATTGTTGGCAGATAATATGATGTGAGGATCATAAAGGGTTGGTCGGAAGTAGAAAGTCTGAAATGAGCTGTGGTGAGGGTAAGCAGTTGACCTTGTAGAGTAAATAGCCTTCAATGTCGTTGAGTCCCAGCATTGTGTGTCAAGTAAGTTGCTGGAGTTTTTCATAACTTTCACATCAGATATTTTGGCATGTGTGTGCCTTACGAAGTAGTTGTTTTGAAAACGTTTTGTCACGTACAAATAGGTGTTTGAATTGAAAAGACAAGTTTATGGCATTGAGTGATAAATTTTGATTTTTGGTGTGGGGAAAATATTATATATTTCTTTATAAATGAGATAACTTTTGTTATGAAAATCAAAACAACATTTGATCGCGTGATTTTATAAGTGAGTGTGGTATAGACTTGAGTTGTCATGGCAATAAAGAGGAGAGTCGTTTGACACATTCAGTGTAAACAAGTCTGTAGTATTTTATAAACCATGTAGGTAAAGTTCATCGGAAATGATTTCAATTGTGCCAACACCAAGGTTGGGGTGTGGTGAAGAGAAATTCATCATGAAGTTGAGGTTGAACGATTCTTGAAATCGTTTTGCATGGCTAAATTAGTGTTGGGTAGTGTACACTCAAGTTTGTTTCATAATGTAAGCATCTTCTAAATTTTCAAACGCGTCAAGAGTTTAATTAATTGTGTGTCATGCATGAAGGCTATGAACTCTCTATGTCGTGAGGAAGGTTGGAGAGAGGAAGTGTGGTGTTTGATTAGAAGGGAGTAAATACTTGATATTGGTATTCTTCTAAGAAAGGGTGGTGAATAGCGAAGGTAGTTAATGGAGGTATTGACTTATGACATTAAGGATGATGGTACCATAGTGGCTTGCCATTTGTTCTGAGGCTTGAGTTGTGATTGACGGTTGATGGTTGTGTCGGGAGTGGAATTTAACGTCGTAAAGATATTTTAGCAGTTAGCGGTTGCAGTGGAAAAGGTAGATTTCTTTGGGAATCCTTGTTGGTTGGAGACATAAGGGAAGTAATTCAACGCCGGTTGTCGCCGTGGAAGTCAGAAACCATTTTCGTGGTGAATGACGAAATGCTAGGAATAGAGAAGTAGTTATGGTTAGTTTTGAGGAGTTTGTGAGGAAGCGAGGAGTTATTCAAAAAAAAAAGCCGTGTAATGCCTTGAAGTCCGATTTCAGTATTACGATCAGTGAGAAGAGAACGGTATGTGTAGGTGTGCCAAGTGGTCGTAGAGACCTGCAGTTGTTCTGGGATGAAGTAGTAGAGTGATGGTTGTAACCATGGGGTAGGGATGTCTTTATGACATAATTGGGGTTGCAAATCATTAAAGTGGTAAGGAGCTTCCTTGAGGATATGTAGAAGGCGGGCGTTATCGTTGTAGGATGAACGTCCTCGTTCAAAGATCAATGGGGAATGATTTGTAAGTGGTAAGTTTGAGGTTGGGATGTGCGAATGTTTGGTTTGTAGCAAGGTATTGCTAAGTTGAGGATAAATTGCAATAGAGGGTTGGCGGTTAACTAAGAGAGGAACCGTGTGTTCTGGGTTTCGGCAAGTTTTAGGCGGGATTACCTTATATCCCTAGAATGATAGTTGAAAGTGTCGAACTGCTTATTTCAAGGGGGTTGTGTAGTAGATCGGGAAGTCATGGGCATGTTGAAGTATTATTTGGAGTGAAGGGATTCTAGCAGGTTGGGTGATCCTGTTGGGCGAACGGGATGTATGCGGCGGTTTCGAGTTGTGGGTAATGTTTTGGGAAGATTTGAGTTGATTATCTCGCGTGAGAATTGTGGATAGTCGTGTGATCAAGCAAAATAATGTAAGGATGTGTCGGCATGTTTGGGAATCAGCAAGGATTAGAGTAAGCAATGTTGGTTGGGCAGTTGTAACACCCTCGAAAATTAACAGAGCAACTAATTTAAAACTTCCAATTTGTACAACAAAAAGGATATAATCTATTTTACAATAATCACATGGGACACCTCAAAAGAATATTGGATTTAACTTTAACAACTAAAAGGTCAAGTCTCGCAGAAAGACTAATCAAAGTCGGGTGCTACTAAAACCCCAAAATAGCAGTTGCTCTTATCAACGACTAACGCGGAAGACTTCATCAAGCTACTCACCCTTGCACAAACTCTTAGCACTCAACACTTCACCAAAAACGCTAGAACCTCTTCCCCCATCCGGAACCTGATGCACATGCCGACAAATAAAAAGGGTTAGGCTAACGCCTAGTGAGTTCAAGAGTTTACAACATGGAATAAATATATTTGTTAAAAGGAAAGAAAGTAATTTAAATCACAGATCTTCTGAAAGATTTACTTTAAATATCAAACGACACAATTTGCCAAAAGTACATCTTTAGAATAAGGAACCCAACATGAACCTTCTTTCGTAAAAACCACTTTAATCTCAAACTCAACCAAGACGTGAATAGTAAGCAAAACTCTCAATTTATAAGAATATGCAATAAAACTTTACTTCTCGAAATCCTTCAAACGTGGACGGGGCATAATACACAACCCATAAATCTTGAGTAAACAGACGCATATATGCAACACGTCACCTAAAATATGGATAATAAAATACTACCCTTTAATACCAAAATAACACCTTCCGGTGATGGGGGAGACCCGATTCCTTTGTACGTGGCGGAACACAAAGTTAAGCCACATAACCATGTTGTCGAACTACATCTCAGATCGTGACTGTATTGCCTGCTCTTCCGAGCTACACCTCCAGTCATGACTGTATTGCCTGCTCCGTCGAGCTACACCTCCAGTCGGACTTTATTTCAGGTCCCAAACACCGTATCCCCTATTGCCTGCTCCGCCGAGCTATACCTCAAGGATACACGATCTTATTGTCTGTTCGGTTTCTAGCGGAGTTTCATCCTCAGGGTACTCATTCGACCCCTAGTGCCTACTCCCTTGTAACACCCTAAAATCTAGAAATAGCAACTTAATTAAAATTTTCTAATTACATCAATAAATGAATCATCTACAACCAAAAATTAGATTCAACTTCAATACACAAACATTCAATCTTTACATATAAACTATAAAAGGGCGGGTGCTACTAAAACCCAATAATAGTCACTATCTCCAACTTGCGGAAGACTTCACCAATTACTTACTTTAGAGTCTAGCTAAGGCTCTACGTTTCATAGAACTGCTAGAACCCAACTCCCAACTGGAACCTGATGCACATGCCGACAAATAAAAAGGGTTAGGCTTAACGCCTAGTGAATTCAAGAGTTTTCAACACATATAATTTAATCATTTAGAAAGGAAGGATGCGGATAAAATCATAATCTTTCAAAATGATATGCTTCACTTATGAAAACGACTCGTTTATCAATAACTATGCATTTTGTACGAAAGAGGCACCGGTTAATTGGTAACCAAACCAAACTGTTTTAAAGTCGAGAATCTTAATATGAGACGCACTTATGTATTATAAACTGGAACTTGCTGAAAGGTAAGATAGAGGACGGACTCCCAATTTTATAAAACGCGGTTAACTCATTGTAACTTGAAATACCCAACACGGGTGAAACGTGACACACAACCCGTAAATCATAGGTGAAATCTATATAATTAATATCACCATGAACACAACATTAGACCCAAAACTCACACGACCATTAAATGGACTAAAATAAAGCCGACACGTGGAAACGACACATTCCAATCAAACTTTAATATACTTGGGAAGAACCCCATATTAAAGCCATCATTTACTGTCGACCACTTAAAAACCCAAATTGGTCAAATACAACATTACCCTTTAAAAATACCACGAATCAACGATGAAGAGACCCGTATACACTGAGAATAGAGTAACACGCAAGTAGGCCGTTCACGCGATTTCCTTGCATGTCATCTAAACGTTTCCATCTTGGGTGGCGAGAACACGTGAATGGGGCCACCCGCGATGTTATTGGATTTCACCACACATCCCGACATCCTAGTTCCCATGCCACCACCGACATCACAATCCTCGGACCGTTTAACGCCTCTGGCCATACTCCGTCGAGTTCCACCTCAAGGACTTACAGAAGTGGGTGCCTATCCAATCTAGACGAGTTTCCCCCTCCGCAGCTCGTGCCACTCATTGTCCACTCGCTAGCAAACCCGAGCGGTCACTAAAAGTAACCCAAAACCTCAGACATTACATAACCGACAGACTTACGTGCCTATGGATCCATTACGACACTGTCTAATATTACATGATTCCAAATGAATGACCAAAGCACCCAAAGCATGTAATTCACCAATGACATAAACAATCGTCATCATACTCAAAACCCACATCGGTTATAAATCCGGACAAATGTCCACACGACTCATTTAGTCAAAACCAATCCCAAGGCCCAACACTTTACGTAAATACCCAAATAAACCGATATAAATATTGGAACCCGTTTGACCATCTAATATGCAAACACGACCAAACGTATAAATAAATAAAATCTCATCGTTGGTTGAGACGAACTATTTTTCCCAAATGAACTCATACCCTTATGTTTTCAAAATGCCTCATAACACCATACCATGCATTTCTCCAAAACACAAAATGAACACATTTATACTCAAAATCTACTTCCATCAAATAAATCATTAAGACACCAAAATGTATGATTTAATTATCCAAAATGCCCACAATCTCAAAGATGTGTGCTAAATGAGTTTATAAAGTTAAACACCTTCAAAATACTCAACTTATCAGCAGTTAACAAAACTTATCAGTAGTTAACAAAACTTATCAGCGGTTAACAAATTTCATGTAAAACGCTTTAAAATAAACATTTTGGCATGTACACCGTTTTCACAAATCAACTTGAACTCACCTCGCTAGATTTAGGCTAAATCTAGATTTTACCCCGCTTTGAGCTCCTTTGAAGAAACTCGAATCTTCAAGGTCAAAACTTCCATAACCTAGATCCACAAGTATCCAACCGTAAATATACTTATTCCACCATAAATAATTGATCCCCAAACATATTACCCCAAGATCTCATCATAACACAAAACCCTAATTTTAGTCTAATTCCTCCAAACCATCAAACCCAAAATATAAAGAATACAATTACTAGAGAGTCACCAAATGAACATGTATAACTTATAGAGAAGATCTAGAAGAGAGAAGAATAACTCACCACTTGGATTTTTGAGCAAAACCCCAAAACCTAGAAATCTCATGAGACAATGATGAACACTTGATCTAGCACTTGAGGTTGAGATTGCAAGCTTGATGAAGATGGAACACCTTGGAATCCATGGAAATGACTTGGAAGTGGGTTAGGGTTCGTGAGGGAAGAAGGAAAATGATTTTGGAGGAGAAAGGGAAGAGGTTAGAAGAGTTGGAAATGAGAAATGAATGAGGAAAAGGTCATTTAATCCCCTGCACCCCGCTCGCGATCTTGCCATGCGATAGTGACAGTGTCACTATCGCGAGGCACTCTCGCGTGGAATGTACCGAGGGCTCGGTACCTCTCCGGCGATTGTGCCAAGCGATAGTGACACTTGTCACTATCGCGAGTCACTCTCGCGACCACTGTACCAAAGCCAAAAATTGGTCAAAACTTGGTATTTTCGCATGGGTCGATTTAAGGTTCGAAAGCACGACATTTTTCACTCAAAAAAAATAGACGGGAGGAGGAGGGATTACCAACGAAGGGCGGAAACTTACCTTGCGAAAATCCGGGTGTTACATCCCTATCATTCAAGATGGGAGCCCCAACTCCGATGTCTACCTCGTGCACAAGAATTAGACATCCAACACAAGACTCATGGTCCAGAAGTACAACCCATAGAGGTTCCTCTTCCCCAAACAACCGGGACGACGCCAATGCCAATGCCAACACGACATTATTTCCCAAAGTGAGAATCCCAAGAGTCCTCACCATTAAACACGACTGACTTACCTGCCTATGGATCCAATGTATTACAGTCTAAAATACATGACTCCAATTGAATGACACCCGCACTCAAAACATGTATTCTCCAAAATAAAGTGCAATAACTGCAACTCACACCCAACGCTCCACTTTAAGTTATTAAAACCAGACAAAAGTCCCCAATACCCGACAAAGCCAAAAACTGAGCCTTAAGCTCAACTAACCAAATGACCATATGCTGAAATCCACAAAATGCAATAAAATACAGCGACCACATATATGCAAATACATGCTTCGACTACATGAATAAACTCCAACGTAAATCATTTTCCACACGTTTATAATCTCATTTACTCCATCCAAACGTCCCATGATACACATTTAAATAACACTTACTCAAGAGATTTATACTCATACGATAAATCATTTAAATACCAATATCACCGGTTTACTCTCTAAAATACTTGAGTTACATCTCTTCCCAAAACATTAGGTTCATAAGTTCAGAAACGTTTGCAAGGTTGGGAATGACCCAGCGCCCATGACTCACCCAGTGGTATTTTTAAAACATTTCACGATACAAAAACACGTAATACCAACAAGCATAAAAATGCATTCCTATCCAATACTTTCCATTTAGGTAAATAAGTCATCAATTCATTTTCATTTCGATGCATTTAACAACATACTCAAAAATCCCCAAGATGAGTGTTTTATAAGTTTACAAAGTTACCCACTTCCAAATAACCAAACTTATCAGCAGTTAACATTTTAATGTAAGACATAAACACTTTAAAATAAACATTTTGGCATGCACACCGTTTTCATAAATCAACTTGAACTCACCTTGCTAGATTTAGGCTAAATCTAGATTTTACCCCACTTTGAGCTCCTTTGAAGAAACTTGAATCTTCAAGCAAAATTTCCAAAAACCTAGATCCATAAGTTTTCAACCATCAAAATATATAAACAATCACTTAGAAGAAATGAGAATTCGGACATTTTAATGCCCTGACCCCCGCTTGCGATAGTGCCCCGCGACCTTGACATGGTCACTGTCGCAGGGGCACGATCGCCCCACTTGTACCGCAAGGGGTGGAGTCCCCGCGACTATGCCACGCGATTGTGCCTTTTGGCACAGTCGTCGGGCACTGTCGCCCCACTCCCCCCAAACTCCGAAAATCCGACTTTTTCAACGCCAATACTCCCGATACTCCGAGGGACTTAAAACAATGCATTCCCCAACAAAACCCTACTGTTTACAAGTCACAGAAATGTCCGGGTGACATTTACTTACCGAAATTTACGAGTGTTACACATGGTCCTAAGCGAGTAGGCTCAAAGTCGGGGGGTGTGGCCCGCCTGTGCTCATACCGGGGGGTGTGTTCCTTCATGCAACCGGTTACCACAGATTCGGCTGTCACTCAACTCCGACCCAACACCAATCTCACAACATTCCTAAGGTAACATCCTTATCACTACAGGAATGCTTGGGCACACCGATACTCAATCCTTAATACCCAAACTCCTTTCAAAATCCATCACCGAAAGGTCACTATTTTCCATAATCCAACCGGGTTGCATACATCCATTCCAAGATCCATTGACCTGAAGAAAACAAGTCGACGCCTAGGACTAAACGGTGACCTCGAAACATGGACATCTCGCCCAAATTTCTATTCCAGACAGATTGTCGTACTAAGTTTGACACTTAACCGAGTGCTAAATTTCAAATCTTATATTTCTAACAGACCGACCACCAAAATATCCTTTAATCGCGGAACCCACTGAGACGATACACCATCAACATAAACCATGGTGTCACACCGACGAGCAATCCCCCAAAACGAACCCAATCTAATCGCAGGTAATCACTTAAGACCTTATCCCGCATGATTACCGAGGTATAAGATTGCTTCCGTAATTAACTGGGAAGACTTAAATCTACTATTTCCACTAATACAAACGCGAGCAGATTCACAACCGAAACCTCAAACATTCAAGACTGACCGCAAGTCGGATCATCCGACGCTTCAAATCCCAAGGACTCCCTTAGTCCCTAAACACAACTCCTTTCATGACGGGGTTAAACCTATAGGCCTAATGAGTTCAAGGTTTTTCAAATAATAAGCCAATTTAAACTTTTATAAAACTTTCAAATACACAAGTTTTATAACGATTAACCGTACAGTGACAACACATTATCGCCCATCCGATAGGTTTCAAAACTGGTTACTATCACAACGCATATAAAACCATTTCCAAAACTCGTTTGATCAGTAATTACGTTAATAAAAACGGTAACAAGAGATGCGCAACAAAATTTTCAAACGGACTACCATGGTCCTAGTAATGCATCAATTTATACTATGCATATGAAAGATAACTTTCCGCACTATAACATGTGCAATAAAAGTTTGTACAATTCCCAAAAGAGACATTCACAAATTAATTTTAAAGTTCTGACTTCCCAACCCAAAAGTCGTTACGACATAAAATTATTAACCACTCCATATGCAACAGTTTATTCCCCATAGTTCGATGAAATGATAAGAATGCAAATAATTCTCAAATCGAGTTTAAAACTTTAAGCCGCCTCGATAAGACACATTTGATCAAGATGGTAACTACAACGATATGCAATTCGAAAATTCATTTCATGTATTGCGGAAAATTTATAACAGCAAGGTCAACAAGCGAAGCACGATTAGATTAAAATTTAATTTAAGACAATATAAATATTTCGCATATTTACTCACGCGAGTGAAAGTCGGATTCAACCCAAAAGTATGCACATATATTCGTGTGAAACTCAAGATGCAATCATGCGACATTTCGATTTTTCAAGGTGCCTCTTACGGTTGCAAAAGTGTTGATGCAAGACTCGCATGAAACAAAGTATTGAACACAACTCGTAAATTAACGCACACAATGATGCATATGCACATGTTCTCAAAATTATTTTACGCAACGCAAAATGACGTAAGACGAGGCACCCTAAACCCAATTGAATTTTCGCAAAACTCAATAATGCTAAAATCATGCAGTGAAAAATTTTCATTTCTCAACAAGAATGGAAGACGGCAATATGGCTAAAACACTAAGTCTTTAAGAGTTTCCTCTTTTAGTGCAATGAAAGGTAAAATGACACCTTTAACAAAATTCACATGGGACACGACGCCAACCAACTCGTAAGCTTAAAAGAAGCAAAATTAAAACTCACGCATGGAAAATACATCGTATAAAACAATACTCCATGAAATTTCAACAAAATTCACACAAACTAAAATTCTCAAGAAATTTCGACTCAACGCGTGGGAATAACTTTTCCTTTAAAACCATTGACATATGTGGAGGAGATCCAATGCCTAGGTTAAAATCTCATAGCTACTTGCCCAATACTCAAATGATATTAAAACATGGATGTTACAATATCCACAAATAGCGTTAAACAAGAGACGTGAATAAAGAGATTTTTTTATAACAATTTGCAATTAAGTGCAACAAAACGTTTTCATGAAGGCTTAAGCTCACAGTTTAAAATCTGGTGAATGCTACATGCTTTACCAAAACCTTATAATGCAAAACACCAACACTTTATGTTTTACGAACACAAGAACAATTTATGCAAATTTTATTTCAGCAATAAATTTGGTGCATGAATTTGATCGGCACTTGGCATCATAGGACTACACTTCCCAATGACCCGACACACTATTGTCATCTGGAAGCATCAAACATCTTAGAGCCACAAACCCACTAATTTGGTTAACTTACAATTTCTCCTCGAAATAGAATCGGTCTAACAAACTTATAGCTCTAATCCAGCCAAAAATTCTGACCCAAAATGATCAACTTAATGTATTCATCGCACTTAACTATCACTTCAATGCAACATTGCTATAGACATCAACCTTTCCTTAAATTACTCGCTTAGAAACTTTCTCACTACCCCAACGGTCATCATACCAAGGTAGTTCAAGTCTGCACATGTAATACGTAGGTTCATCATAACACTGGCCAGGTGCCATTATGAACGTACCATACATGATCATCCTTGTGACCCTTGACAAATTTCCCGTTTCTAGCGACCCGATCCACTCCAAAATATCTTATCTTAGGGTGCCTAATGTGCAACTTCATTTTCAATCACTTATAAGAACGCTAGTTTGAGTCTAGGCATCCAACAGTCAATACCTAAATCTCTCAAACTTAAGCTCTGATACCAACTTGTAACACCCTCAAATTTGGAAAGAGCGACTAAATAAAAACTTTCAACAATACCTTAAAGGATAATAAATCTCTTACTACCAGTCCATAATTGAAATACATTTCTAGGTTGAACCATCAACCTTATAATTAAAGTATTACAATAAGACTAACTAAAGTCGAGTGTTACTATAACCCCATACCAAAACGCTATCTCCAATAATAATGCGGAAGACTTCATCAAGCTAAATCACTTCATAGAGCACACAACTAGCACTCATCACTCCACGGTGTCGCTAGAACTAATCCCGAGATGAAACCTGATGCACATGCCGACAAATAAAAAGGTTAGGCTAACGCCTAGTGAGTTCAAGAGTTTTTATATCATGATTATAGAGGAAAGCGTAAAATGGAAACATTGTAACTTATAATCATGATCCTTTAAAATGATTTACTTTGAAATGAGAGAACAACTCATTTACCAACAATATGCATTTTAAAGACAATACTCCCAGACACCCCTTCTTTATAAAATGATGCAACGCAACTCACCCAAACGGGATCATAGTTTGACGCTCAGTTTGTAAAAAGGGTGAATAATACTTCATATCCCAAAATACCCAACACACGGGCGTGACGCTGATACTCGACCCTTGAATAAAGGAAAACAATTCGTAAAGATATGGTACATCATTGAAAACCTGTAACTCGAATTGATACTCACACGACCATAAAATAGAATGAAATCCAATTATTAAAGTATGGACAATTAAATATCCAAAATGCAACGGGACGACAACGGGGGGGATACCCGTATCCGTTGAGAGCGGAGGAACACAAAAGTATGTCACTCAACAACGTTGATCGCATGACACTTCACGACCCGCGGCCCAAGTGCCCCTACGACCTCATGACAAGTTCACCATGAGAGGCCATTGACCTTGGTGGCCGTTACAAAGAACTCCACCCCACAAGGCCCCGGGGACTACAACAAAGGAAATTCCCCAATAATGAAATGACGGGGGTCACAGTACTCACCGCCCAGGCCGCACTATCCAGACTCAACCCTCCTAGTCCCTCCTTGTCAAGTTTTGGCCATAAAACATGAGTCCCGGAGTCCAACCCCGTACCACCCAATTGACCACCAAATAAGACCGACTTACGTGCCTATGGATCCAATGCAACACAGTCTAAAAATACATGACTACTCATGAATGGCTACAACACTCGAGCCTGTACTTATAATGAATTTACAATAAAATGTATTGAGATGTAAACCATATTTTTGGACTCTAAATCGAGCCATTAAAACCGGACAAGTGTCCTCAATACTCATTTACGCCACTACCGAGCTAAAATGCTCAAAAGCCTTTTGACCAACAATTAACGTCCTCCAAATAATGAAATGCCTTTAGACAACGTTTATGAAGACACATACCCCAAAGACGTGGTTAACCCAAAACTCAACACGTATTGGGACCAAAGATTTTCCAACGGTTTTATGAATGCAAATATACCCAAATGCATATAACGTGAAATAGACTTTGTTGGTACAAAAATCATCAAAGATGCATAACCCATGAAACAGACTCTATTTGTGCAAAATTGCTAGGAACCCAAATATGAACATTTTATGAGGTTAACACAACCAGAGTTTACCAAATATGAAACCTTATCAAAATACTCACAATTTGACAAATACCAAGGAAAAACACCTTTTTACTTCAAAATACACATTTTAGCATGTACACCGTTTTAACAAATCAACTTGAACTCACCTTGCTAGATTTAGGCTAAATCTAGATTTCACCCCACTTTGAGCTTCTTTGAAGAAACTTGAATCTTCAAGCAAAATTTCCAAAAACCTAGATCCATAAGTTTCCAACCATCAAAATATATAAACAATCACTTAGAAGAAATGAGAATTCGGACATTTTAATGCCCTGACCCCCGCTTGCGATAGTGCCCCGCGACCTTGACATGGTCACTGTCGCAGGGGCACGATCGCCCCACTTGTACCGCAAGGGGTGGAGTCCCCGCGACTATGCCACGCGATTGTGCCTTTTGGCACAGTCGTCGGGCACTGTCGCCCCACTCCCCCCAAACTCCGAAAATCCGACTTTTTCAACGCCAATACTCCCGATACTCCGAGGGACTTAAAACAATGCATTCCCCAACAAAACCCTACTGTTTACAAGTCACAGAAATGTCCGGGTGACATTTACTTACCGAAATTTACGGGTGTTACACATGGTCCTAAGCGAGTAGGCTCAAAGTCGGGGGGTGTGGCCCGCCTGTGCTCATACCAGGGGGTGTGTTCCGTTTATGCCGTTGGAGGTGTGTCTCCAACAAAGGCAGTGTGAGTCACAGACACGCTGTCACCTTAGGGTGGCGGTAGTGTGAGCGAAGAGGTTGCTGCAATTTAAAGGTTTTTCCTTAAAGCTGAAAATGGTTATTTTATGATAAATCCTTGATTATTTGTTTGATGAGTTAAAAATTGTTGTAAGAGGGGACTCACTAGACCTTTCGGTCTAACCCTCGCTCTTTTCAAATCTAAAACCTTTTTCAGGTGAAGAGTGGCAGTAGAAGGAGCGGTTACGTTCTAAGAGAAGATGTGTGCTGGAGCTAAAGTAGAGGACCTCCATTGTAGACTTGTGTCTCTGTATTCTCAGTTGTGTACTAGGTTGTTTTTTCGCAAACCTTGTATTTTAGATGTAGATTTGGGCCGTTTGGCTTTATTATTTAAGTTAAGTTACTATCTTGTTGTACCTAAGGTTGGGTTGTTACATTTAGGCCGGAGGGTTTGGTCGACGAGTGGCGACTGTGTGAACTGTGACGATGCTTTCTTCCGTGTGAGATTATACATAACACAATATATGTATATATTTTATTTAATAAAAGATAATTAAAAAAGTAAATGAAAACACAAAAATACCCCTCTTTTAACTGATAATATCTAACAGAGTTAGTGACGAGGGACCACTTTCAGAGCAAAATGAAAACCACAAGGACAATTTATAGACTTATCTAATTTCGAGTCCCGTTTTCAAAGATTTCACTAAAACTCGAGGAGCAAAATTAGAGTTTACTCCACTAAAAAATAATGAAAATCTTAAATTGTTTAGAAAATTTATTTTAAAGCCTTCAAATAAAGCATTGTTTTAAAACGTTTGCCTTGAGCTGTGACTCAAAGCTCGTGTTTCACGTCATGTTAAAATAGTGTCATACCTTGATATAATATACAATTTTTGTAACGTGATATTTGATTTTTTTTAATCTTTTTCTTTTTTACTTTTTAGTTAACAATATTGAAACGATGTAACAAATAAAAATATACCAACTTTGGGTTGAGAATGGTGATGCTATATATCTAAAAGAACATAAAAATGAATTTTGCTTTATATATATATATAGGGGTGGGTTCAAACGAGAACATAGTCTATTTAAAAAAATAAATGGATAGATCTCGGCCCTTGATTAGATTAAAACAGTGGTTGAATTAATCATGACATTTTATGTAATTAATGACAACAAAATACCCTTTAAAATACGTTGGTAAATAACTTTAGGGGCAAAATTGGTATTTTTTTAATGATATCAAGCAAGCGATTTTTTAGGGATGTGAGGGGTGTTCGCGGTCCGGTTTGGGCGGTTTAACCCCTCAAAGCACAAACCAAACCGCTAGTGGCGGTTTATTGATTTTTCAAACCGAGTGGTTTGAGATCAAGTGCCCAGACAGGTCAAGTCGGACCGCGGTTTAGGTGGTTTGGTCGATCGGTTTAGGCGGTTTGGGCCTTTTAGTGGACTTTAAAGTTTAAACATAAAAACATATAAAATTTTGAACTTTAAAGGTTCATTAGCTTGAGTTCATTTGAATAAAGAAAAGTCCACAACAATGTTAACAAAGTCCACAAAAGTTAACAAAATATCCCAAGACAAAACACTAAAAAATAGTAATATGCAAAATGCAAATAAAATTCATAGCGATTTAAAGTTATTTTTGAGCCTCTTTGTATATATTTAAATCTAAAGATAAATTGGATATTTGGGCTAAACAATAGAAGATATAAAGATGTATATGAAAAAATAAAAAAATTATATATATATAGATAGATTGATATATTTGGCGGTCGGTTTGGTCCAAACCGCCCAAAAAAAACTCCAAACTGCAGACCGGACCGGACCGCCCGGTTTGACAATTTTTCAGACCAGACTAGACCGTCAGACCACCTAAACCGCCAAAAACGGTCCGGTTTAACTTGGTTCGACCGGTTTGAGCGGTCCAAAGGTTTTTTTGAACACCCCTAGATGTGATGATCATATCAAATCAAAAAAGAAATCCCTTCCTAATTTATCTCAACACGTCTCAATCTCTCCCCCCGAAATCATGATTTTTCTGAAAATAAATTCAAAATTCGTTTATCATGGTAATCACAAGTGATTCGCTGCTATAATGAATTCAAAATTGGTTTATCATGTTAATCACAAGTGATCTGCTGGTACAATGAATTCAAAATTCGTTTATCATGGTAATCACAAGTGATTCGCTGCTATAATGAATTCAAAATTGGTTTATCATGTTAATCACAAGTGATCTGCTGGTATAATGAATTCATAATTCATTTATCATATAACACCCTAAAATTTAGAGTAATTTAAAATTTGAAAATTTAGCAATATAACGTTTGCATTTGGAGTAAACCACCCAAAATGGATAAATGTATAAGACATTTACAAAAACCTGGGAACGAAAATGAAAATTGATAACAAACTAATCTAAACATAAACTATCTAGATTACATCGGATGTGAACCAAAGTATCTATACTATATAATTAAAGTTCTAATTCAGTTCTTGAAAAACGGTTTTTGGAAAGGCTATTCTTACGCTCTCGTTCTCCTCCACGTCTTCTAATCACTCCTACATCAACGACGACGGCTTGGTTTACAAGCGTCTCAAACGCCTCCGCCTTCATCCAACCACCTCCGCCGCCGCACAGCCACCGCCTCCGCCGGATCCCGCTGCCGAAGAGAGAAATCGTAAGGAACAAAAGAAGAAGATACTTCAAGCAATCATTCCCTTCTCCGCTCCACGTCTCCTCCCACATGTTCTTGCAACTCTCTGAAGAACAAAATTGAAAACCCTAACTTGCATCTTCCATTTGGGTTTTCTATTTAAACAACAATTTGTACTTCATCTCTCTGAATCGTAACAATAATGGGAGCAGTTCCTATTTTGCACACAGTTTTTGGCATTTTCGGTGCGTCTTCTTCATATAATTTTTGCAGTTTTTCATCTCGGTTCATGAGTAGATTGTAATTGATTTCTTATTATTTGCTTTGTGGATTTGTACACCAATCATAGTATTTTGTTGATTGATTTCATTGTATGTGATTTTGGCAAACAGGGGATGCCACTGGTCTGTTCCTCATCCTGGCACCAACGTAAGCATTTGAACCGTTTTACAGTTGATGAACACACACACACACATTGGGACATGAACACACACACACACACATTGGGACAAGAGCAGGAATAGAGGCAATTTATGTGTTGATTTTCATAATATACGCACCCAATAATTATCATTTTATGAATTTATTGGTATGATTCGACCAAAATGGCAAATGTGATTGTTAATGATATAAAAGGAATGAAATCTTATTGTTTTGAAATGTGGTCGATTGCAGGGCGGATACGTTGATTCTCGCAACGGTGTTTGGAGAATACAAGGTTCACTTGCAGGATCAAGAGCAATAGGAGACAAACATCTAACGAAATGGGTGATTGTAGAACCCGAAACGAGAATACTAAACATTAGACCCGACTGCGAGTTCTTGATCCTTGCTTCCAATGGGATTTGGGACATGGTAAATGCTTCCTCTTTTTCTGATTAACAATGTCTAACCTTCAATAAACTACAGTTTTAATTACATCCACAATTGCTAATTCACTCTACATTAATGTTTCTTTTCAGGTCAGTAACCAAGAAGCAATAGACATTGTACTCCCTTTTTGCGTAGGAACCAAGAAACCCGATCTGTTTTCTGCCTGTAAGAAGCTCATTGGCTTATCGACGACAAGGGGTTCTTACGACGACATGAGTGTTATGGTTATCCGACTGCCTCATTTCTCTTCGTGAACATTTAACAGTAGTTAAACTTGATTCTTGAAAGCCTAATACTAATAGATATATAAACCAACCTAAACCAAAATCACCCACAAAATCCCACTCAACAAGATGTACGTAGATCATACCTCCATCGATAAAAATAGAGAGGTTGTTTTCATAAATCTCTGATCGTGTAGACAAAAGTATCAAATGTTTAGACTCTTAGTTCTATACTTGTTGATTTGCCCAATCTTAAGTTTTATTACTATGTAATCTTGTTTGGTGGAACCACTCAATGAAAATGCTAATTTCAAACTATAGCATATGTATGTAGCCTATATGGGTGTCAAGACAAACAAACTAATTCCCGTACCAAATTTTTTTTCATACGGTGACACTTATCTATACTATCATCAGCCTGTTGCTCATGGTCCTTCTCCATCAGATGCTCAACTCGAACATGATGTTTCGTTATTGACCCCAAAGCCGAAATTAGCACCTAAAACCTATATAAACCACCAAGACTGGGAAAAGTTCCAAAGATATTAGCAGACATTGCAAATCAGGGTGGTGAAGAAACAGAGTTTCTGACACCCAGAAGAAGAAGAAAAAAAGCTAAAAAAAGCTACTTAACTCCATTGACATTGTTGAGAAAGTGGTGATGGAGGAATTGCATAGATTGAAGAGAACCCCATCTACCATATGGCCAGGTTGTGTGAAATATTTTTATTCAATGTCGATTGCATATTGATATGTCGAGATTAAATCTTTGTAATATTTATCTTGTGATTGCTTCTTACAAGTCGACGGGTGGTGTTCGTTTTCTACAGGAACATGCAGATGTTCTTTTTATCACTTATTCCTTTCTTCATTATTAATTTTCTATTGGCTAACTGGGAAAATTTGGGTTGCTTGCCTAGCTACGTGAGGAAGGCAGAGAACTTGATAAAGAGCTTAGACAGCTTTCAAAGGAGAACAAAATTGTTCGTGGCCAGGACTTCTAAAAGGTATAATATAATTGATTAATTGTAACATTAAATCATTCCGAAATGAAAATTGTCGCAATTTTCATAGCCATGGTTCGTGAATGTTTCTTACTGTTTCCAATTTCAAACAAGTAGGAAATTGTAAGTGATTTCTATTGAGATTAGAAAATTCCCCATTTGGTTTTGATTTTACTTAGCAGCAAATTTTTGTTGCTTTTGGTTGTTTAGGTGAAAGAAAGCTCCATCAAATCAGCCCTGAAATCTTGAGGCATTGGCCTAGAAGCTTGGGTGTGTTCTCTATGAATCAGTTTGGTATCAGACTTTACCTTTCTTGTGCACAAGCAAGATATGAAGTTTTTTTATTGAAATATGTTGGAAAATGGAGAGTTGAGTTATGGCAATAGGTGCTCTTGGAAGGTTAAAAGAAAGAATTTTGTTATTATTTTTTCAAGATGTTGGAGGAAAAAAGGTTGGAAGAGAGTTAGATGGTGATTGGATTCTGTTTGAGAACTCCCTGCACAAAAATTAAGCACATGATTCCTCTCTTATGCACATGCTACATGGTCTTATGGTTAGGTATCCATGTTTATCATTACAATGTGGATGGATTTTCCTTGGGCTCAGAGACCACGTGGTTCTTTGGACTGCTATCCACAAATTTTTTATAATGGCCTCATTAATAATAACTTGGTGCTCATGGAGTTTACCTATCCATCCTATAGGCCTCAATTTATTTTAAGGTTTTATTGGAAGTGGACGAGGGTCATAGAGATTGGACTCCTTTTATCAGATCTGATTTTCTTACATGCATGAGCCTGGAGATGGATTTACATGGTGATGATATTAGTCTAAAGCTATGGTATCTTCTTTGGGCAATTATTTTCGGGTTATCTCTAAGTCTCTGTACTTTAGAGTTTATTATTTTGATATTTGTAATCTTCCTTTAAGGAAGAGTTATAGTTCTAGGCCGTTGTTAAGTGGCTTCTCCAAACAGTTTTTGGGGAGACATTTTGTTTGTTATCATCCCTGCTATTTTCGTAGTGTTTTCCTTTTTTGAATAAAGTTCTCCTAGGGGTTTCATCCCTTTTTTCCCAAAAAAGAAAAGATGATATATAGTCTGGTTATCTAACAAAACCACCAAAGCTTCAAAATCGTTTATATTTACGGCTCTCGTCGCATTGTACGGGTACACTATTAATATATATATATATATTTATATATATATATATATGTGTGTGTGTATGTAATCCAATGTTGAAGATACCTTCTCCCTTCCACCGTTAGCACATTAAAAATACATAATCGTAAAATACGCTTCATTCTTATTATAAATTATATCATTATAATTTAGTCCAATTCATTGAAATATTTCAGATCTTTTCAAATTTGTGTTATATTTTGATAAGTTTTATCAATTGAGGTTTGATTACGGGTTTTGGTTCTTATTGATTGTCTTGATATGTAAAAATTGGATCTTTTGTATGATATAGTTTGAAATTGTGGGAATTTTGATTATACATTACATACAGTGGGGTTTGATTTTTTAGGGATCGTATGAATGGCGACTCCCATGGACCTAGACCAGGAAATCTCCCACCAGGTATCGAAACCCTAATCCTAATTTTTCCTTCGTTGATGTTTCTTGTCCAATGCTTGTTATTACTTCAGTTTTTTTCTAATGCTCTGTTTTTTTTTTCTTTTTCTACAGTTTGCTTTATGATTTTGAAGATGTGATCTGCTTATATGTGTTGTTGATTGCAAAGAAAAACTTGCATCTGGATGGCTGGAACCTTTTTTTTCCACCCTTGTTTCTCTTTGGAACATTCAAATTTGCTTACCAAAATATCCCTCTCTACCATCTTCATTCTATTCTACCTGATTAAACATATAATTGTTCATTGAACACTCCAATCACAAATTAGACTTTGTTTGCAGGCCAGAAGATCTCCGTGGACCATTTCGAGAGTTTGGCCCCTTGAAGGATGTTTACTTATCGCGGTACTATCATATTGGGTGAGCAACAGGCTTTAGATCTCTAAAAACATGTTATAGGTTTTCCCCTCTTTTTTTAAACTAAAGATTACATAATCGAAACAATCGGAACAGTTAGCAGTTCCTTCTGTGCTCACCCTCTCATAACAACTGCACACACCGACACATTTGTCCTTCAATTGTATGGTGGTGGGTCTTACTATAAACTTTTATGTTCATTTTTATGGACATTGGTTTGTTCATTGAAAGTGTGGAAGACACCATTGAAGTAAAAAAGAGTTCTGTCAAGATGATTTTGTGTACATGAAGATTGAAGGAAGTTGGTAATGTTACATAATGAAGAAGTTCAAGTGTTGAAGAACTTTACATAATAACCTTGACTACACAAGGTTAGCAGCTGTATTTTGTTTCATTTATTTGGAGCCAAGTTTTACGGACAATTTTTTTTTTTCTGAATTACCTTTCTTTTAGTCTTTCTTTATGTGTTTATTTATTTATTTATATATGTGGCATGTGGAGGAGATCCTGTTTGCTTACCAAGTCAATCTTCATCCGTTTCTTTCTCTTTTTACTCATTGTCATACCTATGTATCACTCTCATGGAATTTTGCAGATTGAAGGAGCCTTTATTGAAGACGCTAAATCTTCCTCCGTTTCTTTCTATATGTTTATTTTAATCGTTAGCAAAATGTTTTCAATTGCCAACTTTTAAGGTAATTTGGCTAAAATCTCTTGATCATCCTTAGTTTGACATTAAGGCATGGTCGGACGAATTGTGTCACTTGGGTATGAACATTTATACCCTAGAAAAATATGATTATGCTGAAATAGGTTTAATGATAGTTTGCGTTTTTTTTAAAGATAGCTTTACAGGAATTACTGTGATAATGTGTGGTGGTGTTTCTTGACGTGTGTTTTTATCGTTGTTTACAGGATGTGAAACCGTCACAAGGGATAAGTTGTACACGTGCACCTGGATGGATCAACAACGAGCGATGGCAAAAATTGATTTCTTTAAGGTTGTGACCCGTCTTTGAGGTATCTTAGATACAATATGTTGTATCGAAAATAAAGATAGAAAGTCAAATCTTTACACCATTTTTGATCATTTATACATTATCCCTGATAGAGGCTGGTCTGTTCTGATGAACTTGTTGTTATTCAATATGGTACTTGTATACATGAATGACATTTTTCGGAAAAACTTATTTACATACCGCTGCATCGTGCGGGTTTTTTACTAGTTATATATTAAAGGGCTTAAAGGGTTCTTGAAAAAGACGGTTCTTGAAAGTAGTTATTGATATATATAGTTACAGTTTTGGTCCCTTAACTCTTTTGATAGATTTACTTTATACCTTTTAGTTTTACATTTTACATTTTCATTATATTAACACATATAAGCATATATTAACTAAAATACGTTAAAAAATAATATTTAATTTTAACAAGTTACACCATTATAGTCGTCTCTTCGATACCTTCGAAATGAGACCAATATTGAATATTTTTTTATTTAATTATTTAATTATATGTTAAAAAATAGGTTTTAACATATCACATTAAAATATATAATTACGTTGTATTTTGTGGATATCACATGTAATTAATTGTGGATATCACATGTGATTAATTGTGGATATCACAAATTTCGATTATTTTGGGATATCACATGTCGATCAATGAAAACAGAATCATTCGACATATATATAATATATTATTTGAAATAAAGTAAAGTAATTGATTTGAAATAAATAAAAATATTATTGAAGACCCTCGTAGACATAGTTATTCTAACGCACCAATATTTATCAACTCCAAAGATTTTAGTCATAAAGAATCAGCGAGGCATAGCTCCTACTTCCAACGACAACCCCCCCTCCATATCATGATCAAATCCCGAGTTTATTTCATCCATACATCGCACAAGTACAAAATGTATTAGGCGATGCAATTTGTGAATTTCGAGTCATATCTACTTGTTTCGGTGGTCATGAAAATGCATGGGACACTATCCGTACAAAGTTAATGGGTGAACTAACTGGGTATTAAAAGGAGATTACCCAATACCCACACTCATACATCATTGGACACGTCATGCACTTCCAGATGCAATGTCGTGGATTATCTCATACAAACGTAGATTAGATGTGAATGAAGAATATATAGAGCGTACTCGTACTCGTGAATATGTTGATTTAAATGAATTATCAAAGTTGGAATCTGTTGGAATAAAAAAATACGCAATATATTTATTATGTTTATTATCTTGATGTTAAAACTTACGTTCGATGTAATGTATTTTCTCTTTTAAAAAAATCGATTAACCAAGGTATAATATATGACATATAATAATATAATTAAATCAAAAAATATTCAATATTGAGCTCATTTCGAAGGTATCGACGAGACGATTATAATGGTGTAACTTGTTAAAATTAAAAATTATTTTTTTAACGTATTTTAGTTAATATATGCTTATATGTGTTAATATAATGAAAATGTAAAATGAAAATATAAAACTAAAAGGTATAAAGTAAATCTATCAAAAAAGTTCAGGGACAAAAACTGTAACTATGAATTAAAAATAAAATAAGATATTAAATGTTACATTTACCACCCTTATAATTAATTATTTAATTTACTTTATATCAAGGTTCTAAATGGCGTGAGGTGTGGCGTGGTGGCGATGCCAAGCCTCAAGCCTTAGGAGCCACGGCGAGGCCATGGCGTTTTCAAGGCGTGACTTATGACGTCATTTTTCTAATTCATATATTTCATTATATAGAAAAACATATGTTTTGTAGTGTTACTCAATTAGTCAATAGTAATAAACAAGTTAAATTATGGTATATATCAAAAAACTTGCAAATAAGACATTAAAAACGTAAAGAAAAATCAAATATTGCATTACGAAATTGTACATTAGGCCATGGCGTGCCACGAGCTTAACGTGGCGTGAGATACAAGCCTTGGTGCCAAGGCGCGCCATGGCAGCTGTGCGGCGAGTTTTTTAGAACATTGCTTTATATCCCTTGTTTTTTCATTTTTTATTTTACACTCTTATCATGTTAACACAAATAATCGTATATGGAAAAAAATGCAATGAAAAAATACGTTTCTTTTTTTTACAAATTATAACATTATAATCGTCTCGTCAATACCTTCAAAATGAGCCCAATATTGAATATTTTTTAATTTAACCGTACTATTAAAAGCTATGAATATCTGAGAATTAGTTTATTTTCTATCAATACGTTTTATTTTTTTTCACCGTTAACATATTAAAAATACATAATTGTAGATCAAATAAAATATATTAAAAGTATGTTTCATTAGTATTATAAATTCTAATATTATAATTTTTTGGTCAATAATTTTAATATAAACTAATTATTGAATATTTTTATTGGTAGCATAAATATGTAACATTATACATATACTATCTATATCTATACTATTATATTAAAATTGTAAATGGTTATTTTCAAAATTCAATGTTACATTTAACATATTTACAATTAGTTATTTAATTTACTTTATATCCCTTACTTTTTCATTTTTCATTTTACACATTTGTTATATTAACACAAATAATGGTATATGAACAAAATGCAATGAAAAAATATGTTTATTTTTTTACAAATTATACCATTATAATCGTCTCGTCAATATCTTAAAAATGAGCCCAATATTGAATATTTTTTTTAATGTAACCGTACTATTAAATATCATGAATATCTATGAACTAATTTGTTTTCTATCCATATGTTTTTTTTCCACCTTTAGCATATTAAAAATACATAATCGTAGATCAACTGAAATATATTAAAAATACATTTCATTATTATTATAAACTAGGCATATACCCGCGCACGATGTGGCACAAAAAATCGTGAAATCGAAGAAACAATTGACAAATGTATGTATCCGCTCGCGAAACATCTCGAAATCAAAATGACAACAACGTTTCATTTTAAGTTTGTATTTCTTCGTTCTTATCGATATTTTAGTCTATGATTCACATATAAGTGCACCAAACGAAGAACGAAATGAAAACTAATGTATTTAGTCTATGATTCATAGACTAAAGTATCGATAAGAACGAAGATTACAAACTTAAAATGAAAACGTTGTTGTCATTTTGATTTCGAGATGTTTTGCGAGCGAATACATACCTTTGCCAATTGGTTCCTTCGATTGCACGATTTTTCACGCCGCATCGTGTGCGGGTATATGTCTATATAATAGTATAGATAAAAATTCTAAAACGGTTATTGTACAATCTTTTGTACAATAACATTTACCACCCTTACAATGTTACATTTACCACCTTACACTTACTTATTTAATTTACTTTATATCCCTTGTTTTTTCATTTTTCATTTTACACCATTATCATATTAACACAAATAATCGTATATGAACAAAAATGCAATGAAAAAAAATACGTTCATTTTTCTACAAATTATACCATAATAATCGTCTCGTCAATACCTTCAAAACGATCCCAATATTGAATGTTTTTTAATTTAACCGTACTATTAAATATCATGAATATCTACGAATTAATTTGTTTTCTATCCATACGTTTTATTTTTTTTCCACCGTTAGCACATTAAAAATACATAATCGTAAAATACCTTTCATTCTTATTATAAATTATATCATTATAATTTTTTTCGTCAATAATTGTAATATAAACTAATTATTGAATATCTTTATGGGTTTAGCGTTTAGTGTTTCATAAGTTGTGATTCTTAGGTAATAGTTTATTGTTGATGAATGTCTATAAGGAAGTAGCATTAATTGTTCGTTCTTTACTAACATTTCGCTGTATCGCGCGGGTATATGCCTAGTCACCAAAAGATGGAACTAACTCAAATGCCTCAATCTCCAAAAACTAGCCAACATAAAAATGCTTCAAAGCTATGCTCGTCACTCAAGCCCTTGGCAACCCGCCGCTAAAGGAACCTGTTATGCATATCATTTGAGAAAAAGTGTTAGGCTAGCGCAAAAAGTAAGATAAAAAGAGGAGCCGCTAAATTTTGTCGGGTTATCAGGTTAGGCCGGTTTACTTTGGGCCTGACCAGATTTCAACCAATAATTGTTGTTTGGCCAAAATTTGAATCGAATATATGTTGGGTTACCACTGGTTGAGTTTTTTTTTTTTTTTTTTTTTTTTTTTTGCGTTGTTTCGGTTTGGATTAGCCAGGTTGGTTGGAAATTTGATCACCTAGTGTGATATGCTAGAAATCATCAGGAAAATTGAAAATCAATTTTTTTGATTTAAATAATTAAATATGATTTTTTAACTTTTTCGATGGATTACACCATCTGTTCATAATCAGCCACAAATTATATCAATCGTACTTTTAAAAATAAAATTAAAAATAGTTTTTTTAATCAATTAAAATTAGTGACAAATTTGTGTCGAATTTTAATTTAGAAAGTAATTAATTAAAATCGGCCACTAATTTTAAGTAATTATTGTTACTTATTGTTTTAAAAAGAATTACGGATTTATGGCGGAATTTTTTAAAAAATCATTAAATAATCCGTCATAAATCCGTCGGAAATTTTATCAAAATAATTTTTTTTAAATCAGTGGCGGATTTGTGACGAAAGTCAACGAGAGATGACTTTTTTCCCATTCGTCAGAAATTTTTCGGCTGTAAATCCACCAGAAATTTCTGCCGGTGAAAGTCATGTTTTTAGTAGTGATCTTTACCTTTGGATCAAACCTAATTGAAGATCAACACTAATGAAGTGTACCATATGAATTATGCAATTGATGAGTTGCTTTGAGATTAAAAGTGATCAAGGGTCTAACTTTCTTCTTACCTTTTTCACCTTAACTCTTTTTATCACACGATCCTTCGTGTGTCGTGTGTGTGTGTGTGTATATATATATATACACTAGTGGTGTACCCGCGCGATGCAGCGCGGGTGAATCACAATTCCGAAACATTAGTTTAGCCATGAATCATGTTTCTTTATCACTTTCGATTTTATTTCATGAGTTTGCATGATTAATTTGCAAGTCAACTAATATATAAAGTTGAATGATTATATGGTGTATTAGCAAGACCGAATGGAAAAATAACTGCATACGTATTGGGCTTCTAAACCCATATACTCAGAACTGATTACAAAACTTGAAATTCTTGACTAAACAAAGAAAATACAATCTTTTGTAAATAATTCTCATCCGTATATCCAGAATATTGTTTAGTTTTCGTGATGCAATCATCCATAAATATTTCCTGCAAAAAACATGCACTGATTTTAATAGAAACATATGGTACCACATGTGTGATAATATAATCGTTGATAATACCTTATTCATCACGTAAAACTTCTTGATAGACGACGTTTGAGGTGTAGACTCCGGCACGATTGAAATTTTTAGCAGGCTTCACTAACACCTTTGTAGTTCCCCGTGATATCCCTCTGGACAACGCCACGTAAAGTTGCCCATGTGAGAATACTGATTCCGGTAGATAAACACCTACATTTGAAATTGTCTGGCCTTGAGCTTTATTGATAGTCATAGAAAAGCTAAGCCGGATTGGAAATTGTTTTCTCTTTAGCTTAAATGGGATCATGTTATCTTCTGAAGGACATAACAGAATTCTCGGCAGAAATACTCTCTTTCCAGCATGCTGACCAACAACTATTTCTGCATCAATGACGTTTTGTTGAAAGCCTCTGCATATCAATCTACTGTCATTACATAAACCATTCAAGGGATTGATATTTCGCAACAATATTATTGGGCATCCAATCTTGAGACGAAGGTAATGAGGAGGCAAACCACTAATATTATTGGGCATCCATCGGATATATGTTATTCTTATCGTCTTCTGCTTCATCGAAACTGTAGTATACTTTTTCATCTCCAGAAAACTTGTCGATCAACTGATCATTAATCTCATCGACATTCTCATTTTTAGTTGATAATATCGCCCTCGAAATGATATAATTGGATCAAAATTCTAATTGGGCCTCATGTTGAAAGCCTATTTGATTCCAAAGCCTAAAGTTTTTTTTAAACCCTAATTAAATTTAATTTTTTTTAAGTGGTTTAGTCGACTAGATAAAAAATGGGGGGGGGGGGGGGGATTGAAAACCCTAGTTCACATCCCACCTTCTCTCCCCTTCCCCAAGCAGCCTGCGGCCTCTTCATGGCCGCCGGTTTCTACGACTGAGCATCGATCTTCTTCGTCGTCCGACCATGGCTGTTGCCACTGATCCTCGTCGCTAGGATACTCCTTCTCAGCGACTGTTTCTGTCCGCCGATTGTCCAGGCTAACGTCTCTCACAAGTGGTGTTGCGGTTTTGTTTTTGGCCCCTTTTTGTCGTCGACTGTCACCGGCCATCGTTGGTTGCTACCGTCGATTCTCATCTTTGCCTAAGAATAGGGGTCGTAACCTTATTTCAATCGGCCACTCTCTTCAATCGTTTCCAGCGTCTTTTGTCAGCCGATCGTCGTCGGCCTTCGTCGTCTTTCAAGACTACGATCATCGATCTCCAAGGGTTTTAACCCTGTTTTAATTGTTGTCCTGCACTGACAAGGTGACAAGCCACCATCGCCGACGGTCATTTGTGGTTGGTGGTTCTATCAGCGGCCGTTTACGGCTGGTGGCTCTATCGTCGCCCTCAGCCACGACCCAGACTGTGGGCAAGGGTGTTGTCTTATTGCACGCCGTTTTTTCTGGGTGAAGGTTTGGTTTCTCGGTCGCCATCCCTAGTCACCGTGATAAGGGATTGTTTTTCTTAACGGTCTTATCAGTTGGGTGGGTTTTTGCATTTTATGTCAAAAGCCTTGTGATGACCTTTTTGTTGTATTTTTCCGGCTGCTACCGACGTCCTAATGAAATAATTGGTTCATAGAACTGCTAGAACCACTTCCCCAACTGTAACCTGATGCACATGCCGACAAATAAAATGTTAGGCTTAACTCCTAGTGAGCTCAAGAGTTTTCATTTGATATAAATAAAGCAATAACTTCAAGAATGTTATTTGAATCAAGATTTCCAAAATGAGATACATTTAAATTGAAAGCAAACAAGATGAAATATATTACATCTGAAAACAATCTCTTTTTCAACATTCATCACAAAACAAAACGCCTCTTTGATATAAATCCAAAACCCAAAACGCGCATAACTGACATTTTAATAATCGAATACTGAAAACGTAGATAAATTCCAACTTCCAAAACATCCCAAAACGTGGATAAAATCCAATATTCAAAACCTTAGACATGGATAACCACCTGTACTCAATACGTCACCAAAACATAGATTATAAAACTCAATACCCAAATCAACACCTTTTGGTAACGGGGGAGACCCGATTACATTGTACATGACGGAACACCGAAATGGGTCACATAACTATGTAGAAAACCAAACGTATAGATTATACGCATAAAACCTACCAAGCTCAATTACTCCAAGTATATCGCTCGAAAACATCTAGTCAACCACTCTAGGTCTATCCTTGATAGCTCCAAAACAGGGGAACTCAGTTCCAAAAACAGGGGAACTTATGCACATACTGGAATTACACCTTACTGCCCATGGGCCGTTGCCCGACCGTATAGGCCCACACCTTACGTACCATGGAACCTGATGCCTATTATGTGCCAAAGTGTAGACTTGTCCAAAACGGGACAAAAGAACACCGTGCCTATGGATCCATTGCACTAACTAAAACATTACATGACTCAAAACGAATGAACTAACGCATTCAAGCATGTAACTCTCAAATAAGATGCAGTATATGCAAATCATAATCAAATACTCTACATTGAGCTATTAAAATCGGACAAGTGTCCTCGGAACCCAACAAAATCCAAACCGAGCCATAAGCTCAACAAATACAAAGACTCGACGTTGAAAATCATAAAATGAAACCAAACGTAAACAATCTGCCTTTATGTAAACCCATGCTCCAAAATTTAGAGATGACTCCCACATAGATTAAATTGGGACAAAACATTTTCCAAGTGGGTTTATAACATTTATCCTTTCAAAACGTCCCATAACACAACACCAAACATTTCTTCAAAACACACGATAAAATACTTTTATACTCAAAAAATATATTTCCATGAAATAAACCATTAAGATACCAAAATATATGATTTATTTATCAAAATGCCAAAAATCCCAAATGTGGGTATTTTACAAGTTTACAAAGTTAAGACACTTCAAATAACCAAAACTTATCAAATAACCCAATAGTTAATAATTTCATGTAAAACATATAAACATGTAAGGATTGACATTTTGGCATGTACACCATTTTCACAAATCAACTTGAACTCACCTTGCTAGATTTAGGCTAAATCTAGGTTTTACCCCCAAAACTTGAATCTCCATTGATGAAAGCTTGAATCACCAAGAAACCTCCCTAGATCTTAGATCCACAACATATACAAGATCACCTTCACCACACAAGTCATCAAAATCACACCCGAGTTGAAGGATAAAAGGGAAACGATGAAACCATCAAACCCTAGCTTAACATTGAGAGAGATAAGAAACTTACCACCACAAAATACTCTCTGATCTTCCAATAGACTTCAAATCTATTGCTATATCCTTTAATATCTCTCAAAAACGAAACCATGGCAACTTGAATCACCAAAAACGGAGTTGAGATGCAAAAGTTATGAAGAAATGAAGTTCTAGGGCTGAAAATCGGGTTTTATGCTCGAACAGGGCGTTTCGCGACTTACCACGCGGCCATAAGTCGCGACATAAGTCGCCCACTTCCCCTAAGTCATGCTGGTGGCTCTAAGTCGCAGCACAAGTCGCGTAGTGAACTGTCCGCCCGGTTTTCTTCCCGTTCACTGTTTTGGCCGTAACTTCTTTGTTATAGCTCCGATTTTGCTCCGGAAAGAACCGTTGGCCTTGTAATTGAATCCTTCATCCTTCATCCAACAAGGATATAAAATCTAGGATTCAAGTCCAAAATCCTATATCTTATTTTTCCCTTAAAATTACCGATTTATGTATTAACTTGAAATGATACTTTTCGGAAATCGGGGTGTTACAATCCTCCCCACCTTAAAAGATATTTCGTCCTCGAAATATGGCACCGATAAAACACCCAACATCACCTTTAGCGAGGTCAATCAGTTCTCTACCAAAAAATAATGCCTCCACGATACTTTGCCTCACGTACGAAACCGATTACATCCCATTTAAGGTTGTCGCTGTAATTCTCATAACGAACCGTCACAACTCGATTTCAAAGTCCGATATATCTTACCGATGATGGGACGAACATCGAGTCCCTATAAACCACTATCCTATCCTTAAGATCTCGGTTGTCCCCCAACCTTATGTTGCGCATATCACCTTAGGAATAGTTCCACCAAGAATACTCCAAAGCGAACTTTTTCCTTAGATACTTCTAATCGTCCTTCATGGAGTGACGTTATATTATTTATTTGCCTCCAAACGCAACCATCTTGCAGAAGGAATCAAGCCATCACTTGCCCATACTCCTTTAAGTTCTGAGTATTCACAACCATGTCGACCTTACTCAGGTGGTGCAGGAATCCTTATAAAACTGTTGAGCTGACCATCCATTGTTGTCATAGAATCGTCACTTCTAATTCTGACACATCAAGGTCTCCTCCATGATCGATTTGTACTTAAAGTCTACCTCGACATTCTCATCAAATTTCTCCAATAATCAACACCACCGAAAATCTATCGTATTTTCCCTGACGAAATTCCTAACACCAGTCCAGTCTGGTCCAATGCATAAAAATTTGTTCCTCAAACGCCAATAGCATAAAAACTGAAGATAGTGGTTCACTCCAAATCCCACGGTCACATAATGTAACACCCGTGATTTTTCGATAAGTAAACGTCAACCGGACGTTTCTGTGACTTATAACCAGTGGGAGTTTTGTTGGGAAATGTGTTGCTTAAAGTCCCTAAGGGTTTCGAGAGTGTTGGCATAGAAGAAGTCAAATTTTGGGACTCGGGGAGACTTGGGCGACAATGCCCACAGTCGCGGGAAGTGTACCATGAACCCTTAGGAGCGGGCGACTATGCCCCGCGACTATGACAAGGGCATAGTCGCCGTGTCATTGTCGCGCGTGGGGGCTGAGAGGCTGTTAAGTCACGAACAATCAACCCATTTCTCATTTCTCACTTACCTTCTTCTTCCCTTTTCTCTCCCAAACACCAAAACCGAACCCTAACCCATTTTGAGGGTTTTTCCTCCTCAACCCACTTGATTCTTCACCATCTAACTAGTTGGGTCAATGAACCACAAAACCCTCATCTTCATCTACCTCATCAGGTTCTGGTTGGTAGCTCGGGTTGAAGTGTTGGATTGGGTGTTCTCGGAAGTCTCTTTATCTTCAAGGGTAAGTTTTCTTGTATTAAGGTTATAAATGCTCCTTTGGTGATTTCTTAGTGTTTGGTATCTCAAATCTCGGATTTGATGGTTTTGGAGAAATTAGGGTTTTGATCTTGTTGGGATTATGGTATTTATTTGTTTGGAGGATGTTTCTAAATGGTGGAAAATGGGTATTTATGGTTTGGATTGTTTGGATCTAGGTTTTGAAAGATTTCGGTTTGAGGATTCCAATGGCCGCCAAAAGAGCTCGTGGGTGAGATCTAGATTTAGCCTAAATCTAGCAAGGTGAGTTCAAGTTGATTTGTGAAAACGGTGTACATGCCAAAATGTTTATTTTAAAATGTTCGCGTTTTACCTCAATTTGTTAACTGCTGATAAGTTTTAGTTATTTTGAAATGTTTAGTTTATAAACATGTTGAGACACCCATTTTGGGATTTTGTGCATTTTAATAAATAATCATATATTTTAGGTGTCAAAATAATTTATTTCATAATTTGAGTATAAATGCATTTTATTGGGTGTAGTGGGATGATTTGAAAGGAAAAAGGGTATAAACCCACTTGGAAAATGTTTTGTTCCAATCTAAATCTTGTTGGAGTTATTTGTGCGAGTTGAAGCATGGGTTGCATTATTTCAGGTCAGTTACGTTTGATTCCATTTTATGATTTTCAACATTGGGTCTTTGGGTTTGTTGAGCTTACGGCTCGGTTTGGATTTTGTTGGGTTTTGAGGACACTTGTCCGTTTTAATAGCTCATGGTAGAGCGTTTGGTTATGATTTGCATTATTGCATCTTATTTGAGAATTACATGTTTTGAATGCATTAGTCCATTCATTTTGAGTCATGTAATGGTTTAGTTAGTGCAATGGATCCATAGGCACGTTTGATGTGCACTCATTAGTAGTGCCATTAAGGCCTTTTTAATAGTTTTTTTTAGTCATTTTTCTTCCATATCCCTACAATTGAGTCTTTTTATTACGTGTTTTATCATTTATCTGTTTCTTGGAGCTAGAGCTAGTGGATAATCTGTTTTACTTCTTCGAATGGCTAATTTTATGTGTTTTGGCAGTTTTTGAGTAGAACAGATCCAGTGCTGCAGCATGTCTGAAGCACCTACAGCTGTAACAATTTTTGTGGAAGGACGGTGGGAAGCTGGATGATGGACGATTTTGACTGGACTTTTGACAGCTTTAGAAGCCTCCACCTGCAGTAATTTAAGAATGGACATCATCTTTTTGATAGCTTGTAACCCTTGGGAATTGAATCCCTTTTTTTTGTACTAATTGTACCTTAAGTACTTTGTGTAGGTTTTATTACTCTTTTGCCACTCCCTTTTTGTATATAAAGGGAGGTTGGGGGTTTAGTTTAGAATCTAATTTTTAACACCTAAGTACATTTCATCTAAGTGAAAATCAAAGGTTGACACCAATAACCTTTGATTTTAATGTACTTTTGAATTCCAAAGTGAACCTTTGAAGTTACCTTCCCTTATCTTTTTACTTATGCTTTATTACTTCTAGTGTTCTTAATTTAGTTCTTTACTTTCCTTGCAAGTTATATTCAAGTCATTTATATTTATTGTAATTTATATTTCCGTCATTTACATTCATGTCTTTAATTCATGTAATTTATTGCTTTATGTATTTACATTTTAGTATGAGTAGCTAAATCCATTAGCTTGGGTGTAAGATAAAAGGGTGAGATTTCAAACCAAAAGAAGGTGGACATTGTTTCGCAATAACAATGTTCCATCATTTCATTCAAGTTTTATAAAGCCAATGACACTTCTTGACAAGTTGATCACTTTGAAAGTGTGAAAGTGCTATGGCCTAGAGATAAGCCATAATATGCACGTCAACTTGGATGATATGAGAAGCCGACTTGAGAGAGTGACTGATAAAGAGATTTATCGCCTCTATTTTTCATCTTGATTTATTCTTGACGGGTTGGTCGCTTGTTAAAAGTGTTAAAGTGTAGAGGATTCAGAGATGAACCCCTTCGAACACTCCAACGTGAATGATATGGGAATTAACTCGAGAGAGTAGTTTTATACAAAGAGATTTGTAAATCCGTATATTTTGAGGACTCTACCCCTTGCTATCAAGAGTTAAAACTGCATAGAGATATGTTCAGTTGGATCTAAACAGTAGCGGGAGTATTGAAGTCCGAGAGGAATATCCTCAAAATAGATGGTGGATCTGTTTATGCTGAACTCATGCTGCAGCATACCTGCAACATAGTCTGCTGGAATTTGTGTTTGAGTCTCACCTAAAAGTCTTACACCCTTGATACCTTTATTATTCTATATCGTTATCAACTGTTAACCAACCAAACCAAATCAAAGTCTTCAAATTCGCCATTTGAAATCATCTCTTTTCTTACACTTTTATTATACTTTTACGACAATCTATGTGGGACGATATCCGGTACTTTACCATTTTATTACTTGAAAGACGATATTAGATCTCATTGTATACTTGCTTTGAGGTTTAATTAGCACACGTCTATAGGTGTATTCCAAGCACTATCAAGTTTTTGGCGCCGTTGCCGGGGATTGGCACGTTAAAAGTTTATAAAAGTATTTTAAAAGATTTGATTTTTCTTACACCTTTGGAATCTCATTTGGAAGTGTATGCCAAGAATACCACGGGGGGAATTGTTCACTCTTGACCCGGAAATTGAACAAACATTTCGTAATAGGAGAAGAACGCAAAGAATCGCATTAATCATTGAACCTCCAATTATGGAACCACCACCACCCGGATTTGAAAATAGAGGACCGAGACCACCACCGTTTTTGGAAAATCCACGGGGAGCACAAATATTTCATGATGCACCTCCAATTTTTGGAAACCCACCGGAGCACCAATTTCGACAAAATCCACCAAATCAAGGAAATAATCATAACCATGTTGATGATGATGTTGAATCTCAAGGCACCAATGAAATAAGAAATGAAGTTCCAAACATAATTAATCTTGCAAACTCCAAAGAGGGAAAAATTATGGACTACACTATCCCCGATTTTGAGCAATTAAATTCAGGGATAATTAGACCCCATATACAAGCCCTCCATTTTGAGCTAAAACCCATCATGTTTCAAATGTTGCAAACAAACGGACAATTTGCCGGAATGCCATCGGAGGATCCACATTCTCATTTAAAATCTTTTATGGAGATCACTGATGCATTCCTGATCCCTGGGGTATCTAACGATGCCTTGAGGCTCACTTTGTTTCCTTTTTCTCTAAGGGATCGGGAAAAGTCTTGGTTTAATTCTTTGGCACCTGGCACTGTGCCATCATGGAGCAACATGGCTGAAAGATTTTTGAGAAAATATTTTCCACCTACCCGTAATGCTAAGTCCAGAAACGAAATTTGCATGTTTAAACAAATGGACGATGAAGCAATTCCCGATGATTGGGAAAGGTTTAAAGAGTTGTTAAGAAAATGCCCTCACCATGGCATTCCCTACTGTATTCAACTCGAGACGTTTTACAATGGGTTAAACCCCATGGCAAAACAAATGCTCGACGCGACATCAGGGGGGGCCTTTACAGCCAATACCTACAATGACGGGTATGAAATTCTTGAAAAAATTTCCACAAACAATGGACATTGGGCTGATCCACGTGCTCAACCGCAAAATAAAACTGCTGGGATTCATGATGTGGATGCATATACTGCATTAACAGCACAACTTGCTTCCATGGCTTCAATGCTTAAAAACTTATCTTCAAATCAAGGAACGCAACAAGTTGCTGCTACATCCACCCAGTCAGTCCTTTCTGTTGAATGTGTTTGTTGTGGTGGGGAACATTCCTATGAACATTGTCCTCAAAACTCTGAATCAGTAAACTACGTTCAAAACAGGAATGCTCCTTATGGCAACAATTATAATGCGAGTTGGAGGCAACATCCAAATTTTTCTTGGAACAGTCCATGTCTAAATCAGTCAGCTCCTAAGCCACAAGAAACTTCAAATTTTCAAACACAACATCATGCTAGTAGTTCGCATCATCAAAACCAAGGTTCACATCACCAAAATCAAGGTTCTCAACATCAGCATAACCAAAGTTCACAGCATCATCAGAACAGGATTTTTCAAAATAACCAACAGCATTTTCAAAAATCTCCTCCACAGACTGAACCATCATCTTCTTTGGAAGCTATGATAAAAAGCCTTGTGGCTCAGTCATAAGCTCAACAACAACTTTTGAGCCAAAATCAAGCTCTTTTTAATCAGCAGAGTGCAGCCATCAGAAATTTGGAAACTCAAGTGAGCCAAATTGCACTTAATCAGAACAATAGGGCTAATGGAATGTTACCAAGTAACACAGAAATCCCGAAGGCTCCTGGTAAAGAACATGTAAAAGCTGTGACCCTTAGAAGTGGTAGAGAACTGTATGAAACAGTGCAAAACAAGTTTGGACCAATGACTCAAGCAGAATTTGAAAATACCAAACAGTCAGAACCCGAGACCACTGTTTTAGCTACTGTTCTTGAACCACAACCTGAGCCCACAAAGAATCTAGAGCCCGGAGTAGTCAGTCCTGTTCAGCCTTTAGTGAATGAAATCCCAACCTTACCTAAGGAGAGTGAGACCAAAGGCACAAAAGGCACATCTTGCTCCACGCATTCAAGTAAAACTTTCATAAAACCAGTTCCTCCTTATGTTCCTTACCCTCAAAGGTTAAGGAATCAAAAAGAAGAGTTGCAATTTAAAAAATTCTTGGATGTATTCAAAGAATTGCACATCAACATACCTCTTGTTGAAGCAATCGAGCAAATGCCTAGTTATGCCAAATTCCTTAAAGACATCCTAAGCAAGAAGAAGAAGTTGAATGAATATGAGACAGTTGCTTTGACTGAAGGATGTAGTGCACTCCTGACCAATGGAATACCTCCTAAGTTGAAAGACCCAGGAAGTTTCACCATTCCATGTTCAATAGGTGGGAAGAAAGTAGGAAAGGCTTTGTGTGATCTAGGAGCTAGTATCAACCTCATGCCCTTATCTGTATTCAACAACTTAGGGATAGGAGAAGCCAGACCTACCACAGTGACACTCCAGTTAGCTGACAAAACTATTGCCTACTCTAAGGGAAAAATTGAGGATGTTCTAGTTCAGGTTGACAAGTTCATATTTCCGGCAGATTTTATTATCTTGGATTTTGAGGCTGATAAAGATATTCCTATTCTTTTAGGAAGACCCTTTTTGGCCACCGGAAGGACTTTGATAGATGTCCAAAAAGGAGAACTGACCATGAGACTCCAGGATCAAAAAGTCACATTTAATGTTTTCAATTCCTTGAAATACCCTGATGATTTTGAGGATTGTGCAACTTTAAATGTGATTGACTCAATATGCCATGAGGAAAGAAGGACCTGTAAGTTTGACGAAGAAGATGATGAGGAGATAGCCTTAGGAAATGATTTTGAAAACTTAAGTTCGGAAGAAACGGTTTTGGCCAGTGCTGCAGCATTTGAGCAGCTTGATAGTAGTGATCAAAAACCATTCACTCCATCCATAGTCTCACCACCCGACCTGGAGTTAAAGCAACTCCCACCTCACCTGAAATATGCCTTTCTAGGAGAAGAAGGCAAATTGCCTGTCATCATCTCATCTACCCTAGAATCACATCAAGAAAAGAAGTTGGTAGATATGCTAAGATTACACACCAAGGTCTTAGGATGGACCATGGCTGACCTTAGGGGAATAAGTCCATCAATTTGTCAACACAAAATCATCCTAGAGGACAAAAGCTTCACTTCCATTGAGCCACAAAGAAGGCTAAATCCGGTCATGAAAGAGGTAGTGAAAAAGGAGATTTTAAGATGGTTAGACGCTGGAATTATTTTTCCAATAGCCAATAGTTCTTGGGTGAGTCCGGTCCAATGTGTCCCAAAGAAGGGGGGAATGACTGTCATCACAAATGAAAAAAATGAACTCATCCCCACTAGAGTTGTCTCCGGATGGAGAATTTGCATGGACTACCGTAAGCTAAACCAAGCCACACAAAAGACCATTTTCCATTACCTTTCATGGATCAAATGTTGGATAGGTTAGCCGGTAAGGAGTACTATTGTTTTCTAGATGGTTACTCAGGATACAACCAGATTGCCATATCACCCGAGGACCAGGAAAAAACCACATTCACTTGCCCCTATGGCACCTTTGCTTTCAAAAGAATGACTTTTGGACTCTGTAATGCTCCAGCAACTTTTCAAAGATGCATGATGTCCATATTTTCAGACATGCTCGAAAAATCCATTGAAATCTTTATGGATGATTTTTCAATTTATGGTTCATCTTTTGATAATTGCTTGGATAATCTTAAAAAGGGTCTTGAGAGATGTGAGGAAACTGATTTGGTCCTCAACTGGGAAAAATGTCATTTCATGGTAAAAGAGGGAATCGTTCTTGGACATTTAATTTCAAAAAGAGGAGTGGAGGTAGACAAAGCTAAGCTTGAAGCAATTGAAAAACTACCAGAACCAACCACTGTTAAAGGAATCAGAAGCTTTCTTGGGCATGCTGGATTTTATAGAAGGTTTATCAAAGACTTTTCAAAAATATCAAAACCTTTGTGTATATTATTACAACATGACCATAAATTTGAATTCACCAAGGAGTGTAGAAATGCATTCCAAATTTTGAAGAAAGCTTTGGTGACTGCTCCAGTGGTTGTTGCTCCTGATTGGGAAAAACCTTTTGAAATCATGTGTGACGCAAGTGATTGGGCGGTTGGTGCTGTGTTAGGTCAAAGAAAATAAAAAGTGTTTCATTCAATTTATTACGCAAGTAAGACTTTGAATGAAGCACAAATCAACTACACAACAACAGAAAAAGAACTTTTGGCTATAGTTTTTGCCTTTGAAAAGTTTAGGTCATATTTGATGGGAGCAAAAGTCATTGTACATACCGATCATGCCGCCATCAAGTATTTGATCTCAAAAAAAGATGCTAAGCCCAGGTTAATAAGATGGGTTCTGTTGTTGCAAGAGTTTGACTTAGAGATTGTGGATAGAAAGGGGGTAGATAACCAAGTTGCAGACCATTTGTCCAGATTGGAGAGACCTAGTGAGGATATAGGAGACATCATTGAGACCTTCCCGGATGAAAAGATTCTCATGCTGCAGCATCAGGACTCTCCATGGTTTGCAGATATTGCAAATTACTTGGCTTGCGGAATAAAACCCGCTGGTTACACTAGCCAGATGTTTAAAAAATTTCTCCATGACACCAAAATGTATTTGTGGGATGACCCTTTCTTGTTCAAATTAGGTACAGATCAGATTTTAAGAAGGTGTGTCCCAGATACAGATGTTGCAGCAATCCTGCAGCATTGTCACCAAGCACCTTATGGAGGACACTTTGGAGGGCAAAGGACAGCGGCTAAGGCATTACAATCGGGTTTCTATTGGCCAACTCTCTTTAAGGATTCCCACACATTTGCACAAAGATGCAATGAATGCCAAAGAAGTGGTTCCATTTCTCAAAGGAATGAAATGCCATTAAATGGGATCCTTGAAGTTGAGTTATTTGATGTTTGGGGAATCGACTTCATGGGACCATTCCCCCCATCAAATAAATGTCAATACATTTTAGTTGCTGTAGACTATGTCTCAAAATGGGTGGAGGTAGTGGCATGTACTTCAAATGATGCAAAAACAGTGGTTAAATTTCTTCAAAAACAGATTTTTACAAGGTTTGGTACCCCCAGGGCACTGATCAGTGATGAGGGAACTCATTTTGTAAACAATCTGTTACGTGAAGTTCTTGAAAAATACAACATTAATGACAGGATTGCCACTGCATACCACCCACAAACCAATGGGTTAGCAGAACTTTCAAACAGAGAGATTAAGGGAATTTTGGAAAAAGTGGTCAAGCCAAATAGAAAAGACTGGGCTTTTAAGTTAGATGACGCTTTATGGGCATACAGAACAACTTTCAAAACACCAATTGGTATGTCCCCATATAAGCTAGTGTTTGGCAAGGCTTGTCACCTCCCTTTGGAACTAGAACACAAGGCATACTGGGCAATCAAAGCTTTGAACATGAGCCCAGATGCTGCTGGAATCAAAAGAAAACTCCAACTTTGTGAACTAGAAGAACATAGGAACTTGTCCTATGAGAATGCAAAGTTGTATAAAGAAAAGACAAAGAAGTGGCATGACAAGAAAATACAACACAGAGAGTTAAAAGCAGGCCAAAAAGTCCTTTTGTTTAATTCTAGGTTGAAACTGTTTCCAGGAAAGCTAAAGTCCAGATGGTCAGGACCTTTCCTCATCCACCATGTCTATCCACATGGAGCAGTTGACTTAGTAAATCCTGAAGACAACACTGTGTTTAAAGTGAATGGCCAGAGAGTTAAACTGTACCATGAGCCTGTGACCATCCCAGAGCCGTGCTCTGTGGATTTGGTCACAATTTGTTGAAAATCATTTCTCCTCTTGTGTGTAAATAAGTTTTCTGTATTTTAAATGCTTTCTAGATTAATCTCATGTCTGTTTGTTTTATTTTGTAGCCTTTATCTTAATTTGGGGGTCAGCAGAGCATGCTGCAGCAATCCTGCAGCATCAAAACCCTAATTTTTGGAAATCTTAGTCTTTAATGTTTGAGCGGGAAAAGAGGGGATAAATTCAAAAGCAGTCCAAGGAAGGTACAAATGAGATCATTATGGAAACTTCTCAAAGAAAAGTAGTTGTCTTGTCCCTCTTTTTGAAAACATCATTTCATTGTACACCTCTTTTCCTTCCCCATAAATAAACTCATTTGTTTATTTTGTATTTTCAAAAAGAAACCATTGGCATCCAATCGATATCACTGTCAAAAAGGAAACTGACTTTTCAGTACCCAACCCATCCCTTTCAAACAACTTTTTGATAACCATCACCATCATCGCTTATCATTTCTTTTCAACAAAACCCTCTTTGAACCCTTACCCTTCCTTCTTCATCACACCCACCGGCGATTTCCTCTCTCTCTCAATCGCGCTCTGCAAACGATGGCCAGAATGAAAGTTCCCGTCAGGAGAGACCCCGACGACCTCCCACCATCTCGTCGGCAAAGAAACAGTCAAAACCCTCCTCCACCCGAACCAACTCCTGAACCTTCGGCCGATGAAGGTAAAACCTCCCTCATCTCCGAACCCTCTAACCCACCACTCACCACCACCACAGAAACCCCTGTCACGAAATCCTCGCCCAGACGCCCTCTGCTTCACATCATTATTCCCACTGCAGCCCTAACAACGATCGAAGAGACTCCTGTCGCACCAACCTCTCACCCTACGATCGAGTCCACTCTAGCCCACAACGCTCAGGAGGAAGAAGTTTCCACTCCGGTCGACTCTCCGGTTAACCCTCAGGTATACAACTTTTCTGACTATGACCTTTTGGAAGGGCAACTCACCTCTGCTAGTGAAGATGAGGTTGGTGTTATGACCAATGTTGGGGGAATACCCCTATACCTCACACCAGAGCACATCCTTGATTGGACCCTAGTTCCCTTTGTCTCAAATTCCGGTAATCACTCCTCACCGATGGAGTTTGATGACACTACTTCCATCCTCAGTGCTATGGGATTTTTCGATGCTCTGAACTCAAATGAGGACGAGGAAGTAGATCAAGCCAAAAAAATGGACTCCAGTGAGCATGTCAGGGATGCAATCCCTGACCTAAATGTTGCTTTTGAGCAATCTTGTGGAGAAGAGTCCATGGGGGGTGGGCAAGCTAGTGGGTCAAAGAGTAATAAAAAAAAGAGGAAGAGAGTCAGTGGGGAGAGTGTGGCTAGGAAGAGAAGAAAACCATCATTTAGGGGCATAAGACTGCATGCTGCAGCATTCCTGCAGCATGGCAGAAAATCAAAGAAACCCAAAAAGACCCGAAAGCTAGCCAAGCCAGACTTTGTGGACAGACCTGAAGAGGGGGAATTTGGAGGGTTAAGCGGTCAGCAAGCGTATGAGTGGTTTGATAAACTAAAGTTCAAAATGGGGGTGGTAGACAAAGGTTTTCCTAATCAAAGTCGGAATGAATACCCGTTCATCAAAACGGTAATAGAAGCCCATCATATTGACAAACTCTATGAGGTCCCTTCCTCCTACAACCTAACTCTCCTACGAGAGTTCTATTCTGAGGTAGCGGCCTCCAATGCCCAACTAATCCACATCCGAGGCAAGCGGTTTTTCTTAACTGCCAAAGCCATCAACAAGTTTCTTGGTCTTACACCACCTTCCAACACAGATTATGAACTAATGCTAGCCTCTGTCACTCCTGAGTATTTGCTAGAAGTCTTTGATGAGTTAGGACTGCCGGGCACACAATGGAGCAACCACCGAAACTATATGCAGAGGCGTTTCAGAGCCAACCAGCTCAAACCTAATGCCAATGTCTGGGTAAATTTTCTAAGGCATTCTATCTCACCCACGACCCATCAGACCTATGTCTCTGTAGACAGAATGCTGCTTCTGCATTGTCTTTTGCAGGGATTTTCAATCAACTTTGGTGAAGTGGTGCTAAAGAGCATCCAGTCCAGTGCTAGAGCAAAAAGGGGAGGGATGTTCTTCCCTGGCCTGCTCACTCAAATGATGGTAAAAAAGGGAATTCCTCAGTACAAGTCCGATGAGATCATGAAAGAAGCCGGGGGGAAATGGAAGATAGACTTGAAGGCAATATCCAGACTCAGGGAAAGACGACAGGGCGGAGCTCATGCCTATGCTCCCACAATGCTGCAAAATCTGATGACCCAAAACAGCGAACTGCTGGAGCAGCTACGGGTTCAGAGAGAAGCATTCATGGGAAAAATTGACAGCTTGAGGACTGACTTGGTTGGGAAGGTGAGTTCTGAAGGAGAAACGAGTAGAGGAAAGTTGGAACAGATGAAGCAATCACTTGAGGAAAAGTATGCTGTGAAGTTAAGAAAGATGAAGAAGAAAGTGAAGACTGCTAAGAGGAAGATGGAGCAGTTGTCGAAGGAAAAAGCAGAAGTTGAGGCAGAGTTGAAAGGATACAAAGAACAGATGACAGCTGCAGCATTGCCACCACCAAACACACAACCTACTCTTGGAGAGTAGGACAGGTTCATTCACTTCCCCTTTAGCTCCAATTTTCCTTGTTATTTTACAATTTTTGAGTCTGGGATTGTTTTTGCATTTTTAGGTTTAGTTTTCTAGCGTTATGAACATTGTTGATATACTCAAGCATGCATATATAGCCTAAGTAATTTCTGTAGTAAAGATCTTGTTTGAAGTTCTCAACTAGAACTAGCACACCATTGCTTGGGCACACAATTTGGACCACATTTCATTTAGATATGATCAAGGCCATTTTTCTTCATTCCAACCACTTGCACCCACTTACCATACATTCTCCACAATTGTACAATGAGGACATTGCACCTCACTAATTTGGGGGTGGTAAGTCCACCATGGCATAAGCAATCTATTGAAAAAGAGCATAGCTCTTCCAAATGCCATGTTTGGACTTAAGCACAAAAAAAGTCCCATAGGGGCTAAGTGCTTGAAATGCATCAAGAAAAGAGCGCAAAAAGTGCCAATTTTTTTTTAAATGATGCAAAGAGTGAAAATAAAAGGCAAAAAGGAGTGAGGAAAGCAAAAGCCAAAGAGAGATCCATACTTAAAGTCCTTGTGATCTTAGATAGGAAATGTGGAGGCCATAACAAAGAGAATAGTGTGCTAGCCTATGGTCCATACTTTTGAATATCAATCTACTTGGGATTTATGAATGGCTATACATTGTATGCTTGGTTCTATCTTATGATGTATGCACTCGTTGCTTTCATGTGCTAATTTCTCATATTGAGTCATTTTATTTTGTGTCTTGGTTGCTTGGGGACAAGCAACAATTCTAATTTAGGGGTGTGATGTGCACTCATTAGTAGTGCCATTAAGGCCTTTTTAATAGTTTTTTTTAGTTCTTTTACTTCCATATCCCTACAATTGAGTCTTTTTATTACGTGTTTTATCATTTATCTGTTTCTTGGAGCTAGAGCTAGTGGATAATCTGTTTTACTTCTTCGAATAGCTAATTTTATGTGTTTTGGCAGTTTTTGAGTAGAACAGATCCAGTGCTGCAGCATGTCTGAAGCACCTACAGCTGTAACAATTTTTGTGGAAGGACGGTGGGAAGCTGGATGATGGACGATTTTGACTGGACTTTTGACAGCTTTAGAAGCCTCCACCTACAGTATTTTAAGAATGGACATCATCTTTTTGATAGCTTGTAACCCTTGGGAATTGAACCCCTTTTTTTTGTACTAATTGTACCTTAAGTACTTTGTGTAGGTTTTATTACTCTTTTGCCACTCCCTTTTTGTATATAAAGGTAGGTTGGGGGTTTAGTTTAGAATCTAATTTTTAACACCTAAGTACATTTCATCTAAGTGAAAATCAAAGGTTGGCACCAATAACCTTTGATTTTAATGTACTTTTGAATTCCAAAGTGAACCTTTGAAGTTACCTTCCCTTATCTTTTTACTTATGCTTTATTACTTCTAGTGTTCTTAATTTAGTTCTTTACTTTCCTTGCAAGTTATATTCAAGTCATTTATATTTATTGTAATTTATATTTCCGTCATTTACATTCATGTCTTTAATTCATGTAATCTATTGCTTTATGTATTTACATTTTAGTATGAGTAGCTAAATCCATTAGCTTGGGTGTAAGATAAAAGGGTGAGATTTCAAACCAAAAGAAGGTGGACATTGTTTCGCAATAACAATGTTCCATCATTTCATTCAAGTTTTATAAAGCCAATGACACTTCTTGACAAGTTGATCACTTTGAAAGTGTGAAAGTGCTATGGCCTAGAGATAAGCCATAATATGCACGTCAACTTGGATGATATGAGAAGCCGACTTGAGAGAGTGACTGATAAAGAGATTTATCGCCTCTATTTTTCATCTTGATTTATTCTTGACGGGTTGGTCGCTTGTTAAAAGTGTTAAAGTGTAGAGGATTCAGAGATGAACCCCTTCGAACACTCCAACGTGAATGATATGGGAATTAACTCGAGAGAGTAGTTTTATACAAAGAGATTTGTAAATCCGTATATTTTGAGGACTCTACCCCTTGCTATCAAGAGTTAAAACTGCATAGAGATATGTTCAGTTGGATCTAAACAGTAGCGGGAGTATTGAAGTCCGAGAGGAATACCCTCAAAATAGATGGTGGATCTGTTTATGCTGAACTCATGCTGCAGCATACCTGCAACATAGTCTGCTGGAATTTGTGTTTGAGTCTCACCTAAAAGTCTTACACCCTCGCTACCTTTATTATTTTGTATCGTTATCAACTGTTAACCAACCAAACCAAATCAAAGTCTTCAAATTCGCCATCTGAAATCATCTCTTTTCTTACACTTATATTATACTTTTACGACAATCTCTGTGGGACGATATCCGGTACTTTACCGTTTTATTACTTGAAAGACGATATTAGATCTTATTGTATACTTGCTTTGAGGTTTAATTAGCACACGTCTATAGGTGTATTCCAAGCACTATCAACGGTATTCCTATGTCCCCGTTTGGGCATTGGGTTCACCACTTGGCACGGAATAGGCATCGGGTCACCATGATAAGTAAGGTGTGGGCCTATACGGTCAGGCAGCGTCTCATGGGCAGTAAGGTGTAATTCCCTTATGCTTAAGTTCCCCTGTTTTGGAACTTTCAGGAATAGACTCAGAGGAGTTGACTTGATGCTTTCGAGTGATAGACTCAGAGGAGTTGAGCTCGGTGGGTTTTTATTTGTGTAACCCACGTGTTTTGATTTCATGCTTTCGAGTGATAGACTCAGAGGAGTTGAGCTCGGTGGGTTTTTATTTGTGTAAACCACATGTTTTGATTTCCTACCTAATTATGTGACCTACGTTTGTGTTCCGTCGCGTACAATGTAATCGGGTCTTCCCCGTCACCAATAGGTGTGGTTTTGGTTATGAAGTTTCATAATCCATGTTTTCGGAAACGTTGAGTATGAGCATTTATTTATGTTTTAAGGTTTTGATTATTGAAACTCATTCGAGTTATTAGGATGTTTTGGAAGTTGGAGTTATCGATGTTTTCAGTGTTTGATCATTATAATGTCAGTTATGTTTTACGAACGCTTTGGGTTTTGGCTTTATTTAAAAAAACGTTTGTTTTATGATTTTAAATCACGTGAAGGGTGAATAATGAAAGGAGATTGTTTTGTGATGTAATGTATTCCATTTTTGGTTGCTTTCAAATCAAATGTATTGCATTTCGGAAATCATGATTTCTAAATAACATTCTTGAAGTTAATGCCTTATTTATCTCTAATGAAAACTCTTAAGCTCACTAGGCGTTAAGTCTAACCTTTTATTTGTCGGCATGTGCATCAGGTTCCAGTTGGGGTTTGGTTCTAGCAGTGCTTTGAGGAGTTGAGCTATAGACTTACACGAGAGTAAGTAGATTGATGAAGTCTTCCGCAGTTGGAGATAGTGACTATTATTGGGTTTTAGTAGCACCCGTCCTTATTATAGGCTGTATGTAGAGAATAATGTGTTTACTGAGGATAAATCCTATATTGTGTTTGTAGATAAATTATTTATCGATGGATTTTAGGAAATTTTAAATTAGTTTCTATTTCCATAATTCAGGGTGTTACACATAACTCTCATAATGTATTTTAGTACCGGTTGCCAAATCAGTGAAAACCTCGTTGATTACGGAATTACCAAGGATCGATCCCTAATTGCCAGCCTCTAACATCCTCAAGGTTACCACTTAACTTGCAGACATACCGGGTTCCACGAAAGTATACTGAAGCACCCCAACATGCTCAGTTGAATAATATCAACAAAGAGCATATTGGCCTATATGTAAAGAAACAATCCAGAAAGAATTATATTCTTTGACAAAGGATCGGGTATTTGGTCAGGTAGTGCTAACCTACCAAGTGTAAAGCCCGTAGGACATAACTGAGTCTTTGTCAGAAAGCATAACGAGAATAATGAAGTCCTATTATATATGGCTCTCCTTTGGCGCAAGGTTTCTCACAACGCCCTGGTTGACCGCGAGGAGACTTACTCTCTCATGATGGATGTTATGACATCCGAATAATTTGTTAGCCTAGTAGTTTCCGAAGGATTGGAACTGCAGCTCATGGATGCGGTTACTACATATCTCTATGGGGATCTAGATTCAGAGATATAAAAGTGCTTGATGGCATTACATTACCAAATCAAGTAACTCTAAACCACGAAATGCGTTTGCAATGAAATTGAAATGCTCACTTTATAGATTACAGTAATCTAGGCGGATGTAGCATACCCGCCTAATGGAATACTTGATTGGGAAATGATATATAAGAACGATGAACTGTTCCCTTGCGTATTTATTATGGAAAACAAGTTCCAGAATTTCAAAGTAGCTTTATATGTCAATGTTATGAACATAATAGACACTCTTGATGAAATAAGAGAAACCACAAGCTATTTGAAATCTAAATTTGAGATGAAAAATCATGGGAAAACTTGGTTTTGTCTAGCTATTTGAGCTTAAACACCGAGTTTGTGAAATATTAGTTCACCAATCACATATGTCCAGAAAATAATCAGACAATTTAATTTGGACAAAGCGCATCAGGTTAGCACTCCCATGATCGGTCAAAGTGTTGGACATAAGGAGAGATCTATTTCGTCTGAAGGATGGTGACGAAAAAGTGTTGGGAGCTGAAATTCCCTATCTAAGTACAATATGCGCATTATCGTACTTAGCACAATACACTTGACCGTATATTGTATTTCTCAGTGAACTTGTTAGCTAGATTTAGCTCAGCGCCAACACAACGTCATTGGAATTAAAACAAGTTAATAATTTGGGACAATTGACATGGGCTTATACTTTCCCTATAGAAAGAAAAATGAGATTGATAATGGAACTTCAATACCTACTTAAAATGTAAGCAGCAAAAGTACTAGCTCTTATAGAAAAACACCAAACAATCTCTTGGTTTGTATTTGCTGATATTAGGTATCTACTTGACCCATACAAAGGTTGTTCCCAAAATGGATAAGGAATTACCACTGGGAACATGCCCATTGCTTGAAAGTAAGCTAAGCAAACTCTTGTAACTACCTCCTTGAACTAATCCATGGATATTACTCTCCATGATATAATTAAAGAACGTATATGATTAAGGAGTATCATTACACATATTAGAGGAGCTAGTAATTTTGAGTTCAACCAGTATCCTACTTGCATATATGGAAATAATGCATCTTGTATTGAAGAAATGAACATAAGATACATCAAAGGTGATAATACAAAGCATATTCTGCTTAAGTCTTATACAATCAATAATAAGAAAACTCTCCTCGAGATTCAATTGAATCAAGTAAGATGTCAGAAGAATATGACACATTTTACCAAATCATTACCTAAAACCATATATTGAAAAACATGTAAATGCAAATGTTTTCAAACTCCCTTGATTAATGCACGAATCAGGAGGAGTAGTAGACAAAAGGGGGAGTCTACTATATATTTGATATTTTTTTTGAAGTATATAATATTTATATACGGCAAATGCAACAAATAAACTCACACACCCTCCTCACCTTTGGTGAGGTTTGAACCCCTGACCTCCTAGAAGGTCAAAGGTTCCGATACCGCTAGGCCAAAGGCCCTTTGGTTATATATTTGATATTGATATGTTGTGCTCTTTCCTTCAACCAAGATTTTATTTTTCCCATTGGATTTTGTTCCTTGGTGTAAGGTTTTAGTGAGACAATTGTTTATATACCATCATGTTTTTCTAACTTTCATGATTAATGTACGAATCTAAGATATTAGACTGAAGGAAAAGTCTATGTATTACAAATAAGCTGGTGTGTTGTACTCTTTTTCCTTCGTCAGACTTTTATTTTTTCCCACTGGGTTTTTATTTTGGCGTAAGGTTTTAACGATGCAACAATTGTGCACCATCACTCCTTTGACTCGACACATGGGGGAGTGTTGTAGGATAAATGTGTCATCGTCTAAACGATAGAGATAGAGATAAATATATCAGAGTTAGAATATAACTGAAATATCTCATAGATATCTATTTGTAACTCATCCATATTTAAAGGGTTTATGATTAATGAGAATTACACATTTTCCTCTCTTTATTATATTGTTTTTCTATACATGTTTTCCCTTTAGCAAAATTTCAATTATTCTTAAATGCACATTTGCAATATTTATTATGGATTTCTAATATCTCATGGCAAGACCTTCGCATGTCAGTGAATGAAAAAAGTTTCGTAAATTTATCAAATATTGTAACCAAATATCAATTTCAAATATTTTTAGTTTGACACATTATATATACAAGACATGTATTTTATTCTCTTTTATTTGATACTCATATTGTATATTTTTTATTCGATTTTCAGAAATTCCAATTACTGGTATATTCATATAATATATTTACGACATTATAAAATAGTTACAACTTATTATTATATATGTACAACTTATTGATATGTTTAAACTTTATAAAACTAAGCGTAATCAACTAATAAAAAGTTCAAACACAAAATAAGCGTTTGAGCCCCTATTAATACGACAAAATACTTTATAAAATTGATAACTAATAGAAGACCATCTCACTCTCTTAAAAGTTAAAACCATACAAACTCATAAAATAAAATCGAGAAAGATGAAACTCTCTAAATTGTGAAATCTCTGAGAATTAGTGTATAATGTGCTATTTTATACGATTTTTTAATCTATAGCTAAAATTTAATGTAGTGGTTAATGTATATTTGTTCCACAATGTGTGTTTACATGTACTCTATTCACAATGTGAACTTTTTTAGTGTCTTTGTGAAATAATAAATACATATAAAAAGGTTTTACATTATGAACGAAATACATATAAAACAAATACATTCATATATATTAAATGATACATTAAATAATATACTTAGATGAAAACAATCGTATGAAACAAAATCTTAGAATAGAAATTTTAAATTGGTTAAAGCCATGTATATAAATTCACAATAATTTAACAAACATGACATGAAAATTAATTGATATAGTAAATATATAAAGTTTAAATAATTATCTTTAAAAAAAATTGAAGGAAAATTATATTTAAAACTGAATATTAAAAAAAAATAACTCTTGAATAGAAATTGGGATATTAGACCATCTACATCCCTACAATTCATTTACACTTTCAATTATGTCATATTAGCTTTTGCAATTACTTGCTACATACATGCAATTCGCCTACACTTTCAAAAATGGTTCTCACTACAACATTTATTAATTGTTTTATAAATTATTATATACATTCATAATTTTTTAGTTAATAATATGATATATAATTCTTTATTTTATTTTAATGTTAACTAAAATATAAATTTTAATTTTAAATAAACGATTAATATATAATATAATACAATCATTCTATTTATTTTATAATACATAATTTTTTTAAAAGAATAATTAATTTAATTTAAAAAATTAATATTGTTAATTAATTAAATATATTATTTTATATAATAAATTAATTTATTTAAACAATTAAAAAGAAAGAAAAAGAAAATACGAGATACCATGTATTTGTTGGAGTCCATGTGGCATTGCATTGCAATTGTCAAACAAGACTTTGATGAGTTGGCAAATTGCAATTCAGGGGTTTGCAAGCCATATGGGGATGGCCTTAAAATAAGAATTTAATATAATTTTTAAGCGAGGACCACCATTATGCGAGAATAGAAACTTTCAACGGCATTTGGCCGGCTATTTTGACGAACGGCTGAAGGAAGCCGATCGATAAATTGCCAATTTTGTAGCTGCTCTAATATTTAAAGATCATCACTCGCTCCCATCTATTCTATCACTCGTAAATATTGGAAACAAGTAATGGATTACTGCTTCAGATCTCTCACCAAATTTTCAATTTCAACCATTATTCTTCTTCTTGCCATCTTGCTTTCTTCATTCACTTTCACTCCCACAGGTTTGAACCTTCAATTCTTTACATTTCACTTCTTCAAGTTTCTGCTTCTTGTTTTAAATCAATTTGGTTTCTTAATTGTTTCTGCTTAATTTCAAAATATTTGACCAAGATTTGTTGTCCTTCAATGGCTCCGTTGACTTTTGGGTGTGTGAAGTTGGTTAGTGGGTCGTTTATCAAATTAGTTCTAGGTTTTGTAGAACAATCAACCTTTCCTCATCAAGATCAATATCCCAACTGATCATAACTGGGTTTCAAAGATTCCAATGTTAATTTGTAACAGCTAGCCTTTGAACCTTTTATATTTTTCTTGTTAATTTGCAGAAGCGTATAAAACACTTGATCCCAATGGAAACATCACAATCAAATGGGATATCATCAGTTGGACCCCTGATGGCTATGCTGTAAGTTCATAATCACCAATAATTAAACACATACACATGGATTCAAGATCTGTTTTTTTTTTTGTAACACGAATGACCTGGAGTCATCGCAGGTGCACAAGGGCTTTGGCATCGCCTGGATTTGAACCCTGGGTAGATGAGATTTTCCACTGCATCCAAAGAAACCCAAGTGGTCACTAATTCAATTTGTGTTCTTTTTTCAGGCCGTGGTTACGATGTATAACTTCCAGCGATACCGCCGGATTTCCTCTCCGGGGTGGACTTTAGGTTGGACCTGGGCTAAGAAAGAGGTGATATGGAGCATGATCGGCAGTCAAACCACGGAGCAAGGAGATTGTTCAAGATTTAAAGGTCAAGTACCACATTGCTGCAAGAAAAGTCCAGCGGTTGTGGATTTATTACCAGGAACCCCATACAATCAGCAGATTGCAAATTGCTGTAAAGGAGGTGTTATTGACTCATGGGATGCTAGTTCATTCCAGGTTACCGTTGGTATAGCCGGAACCACTAACAAAACGGTCAAACTACCAAATAACTTCACCTTGCTTGCACCCGGCCCGGGCTATAACTGTGGACCGGCTATAGTCGGTAAACCAACAAAGTTCGTTACTCCAGATGGAAGAAGAGTAACTCAAGCTATGAGTGAGTATATATATACATGCTGAAATCAAACGAGAACAATACCTATTTAAAAATATAAGAAAACGGCTGAATCACATGTGATTTTACATTAATATCACGTACAAAATTACACGTGATTCACGCAGCCTTGCCCCGCGACATGAAGTCGCAGCCAAAGTCGTCCGCACACCTTTTTTTGACTGTTAATGTAAAATCACATATGATTTTACACGTGATTTGACCGTTCTTTTATTTTCTTAAATAGTTAATGTTTTCAACCTCCTCTCACTATGTATATATCACAGTTTTAAAAGATTATAATGCTCTTACTAATCCTGTTTTCTTTTGCAGTGACTTGGAATGTTATATGTAGATATTCACGAATTCTGGCTCAGAAAACTCTCACTTGATGACTTGCTATGTATCTCTCTCTCTCTTCATTCTACAATCAATGGCACTGTTATGGAGTATTTGGTTTTCTACCCAATAGCCAATTGTGGCCATATAAATTAACGATATTTAATGAAGAATATTATGTTGCATTTTATGACACTGTTATATTTTGGCAAAAAGTTGATTACTAACAACTCTAATTGACCTTATATGGAACACGCCTCCTAGAACACTAATGGGAGAGGATCAACGGCTGAGCCTGAGGCTAGCACAGAGAGGGGGAAGGCAGGGGTCGAACTCGGGACTTGTCTTGTAGTTGTATTTGAGCAAAGTCGTCTCGCCTATTTACCAATTGAGTTACACGTTAAGAGATTATATACTATATTATAAAACGTTTAAGTTTTTATTCTTAAAAACTCATAAAACATTAAGTATAAATTATCAATTAATGTATACAAACTTTTATAAGTTTTAAAATATTTTTATTTTATCGTTCTTTAAATGTTAGGAATTTGTCTTTCAAAATATAAGGTTAAAGAAACAAATGAACCATAGAATATTTGAGATTTTTTGTGAACTTTATCTTATAATCTATTTTCAAAAAACAAAAACCATAAAATAATTTTATAAAAATATGCTTCTGAAGAGCAAGAAAGCTGCGAGTTGATAAAAGCATATAATTGATTTACTTAGCAAATTCCGTTTAAGTTGTATGTAAGATGTTATGCACTTATGCTCGCATATTATGCGTTTTATTACGTTGTAATGATGTTAATTTTGAAGTTGCTCTTTTGGAAGTTAAGCTAGATATCATTTTTCAATAAAATTAAATTAATGATGTGACACATCAAAAAAATTTAAACTCTTGACACGTTTGAAAATTTAGAAGATACTACATTATGAAACAAACTTGAGTGTACACGACACAACACCGACTTAGCCATGCACAACGATTCCAAGGATCGTTCAACCTCAACTCTACGACAAATTACTCTTCACCACACCCCAAAATCGGTGTTGGCACAATTGAAATTATTTTCGATAAACTTTACCCACACGATTTATAAAATGCTACAAAATTGTTTACACTGAGTGTGCCAGACGACTCTCACCCACATTGCTAGGACAACACATGCCTGTACCAAACTCACTTATAAAATCATGCGATCAAATGTTGATTTGATTTTTTTTTAATAACAAAAGTTAACTCTTTTACAAAGAGATATAAAATAATTCTCCATACCAAAATCGGATTTTATCACTCAACGCTATAAACTTGTTTTTTCAATCCAAACCCACATTTGCACGCGTCGACACGTTTTCAAAACCAATACCTCGAAAGGCACACACACACGCCCAAAATATCTGATACAATGATATGAAAGACTCCAGCAATTTGTTTAAAACACAATGCATGAGACTCACTTAACATTGAAAGTTATTTACTCTAACAAGGTCAACTGTTCTCATTCACTATAATCTATCTCAGGCTCCTTACTTTCGACCCACCAGTCGAGGTCCTCTACTGTGCCACAACCTCCGACACTAGCGCTTCCCAATATCCTTGAATGTTCAAACAATAACTACCATCGCGACTAACAATTCGCAAATCGTGCGTCCCCACTTTGACCTCAGACAAACTTACCAACCATAGCTCAAATCCATCTGATCCTCACTACAACTTCTCAGTCAACACTGATATTGTCTCTCAACCACTCTTCAATTTACTTCAGCTCCAAAAGCCTCATTTCTATCCTTCGGTTCTTGAATTAACACTCTCATGCTTCCCACTAATCGACATAACAATCTACCCAACCGAAGACTCCCTTGAAGCGAAAAGCTCACCTCCTATCATTATTTTCTTCCTTATGGACCTGAGAGGTCCCTTCTCAACGAAAATATCTACATCCCGCAAGATGATCATCCTAAACGGTATTGACCTTACAACCATAAGCGTATTCTGACTATCCCATCAATGCAAGAAAACTCTGTCCTCTTAGGTCGACCATATCCCCTTCCTCGAGTGGCAACCGATCTAAAAGGAACCACTAGTCCGTCCGCAATCACTTCGTTTACCGATACCGCCACAGTTACCGACACATATCTACTCCTTGTTACGCGCTCAGACACGATTACTGATACGATGCAATCTCACAACTTAAATTACAAGAGGTCCGACACAAAAGGCAAGTTAAGCACACACATGTACCTGTAAATTCACAATTACACTGGCCAGATGTAATTCCAAATTTACCTTACATGTTATTCCTCACTACCCTACCACTTGTCTTCCTATGGTCATCCTATTTCTTAGTTGTGTCTTACTCCCTAAGTTTAAGTCTAGGCCCGTCCGGTCACCTAGATCCCTTAAACTATGGCTTTGATACCAACTGTAATAACCCAACCGAAACAGCAAGATAATAATTAAATCTTAATAATAACTCATGCCAAAGCGGCCCCAAAAGTACAAATTCATTTCAAGGCTTGCAACAACAACCTATACACAACGGAGATATTACAAAGAATAAACTAAGATGACGTCTTCTATGCACTCCAACTACACCTTCTCTTTATCCTTATCGGCTTTTCCTAGTTCACGCCTGCCTGAAAAGGGTTTTTAAAATTTGAAAGAGCGAGGGTTAGACCGAAGGTCTAGTGAGTCCCCTCAAAACAGTTTATAATTCAACAAACATTCAAGGATTTATCATAAAATAAACCATTTTCAGCTTTAAAGAAAAATATTTAAACTTTCAGCTCACACTACCGCCACCCTAAGGTGACAGTGTGTCTGTGACTCACACTGCCTTTGTTGGGACACACCCCTAACGGCATAAACGGAACACCCCCCCGGTATGAGCACAGGCGGGCCACACCGACTTTGAGCATAACACACTTATGACCATGTATGCATACATTTCCACCTTAACAATACAAAAATAGTACATCTTTAACATTTAAGTAAATCTCGCAGATAAATATTAAAGCCACATCATTTCAAAGCTCGTATATAAACTTGCATACATAAAACATAACTTATTCGTCATAAGAGATTTTTAGTTCAGAAAACTCACCTGATGTCCCTTGCTTAAATCCTTGTGTCTACTCTTATGGTCTGAAACGAAACCTATAAGAAAGACATTGGCCAGTAAACTTTCGGTACTTTCTAATTATGACGGAGCCGACCTTACACACTATAATCTCAAATGGTTGGACCAATACTTAAGACCGTTGCTCTCGGCTCGTAGGATAAATAATACCGAGTCTACTCAAATGGTCAAAAAGAATCCCGGAGAAATCCGACCCACTACCTAACATCAGTCCAAACTAAGAAACAACTAGGCCTAGCATTGAAATAAAAATCTGGGCTTGCCAACCAACTGCCAAAGCCCAGCTAAATAAAAGTAGGAAGTCAGCACATGGGCTGCGGCCCAACATGACAGGCGCCCGGGTCCAAGCTCGACCGGGGTCTCTTTTCCCTCTACGACCGGGGTCTATTCCCCCGGTGTCGACCGGAGCCTAAACCCCCGGTGTCAACCGGTACTCTAACTCCTAGGGTCGCCCGGTGGCATCCGGGCCCGGTATCAGTCGGCGTCCCACTTCTCCGAACAAGTTCGTCGAAGGCCGACCAAACCTCAACAATACGGATTTCAAATATCCCAACGGATGGCCGACGACTCGATTAATAACCCCCCTTAATATTTCCAGTCGCACTCTTCCCAAAACTATAAATCAACAATCAATTTATACTCAAACCTCAAACCCCTTTCTCTAAAGACACAACGATCGAACACAAAACTGATATAGATGGAAAACTATTGAAATAAAACACTAGGCTCCTTCCCAAAAACAATAATCAGAGAAAAGAACTTACCTTAAAGAAGATGATTGAAATCCAAAATGACGATCCCTCTCTTCTCTACCCAAAATCGCCCAATGCTCTCATTCATCCTTTGCTTCCAGTCGCCAAAGAATGAATTAGAGCGGTCCCTAGGGTAAAACCCTTTTTATTCCCATGTTACATCTAGCCCCTCCATCTTTGAGTCTTGGCCAACTACACACCCAACTTTAAAATATAAGCAGTTTAAACCTGGGTATTACAATATCCCTCCCTCAAAAGAATTCCGTCCCCGGAATTCCTTCGTTGAACAAACTGGGATATTGGGTCCTCATATCCGACTCTAATTCCCAAAACGATTCCTGTCCTTTTTGAAATTACCTCTGCACTTTCACGAATTGGATTTCCTTTTTCCTCAGTTTCCTCACTTTACGGTCCAAAAATGGTCACCGGTTCCTCCATATAGATTAGTTTCTCATCTAGCCAAATATCGTCCAATGATACCACTACATCCGATTCAGCTAAGCACTTCTTCAAACTAGACACGTGGAAGGTGGGGTGTATTCCTCGTAGATCCACGGGTAATTCCAGCCTGAACACCACCTCCCCAACGCGTTCCACGATAGCAAACGGTCCGACGGATCTTGGTCTCAACTTATCCTTCTTTCCGAAACAGATCACACCCTTCCAAGATGAGGCTGGTAACTTTATCTTGTCCCCACTTGGAATTCATAGCTCATAATTTCACTTAGCTCCACTCAATTGCCCACGCCATTCTGATCAACTATATAGACATACGTGACCATCGAATTCACCCTTCGATTACCCACAACTTTGTTAGAGCGAAGCTTTTATCGGAGTCAACACCAGGACAACACGCCCCACTGACTAGAGAAATCCACCCAATTTAATGACATAACATATAGTCAACCCTGGACATCACTAAGGGCTCGCAATTATGAGTTTCTTCATCCGGCAACCTACCATTACGAAGCAATCTTTCTTATTATGGTATACGTCCATCGCAAAAGCCCTTTCTTCCCCGAACCACAAAGATCACAACTCACTGGCATTACCCAAATCATACATGATATACATACTCCACTCCCAACTTCATTTCTCCAACTTCTTACCTAACGGAAGCAAACTTCCACAATTCAACCGTCGTTGACCACCACCCAACTGACCGAATAAATCGACACCTACTTCAAATCCTCGTCGCATCCACCATCGTCCGACCACATGAGTGATGAAACCATTCTTCCCTTGCTCAACACGGAGTGACCATGCTCAATCCACTAATCCCAATCGCTTAACACTGAACGATCGACTCACTTGGAATCTCTTCCACGCAACACTAAGACTGACACCTTGGTCCTTCTCTCTGAGCACTAAATCCACTTCAAGCCCATTTCTAAAGACCGGTTCATTAATTAGTGGTGCAAGCTTAAGGTCAACCACGTGATTTAAATTACTCGACACCCAAAAAGTACGTCATAACCTCTTTCTCATGCCCACGCTAGGGGTTCATCAACTTGCTAACGGCTATTCTGAAAGCATAAGTCCACATTTGTATCACTCGATGAACTTCTTACTTTCAGATTACACTCCTTTCCGACACAATATCTTCACCCTCTTCTTGATGCGAGAAACACTATTCACTCAACATTGCCTTCTCCATACATGATCCCCAGATGGGTCGAACACCTTCACATCACTTTATTTAGACGATCGATTACCCACAATTCTTACAAGAGATAAACAACCAAGCTCATCCAAAACATTACCCACTACTGGATAACTCCGCACAATTCTCGCTCTCCAAGCAGGATTGTCCACTCTGCTATAGTCCCTTCACTTCCAAAGAACACTTCGGCATGCTCACGGTTTTCCTCTCTACTATAAAACCGTTTAAAAATGTGACTTTTTAAACGGTTCAAAAACCGTTTAAAAAAGGCCCTGACTTTTTTAAACGGTGCCCTTTCAAACGGTTGTAAAACCGTTTAAAAATATCCAAAACAACCGTTTAAAATACCTATTTCTGTAGTAGTGATGGTTTATTAAGCTAAGTTAATCTTCATATCGTATTTGCATAAAAAGTTATACAGAAAGCTAGAATCAAAATTGAAAAGACGATGTAAAGTTCCGTCCAAAAAAGAACGAACAATTAAATAAGGATAATATTACTTGTTGTAAGGATAACCCTTTTTGCCTCGGACAATAACGGGTTGAAGGGCTTCTGACATGTAGCTTAGTTGGCAAAATGGTGAAACGACTTTATCTAAATACAAGACATGTCCTGGGATCGATCTTAGACCTCCCAGCCTAAGCCATTGAGCGAACCAAAAAATGTCTCATCACATTGGTGTCTTTGAAAACCGATTCCATATAAAACTGATTAAAATTGCTGGTTATCAACTTTGTACTCAACAAACAGGTTGAAGGATCTTGGATAAGGATAACCAAGTAATTAGTGAATTACTTGAAATAACCATTTTCCATAAAAGCATTAATGAATTTCTTTTGTCAAACCACCTCAGGTATCTAATTAGTTACTATAAATGATAATTGAGAAGTATATTTAGGTATTGTTTGTTTATTTCTTAATGGTTCTATTAAGAGGCAACATTTGAATCGCTAAGAGATGAATTATATTTGGGAGAAAAAAAAGGTTTCCTCTTAATGGTTCCAAAACCCTCTGAACCATTAAGCGTTCTGATTTCATTCTGAACAATTACCAAACAACCATATTTCATATTGCACTATATCATAAGAGTCTCTTAATCATTCTAACCCCTTAATCATTCTGCACCAAACCATTAAGCAACTGTCAAACAACCCCTTAACAATCATGATAAAAGTATTCACAATATTTACTTTTAGACCCTGAAATATGATTAAAAAAGTTGATTCAAAAAATGAACATATATTCGATTTTATTTTGATGTATTTACTTTAAATATTTAATAGATTTTTTGAATTAACCAAAAAATTTATAAAAGTATAATAATTGATCAAACATAAAATTAAAATACAAATAATTAAATTTAAACAAAATAAATAATATTATATCAAATTTAATATAATACGACAAGATGAATAACGATACACACAAAATTACACCAAATTTGATATCTTGGGTCACAAATAGTTACACGTGGTCAATAGTGAGCTGGATATGCCTGTCTTTCAACCACTTAGAGCAAATTACACGTTTGGTCCTTGTTATTGGCTCCTATTAACAACTCTTGTCCCTGAACTTCATTTATGATATTGGTGGTCTGTTTGAACGATATGTGTTCTGTGTTCTCTGGTGAAAGGAAAGATGGAGGGTCGAGATACACCAATATATGCCCTTTTGGTGTCGAGGGCAGGGAAGAGATAGAGGAAAGAACGTTGAGATTTTTGGTGTAAGGGTGTCATTGAAGGGGTAGGTGAGGGAGTAGGGGTGTGCAAAATCCGAAGGGAACGAAAACCCGAACAAAAAATGAGGTGTTTGTGTAAAATCCGAATACCCGAAATCTGAAACCCCAATTTTTGGGAGATATTTGGGTTCGGGTTGGGTTTGATTTTTTGCTACCCGACCCATCCGAAAACCCGACATATATATTATAAATATATTTATTCATCTAATTATCCTTCAAAAATCCTAAATTCTAGTCGTTCGTAGTCTTTTCTAGAGACTAAACCTACTATCAATTTATCAATCCTCTCAACTAATTGAGTTTATCGTCAAAAGCGATCGAATATTATATTTTTTTTGCATATAATTATACTCGAAACCCGACGAACCCAAACACGAAGTAATCCGAAATCCAAAACCAAAGTTCGGGGCTTGGTTTCCATATCCGAAATCCGATCGGGTTATTGATTTTCCCACCCGAAACCCGCCCGACCCGTCCGATGCTCACTCCTATGAGGCAGTTCTCTCAACGATTGATAATACATATAAAACATAATAATAATAATAATGGAAATTAATTAAAATAACCGTATTTGAACATCGTATTACCGAAATGCCCCAAATCTCGTCGAGTTTGCCGAAATGCCCCAAATCTCGTCGAGTTTGCCGAAATACCCCATATGTCCGGGATCCATGGCCGAGATGAGGCTCAATCCCGGGGTTAAAGTGGTTCGGCCGGGAAAGGGTTCAATCCCGGGTTATGTCCGGGATGAGGCCAGGATCCCGGGGTTAGGGCCGAGATGCATACTAGGATTCCATGAAGATCCAACAAATAACATGAAAAGAGCAGTTTTTATAAAAAATAAAATAAAAGAAGAAATTGAAACCTTGAAGGCATGACATGCTTTACAGCCCATCAACTGCCACGTGCTCTGAAGAACATGACGTGTGTACCATCTTCCACCACTATGTATAACAATTTGGCCACCAAAATCATCCTCCACCACTAACCCCGGGATACCACTCCAATCCCGACCCTAACCCCGGGATGGGTCTCATCCCGGCCCTATATCCCGGCCAAAAAGGGTATTTCGGCAAAACTATTGAGATTTAGGGCATTTCGGTAATACATTTTTGAAATACGGTCATTTTAATTAATTTCCCTAATAATAATAATAATAATAAGAATAAGAATGAGCACTAGTGTAATAAATGAAGTTCGGGGATTGGGATGGAAAGTGTAACTTACTCAACTATTTTATTATTGAGTGAATTATGTTTTTCGTTCATGACGTTTATGGAATTTAATGGAATTCATCGTAAATTATCGTATTCCAAATTACTTCTGGATATTTGCAAAATCTTTTGGATTTCTTCCATTTGATTAACAATTGTTATATTTTCGTTAAATCCAGTTTAAGTGAGGAGCACTTTTTGTATTAATTCACCATTTTATCTTATTTTCTATTACAAAAGTTAAAAAATGATTAACACCAATGCCGCTCTTTTTCATCCCTGAAGACTACCACCGACTTTCTTCGATGACACAATCGAGCATCATTGAAAGCATGTCCGGTGACACCATCAAAGTTATGAGGACAACGCAACACATACAACTCATTGCTACCACAACCACCACTACATATTTGATGGAACCTATCTTCACCATCCCAAACCTCATCTCCGTTATCCCCCATGTGCAATCCCCTCCCCCCCCCCCCCCCCAAAAAAAAAAAAACTAATTTAGACCTAACAAGCAGTGAAGATGATTAATAAATCCTCTTTCAACCAAAAAAACGAGAGAGGGGGAGATATATATCTGAGAGAGAGAGATAAAGTGTTCCTGGAAATCGAGAACAAGAGAGAAGAACAATGAAGAAGGGCAAGAAGAAGAGGGGGAGGGGGTAGCTGGCGTAGGGTGTGCCCATTACCAAAAAAACATTGAAAAAGTTTAAAAATGTAAATATCTCAAATGTCCATCATTTAACTAGAGTTAACCAAAAAAAAACTTAACGACAGTTGGTAAAAAAGGACAAAATCCTAATTTTTTTGCAAATGCCAAGGAGTAATGTGTAATAAAAGAATTATAAAGACAAATCCCGTTAAGACTAACATACATCAAGGACTAAAAATGTAATTCACTCTTCATTATTTGATAAATCACCGACACTACCCAATTTAATCTTCTCCAAATCGCCATCACACATTCACACTAAATTTCTTAAAATTATATTACATTTTTTATATTTCTAAACCAACGACTGTTATTTTAATATTTTTTTTAATTTTTTTAAAGGGAAAATAAATATATTCCCCATCAAGGCTTTTGTCGGCAAGAGTTGCTCGATTCCCTTTTCCCTTTTATCACCATTTTTCTTATTAATTCCAATCTCACCAAAATTAAAATTATTACCCTTTTAATTCAAATCCACAAAACATTTTTATTCTATTAGATTCTTATTAATCTTTATTGATAAATGGTTTTTATAATATTAATATAAACGTAAATTATAAATAGGACAGATGGGTTGTTTTGTTAATCTTATTTGCCTTTTAACTTACTAAATAAATTGATTTGTTTTCATAAATTAAAAAGTAATAAAATAATTTAATTTTAACATTGATATTCTGAAGATCCTCAATAATTGCTTTTAAAAGGATGCTACTTGTTCCAAGAAAAAAGAACATTTGATGTACAAGATAGATAATTTTCACCAAATGAACGCAATATAATAAGAGGTGGGTAATTGGGTGTAGACTTTTGCTTTTAATAACGACCATCACTGCCTCACTGCTTTCTCAAGGAGAGAAAGATCTCTCCCACATCTCTCTCTCTCTCTCTCTCTCTCTCTCTCTCTCTCTCTCTCACACACACACACACACACACACACACACTCGTTCAAGAAAACGGGCTACAATCGGATCTGGTAAATCTTGGAAACAAGTAATGGATTACTCCTTCAGATCTCTGACCAGATTTTCAATTTCCACCATTGTTCTTGCTATCTTGCTTTCTTCATTCAGTTTCACTTCCACAGGTTTGAAACTTCTTTACATTTGAGCTCTTAATGTTTCTGGTTGTTGTTTTTTGATCAATTTGGTTTATGGGTTTTGCTTAATATAGAAATTTGACCTTTCTTGATCAAGATTTGTACTTCAGTTTGCTCAGTTTGATGATGGGGGGTGCGGGGGTTTTTAGAGAGGTTTATATTGGGGAAGTTAGTTAGTGGGTCGTTTATCAGATTAGTTTCTAGGTGTTGTAGAATAAGAAGGATTTGACTTTTACCTGATCAAGATCTCTAGTTCAATAACTTAATTGAAATTGACTGGTTTCAAGATTTCAATGATGAATCAAGTTTGTGTTGAATTGGTACATGAGGATCTGGGAATTCTTTAATATATGCAAAATGATTATAGATCTCATTTCCTTTAATGAATCTGTCATTGTTCTTGGGGGTCTGTACTCTGTGCTATGCATATTGCTTTCTAGATCAAGATCAGTAAATCTTTGTTGAGATTAATGTTATGCTAAACCCAATTTAGATGTTTTGATGAACTTGACACCACTGAACAAAAAGCATAATTTTTCCAAGTAAGGATGTGTTATTCAACATAAAAGATTGACTTGTACATAAGTTTTCAATGAACCGAATCTTTCATCATACTTTGTCCAAATTAGAAGTAACTTACTGCTTATGGATGGTGTTTATTTGCTCATCATGACTTGAAAGATGTGCTGATTCATGTAATGGTTTGCTTGTTAATTTGCAGAAGCCTATGATGCACTTGACCCAAATGGAAACATCACAATCAAATGGGATATCATCAGTTGGACCCCTGATGGCTATGTTGTAAGTTCATAATCACCAATAAGACACACACATGGATTCAAGATCTTTGATGTCGCTAACTCGATTACTCATAAAAAAGATCATAATGGGCATTGTGTTTTTGTTCAGGCTGTGGTTACAATGTACAACTTCCAGCAATATCGTCACATTTCCCCTCCGGGGTGGACCTTAGGTTGGACCTGGGCCAAGAAAGAGGTGATATGGAGCATGATGGGCAGTCAAACCACCGAGCAAGGAGATTGTTCGAAATACAAAAGTGCACCACCACATTGCTGCAAGAAAACTCCAACGGTTGTTGATTTGTTACCAGGAACCCCATACAATCAGCAGATTGCGAATTGCTGTAAAGGAGGTGTGATCAATTCATGGGCCCAAGATCCCAACAATTACGCTAGTTCATTCCAGGTTAGCGTTGGTGCAGCTGGAACCACTAATAAAACGGTCAAACCACCCAAGAACTTCACCTTGCTTGCACCCGGCCCTGGCTATACCTGTGGACCAGGTGTAGTTGGTAAACCAACAAAGTTCATTTCTCCAGATGGAAGAAGAGTAACTCAAGCTATGAGTGAGTATGCTAAAATCAAAATCATACATTATTGAACTATATATCATAGCTTTATAAGATTCTAATGCCTTAAATCTTGTTTTGGCAGTGACTTGGAATGTTACATGTACATATTCACAATTTCTGGCTCAGAAAACTCCCACTTGCTGTGTATCTCTCTCTTCGTTCTACAATGACACAATCGTACCCTGCCCGACGTGCACTTGTGGATGCCAAAACAACATCACTCACCCGGGAAGTTGTGTAAAGTAAGTTTTTTTATTTTGGGTATTTGGGTAACAATCAGATGATGCAGATCTTGATGTTTTCTAACTCTTTTCTTTTACCAATTGTCTTTGCAGTCCAAATTCGCCGTATCTAGCTTCGGTTGTTAATGGTCCTGGTAAGAGCACCTTGACACCCTTGGTTCAATGCACGAAACATATGTGTCCTATTCGAGTTCACTGGCACGTGAAGCTTAATTACAAGGATTATTGGCGAGTGAAGGTCACCATTACAAATTTCAACTTCCGGATGAATTACTCCCAGTGGAATTTGGTTGTTCAACATCCCAACTTTGACAACCTCACCCAAATTTTCAGTTTTAACTACAAACCATTGACTCCTTATTCTTCTATCAGTAAGTCCACTTACATACCCATCATTTCTTGATCCATTTCGTCTATAAACTGATGTTCTAACGATGATTTGGTGCTTATTTCTGTAAATCTTTATAGATGATACTGCGATGCTATGGGGTGTTAAATTCTACAACGATTTTCTGAATCAAGCTGGACCATTGGGGAATGTTCAATCAGAGCTACTCTTCCGTAAAGACAAATCAACCTTCACATTCGAAAAGGGTTGGGCTTTTCCACGAAGAATCTATTTCAATGGTGATAATTGTGTCATGCCACCACCTGATGCGTACCCGTATCTCCCAAATGCCAGCTCTCCGCTAAGCTTATCTTTACTCACTCTATTGGCGTCTTTGGCCTTTTTCTTTGTGTTCGTTTGATGATCTAGTAGCTCTTGAAGATTTTTCACACGTGGGTGTCTGGCGCACGCTCTTCATCTTAAACAAGAAAGTTTTAAGTGTGTAATGTGGGTGAATTCACCTGTTTTTCATTGTTGTTTTTACTTGTATTGTTTTGTAGATTAGTTGAAGTTATAGTGTTGTATAATTAAAGAACCCACAAGTGATAAGTTAAAGCCGATTTTGGTTCTGTTCCTCTGTTTTTCTGCTTGTTATTTAAACCAATTTTATATGCACAAATTCTTGTATTTCTTTCTCCAGAAAAGTTATATACATCTCAAACAATAACTTGACTGTATTGCAACAAGTGAAACCATGGTATATATCCATCACAGATTAAACGAATCGCAGAACAAATAACAAAACGAAATCAGTTCTGCATTTCGATAGCTTATGATTGATAAACCAATCCAAATTCAAATCTTGAATCGCATGCTTCAAAAACAGTAGCTGAAGTTGGTGATCTTGATGTGAATGCTGCTACTGATTTGCATTACTAGACCTTTTGGTGGAATTATGAATCAAGAAACTTAAGAAACAAGAGAAAGAGAATTGAGAAATTTTGGTGATTGCTCCCACATCGGTTTCTGGTGGATATTATGAGCACTTAATAAAGAGATTTTGTGAACTAAAAATCACTGGGCCTGGTAACGCTTGCCTATAACCCAAGTGGGGGTATGAAAGTGAGTTTGGACCCTGAGTTGGTCCAGTAGGTTGGGCTAGGTGTATGCATTATCTGGCTCGTCCATTCCAAGTTGGGAGTTGGTTCATGTGGCTTGAGCGAAGGCTTGGGTCACTTGAACCTTTGAGAAGGAGGCAATGCGTTAGGCTGGTTTCACAGAGCTGCGATAACTCCTCGCTTTCGACAGTGGAAGGATAACGAGCTTGGGCTCTCCAAGACCCAGTTTGCCTACTGGTCTCTCTCAAAGAGACACTCACTTTTTTACTTTTTCTTTCGCTTCTTGTTCCCACCTAAAAACATCCCGGGTGCATTTGACTGACGGCATCACGTTTTGTCTACGTCGACCGAGAGAGGAAGCTCAGGACCTCCGGCGATGGGCAATGGATAGAGGTGGTGTTGATTAGTAATGTCAGATTGAGAATACTATCGTGTTTATATAATACAAATGGTAGGTATCAAACACTAATTATTTCCTTGGTAAATCTACGAAATTTTCAAAAGTGAAAGCCAAGATATATTTTCCTTTGTCTAGATATATCATAATTAATTGCAAAAGAATAAAATTTAGGTGTGAAAAATACATCTTTTTTATTTTAAGGGGTGTCCTGAAACCAAATCTATAGCAAAAGTTAAACAAAGATGCCATGATTAAATTATCAAGGCACTTTATCTTTTATAACATAATCTTATTTCAAGCGAGTTTAATTTTTTAACTTTTAATTTTAGCCTACACATTTTTTAAGCTAAATCCATAAAAAAAATGCTAGAAATATCTGTTAAATTTTAAATCAAATTGAAAATAAATAGTAAAAATTATACAAGTTCCCTTGAAGTATATTTTGGAGTTTTAAAACTTAGTTAAATGAAAATTTATTCATTTCAATACATTTTCAGTTAAACGAAAATTGATTTGGAATCTTAATTTAACTAGAATCGTACTCACGCAATGCAGCGAGATACATCACGATTTTAATGTTTCATTTTATTTTTTGTTTTTTTTGTCGATTTACAGTACGATTTTGGATGGTTTTAAGAAAATGATAATGTTTTTTTTATTAATTTGTCTAATTTAAGCTTAATAATATAACTTTTTTTATATAAAAAAATTAAGTATTTTGTTAGAATTCAATGATTATCTTATATATTTTAATGACATCTAGAAAAAAATAACCAATTACATATTTAAAAATATAATTAAAACAAATTTATAGTAATATAATATATTAATTAATAGTGATATATGGAAAGGTCTGCATAAAATGAAGGTCTTGTACATACCAAATTGGCGGGTGTTAGAAGCCTGCAGTAGTAATATGTATCTTGTGCTTTGATACTTGTAAATTAAGAGATTTTTAAAATTTTGTATAAAATGATGATACTTTGTGTCTAATAATTTGTATTTAAGAATTTTTTATCCGTGCTTTATAATATAACTAGAAGCGAACTCGCGCAATACAGCGAAATATATCACGATTTTAATGTTTCATTTTTTTTGTCGATTTACAGTACGATTTTGGATGGTTTTGAGAAAATGATAATGTTTTTTTATAAGTTTGTTTAATTTAGGCTTAATAATATAATGTTTTTTATATAAAAAATTAAGTATTTTGTTAGAATTCAATAATTATCTTATATATTTTAATGACATATAGAAAAAATAACCAATTATATATTTAATAATATAATTAAAACAAAATTATAGTAATATAATATATTAATTGATAGTGATAATGGAAAGGTATGTATAAAAGAAAGGTCCTCCACATACCAAATTGGTGGGTGTTAGAAACCTCCAGTAGTAATATGTATCTTGTGCTTTGATACTTGTAAATTAAGAGATTTTTAAAATATTGCATAAAATGATGGTATCTTGTACATAATAATTTGTATTTAATAGTTTTTTATCTGTGCTTTATAATATAGTATAAATATAGATAATTAAAAAATATCATAAAATTGAATAAGATTATAACTAAAAAAATACATCCCTCATTTACTGGGACATTCCAATCTCTTTAGAGACCCTGTTACACTTAAAAGTTTTGATTACTCTGCAAACTGAAATAACAAAGATATAGATATACAAATTATAGAGGCGATAATAAGGCATATTAATTTTATTTTCTGATAGAAATTAGAGTAATACTGAGGGAGAGCTATCTTTTTTGCATTCTTTGATGAAAATTCCTGAAAATGTAAAAGTAGGCCCCAAATTTTTGGGGGTCCTTTTTAAAATCATACATTTAACATGCTAAAGAGGTCATACTAATTTATTTCTTTAATTTCACAAAATACATTTTAGTTGATGCTTTGATGATTACAAAAACATTAATTCAAACTTTCATCGTGAAATGAAAACAAATTACTTATGAAAAATTAATTTTATTTTTAAGTAATAAAAAAACATGACAATCTAGAAATCATCCTTATGGTTTTTATTTTACTTTGAAGCTAGTCTATGGTCGTTAACTTTGTTTACTTTATCTGTTAAAGAAAGAAGCATTTTAGGGGGTGTTTGAGATTGCTTATTTGAGGTGATTTTTAGCTTATTGCGGTGTGGTATCGGAGATAAACATTTTCTAGTGTTTGGATGAAAAAAAAAATCAAAGTGCTTATAGCGGTGCCAAAACGGAGATAAACATTTTTTCACAAGTCATTTTGTTCTAACTTATCAACTTATTTCAAAAGTGTTTATGACTTTTTTGGTTATTTTATATGTATAAGCAATCACAAACATCTTTAAATAACAACTTATTAGCTTATTACGTTTTTGTACCACAATAAGCTAATCCAAACACTTTTTAGAAAACTCCGGTTTGACACCGCATAAGTTGATAAACACTTTTCAAAATAAACATAAGTTGTTTTAAATAAGCAATCCCAAACACCCCCTACTCTTTTTGTCAAAAAAATTATTTTTCTATTAAAGAATAACATAATATTTATTTTGTATTTTATTTTATCATAAAATTTCTCTCTCAATTTGAAATTTGTTAATTTTTAAAAGAAAATATAAAAGATTTGTTATTTTGTAATAAGAAAATCAAAGATTTTGATTAAAAAAAAAACTAAAATACCACTCTCTCTAATATAGAAAATAAGCAGAGTTTAAAAAGCCAAATAAAAACCAGAAATATAATCAAAGGGGGTTAGCTTAGTTGGATAGGTAACATCCTGGGGGGTGTGGGGTGAAAGCCACACTATCCGGGTTTGATTTCCACGAGCGACACTTTCTTGAGATATCCAGACTCTGGGTCTGGTCCTTCGGGTCCGGGACCGGTTCGGGTGGGTCTAGTCTATGGGACCCTCTACCCTGTCAATCGGGTTCAGTGAAAGGCTGGCCCGGGCCGCAGCGGATTAGTAGGATTCCCCGTAATGAAGGCCCCATACCGCTGGAACGTGTATGTGCGTTAACTTGTCGTTCAAAAAAAAAAAAACAGAAATATAATTTCTAGACTCGTTAGATTCCACTTTCGAACTTTTCAGTGTATATCAAGGACCAAAATTGTAGTTTAAAAAAGATTATTTATAAGAAAGAAAGGCAATAAAACCGGGAAAAAACGCAATTCCTTTGACCCAATCTCATCCGTTACATCCTCCGTCACCGTCGTTATCTCACGTCCTCCGATCCCCCCTTATTAACCCTCATCCCCATTATGCTTCCTTTTCCTCTGTTTTTCTCCCCTTCTATCCCATGGCGACCTCCAACCCTCCTCCTCTCAAAGATGACCTCGATATTGTCATACCCACCATCAGAAACCTCGATTTTCTTGAAATGTGGAGGCCTTTCTTTCAACCCTATCATTTGATCATCGTTCAGGATGGCGATCCTTCCAAAACCATCAAGGTCCCCAACGGCTTCGATTACGATCTCTACAACCGTAACGACATTAACAAGATTTTGGGTCCTAAGGCTTCTTGTATCTCCTTCAAGGATTCCGCTTGTCGATGCTTTGGTTACATGGTTTCCAAGAAGAAGTATATCTTCACCATTGATGATGACTGTTTCGTGAGTTGTTAATGACCCTCTAACTGTTTGATGTTTTGCTTCACAGAGGTTTGTGTTCCTAACATGAAAATCTTGATCTTGGTTTTTGGAATTTTTTGTGTAGGTTGCTAAAGATCCAAGTGGGAAAGATATAGATGCACTTTCACAGCATATTAGGAACCTTCTTCACCCAGCCACACCTTATTTCTTCAATACCCTTTATGATCCGTTCTCCGATGGTGCTGATTTCGTCCGTGGCTACCCTTTCAGCCTCCGTGAAGGTATCCCCACCGCCGTCTCTCATGGCCTGTGGCTCAACATTCCAGATTATGATGCCCCAACTCAGCTTGTCAAGCCTCGCGAAAGAAACACTAGGTAGTAAAACAAAATTAAAACACTTGTTTTTCTTGGTGTTTGAATTTTCATGGTGCATGGAATGATGATTTGGGTTTAATTCAATTCTCAGGTATGTGGATGCAGTTATGACAATTCCAAAGGGAACTTTGTTCCCAATGTGTGGAATGAACCTTGCGTTTGATCGGAACCTGATTGGTCCAGCCATGTACTTTGGGCTCATGGGTGATGGTCAACCTATTGGTCGCTACGACGATATGTGGGCTGGTTGGTGTGTTAAGGTTGTTAGCTTATCATAAATTCGACTTCTTTAATTAACAATGTTGTTTGGAGAAATTAAGAACCCATTTGAACACTTGGCTGTTTTTCATAGGTGATATGTGATCATTTGGGGTTGGGGATCAAGACTGGATTGCCATACATTTGGCACAGCAAAGCCAGCAACCCATTTGTGAACTTGAAGAAAGAATACAAAGGTATCTTTTGGCAAGAGGAGATCATCCCATTCTTCCAAGCCATCAGTCTGCCAAAAGAGTGCACCACGGTTCAGTCGTGCTACATCGAACTGTCGAAGCAGGTTAAGGATAAATTGGGGAAAATAGATCCTTACTTTGTGAAGCTTGGGGATGCCATGGTTACATGGATTGAAGCTTGGGATGAGCTCAATCCCAAGGACTCTAAGAAGCCAAATGGCAAATGAAAGTTGTGTGTTTAGGCTCTTTTTGTGTTGTTTTGTGGTAGATGTGAGTGTGAGCATTTAATATTCTTTGTCAACCATTTTCTATGATTTCAGGGTTTGTTTTAAGTTACTTATTGCAGACATTTAATCTCTTTTTTAGTATTGGTTTCATTTGGCAATCATAGTGATAATAAAACTACAGTTCCATTTTCACTATTTATATTCAAGTTCTTGTTTTCATGTTTGACTATTGAAGAATGTTTACGTTTGCATCACCCAAGATGGCTATACTGGAATATATATATATATATATATATATAATATATATATATCAATAATGGCAACAAGTGAAAAAACAAACTCAGTCTATGACTCAAATATACATTTGCAGAATATAAACTATACAAAAGATTATGGAGTCTAAGGTGCCGTTTGTTTTTTAAGAGGTCTGAAGTCTTAATTTAGTTATGATTAATATGATGTGATGTGTAAAAATGTCTGAACGGTTCAGACATAAGAGTCATTAAGTGATTTTTTTTTAAAAACAAACAACCCCTAATACTATCAACAGTGATTATGATTTCTTTCCAACTCTGAAGCGAATTCACACTTGGGTCATTTATAAGTATATATATATTTATCTAACATTTATAAAATGCACATGAATCAAATCTCTGTATATAATCAATAGTTCAAGAAACACTATATTTAATCTCATATATAAATATAACATAATTAATCGACTTAATTAGTTTAAGATCATTAAATGCATATGTATATAATTTCTTTTATCGCATTTTCAAGAAAAGGAAGTTCAACACAATCCAGTAATCAACTTCACTGTATATATTAATTGAATTCAACAAGTTCAACCTATATATATATATATATATTCCGCACATTTGCAGAACATAAGATTCTAGAATCTAACACTATCAACAACATGAGTATTAACAGAAAGAAAGAAATTAATTGCTAGTGATAAGCGTTTCTTTGAAACCCGTCTGAAGCAGCTTCAACGTCTCGTAACAGATACGGCATTAACAACGCCGGTGGCTTCTCCAACACCAAGTAGTCCTCCGACTGCTTTCCACCCAGTTTCGCCAACTGATCCGCACAATGGTTGCCGTCTCTTTTTGTATGAACGATGGTGCACCTGTGTTCCACCATCAATCCCTTAATGGCCTCGATAATACGTTTGAGAGGATGATCGTTATCGAGTAGTTTCACCGTAAGCCTTACAGCAGCCAGGCAGTCGGTTTCAATCAACAAGAAGGACAGATTCATTTCTTTGATCAAACAGAGGCCTTGAAATATTCCCCAAACTTCAGCCTCAAGAGCCGTATAACGTCTTCCATTCATCTTTCCCATGTATCCACACACCCATCTTCCATTGTTGTCTCTGATTAAGCCCCCGAAACTTGAAGGACCCGGATTTCCTTTGGAACTGCCGTCGGTGTTTAACTTGAGAAGATTATGGCAGGGGAAGGTCCAGATGGATTTCAGCGGCGGCGGCATGCGGTTGTAGTCGTCGGTTTGTATGCGTAGGTTTTTGAGTTCCTCTAACTCCTCTATTTGTTTTTGAAGCAGAAAACAACGAGGAGGAGGATGTGCATGAAGAGGACGGACGATGATGAGTTTTGGGATGACAACGAGTCTGATGATAGTAAGAGGGTTGTTTTCCATTTTTTCCGGTGAGAATTGAAGTAATTAATTAAAGACGATGAGGGTGGTGATGATGTACGTACATTTGAGTTGAGAGAGTAGTGAAGTGAAGTGATGTGAGTATTGTTATTATTTAAATACAAAGTGGGTGTTTGATTTAAGGAAAGGATTCTAAAATCAAACGATATTTTCCATTTCTTAATCGATATCATTATCAGATTTCTTCAGGATTCTAAATAATTATTAGTTTTTTTTAAACCGACTTTTTATCAACTTAATTTTTATTTTCATATTATTTTATTAAAAAAATATACAATCAAGAACTTTTTGTAGCAGAGGGTTTTTGATTATATATATAAAGATTTTCCTAACGTCGCAAATCAAATCAGGCACAAATGAATCCCAAGGTAAATTTGATGTTTGACATCAATCAAAATATTCTTTGAATCAATTTATGCATATCTAAGTAAAACTCATATATTCTTTCAGTATTTTCGTTTTCTTCTTAAATTTGGAAAATAGAGTAAAAGAAATGAAAAAAATGGAAAAGAAAATTAAAAAAATATATATATATATTTTTATTCTTGAAAGGGGAGGGAAGAGAAATGAAAGGAAAAAAAAAAATTCACAAGAAATTAACTAAATTAATCATTTGTTTTCCAAAAAATAACTACCTCTGCAAGCAAGACTTCCATAACTTGCAGATGTACTAAAATCCAATATATCTATAATTCTATACTATTATATTAAAAATGGTTTTTGGAAAGCAATTGTTTAATTAAATTTTACATTTATCACCCTTACAATTAATTATTTAATTTATTTTATATCCCTTGTTTTTTCATTTTTCATTTTTCACCCTTATCATTTTAACACAAATAATCGTATATAAACAAAAATGCAATGAAAAAATACGTTTCTTTTTTTACAAATTATACCATTATAATCGTCTCGTCAATATCTTCAAAACGAGCCCAATATTGAATATTTTTTAATTTAACCGTACTATTAAATATCTACGAATTAAATTGTTTTATATAAAAATTCTAAAACGGTTATTGTACAATAACATTTACCACCCTTAAATGTTACATTTATCACCCTTATAATTACTTTTTTAATTTACTTTACATCCCTAAAAATTCTAAAACGGTTATCGTACAATCTTTTGTACAATAATATTTACCACCTTACAATTACTTATTTAATTTACTTTATATCCCTCACTTTTTTATTTTACATCATTATCATATTAACACAAATAATCGTATATGAACAAAAATGCAATGAAAAAATACTTTTTTTTACAAATTATACCATTATAATCGTCTCGTCAATATCTTCAAAACGAGCTCAATATTGAATATTTTTTAATTTAACCGTACTATTAAATATCATGAATATCTACGAATTAATTGTTTTCTATCCATACCCTTTTTTATAACATATTAAAAATACATAATAGTAGATCAACTGAAATATATTAAAAATATGTTTCATTCTTAATATAAATTATATCATTATAATTTTTTCATCAATAATTTTAATATAACTTAACTATTGATTTTTTTTTGGGTTTTATCTCTACTATATTATTAAAATTTTAATGCGGTTAATTAGTTTTTTGAAAAGTTTTGAAAGCCAAAATTTTAGCTTCACTTTTCTTTGAAGTTACATTTAGCACTCTTATAATTAGTTATTTAATTTACTTTATATCCCAAGGTTTTTCATTTTTTATTTTTCATTTTACACTTTTATCATGTTAACACAAATAATCATATATGAACAAAAATGCAATGAAAATATATGTTTCTTTTTTACAAGTTATACCATTATATGCGTCTCGTCAATACTTTTAAAACGAGTCCAATATTAAATATTTTTTAATTTTTTTTATAAATTACACCACTATTATTTGTTCGTCAATAATTTCAAATTTGTTGTAGGATAAGTGTGTCATCGTCTAAAGGATATGACGATAAAGATAAAGATAGAGATAGAGATAAGTATATCAGAGTTAGATTAGAACTGAAATATCTCCTAACTATCTACTTGTAACTCCTCCCTATTTAAAGGGCTTATGATTAATGAGAAGTATAGACTTTTTCTCTCTGTCTTATTGTTATTCTCTCCATATTGTTGTTTCATTTGTTTTTCCCTTTAACACGTTATCAGCACGTAAAGCTCAAAATCTCCAACATCGCTAGACAGTTGTTTTGTCTGTTGTCTGCCGCCGTTGAATGCATTGTCGCAAAATTGCTTCGCTATTCCGTTACCGCTTGCTCGTTGCCATGTCTGTCAAAAATTATAGTAAGTTTTCTATTAACTTCTTTATAATTGAATATTATGATATCATGTTAGAATAATATAAGTTTATGATTTGATGTATATAATACTTTAATTATATTTTTTTATTGTTGATAAATGATACCAATTGAATTGAAATTCCTTTTTACTAACCAAATCGAATTTATCATTATTTAATTTTTTTTATTAAAATAATTAAAGAAATAAAAATTAATGTTGACCAGGAATATAAAATTACATTAAAAATAATTATTTGAATTTATATGAGATTTCATTTGTGATTTTATTGAACTTATCTAAATTAAATAATTATATACAATTTTAATTAGATTATTTTAACCGTATAATAAAAAAAATTGAATAGAAACTATCCCGAATCCACTTCTAAACATATGGTTTTTCTTTATTAGTTAAATAAATATTAATTGTTCTCTCTATTAATTATCTATTGTTTTTTTTATTTTATGAATATTTTATTGTATTAGTTTTATTTAATTGATCAATTAAACCCATCCTTTTAGTGGCTCCTATTAATTATCTATTTTAAGTTTATTCAGTGGCTCCTTATGAAGTATTTAGGCATTTCATCGAACATTTGATTTGTAACTTGGAATAATCCATCAACAACCTACATCCAAAATTCTGGAAACCAAATTGTGAACCCAAGTTGAGAACCTAAATAAAAAAATCAAAATCAAAATCAGAAGTTAGGGTTTTTACCTCAAATTAAAACTGGACATGAGAAGGAGTGATGATGCGTTTGAGAGAGAGACAAAACCGAATACAAGATTGAGAACTCTTAACCCAAGCCCTTGGTATATATGCACCATGGCGTGAAGAAAGAAGAAAAAGAAGGTATGGTATCTGACGTGAATAGCTTCAAGAAACGGTACTAGGTATGGCATCTGACGTTGAATAGGTAGAAGAAATGGTTTTGGGTATGGCCAGGTCCTAAATTGATCCCTTAAAAAACGTGCCGCCAGGTCCTGTCAATGGATAATAGGACCAATTGAGGCCCGGATACCAGTCTCTGTACCATCAAGCCGGTCCCAAATTAACCCTTAAAAATAATTTAATTTTTTTTACACAGAAAGTTGTACATATTCTTATAATTATGATTTTTTAAATGTATTACTGAAATGGGTTTTAAATAATATACTTAAGTAGAAAAAATCTTGAAAAACCTAAAAGAAAAAAAAACTTGAATTTTTATATTATAACTTATAAAAACTTATTTAAAATAAAGCGTGCCATATGTAACTGGTCCCGGACCAGGCTTTGAAAGTTTATAAAAAGTGTGACCGGTCCTAGACTATCGAACTACAATCAATCCTGATCGGTCTCCAATCGAACCTAATTTAACCATCTTTAGTTATATCCCTAAACCGAAAGGAAGAAGGAAAAAAAACATGAGAGATATACACATTTACTAAATCAAATTGGGCCAACAATTATTTTCATCTTCACCTTGATACTCACAATGAACCTATAAATAAAATACTTATCCGGCCCATTACAATTAGATCTTCGACTCTTCGTTGCCTTGTTGATTATTTTAAACTCATAATTAGATTTTGAAAAGACCTATCCTTAACCACATTTTTTTATATAGGCTGTGTTGTCGAAAATTTTATTTTCGGAAAGAAAGGATAGAGGGGAAAACAAAATAAACTTGTGTTCTCAAAACTTCTTCCTGATAGAAAATAAAGGGAAATTAAGGATACAAGTGATTATATATCTTGAAATATTCCTGATTAGTTCTGAAGTTAGGGCTTTATTTTTTTCTCTTTTAAATTAGGCTAATCTTGAAGTTTGGGTGTTATAAATATACTATGGCCATCATTATTATAGTTCCACCAAAGTCATCCAACTTGATAGCTATTGGAGACATCAACTCAAACCGAGTCTTTAGGCTATCGTGACATCAACTCAAACCGAGTCTTTAGTCTATTGTGACATCAACTCAAACCGAGTCTTTAACCTATCGTGACATCAACTCAAACCGAGTCTTTAGTCTATTGTGACATCAACTCAAACCGAGTCTTTAGTCTAATTAATATACCTCCATCAACCGATGCTATAACCCATTAACATGCTATTAATAAGACCAACATGTGTCGAGGTAGCTCACATAACTCATATTACATGCTAAGATCAAATGTCCCCTCAAATGCTCTTCATTTGAGACATTACCCAAAATAAGATCTTACGTTAACTTTACATAATCAACTCAAAAGACAAGAAAAGTTTACCATAGTCGTTAGCACATTATTAAGCATGTATATAAGTAGGAAAGTCAAGAAGTACCCTCACCTAAGGATGCATTTACTTCACCATTAATACTCATCCAAGATCATTAAATGTTGTTGGTGGAATTAGGGCAAGAATACTTACCAAAAATCGCAGGAGCAAACACTCAAAAAGCTTCCAAAATCAGTTCTAAATGATAAAGTCTCGAAATGGGGTTTTTATACCCACAGTGTCCGTTGGCGACTATGACACGACGACTATGCCAATGGCATAGTCGCAGGGCAATGTCGCCCTCGTTGGGACCCTTGCGGTATCACGCTTGCGACTATGACCATGCGACAGTGACCCGGGTAATGTCGTCGGGCACTGTCGTCGCGGATGTACCGTAGGTCCAATCCTCCCCGCGACTTTGCCCATGCGACATTGACAAATGTCACAGTCGCCAGGCATTGTCTCCTGGGGTGCGACGTGCTCCGAAAATCCTCTTTTCCGGCCCGAACCGGTCCGTTAACGATGTAGGAAAGTTAATCACTAATCAAGAACCTCAATAACTGACAAAGAGTATTAACGAACCAACATCTAAATCTCATAACGATACATATTATGGAAAAATCCACCCGAAATTACGGGTGTTACAGAGTCTAAATCTTATATTGGAGATAACGATTGTTATTGGGATATAGTAACACTCGACTTTAGTTAATCTTTATGTAAGACTTTATTCATTTGTTGATGGTTCAACCTAGTTATGTATTTCAATTATGGACTAGTAGTGAGAGATTTTATTATCCTTTAAGGTATTGTTGAAAGTTTTAAATTAGTCGTTTTTTCCAAATTTGAGGGTGTTACAACAAGTTATAGCGACGACATATCGTCTCTATAAATCATTTGCGGGAATAAATGGACTTTTAGCGACGACAAAAGTCGTTGCTAAAACCATTGTTTCTTAAGTATCAACAAAAATTTGCATCCAGTGTTGAGACAAATTTGAACACTTTAACTGTAATCATGTTTAATCAACTTCTGGTTTTCTGCTCCTAAGATGTATATCACTAGTAAGCGATTAAGATCAATGAGTTCAAAATTTCATGCAATAAATATATTGGACATATTTCTCCTTGAAAAATATTGTCATGCATATAAAGTGGTGAAAATATGCTCACAATTAATGATAATAAAAAGACTTCTTGTAACTTGCTTACATTCATGCTTTCTTTTATTGGTATGTATAACATCACATTTTTCAAATGAGAACATGTATGCAAACATTATGTATGACACAATAATTAACAGTTGATTTTTAAAGATGTTGTACTACTCACCATACCCAAGGTACAAGAAACAAAGCACAAGGACTTATGCGATTTCTCAATGTTATAGTTTCAAATGCTAAGTGATTTTATGATCTCAAATAATGTAAGAAACCACAATACAAATCAAATTGGGGAGATTTCAACGTGGTGTTTCTTGCAAATAAAAAATGAAAAACACAATGTAAAACTGTCTATGTGTAGTTACGACAAAGAGAAATTTTATGTTAATAGAAGGAAGAAAACCCTTTGAAAATTTTTATTCAACAATCAAACAAGATACATATTAAGATGGGCATACCTATTTGTATACAAAACGTCTCCTTAAAACAAGTTTAGGGCAAACACAAAGTAATGATCTACTAACCATGACATTTACAATTTTGTAAGTTTTATCTATAGATAGCCAAACATCATACCATGGCCGAGCTCGTCCTAATCCTAAATCGATCCCTTAAAAAACGTGTCGCCAGGTCCTGTCAATGGATAATAGGACCAATTGAGGCCCGGATACCAGTCTTTGTACCATCAAGCCGGTCGCAAACCCTTAAAAAATTCTTTAAATTTTTTTTACACAGAAATGTTGTACATATTCTTATAATTATGATTTTTTAAATGTAGTACTGAAATAACTTTTAAATAATATACTTAAGTAGAAAAAATCTTGAAAAACCTAAAAGAAAAAAAAAACTTGATTTTTTTAAAGAAAAACTTGAAAATCTTGAATTTTTATATTATAACTTATAAAAACTTATTTAAAATAAAGCATGCCATATGTAACTGGTTCTGGACCAGGCTTTGAAAGTTTATAAAAAGTGTGACCGGTCCTAGACTATCGAACTACAATCAATCCTGATCGGTCTCCAACCGAACCTAATTTAACCATCTTTAGTTATATCCCTAAACCGGAAAGGAAGAAGGAAAAAAAAAGAAAGATAGATATACACATTTACTAAATCAAATTGGGCCAACACTTGTTTTCATCTTCACCATGATACTCACAAACAAACTCACAATGAACCTATAAACAAAATATATATATATATATATATATATATATATATATATATATATATATATATATATATATATCTTGGTACAACCAAGTGAACCTAACATGTTTTTCAGTTTTCCATTCTTATGATATAAATAAAATCAAGAGTAAACTACGATTTCCGTCCCTGTGGTTTGATGTTTATAACGATTTTCGTCCTTAATCTTTTAAAAACTGTTTTTTTCGTCCCTGTGGTTTTCAATTCCTTTCGTTTTTCGTCCCTAAGACTAACTCTGTTAAAAAAAGCAAGTTAGTGAAGGGCATATTTGTCTTTTTACATGTTTTTGTTTTATCCATAAACTTTTATTAAATAATATACTAATTATACATATTATACACACATATATGTATATACTAATTATACATATTCACCCTAAAAACCATCTCATGTCTTCTAGAAACCATCCATGTTCTCCCTGAAAACCACCTCACTCTCTCTTAACACCCCACAGGATGGATCGACAACCATGTTTCTTGAGTAAGTAAGCTTCTCTATTTGCCCATGGTTAATCTTACCTCATTTTAAACCCACAGTGGCGGATCCAGAAAAAATAATTGATGGGGGCCCATATAAAATTTTTTTGACCAAAAGATACGATTTGGTTCGGATTATAGTCGGTAATTCTTTTCCTATCGGCCGGATCCCAAGGAAGATCACTTAAATCAATTTCGCAAGGCAAGGAGCAGAACTCGATTCAAGTGTTATGCTTTCCTTTTAAAAAATCTTTCCATTTTTTCTAACAATAACAATAGCAAGATGTAAAAGTGAAACAAGTTCATAATGAGAAAGAGTGAGAGAGAGAGCCGGGAAGGTGAGGGGTTGCCGGAGAGCGTGAGGAGAGGGAGAGTGAGAGCCGGTGAGGTGAGGGGAGTGAGGAGAGAGTCTGTGAGATTAGGGGCAGGTTTAAGCGAAGCTAGATACAGAGAATGTGATCGAACGAGAGTCTACCACTGGAATAGCGACATCCGGAATCTAACGTCGTATATGTTCTTCAACTTCCCCGAAGATTGGGAGGTACCTTATTTGTGGAAATCGTTCAAACGATACGGAGAAGTAGCAGATGTGTACATGGCAAAAAGAAGAATGAGGTGTGGAAAAAAATTTGGGTTCGTTAGATTTAAGCACGTTAGGGACAGCGGGGAACTGGAGAAAAGATTAAACGATTTATGGATTGGAACTTACAGGATGAGAGTGTTCATGGAGAATAAAGGAGCAAGAAAGGATGAAGCCGGACGGAGGAATCTGATCAACACACATGAAACAACCTACAAGGCTCGAAACTTGGTGAACTGAAATGTTAAAAATGATACGAGATCTTTTAGTGAGGTTGTAAGGCAGGGTCGAAACAATGATGGAGTGGTTGCCGGTGAAAAAACTCAGGTTAATCTGGAAGAGGCAAGGAACAAGGAGGTGATCGGAAGTTGGCAAGCATGTGAAAAGTCCAAAGATAGGCTGAAAAAATGTTTGGTAGGTAATGTGAAAACAATGGAAAATATAGAACATATACAAAAGCTATGTAAAATGGGAGATATTGGGGACTGCTCAGTGAAGTATTTGGGAGGCAGAAACGTGATGCTACAATTTGAAAAGGAGGAAGCGATGTTGAAGATTTTAAACAATAAAGAGCATGGTTTCCACTTTTGGATTAACGATCTACGACGGTGGTCGGTAGGATTTTGCTTGGCGGAAAGACTAGTGTGGCTTAGGATCTACGGCGTCCCGTTGCACGAGTGGAATGAGAAAATGTTTCAAGAGATCGCAAGTAAGTGGGGTAATACAATGAAACTAATCAATTGTGAATGGGAATCAAGTTCAATCCTTGAGTACGGAAGAGTTCAAGTAGCGACATCAATCCGTCTTCGTATCGACGAACTTAGATGTATTAAAGTTGGACAATTATACTATAGAATATGGGTAACGGAGGAGGAGGTGGGTCAATCGGTTTATTGGGAGAACATTGATTTGAGTAGCGAAGAGGAGACGGACGATTCGTCGATACCGTCCGAATGGACAGAGGAGGGGGAGGACGACGAGGATTGGTGCTTGGAGGAAAGTGTTTTTAACGATAGAAGAAGCGGTGAGGATTTGAAAGATCCTAGTTTGCAAGATAGAGAACGTGACAGGAGAGAGGAAAACGATCATATGGTTAATGAAAATGGAGAATCGTCGAAAAAAGGCCTGACCGGAGAAGAAGCTCCGGCGATGATGATCGAGGAGGAAGATAGAACGTCGCAGGGGAAGGATTCAAATTGTTTTCGGGAAGAGGAAGGAAATAATTACAACTCCCATCTCGATGACGGTGCTCATGTAGGGGAAGAAGGAAACATAGCAGTAAATGATGTCAATAAATGTAGGTACGTGGAAGTGAGTCAAGAGGCTGAATCATATGATACAAATAACAGAGTGGGACTTAAAAATACTTTTCTTACGGCAGACCAAAAAGATAAAAATAATGGAAGCCCACGAGGTGTAGTACCAAAGCAATTTAACAATCAATTTCCAGTCCAAGGAGAAGCAGAATTAAAAGGCCCAATTAATAAACAGAGGGAGGTTGAGCCGAGGAGAAGTCAAGTGAGTTTGGAAAAGGAAATCACAGAAGGAGTTCAACAGGAAGGAGTTGCAATGAGCCTTAAATCGAAAGATCGTAGGAATGCGATTGGAAGAGAAAAAAAATTGAAAAAGATGGACAATGGGGGACTCGGCAGGGGTAAGGTAAGTTTTCATTTACTGAAGCAAATGGCGAGAGCAAGTGGGCAGAAGCAAGGTCAAAGAATTTTAGAAAAGAGAAAGAGGAAAAATAGAACATGACTTTCATCGGGAAATTTTACAGCGGCGTCCGACGAATTAAAAAGCTCAGATGGGATGAGCAACTTGAAAGAATTTGGAAGAAGAATTGGCTTGTCTTGGGACAAGGACGCAGGGCGATGAGGCGATCAAGCCAGGTACGTAAAGTTCAAATTAAAAAGTTGGATGAAAGTTGTTTCAATTAACATAAGAGGATTAGGGTCGATGGAAAAAAGAATTTGGATCAGAGAAATATGTGTCAAAGAAAAAAATAAGCATGTTAGGTATACAAGAGACGAAACATAAGGGTTGGGAGGAAAATCAAATTATAAAATTATGGGGAAGCGATGAGGTGGATTTCGTCCAAGCCGAACCCATTGGAAATTCGGGTGGTCTTCTTTTGATGTCGGACAAAAATGAATTCAATTGTGAGGATGTGGTGGTTGAAAATAAATTTATAGTGGCAGTCGGGAAGTGGAAAAGGGTAAGTGGGCATGTGGGTTTTATTAATATTTATGGACCGAGAGAGCAAAAAAAGAGACTAGAATTATGGAAGATCATCGAGAACTTATGCAACAAGGAGGAAATCAAATGGTGTGTGTTTGGGAATTTCAATGAGGTGAGGAGTAGTCATGAAAGATTGAATTCGATAACAAATGAGAGGGGTACGGAGGAGTTCAATGAGTTTATCAGGAATAGCCAATTAGTGGAAATTCCAATGGGGGGTCAAAAATACACAAGAATTAGTGATGACGGGAAGAAATGTAGTAGGTTGGATCGATTTCTCATGACAAACGATTTCTACATGGCATGGAGAAATCTTGGGGTGAAGGCACTTGACCGAAAGTGGTCGAATCCTCATCCGATTATGCTACATGTGAGTAGTTGTGGGTTTGGTCTGAAGACGTTCAAAATATTCGATACGTGGCTAGAAGAAGAAGGAGTGGAAGAGGCGGTTAAAGAAGCTTGGAATATTGATGTGATCTCAACGTCTCCGGATTGCATCTTTAGGGATAAATTAAAAAATGTCAAACTAGCATTGAAGAAAATAAGCAATGAAAAATTCCAGGTACTGGAGGGAGACTTGGAGAAGTTCAAGGAAGAGACGAAGAAGTTGGAAGGAATATTGGAAAATAGAAGCTTGAATGCAGATGAAAGGAGCCGATGGTTGGAGGCTCGGAATAATTGGTTAAAAGCGGAAAAAAAGAAGACGGAAATTGCATGGCAAAAGGCAAAAGTAAAATGGGTGAAAGATGGAGACGAAAATTCAAAGTATTTTCATGCGATGATTCGAAAGAAAGAAAGGAAAAATGGTATACGGGGATTAAATATCAATTCTCAATGGACGGAAGAACCGGAAAAGATTAAAGAGGGTGTTTTTGAGTTTTTCAAGAGGAAGTTCACGTCAAGAATAACGGAGGGCCCGAAACTAAAAAGTGGTAAGATAAATAAAATAACGAGGGAGGAGGCGGAGATCTTGGAAAGGAGGTTCTCGGAAGAGGAGGTTTGGGAGGCGGTTAAAGCATGTGGAAGCAATAAATCTCCCGGTCCGGATGGTATTACAATAACTTTTATAAAGAAATTTTGGTCAACGATCAAAGACGACTTCATGGTGGTTTTAGACAACTTTTGGGAAAGGGGCGAGATTATCCGGGGTTGCAATGCTTCATTCTTAACTCTCATTCCGAAGAAAAAAAAACCCAATCGGACTCAACGAGTTTAGGCCGATAAGTTTGATTGGTATTGCTTATAAAATTTTGTCAAAAGTCCTATCGGAGAGAATGAAAAAAGTTTTGGGAAGGATAATCGACGGCACACAAACAGCTTTCTTAAAAGGAAGGGTAATTCTTGACAGGGTGCTCATAGCAAATGAAGTAGTGGAGTTCATTCGGAAAACAAAGAAGAAAGCTTTGGTACTCAAGGTGGATTTTGATAAAGCTTATGATAGCGTCGAATGGGAGTTTCTCCTAAATACGATGAAATAAATGGGGTTTGGATTTAAATGGTGTAAGTGGGTTAAGGCATGCTTAAAATCGTCTACCATTTCGGTTTTGGTCAACGGGTCACCGACAAAGGAATTCTTGATGAAAAAAGGACTTCGTCAAGGAGATCCATTAGCACCGTTTTTATTCTTAATTGTAGCGAAGAGTCTTAACACGATGATGAAGGAAGCAAAAGGCGAAGGTTTATTCGAAGGTGTTAAAGTCGGGAAGGAAGAAGTGGAAATTTCCCATCTTCAATATGCCGACGATGCCATTTTCTTTGGTAAATGGAGTACTAGGAACCTCAAAAACCTTATGAAGATATTTAATTGTTTCTACGAGGCATCCGGACTAAAGATTAACATTTCCAAAAGCAAGCTCTATGGGATTGGCGTGGAGGAGGAAGAGGCACAAGCTTGGGCGCGTGGTATTGGTTGTGGGCATGGTGTCCTTCCGTTTATGTATCTTGGACTTCCGGTTGGTGCGGTAATGAGCAAAGTAGAAAGTTGGAATGGTGGAAAAATTGAAAAACAAGCTGGCATTATGGAAAGCAAGATTGATCTCTTTCGGCGGTCGACATACATTGGTAAAATCAGTTCTTGGTAGCTTATCTTTGTATTTTTTTTCGCTTTCTCGTGCCCTGAGTGGAGTGATTAAAGAGTTAGAGAGAGTGAGAAGTTCATTTTTTTGGGGGAGGGGGAAATGGGTCATCTTCTAAAGGGGTGGCATGGGTTAAATGGTCAAAAGTGATTCGAGATTTCAAAGCGGGGGGGCTTGGGGTGGGAAGTCTTCGTGTTTCAAATTGGAGCTTGTTGGCTAAGTGGTGGTGGCGGTTTCTTTGTGAGAGATATGCGTTATGGGTAAAAGTTATAGAGAGTATTTACGGGAAGGGGGGCGGTATAGAGGAAGAGAGTAGCCGAGTCAAAGGAGGGAGGGGATCGGTGTGGAGCAACATTATTAGGATCAAGGAAGAGTTAGATAAAGTGGGGGTTAATTTGGCCGATTCATTTGGAAAGGAGGTGGGGAGTGGAAGTGAGACATCAATATGGTCGGATAGGTGGATAAGGAAGGAAGTGCTAAAGAAAAATTTTGAAAGATTACGGAGGTTGGAGACTAAGAAAGACGTAACAATTAGGGAGAGAGGGGAATGGGTAGATGGTAAATGGGTGTGGAAATGGGCATGGAGGAGGGAACCGATGGGGAGGGAGAAGGGAGAATTGGAGGCATTAATTGTTTTGGTGGGTGATTGGAAACCAAAACCGCAGTCGAGAGATAAAAATAAGTGGTTGTATGGTGTAAGTGGAGAGTTCACGGTTCATGAATTAAAAAATCTAATTGAGGAGAGGGTGGTCGAGGATGGTGAAAATGTAAAGGAAACGAAGTGGCTAAAAGAGGTACCTAAAAAGGTGAACATTTTTATGTGGAGGGCAAGACTAGGAAGGCTTCCGTGTAAAGAAGTGTTGGATAAGATGGGGTTGGATATACCATCAATACTTTGTCCGAGATGTCAAAAAATGGTGGAGTCGGTAAATCATGCATTGGTCGAGTGTGAAGAGGTAACAAAGATTTGGGAGGGAGTATCAAGTTGGTGGAATATGCACAACGGTCCGATTGGGTCATTCAACGGATTGGTAGAAAGCAACGACACAACTTCGCTTTGGAAAGAAATGGTTTGGAGCATGCTATATTTAATTTGGGATCACCGAAATCGGGTCATATTCAAAGAGGATAAACGACGAATAGCGGATCTGTTTTTCGAGTTCCAACGGAAAAGTTTTGAATGGATTTCTCGGAGACATCGTGGACGGAAGCTGGATTGGTCTACATGGCTCACAGGGCCGCAAACGATGTCGTAAAAATGGAGAACAATCAAGACAACGAATGGGAAGATCGTGATTAATGGTTCGAGAGAGGTTGATGTGTTGACGAGGATCGATTTAGTTGTTGTTTTTGTGCAGATTGCAGCTGATTATGCAGTTGTTAGTTTGTAATTTGGTTTCCTCTAATCCTGTGGTCTTAGCACTGTACGGTACTTTTGTTGTTGGAAGACATTGTGGTAGGCAACTTTGTGGGTTTGTCAATGGGTTGGTTTGCTACTTGCAAACATTTCCATTGATACTTTGTAACTGTTGGGTTATATTAATTAATTTTGCCTTTCAAAAAAAAACAATAGCAAGATTAACTTTCAAAATCAATGTTTTGTTTATCAAATATAAATAGCAATTAGCAATAACAATATCAAATATAAGTGTAACATCCAAAATTTTGGAAAGTTGAATATGAATAAAATAAAGATTTTAAGTATTTATTTTAGAGTTTAAATTCGTGAAAGTTTAAAAAATATATATAATAAATAAAAGAAATATGGGAAGTGTTTATTTTCGGTGGAGCATCAATCAAATAAAATTGATTGAATTTTTATTTAGGAAACTATTTAAAATAGGGGGTCAAATCGTGAAATAGTGATGGCGAGGGACCGGTTTTGCAAATATCGAAATTCGAAATATGGAAGGGATTAATGGCATTAATGATGATTTCTCCTTCCATATTTCGGTGGAGAAAATCCGACTATAAATATAGGGGGTCGGTTGGTGTTTTTGGTGTCTTTAATTGTCGGCATTTCGGAAGTCGGTGTCGGAATATCGGTGAACGGTGCCACGAGGAGAAGTCTCGAAGCTTCGTTTTCGGTAACGATCCGCCAGATTAAGGAATGTATTCTCTATAGAACCCGAAAATAACTTAATGGAGATGTTAGTAATGGGTAAAGGTAAATCCATATACGTTTTGAAGCCGATTGGATAACCGCAAGGTTGTTAAATCGACCAAAACGTAGAAATTATGGTTTTCGGTAAAAAAACGAAACTTTAAACATAAGTATCTCCATCAAAACTCGAAGTTTTCGTGCGATTCTTGTTTCTAAAAGATGAGGAATCGAAAAACTAAAATTTAGGAAAAAGAATCGTCGAAAACGGATGAGAAACGAAGCCAAACGGTCCAAAACATTGAGCTCGCCGGAAAACCGACGAACTCGCCGGAAAAGCGACGTCCGCCGGCGGCGCCGAAGTGCTCCGGTGACTTTCCGGCAGTAGGTGGTTAATGGGCTGTTAAGGGAGCATTGGGCCTGACCTGGTGGGCTTGTGAAGGGTCCAAAGAAGTTTATAATTGTTTAATTAGTTTAGAAAGCCCAACTAGAATTATTCTAAATTTATTTATTTGGTTGATAATTAATTTAATTTTGGTAATGATTTATTAATTAAATAAATTTCTGAAATTTATATATTTAATTAAATATATTTTTTTCGTACTTTTTTTTTTATTTATAAAGGGAGTAACTCTAAATTATTAAGGGATTTTAAATTAGTTTTTGGGACGTTGAGATGTCGTGACGCAATCAAATTGGATTAGTTAATTATTAAATTTTAGTAGACAATTAGGAGTATAATTAAGGGTTGACCAAGGTTAATCGTTAGTTGACTTTTAGGTTGACTTTTGGAGAAATATAGACGTTAATGGGTATTATTGCGTCTATAAATGTAGGTTGTTATTTGGAGAGACGTTCTAACGAATCGGCATTATCAGGTGAGTATTTCACGAGATTTCACTGGGATGTATACTTATGTATAAATTATTTTTACATGTATGAGGTGTGATATTTTATATGTATGTTTTATTGAGGTGTTAATTGCACGTTATTTATAATTGGTGTTTTACGTGCATTTGATTTATTTATGGTGCAAGCATGAAAATTTTGTTATATTCATTTAACATTAATTTGCATGCATATGGTTTAGATTTGGGGTTAACATGGTGCGTTAACCGGGGTATGGGATATCGACTCGATATGTCACATTTAGGGGAGGCACGACCCGGGATGGGCAGTTAGTTCTTTGTGAACCTACACACCCAGGGAATGTCTGTGACATGATAGGTCCCTACCCAACGAAATGGAGTTGAGAGATCTCAATGGGTTGCATAAATCTTGCATGTCACTCTTTTTACTTGACATTATATAGTTAATGTGTGTGATGACATACAAACCGTGAACTCACTGAGCTATTTAGCTGACTATAGTATACATCTCAGGAGCAGGAGATTCTAGAGTGGATAAAGGCAAGGGACTCGCCTAGGATTCTATATTTTATTTGGTGCAATGTAATTTATTTATTTGGGTTGGTTTAGTTACCCGGTATAGGACAGGTTAACTTTTATGGTTGTTATTTGATGTTTAGACTTCCGCTGTAACGTTTTGGATTTATATTTGGAGTATTTATTTTTGAGGTTAATTAATGATGTATTTCTTTTTGGGAGATGTAACACTTCATTTGAAATATATATATATATATATATATATATATATATATTGAGGTGTTACAAATTGGTATCAGAGCCTTAGTTTAAGAGAATTAAGTTAAGATCTTATTCTAGCCTAAACTTAAACTAGGGATAAGTACTATTAGTTAGTACTGGAGGAATGGTTATATAATTATTATAGAGTTACTTTTGATCTCAATACGACATGTGACATAGTATCCATTATAGAGGATCTTCATGAGGTGATGAACTAAGTATGGTTTAAGTCCAGAGGTGTTTAACTATAACAGTTAAAATAAAATGGACTTGTATGGTTACAAAGGGCTAGAGTAAATGCATAATTTATATGTACGTAAGTACCATGTGATCCTTAAGGGTGAGGGTTATAGACTGATGATAGTTCTACCGAGGTGTAGGCTCGGAGTTCTATGGTCTAGTAATATAAGTATTGTCACTATTAGAGAGATGTTTGGTGTCATATACCCGTGTATATGTATGTGGTGTCTAAATTGACACTAGTAGCATTATATGATAGATTCTCTTAAAACCATGCAAAAAGTCACTATTTTATTAGTATGGTTTCGCGTGGAACAAGGAGGACTATTATCCCTGGATAGGGTGTTGACAACATGCCACGACATGCGTTCTGATAGGCGGGTTTATACCCCCCTAATTTAACCGCAAGTGTACGGGTCGAATCAAGTAATATGTACTTGGAAGTACGAGTATCGAACCAAGGGAACTAGGAACTGAGTATCACAATGACTATATTCACTATTAACTGAACGATCCAATTGATGAATTGTTGATGATTAACTAATAACTAAATAATGAAAATAAACTCTAAAGTAAAAGCAAGAACAAAGTTGGAAACTTTTTCGGGAAGAAAGCAGTTGAGGATTGGAATTCCAATGGTTTTCACAAAGAACACTCCATTTATGACTGTTATCAGACTAATCCAATTAAATGAATACACAATCACCAAAATAACTGTTATTCTCTCTCGAGCAACAACAGAGTTATCTCTAAAAAGATAAGTTTCATCTCTCGATCTCAACCTATGAGTTCAGAAGTTCATTAAGAACAAGATTGTAAAATAGATACTAAGGTTTACTTGGTATATCTCTATCCAAATTCTCACCTTAGGCATACAAATTCAATTCAAGTTATAAACTAGTTCTCCCGAATCTAATCCATAACAAATAAATCAATTTGTAAGTTGATCAGGCTCACAAAAGCATTAAGACCAAATTCATATGCTTCATTAACTAGAAAAACTGATAAAAGTCACAAGATTTCGTGTTCATATGCTTAAAAACCAAAGTTCATCCAACCCCCAACATCTAAAGATTAGTTCATGTTGGGGGTGTTAAAACTCAAAGCAATAGGAAGAAAAATCATAGAAAACATGGTCTCTTGAACAAAAGATCTAAGAATGAACAAACTCCCTTTTGTTGAATCGTAATACCCACGAACAATGCTTTGATCTTCGTTAATCTTGTGTTCCCGGATGATTTCTCCGCATTAATTTGATGTTTTCTCCTTGTAAAAATCTCCCCAAAGTTGCCCTAGCTTCTCCCTTGTCGCCAATTTTGAGAATAGAATGAAAAGTGATTGAAAACCCTAAGAGATAAGGCTTAAAAACGATTTCAGCATGTCATTGCTACTTTCACCGATAGTTAACTAGAGGTGAAAGTAGCATTGGGCTCTATTTCATAAAAATTGCACTGGTGCTAGTTGTACCGAGACTTAAGGCTCGGTCAAAGTCTCGGCAGGAACTTTTCTCCAAAATCAGATTTTGATGCTAGTTACACCGAGACTTAACTATCGGCAAAAGTCTCGGTGAACACTTTTTCTCCAAAATTTCACTTTGATGCCATTTCTGAGCCTTGACCCAAGATTTGACTTGCACGAGCTTTGCTTTGCCATTAAACTCATCGAGTATGCCATTCTCGTCTATAATTAGCTTCTTTTGGACCCATTTTCTTAATTTATTCCCGAAAGATAGATACCTGAAAAACTCACGAATAAATGTGAAAAGACGCTTCGTTTGTTTGGAGAAACAAGCATAATTACTCGACACGTGGCTCTAAAATAACGCCGAAATTGGCGTTATCACGTTCAAGGACGAGGTCGTAGACGCGGTTAAAATTTAGCCGTAAGTTCAAGTGCTACCTCGTCTAAGGTGAGGAGTTCCACAGCAAGAGGAACCCCAGGGAGGGAGAGGAGCCGGGAGTGGTGAAAACCTTTTTCACGGAAGAGGTGATGATGGAGCGAATGACTCAAGTCCTCCAAAATACTCTTCCAAACATGTTGAAATCCATGTTAGGCGACCGATTCAAGGACCCAGAAGAGGAGCAAGAAGCCAACACTCAAAAGGAGAGATTAGTAAACAATTCCCAGACCACTGAGAGGGTGGAAGCATCGGTTGGGGACATGGATAGCTCACAGAAGGAACAGGAAAAAGAACCACTGGAGGCAGTAGGAACATACGAGAAGAAAAAGTATCAAGGGAAGGAGAACACATGTAGCTTCAAAACCTTCAATGACACTCGCCCAAAAGAATTTAGGGGCACAGAAGGCCCAGTTGCTCTAATGAACTGGATGACCAAAATGCAAAGATGTTTTAAAATATGCAAGTGCTTGGAGGAGCAAAAAATGACTTATGCTGCCACTACTCTCCTGGATTCGAAACTCCACTGGTGGGAGACTGAATGCGCGATTCAAGGAGAAGGGGGTGTTGCTACCTTTACTTGGGAGAAAATAAAGAGTATGATGATGTATAAGTACTGCACACAGTCAGAGGAGAAGAAGTTGGAATCAGAATTCCTGAGACTGGAGCAAGGTTTACTATCAGTTCAGGAGTACGTAAATAAATTCTTGGAGAAGGACAGATTCGCCAATTATCAAGTGGCGACCGAACAAAGGAAGATAGACTGATTTAAGGATGGTCTAAGGATAGAGATAAAACAATACGTGGACATGATGAAGCCAGCCACATTTGTTCATGCGGTGGAGATGGCAACGGTGGCCGAAGAGAATAATGTGAAGGCAGCTGGAGAAAGGAGAGACTTCAAGAGAAAGTGGGAAGGATCGAACAAGGTGGTAAATAAGGTGAGGGAAACACAAACTTCATAAGTCAGAATGATGGATTCTCCATTCCTAAATGTAAGAAGTGCAATAGGAAGCACGGAGGGTAGTGTAGAGCAGGGAGTGCGACTTGCTATCGTTGTGGAAAGTCGGGTCACACCGTGCAGGAATGTCCCGAGAAGAAGAAGTGTTATGAGTGTGGAGCTACAGGACATCTGAGGTTTGAATGTCCCAAGTTGCATAAGGGCACAGGGAACAACAACCGAGCTTTAGGAGAGGGATTAGGGAAAGAGTTAGCAAAGAAGAAGAAGCTGACAAAGGGGCGCGACCGAGCATATAACATGACCTTGGAAGAAGCAAGGGAAACCCCGGATGTCGTATCTGGTATGTTCTCTATTAATGATGTCTATGCGCATGTATTATTTGATTCGGGTGCGAATGGTAGTTTTGTCTCTACTTCCTTCCGTCACTACTTGAATAGAGATGCCAATAGGCTAGAAAAGAGTTACCTAGTAGAAACTGCAAATGGTGGTCAAGTTAAGGTAGATGAAGTAATTGATGGATGCACGATCTGTATAGACGGTAAGAAGTTGCCTGCAAGACTTATGCCCATGGGATTGGGTGGTTTCAACATAGTGTTAGGAATGGACTGGTTGTCTAACAACCATGCCCAAATTGTTTGCAACAAGAAGATGATTAAGATCCAGACCCTAGAAGGAGAAACAATCTATGTTTATGGGGACCGAATGAAGACTGACATAGGAGTGATCACGACGATTAAGGCAAACAAATATCTACGAAAGGGTTGTGCAACATACCTGGCTTACGCAATCGACGCAAAGCTAGAGAAAAAGAAGATACATGATGTACCAGTGGTGAGAGAGTACCCATAGGTGTTCTCGGAGGAATTACCAGGAATTCCACCAAAACGCCAGGTAGAATTTAAGATCGATTTGGTACCGGGAGCGACACCAATCGCTAAGGCACCATACCGATTGGCCCCAACGGAGATGCAAGAGTTGATGAAGCAACTACAGGGACTCTTGGATAATGGTTTTATCAGACCAAGCTCATCACCTTAGGGAGCACCGATCCTGTTCGTGAAAAAGAAGGATGACACAATGAGAATGTGCATCAATTATCGCGAGCTCAACAAGATCATGATAAAGAATAGATACCCTTTGACAAGGATTGCCGATCTTTTCGATCAACTGCAAGGGGCTAGCTACTTCTCGAAGATCGACTTGAGATCATAGTATCATCAGTTGAGGGTAAGAGAAGAAGATATACCAAAAACCGTGTTCAGGACTCGATATGGACACTATGAATTCGTAGTAATGCCATTCGGCTTAACGAATGCACCTGCGGCATTCATGGATTTCATTAATAGAGTATGTGGGCCTTACCTAGATAAGTTTGTTATAGTCTTCATAGACGGCATTCTTATCTACTCAAGGAGCAAAGAGGAGCACGAACAACATCTGAGAACAATTCTGGAATTATTGGCAAAGGAGAAACTTTACGCAAAGTTCTCTAAATGCGAATTCTAGATACAGGAAGTTCAGTGCAGAGGGCATCAAAGTAGACCCAACCAAAATTAAGGCAGTCATGAATTGGAAATCTCCTAAGTCTGCCCATAAGATTCGAAGTTTCTTGGGTTTAGCAGGCTATTATCGGAGGTCCATCCAAGACTTCTCCAAGATAGAAACGTCATTGACCAAATTGACACAAAAAGCGATAAAGTTCGATTGGGGAGAAAAACAAGAAGAAGCGTTCCAAACGCTTAAGGAGAGGCTGAGTAATGCCCCAGTGTTATCCCTGCCAGAGGGAACTGAAGATTTTTCCGTGTATAGTGATGCATTGAAGATGGGACTAGGATATGTGTTGATGCAACGAGGCAAGGTTATTGCTTATGCTTCACGCCAGTTGAAAGAGCACAAGAAGAAATATCCTACCCATGACATGGAATTAGCTACGATGGTTTTCGCGCTATAGATATGGAGACACTATTTGTACGACACCAAGTGTATCATTTATAACGATCATAAAAGTTTGAAATACTTATTCGACCAGAAGGAGTTGAACATGAGACAAATGAGGTGGATGGAATTACTCAAGGACTATGACTGTGAGATCCATTACCATCCGGGTAAGGCAAACGTAGTCGCCGATGCATTAAGTAGGAAGGAAGGGTCTGAAACAATCAAAGTTCAGGCTATGCAAATGAATATCAAGATGAACTTGATCGATCAAATACGAGAAACACAGAAGGAAGCCCTATTAGAAGAAAATATTAAGAAGGAAAGAATGGTAGGGCAAATCAAGACACTCACCGTAGGGTCAGATGGGGTGCATAGATTAGGGACTTGGGTATGAATTCCTAGTTTAGGGGATTTACGGATTATTGTGATGGACGAGGCCCACAAGTCCAAATACACGATGCACCCAGGAAGCAACAAAATGTATAAGAATCTGAGAGAAAGCTACTGGTGGCCTGGTATGAAGAAAGCTATAGCGAGTTATGTAGAAAAGTGTTTGAATTGCCTACAAGTGAAGACGGAACATCAGAAGCCGTCTGGAATGCTGCAACAATTGGAGATCCCAGTATGGAAATGGGATATGATAACCATGGACTTCGTTACGAAATTGCCAAGGACAATGAAAGAGCATGATGCAAATTGGGTGATCGTCGACCGATTGACAAAATCTGCTCAATTTTTGCCGATTAGCGACAAATACACATTAGAAAGATTGGCACAACTTTATGTCGACGAGATAGTTACAAGACATAGAGTACCCATATCAATAGTATCTGATAGGGATGCTAGGTTTACGTCTCGATTTTGGACAAGTTTTCAACAGGAAATGGGGACACGATTACATTTGAGCACCGCCTACCATCCGCAGACTGATGACCAAAGCGAAAGGACAATTCAAACGTTGGAAGATATGATGCGTTCATGTGTAATCGACTTTGGAGGTAACTAGGACAGTCATCTTCCATTAATAGAGTTTGCCTACAACAACAACTACCACTCTAGCATCAAGGCGGCGCCTTTTGAGGCATTATATGACCATAAATGCAGAACACCGGTATGTTGGGCAGATATTGGAGAGAGACAATTAATTAGCCCGGAGTTAGTTCAACAAACTTCAGATAAAATTTTGCAAATCAGGGACAGATTAAAGGCGGCACAAGATAGGCAAAAGAGTTATGCGGATAGGAGACGCCGACCTCTAGAGTTCCAAGTGGGTGACAAAGTGTTATTGAAGATATCGCCATGGAAAGGAGTCGTGAGGTTCGGGAAGAAGGGTAAGTTAAGTCCGAGATATATCGGACCCTTCGAGGTAATCGCGAAGGTAGGATCAGTAGCCTATCGTTTAAAACTACCAGAGGAGCTAAGTGGAATCCATGACACCTTCCATGTGTCAAATTTGAGGAAGTGTTTGGCCGACGAATCCGCGATTGTGAATCTCGAGGATGTCGAGATTAACAGCAAACTAACATATGTAGAGTGGAGGTTCCATAAGGGGGGCAGAAATGACTTGGGAAGTGGAAGAGGAAATGAGGGCTAAATATCCTCACCTGTTTGGTCAGATTTAATTTCAAGGACGAAATTCTTTTAAAGGAGAGGAGAGTTGTAACATCCAAAATTTTGGAAAGTTGAATATGAATAAAATAAAGATTTTAAGTATTTATTTTAGAATTTAAATTCGTGAAAGTTTAAAAAAAATAATAATATAATAAATAAAAGAAATATGGGAAGTGTTTATTTTCGGTGAAGCATCAATCAATTAAAATTGATTGAATTTTTATTTAGGAAACTATTTAAAATAGGGGGTCAAATCGTGAAATAGTGATGGCGAGGGACCGGTTTTGCAAATATTGAAATTCGAAATATGGAAGGGATTAATGGCATTAATGGTGATTTCTCCTTCCATATTTCGGTGGAGAAAATCCGACTATAAATATAGGGGGTCGGTTGGTGTTTTTGGTGTTTTTAATTGTCGGCATTTCGGAAGAGTCGGTGTCGGAATCTTGGTGAATGGTGCTACGAGGAGAAGTCTCGAAGCTTCGTTTTCGGTAACGATCCACCGGATTAAGGTATGTATTCTCTATAGAACCCGAAAATAACTTAATGGAAATGTTAGTAATGGGTAAAGGTAAACCCATATACGTTTTGAAGCCGATTGGATAACCGGAAGGTTGATAAATCGACCAAAACGTAGAAATTATCGTTTTCGGTAAAAAAAACGAAACTTTAAACATAAGTATCTCCATCAAAACTCGAAGTTTTCGTGCGATTATTGTTTCTAAAAGATGAGGAATCGAAAAACTAAAATTTAGGAAAAAGAATCGTCGAAAACGGATGTGAAAAACGAAGCCAAACGGTCCAAAACATTGAGCTCGCCAGAAAACCGACGAACTCGCCGGAAAAGTAGGCCGAGAATAGAGAAACACACAAGTAGGTCGTTCACGCGACTTCCTTGCATATCCTCTAAACGTTTCCATCTAGGGTGGCGAGAATACGTGAATGGGGCCACCCGTGATGTTATTGGATTTCACCAACGTGCCCCGGTCCTAGTTCCCATGCCATACAAGACATCACGATCCTCAGACCTGTTGTTGCCCCTTGTCATACTCCGTCGAGTTCCACTCCGGGGTCTTACGGACCCGGGTGCCTATCCAATCTAGACGAGTTCCAACTCTGCGGCTCAAACCACATATTCCTACTTTCTAGCAAACCCGAGCGGTCACTAAAAGTAACCCAAAACCTCAGGCCTTACATAACCGACAGACTTACGTGCCTATGGATCCAATACAACACTGTCTAAAATTACATGACTCTGAATGAAAGACCAAAGCTCTCAAAACATGTAATTCACAAATGACACGAAATATGCGCCATCATACTCAAAACCCCACATTGGTTAATAATCCGGACAAATGTCTTCAAGACTCAAAATAGTCGAAACCGAGCCAAAAGCCCAACCATTTACGTGAATACCCAATGAAAGTTAGTAGAGACATCGAAATGCGTTCGACCAACAATTATGCAAACACCACGACCAAAAAGGTAATTAACCCAAAACTTCTCATTGGTTGAAACAAAACATTTTCCAAATAAACTCTTTCCCTTCGTGTTGCCAAAATGACCCATAGTTCAATGATATGCAAATTTCCAACGGTTTATAAAATCGTATGCACCAAATAAACAATTGCATGAAATGACCCACGTTTATATATTACACCGCCGAAGATAAATATCAAAATGGTTTATTTATCAAAATGCACAAAAATCACAAAGTTGTGTGTTACATAAGTTTATAAAGTTAAATATACCAAATAACCAAAACTTATCAGCAGTTAACAATTTTAATGTAAAACATAAATACTTTAAAATAAGCATTTTGGCATGTACACCGTTTTCACAAATCAACTTGAACTCACCTTGCTAGATTTAGGCTAAATCTAGATTTTACCCCAACTTGAGCTCCTTTGAAGAAACTTGAATCCTCCAAGCCAAAAGTCTCCAAAAACTTATATCCATACATTTCCAACCGTAAATAACCACATTCAACCATATAGAAACATTTCCCAAACATTACACATCAAAATCTCCCTTTTGGTCCTAACCCAAATTTCGACCTAGATTTCTCCAAAACCATCAAACCCGAAATTGATAAACCACACACTAGGATAATCATCAATGGAGCATTTATAACTTATGTTAAGGTTTAGAAATGGAAGGGATACACTTACCACTTAGGTTTTGATGAAAACCTAGAAAACCCACAATGAGCTTGAGGTTGAAGATGAAGATGGAGATGATGAAACCTTGACCATAGCTTTCCATATTACCACTTGATGGTGTTTCATCTTCAATAAAGCACAAGGATTTGAGCCAACATAGGCTAGGGTTTGAAGGGGGAAGAAGGAAAATCGTTTGGGAGAGAGTGGAGGAAGTTTGGGTGAGAAGAAATGAGGAAAATGGCTGAAATTCGCGACTTAACAGCAGCCTGCCCTTTTTGGGCGACATTGCCATGCGACAATGCCCAGGGCATTATCGCTGGTCATTGTCGCTGGTTCTCCCAGCTTGCTTCTCGCTTACTGTTTTGGCCTTAACTTCTTCGTTATAGCTCCGTTTTCGCTCCGGAAAGGACCGTTGGACTCGTAATTGAATCCTTCATCTATCAAGAATATAAAATCCAAGATTCAAGTCCAAAATCAAATATCTTATTTTTCCTTAATATATCGGTTTATGCATTAACTTGAAATGATACCTTTCGAAAATCGGGGTGTTACAAATCTTGCATGTCACTCTTTTTACTTGACATTATATAGTTAATGTGTGTGATGACATACAAACCGTGAACTCACTGAGCTATTTAGCTGACTATAGTATACATCTCAGGAGCAGGAGATTCTGGAGTAGATAAAGGCAAGGGACTCGCCTAGGATTCTATATTTTATTTGGTGCAATGTAATTTATTTATTTGGGTTGGTTTAGTTACCCGGTATGGGACGGGTTAACTTTTATGGTTGTTATTTGATGTTTAGACTTCCGCTGTAACGTTTTGGATTTATATTTGGAGTATTTATTTTTGAGGTTAATTAATGATGTATTTCTTTTTGGGAGATGTAACACTTCATTTGAAAAAAAAATATATATATATATTGGGGTGTTACAATAAGTATATAATTTCTTAGTTTGAACTTTAAAAAACAAATTTGCAAATTGCAAATACCAAATAGGCAAATACTGAAATACAGTAACAAATTAACAATTAACAAACATACCAAATAGGCAAATACTCAAATACCAAAAACCAAAAACCAAAATAATACCATATACATTATACCAAATTGCAAATATCAAATACTAAGAAATTATTTACCAACAATTCAACAAAGTTACAAAAATCAAGAGTATAAACAAAAAAATTAGGTTTTTTAAATTTTACCCAAATCTGCAGACAGCAGTGAGGGAGGCCGGCGACAGGGAGGGAGACGAAGTCAGGCGCCGGCGATAGGGACTCAGGGAGGGAGACGAAGTCGATTTTTAGTCGATGGGTTTTCTGTTTTCAGTTGATTCTGCAGTGAGGGAGGCCGGTGGGTTTTCTGTTTTCAGTCGATTTTCGGCGGTGGAAAGGAAAGGAGCGATAGGCGACAGCGAGATTGAGAGACTGACTTCGATTTCTGTTTTCAGTGTCGTCGATTGAGAGGCCGAGGGAGACAGGGAGTAAAAGGGGCCTTAGATATAATTTGTTGCGGCCCAGGTGCTCTATCCACATAAAATCAAAGTAAATTTTTTTTTTTGGGCTATCAGGTGATAGGTTGGTTGGGGGCCCAGGACCCCTACCAGCTACACGTGCGTCCGCCCCTGCCACCACCAGCATAAATGGCTCCTTCATCTCTTCTTCTTCCCAAACCCACCATCCTTGATCGTGACTGATTTTGTACGTGTGTGTGTGCGTGTGTTTTTAAATTTCTGGATCCATCGGAGATATGAAAAGAACAAGCTGGTGAAGTGTGCCGATGTGGTTTTAGGTAGCCGAGAAGTAATCGAGAAAGAACAAGATTACACAAGGAAGTCGATAACATTCACATAAATCAAGATATATCAAGTAAACTCCTAAAAGATGTGCATTGAAACAAATAAATTTTTGAATAAAGATCTTCCCAAACTTTGAAATCAGAAGATGATTTAATATGTGTGTGTTGTTTGTCGGTGGGTGTTTTTTTTTTTTTTTTGAAGTGATTGCAAATTCAATTTAAATTTTCCACAAGTAACAAAATGAGCTATCTCAATTTCAAACCCTGGATCCAATTATGCTAAACAGTCATCTAGAAAAAAGTTACTTCCAAAAATTCCTAAATTGAAAACACAACTGTAATAAGTGAGGTAATACCAATAAAATCAAAACTCTAAAATGATCAATCGAGAGGGATTTCAACATCACCATCAACAATTTCCTGTTGCAAATCCTTTGGATCCTTTCCATCAACAGTACAACCAACCGAAACACAAATACCGAGGATCTCTTTCACGGTTCCAGTCAACTCATTCGCCATGGATCTCGGTCTCATTAGCTTCGCAATCTCAACGACGTCGTCTAGAGATATGTTGCTGAAATGCTTGATGTTCTTCACCTTCTTACTTGTGGACTTGTGGGTGTGTTTCATGTGGTGGTTAAAGCTGGAAGAGTGGTGGTGGGGAAAGGGGAAGGTAGAAGGGTGGCAATGGCGGTGGCCGGTCAGGGGAGGCGGTGGTTGTTTTTGGGTCTGATGTGGAGAATCACGTGGCTGAGGAAATTGGGTAGGGTAGGTTTAGCTAGCTTAGTTCTTTTTTCTTTTTCTTTTTTAAGTAAATGATTTAGTGTTTGTACACGTGCAAAGTAATTTTTTTTAAAAGTATATAAAAAAAGAAATGACCAAAAAGTCCCTAAGTTAATGTAATTTTTTAACAAGTTAGTTTCAGGGACGAAAAACGAAAGAAATTGAAAACCACAAGAACGAAAAAAGCAGTTTTAAAGACCAAGGATGAAAATCGTTATATACATCAAACCACAGGGACGAAAATCGTAGTTTACTCTAAAATCAAAATAACAAATAACCAGACTTTATATTAGTGCAATTTTTGCTGCTTATAAAAAGATAAAATAAAGACACATTGACAAAATATAGGAAAAAAAAACTACAAGAATCCATTAAACAAATCAACCAGAGAACTCCATTGCTACCAAGTATATATATAGCTAATTACATGAATTGCATTCAAAATAATACAGAAGGTTTCAATTAATAAAAGAAAAAAAAAACACATGAAAAACCAGACTTCACTCTACAACTTCAAGACTTGTAACAGATCTACTATCCTTAATCCTTCAACAATTACAAGTTGGATTCCCTCTCTGCACACAAATGCAGAATAAAATATAATGAGAGAGATGTATAAAAAGCTTCCATTTTTAGTCTTTTATCATTTCATATAACTGAACTAGGATCTTGTGTCCTCTTACGCTTGGCTTCGGGCTCTTCACCTTGTTCTTCATCATTGTTAAGAATCTCGTTTACAGTTTCCGGGCCCAGAAGAGATGCGTGTTTGCTAGTTATGGTACGCCCCGCCCTCAGTTTCGGTCCCCAATGCCTTTCCGGATTTGGAAGGAAACGTGCAACCTTCTTTGCTTGAGCTTTGCTAAGTGATGCAACCGCTCGAGCAAAATTAACCTACACAGTACAACAATCATACACAATGTTTCACAACTTTTTGCTAATCATTACAAATATCAATAGCAATGATTTTGGTTTTTGAAATTTGCCATTATCGAAGAGTTATGATGATATATGATTAATGATCAAACGTTTCTTTTTTAAGCGAATAAATGGTGTGTGCAATTTGGGACTGCAATACCTGAAGCTGAGGTTCCTTGGCTAGGATCACACTTCCAGCCTGCTCTGGAGGTTGGGCTTTCACAGGATGATTTTTAACCTTAAAATCCGAAAGAAAAAGACAACAACTTCAAGCATAGAAATTGCATTATGTATGGAAAAAACATGCGTTAAAATGGCGAAAACTAGCTTACCCAACACCGCATGATATCCCAAATGACATCCATAGGAGCATCAGATTTCAATCCTAACGGGTTCACATGAGTTCCAGAGATACGATATCCAGCATTGATCACAGCAGACCTAAATACCACTGCCGAAGGGGAAGTGCACTTAAGGGTACCACAAAGATTGTGCAAACTCAAGAAAAGGGGAACATCTGGTAATTCCTGAACAAAACAGAACAGAGTTCACTATGAAAATGCGTAAATTTTCCAACTTTTCTCCGTAAATTTATCTGGTGAATTTAAACAAATGCACATTTCGTAGAAAAGCAAAGCAAATAGTGATTATAATATTTTAACTCAAGTATGACCAACGGACCTCTGAAATGGTTGTGAGGACAGCAGAAATCCGATTAAAAGCAGGATAGCGCTCCTTCATTGATTTCACGTCTGCTAATATGGATGTGACCCAATCTTGATCATGAATAGAAGCCGACCATATGGGTCCTCCCATGTTATATTTCTTACCACAGTCGCTGCACTCTTGGGGAACAGCAGGACCAAACCCTGGGAGATATCTTACGCTCGTATTCTAAGAAATACAGAAGAAAGAAAAAACAGTTATAAGAAATTCCTAGGTTTCTGATTTTTTACATGATCAAGAAATAAAATCTCTAAACCTCATTGAGAAAAGGGTATTTATGTCCAGATCTAATTCAATCTCGAAACCCTGTTCAAATTATTTCTTTTCTTTATCTTCTTTCTTTTACTTACATTAAAAAATCGTATAGGACGCCACCCTCAATCAAATGTCTATAAATTTTCAGTAAAACAAGTCTGCAATCCAAGAATGGAAATGGTGGATTTAAATTTGTTAACCTCAGCCTTAGAATTGTAGCTTATCTAGAATAAGCCCAAAAATCCTAAGTAGGTTATCACTAAAACATGAACGAAGCAACTATTTATGGAAAAGATATGCGCACCTTAGCAACGGTCCTGGCCAGTGGCTGGAGATGAAAAGAATCACAACCAATACATTGATAAACATACGAAAGCTTAAGTGGAGTGTTCTTCATTGCACTTGCTGAACTGAAATCATCCCATAATTCATCAAAATACAGGTTGTCATAAAGTTTTAAAAGCTCGTGAAACAAAGGATACTCACGTGTATATGCGGACAAACACCCTAACATAGAAGTCCATCTGAACAGATAACACTGGGACAATGTATCGCTTGTAACGGTTTGCATGACTCTGTATTTTAGGGAGGCAACAAGAGATTTCAAATAAGCTTGCTTGAATAAATAAAATGAAAATTTAAAATATATGCTGAAGATTATAAACACATAGAGGCTTTCTAGGAAAAATACCTCAATGCATGCAAGAAGGATGCGCAAAGCCATTTCGTGGCAATATTTTCCCCTCAGCGGGTAGGAACCATATCTAGCTCAAAATACAACACAAAATGAATCCATTTTAACAATCAAGTCCATCCCACGAAGACTGTAATTTGTCCCTTTTAGGAAAGCTTGATGATTAAAATTATCTATTTGCCAAATATCATCTTTACAAATAAACCGATTGTATTGATTTGGGTCCACAAGATCCTCTATGTTATCTTTTTTGAAAAGTATTCTAGATATTTGGCAAACTTTAAGACAATTTCGTTTAACAATATAGCAAGTCAATTGCAATCTTTCACAGGAGGGAAAATTCGAAAAAATACGATATAAGCTCAGTTTTGAAAATGCATCAAAAATCTTACTTGGAATAGCAGACTTCTCCATTGCCTCCACATAGCACTGCCATATCTGTTGCTGTGCACATCAACAGCCCTCCGTCAGCAATTGACTGAACCGCAGAGTCCAGGAATACAGAGGGTGAACCATAAGGATCGAGATCAACCTGAACAACATCAAATTCTGGTTATAACAACAAGACTACAAGTTATTTCTTGAAAGAGTAGAACCGGTTGAAGCCAATCATATCTTAAACAATGCAATCGTATTATAAATCATACCACTTCAAATTCCTTTGGATGAGTAAGCATATAGACTCGAGCATCAGTAAGGTTTGATTCCACCTTTTCACTTGCAACTGAACCATTGAATTTAATGTTTCTCCTGCAAGCTTCAACAGATGCTACACACACAAAAAATAACAATAATACGTAACAAAGTGCAAAAGATCACACCATTTTCTCAACCAATATTTTTGTTCAAACATTATAACCTTCGCAGGAAAGATGCAAGCAATTTGCATCAACATTCAAATGCAGTTGCATTTAATGGCAGTATATGATACTAGTTAAAAGATTTGTGAAACATAATTCACAAATATACACCATCACCAACCTTTATCGTTGTCCAGTGCCACAACTTGTCCGATCCCTTCTATTTCACGAGCATATCTTAGAGCTCTTAACCCTGAAGCCGATAGAGCCTATTCATTCAAAAAAAAAAAAAACCTTATGTTAAGTAGCAAGAAAGACAAACAATCAAGATCCATAATGAAATGTAAAAGAAAAGCAAATAGATGTGAAACCTCGAGCACTCTAGGTGGCTTTAATTCCCCTCGTCCTTTACCCTCTCGTGTTTTCTCTGGTTCTTGGCAGGTGCCATTTGATTCATCCCGTGGCATCTCTTCACATTCGCCATTAGATTTTCCATTAGGCGTAGTAGACTCATTTGGTGCTTTTAATCCAGAATCATTGTCCTCAGATACCTTTAACGCTTTTTTCTTTCTTTTAGAGAGTAGTGCTTCATGTTCTTCTTTACGTTTTGATATAAACGTCCTCAGGACAGCAATAGACATATCTCTGTTGTTAACCTGATAATCGCAGAATCTTAATGTCGGAATTGTTTCATAATATCAAAATTTGTAGCACAAAACCGACACAAGCACTTCAAACCTGATCTTCTACAAGCTACATTTCTCAAAGTTTTTAATTCTTGAGTTAATATTCTACAATATGACCTTTTTCCAAAGGTCTCCTAATCATAACCCCATAGTAGGAATCCATATTCACAATCTTTCTTTCCCTGCAACTATGGATATATTGTCTACAAAGCACCAGTAACCATTTTCTTAACACAAATTATATATAATTAAGTAAAAGCTTCAAGATTTGCAGTTTGGAAGTTGCCAAAATTAACCACCCCACGGCCCACTCTCTGTCCCCCAAAAAAATCAAATTCATTGGTTGGATATTTAAACAAAAATCAATGAATTGAAAACCCCAAAAAAAAATCATACATCATAAATCGATAAATCGAGTAATAAGTAAGCAAAAGATTGACCTGGGTTTTATTGTAAAAGACTTCATTTTTGGTATGCATCAAAATCTCAGCCTCTCCTTCTTTGATGACGATGAAATCATTGAGATCAGATGGTGGTGCAGTCTTCTGGTTCTCTTCTTCACCGCCTTCCATGTTACTGGGGGGTGTTTTCTTATGGGTGGTTGCGGCGGAAGAGAGAGTGTATGTAGGAGGTTGCGAAAAGTGGTGGTGGTGGTGTGCTGTTTTTGAAATATGAACACTTGCAGTGAGTGATTGGGGAAGAAACGGGTGCATGAATGGTATAGGGCAGGCAGTTTATAAACCACTCGGACTCAAAAACCCTATTTTTGCTTCTATTTTATTTGATATTAAATTCGAAAGTAGCATTTTTTTAGGAAAATCCGATAAAAAAACAATAATATTCTTATTTATACAAAATATTAGTTACATATATAAGCAATATAACGACATGTATGATTTTTTTTTTTGGAAATCTAAGAATGAAAATTTAATAAGGGGTTGTTTGACAGTTGCTGAATGGTTTGGTGCAAAATGATCAAGGGGTCAGAATAATTAAGATACTCTTATGATATAATGCAATATGAAATATGATTGTTTGGTAATTGTTTAGAATGAAATCAGGGCGCTTAGGCATCGTTTGGCAAACTAGCTTATAAGTTGGCTGATAGCTGATAAGCTAGCTTTTTAAAACGATACTTTGAGTAGTTTTTCAATAAGCTAGTTTATGGTCATCCAAACATGTACCAGAAAAAAAAAAACTAGCTTATAAGCTATCTTTTTTTTGCCAAACATAGCCTTAATGGTTAAGGGAGACCCAAGATACAAAATGATTCAGAGGGTTTTGGAACCATTAAAAGACAATTTTTTTTCTGTCAAATAGGATTCACCTTTTAACGATTCAGATGTTATCTCTTAATGGAACCATTAAGAGGTAAACAAACATCCCCAAAAACTATTTTTTTTTAATCTGTAATTTATATTTGAATAAAAGAATAATTACGTTTGATGGTTGAATATTTTTGTTAATTTAAAGTTTAGTTGTCAAATTAAATATTATAAAATTAAGTATTATAAAATTCTTGTTTTTTTGGGGTATAATTTATTTAATTTAAATATTTTCTATCTACAGTAAAAATATAATTTATTTTATTTTTAATGATCGAGTACTTTTATTGATGAAATATTTATATTATATTATAAATGGTTCAACGATTATCATATATTTAAATATGTATTAGGACTTTGTGACTTTGAGAAAAAACATGATTCTTTATTATAATAAAAGTTATAAAATGCACCCTTTGAATTATATATATATGGATGGAGACGAGTCAACCGCTTTTTGATTCGATCTCCACCGTTTAAATTCATCTGAGATTTTGGCTATGTTTGGCAAACTAGCTGATAAGCTAGCGTATGAAAAAGTCACGTTTGGCAAAAACTAGTTTATAATCATTTAAATTACCAAAAAGGACATTAATTATTTATTTATAATTAAAAGTTAATATATAATAATGAATATTAATGAGGGGCATAATTGAAATATTTGCAAAAAGCTCCTCATAAGCTACTCAAAGTAGCTTATCAATAAGCTAGCTTATGGTCATCCAAACATGTACCCAAAAAATAAGTTAGCTTATAAGCTAGCTTATTTTTGCCAAACAATGCCTTAATCTCAGTCGTTTAAATTAAAAGGTACAAGTTTTTTTTCACTCTGTACAAGCCCTAAATCATCTCCACCACGTTCCTCTCAACGTCTCTTCCACTTCCCCTGAATCATCTCCCCTCCACCTTCCTCAAAAATTTAACACATTTAATCGTTTATATGCAAATATATAATTTAAATGATTGTCGTAATACTAATTTTGTTCAAACATAAATTTCAGAACTTTTCTCAAATCTCAATAAAAAAATCTTCCATTATTTTTTGATAATAAAAAATTAATATTCTTGAGAACCATCCAAAATCGGTTTATAATAAAGGGCCTTTGGCCTAGCGGTATATGAGTTCTTGCCTGTAACAACCCAAAACAACTAACAAAGAAAAATAACTGCCATAAAAAAATCTTACGCCACAGCGGCTCAATTTAACAGTAATATCCGAAGCTTTGCGAATAAACATCCTATTACATAACTGAGATAATAATACTAAAATTTCCAAAGTCTCTATAGGAGTCTTCTATTGTGGACGCTACTTAAACTTTCTCCTTCCCTTTCCCAGAACTTCCAGCCTCTAGTTTACCTGAAAAGTTTTATATTTTAAAAGAGCGAGGGTTAGACCAAAGGTCTAGTGAGATCCCTCAAATTACGATTTAACAAGTATAACAAAGATTTAAACAAATCCATTCATTCAACTTGAAAAGTACACTTTACACATAAAGCTCGCTTCCGACGCACACTACTGTCACAAAGTGACAGCGTGTCTGTCTCATACTGCCTTATATGGGACACACCCATATAGCATAAATGGGACACACCCCCCGATATGAGTACAGGCGGGCCACACCCCCCGTCTTTGTGCCGCTCATAATAATATATGCATGCATTTAATAATCAATTAAACTTATACCGCATGAAAAGAGACTCACGTATATAAAGCTTGCGTAAATAAAGATACGTCTTAAAAAATAACTTTCTCACGTCTTACACAGTTAAAACAACACAATTATTTAATTTAACTTCCATGTGCATAAAACGACTTTATAAACTTGCGAGGTTTAAGTTCAGAAAACTCACCTGGCGTCCTTAGTTAGACCTCGCGTCTACCCGAAGCTGATCTGAAACCTATAAGGAAATATAGACGGGTGAACTCCCCATTCAAGCTATTTTATAACGAACTGATCTTATCCCCTAATCCTAACGGCATTTTATCTCACAACCCACTCCATTTAAGAATACTACTGGGCCACAACAAATAGAGTCCCAACAGTGGTCCAACAGGAAAAGATCCAGAGATCCGATTCACAGACTCGACCGGAGTATGAAGTCGACCGGAATCAGTTTCCAAGCGCCGCCCGAAACCACCCAGGCGCCGACCGATGCGCCGACCGGACCGACCGAGGCTGCGCCACGAGCCGACTGGGGCTGTGTTGGACCGACCGGTGTCACCTCCCCACTACCGGGGTCTCCCCCCTTCGACCGATATCTGAACTAAGACCGGGGTCTCCCCCTTCGACCGATATTGAACTACGACCGGGGTCTCCCCCCTTCGACCGATATCTGAACTAAGACCGGGGTCTCCCCCTTCGACCGATACTGAACTACGACCAGGGTCTCCCCCCCTTCGACCGATATCTGAACTACGACCGGACCCTGCATACGCCCGGGGGCGACAATGGGTTTTCGAACGTCGTAGCTACACCGACGTCGATTTCTCATCCTATCCCCAAAATTAACTACATTCTTTGCTAACTAATTCTACTATAAACTCCTTTAATCGCCTCATCCACAACATAAACAAAATAATGTTCTTGAATCGATTAAGAGAAAAATGAATGAGACATTAACCTCTTCCTTCAAACCCAAACTTACATTAATCAGATTCTAACCATTAACAAAGGGAATCATCAACTGAGGAAATTAGGAGAAGAAGTAGGTTCAGAAATGTTACCTTGCGATGGTTTTCTAATCAATCCTCCAATGCCTTCTTCTCCAATCGTCTCTCCCTTTCCTCTCTGATTCTATCGGCCACTCAACACCAAATGCCAAAACCCTATTCAAAAGCCTTTTAATCAACATTTACACTTAACCCCCTAAGAACCATAAGTTTAACAAATTACCACTCAATTTATGTTTCTTAACTTTTGAGCCGGTTATTACAATATCCTCCCCTCAAAAGAATTCCGTCCCCGGAATTCCATTTTCGAACAGATGAGGATATTGCGACCTCATGTCCGCCTCTACTTCCCATGTTGATTCTTGCCCTTTATGGAACCTCCACCGCACTCTTACCAGTCTGATTTCTTTATTCCTTAACTTCTTTACCTTGAAATCTACAATTTCCACTGGTTCTTCTATGTAAGTTAACTTTTCATCTACTTGAATATCCTCTAACGGCACAACTATATCGGTCTCCGCTAAACATTTCTTTAAATTCGACACGTGGAATGTGGGATGAATTCCTCGCAACTCCTCCGGTAATTCCAGCCTGTATGCTACTTCTCCGACGCGTTCTAGTATGGCAAACGGACCGACAAACCTCGGACCGACAAACCTCACCTAGTATGAGATTATTTATTACATTTGTCGTATATAAATATTATATACATCAAAAAAAAATTGATGGTTATAAAACGTAGATCTGCGTTTATAAAATAAAAATAGAGTAAATTACCTTTTTCGTCCCTGTGGTTTATTGAAAATTGCGGATTTCATCCCTATGGTTTTAAAATTTCGGTTTTCATCCCTATGGTTTGCAATTCATTTCTATTTTTGTCCGTGAGGCCTTTTAAGTATGAAGGACTAAAATAGAAATAAATTGTAAACCATAAGGATGAAAAAAAACAATAATATTTATATCATAAGGATGAAAAAGTTAATGAATAAAAAACCATAAGGATGAAAATTGTAATTTCAAAACCATAAGAATGAAAATAGAAAAGTTTAACAAACCATAGGGACTAAAAACGTAATTTACTCATAAAAATATTTGTTGATTATTGACTATGATGTGTTCCAAAGGCAACAATATATTAATTTGTTTTCTTTAACATTCACTAGAAGTGTATTCGCGCAATGCAGTTAGAAACTTCACGATTTTAATGTTTTATTTTATTTTCTATTTTTTGTCGATTTACATTACGATTTTGGATGGTTGTGAGAGAGTGATAATGTTTTTTTTTATATAAATTTGTTTAATTTAGACTTAATAATATAATGTAATTTATTTTGGTTTCATAATATAATTTTTTTTTATAAAATATTATGTTAGATTTTTTTAATTATATTTTATATTTTTTATATTTAAAATTTGATTTTATTCTATATTTAATTATGCTGAGAGTTATTTTAGGGAAGTTAAAGTGGAAAATGATTTTAGGGGAGTTAAAATGATTAGAGATAATGATTGAAAATTAATAATGTAATTTATTTTGGTTTCATAATATAATTTTTTTTATAAAATATTATGTTAGATTTTTTTAATTATATTTTATATTTTTTATATTTAAAATTTGATTTTTATTCTATATTTAATTATGCTGAGAGTTATTTTAGGGAAGTTAAAGTGGGAAATGATTTTAGGGGAGTTAAAATGGTTAGAGATAATGATTGAAAATTAATAAATAACATTAAATGTAGTACATATAGCTTTAATGGTTGTTTTTTAAGTAATTTGCATTAAATGGCGGTACATTAAGCTTTAATATTTGTTTTTAAGAGTTTTTTATGCCTTCTTTATAATATAGTATAGATTTGTTTTAAAAAAACAGAATCATCTTTTAAGCATTTTGTATTTGCACAAAACCAAATATATATATTTTTTTTTGAAAAACAACGAATTTATTAAAGAAAAAACCAAACTACAAGTATACGGAGGTTTCTTTCTGCAAAACGCTCCAAAAAAGAAAAGGAACCCATCACTAAGAGAAATCAATCAAAAACTACACGAAAAAGGAAGAGATCTAAGGGTATCGAATTTTTCAGAATCAAAATAAACCTAACATTAAAAGTTAAAAACTAAGAAAATGATACAAATGGGATTCAAACCCACACCTGGTAGCAAAGAATAGATCATGCAAACCAACTCTGTCAAAAGAAAGTTGTGTTCATGCCACCATATGCACCAAAGTGGGTCCGTCCATGAGAAGAGCTAAAAAGCCAATTCAGGGTTATGGTATAGTTTTGTACCTTCCTTGGCTCTCCTCTAGAAGTCTGGAATCAACGATGTTAGAATATGATAATGACTGAAAGAGACGATGAATATGCTGAAGGCTTGAGACTTCGTTATATTGATTGAGAGAATAAAACATACAATATGAAGAACAAATAATGAGAATAATAACCTAGACTAGAAGATACAGGGTACTTATACAGAGACTATATGGGCATGGGCCTTATACACACATATATACTAACATCCCCCCGCAAACTCAATCGGGAGAAGAATGAGCCAGATGGAGTTTGGAAACTAGATCACGAAACCGTCCGGGTAGATGAGTTTTAGTGAAAATGTCGGTCGGTTGATCAATCGTTGAAATAGGAAGAAGCTGGATAGTCTGACGAGTCACGTGTTGACGAACAAAGTGACAGTCAATTTCAATATGCTTCGTTCGCTCGTGAAAGACATCATTGTGAGCGATTTGAATCGCACTGTTGTTGTCGCACCACAATGGAGTTGGAGAATGTTGAGGAGCCCCCATGTCAAAGAGTAGCCAGCGTAACCACACAAGTTCTTGAGCCGTTTTAGCTAGTGCTCGATACTCAGCTTCAGTACTGGATCGAGCAGTGAGAGATTGTTTCTTGCTCCTCCAAGAAAGAAACAGTAGCCGGTAGTGGAGCGACGATCAGTTATGTCACTGTCCCAATCAACATCAGAAAATCCTCGCAAAGTCAATGATGATGAGGATGTAAAATGAAGACCGTGAAACATGGTTCCTTTTAAATATCGAAGGATGCGCAGGACAACGGCATAATGATCGGAATAGGGTGCAGACATGAACTGACTGACGGTATGAAAAACATAAGCAATGTCAGGGCGAGTCACTGTCAGGTAAACAAGTGGCCCCACTAACTGTCGATACAAAGTAGGATCACGTAGAGGAGGTCCAACATTCAGAGCTAAATGAAGGTTGTGCTCAAGAGGAGTGGATGCAGTTTTGTTGTCAGTAAGCCCAACTTTTGACAAGAGATCTGAAGTATATTTGGCTTGACAAAGATAAATTCCCGACGGATCTGAGAGCACCTCAAGATCAAGAAAATAGTGTAAAGAGCCAAGGTCCTTCATCTCAAAGTAGGAGCTGAGAGATGTCTTGAGATAAGTTATGCCTGTAAAGTCACTGTCAGTAATAATCATATCATCCACATACAAAAGAAGTAAGATTGTGCCAGCCTCAGTGGTCCGAGTAAACAGTCCGGAATCATAGTGGTTGGGTGAGAAACCCAGAGAGGTGACTGTGGAACTGAACTTCTCAAACCAAGCTCGCGGAGTTTGCTTGAGTCCATAAAGAGCCTTCCGAAGATGACAAACATGACCTTGTGGAAGTCGAACGCCTGGAGGGGGTGTCATGTAGACTTCCTCAGATAAGTCACCGTTCAAGAAGGCATTCTTAACATCCATCTGAAAGAGAGGCCATTGTTTGGTAGTTGCGATGGCGAGGAGACTGCGACAGAAGTAACCCGAGCAACAGGTGCAAATGTCTCCTCATAATCAATGTCGTACTCTTGATTGAAGCCCTTGGCTACAAGGAGAGCTTTGTACCGATCAATAGAGCCATCAGATTTGGTCTTGATTTTGAACACCCATTTGGAACCAATAGGTGACTTACCCGGTGGAAGAGGGACAGATTCCCATGTCTGAGCTTTGTCAAGAGCCTGAAGTTCCTCAGCCATAGCTTTCTGCCAATCAGGACTCGAGGATGCTTCCTTATAGGAAGTAGATTCGTGATTGGACAACAGAGTAGCGTAAACATGATAATCACGAAGATGAGAGGGAACCTGTCTTACCCGATCTGATGGTCTAACATTCTGAGATTGAGACGTTCTAGGATCCAAAGACTCAGCAGGCAACTCAGATGTTGGCAGTGCGGATGGAACAGATGATTGATGTTGATTAGGAACACTAGAAGAGGTAGGCTGTGTAGAGGCAGGAGACTCTGAAGGAGAGGCGAATTCGGAAGGTGTTTGAACAATAGGCGGAGACGAAGTGATGTCAGATTGGAGTGAGTCCAATGAGACGGAAGCATCAGTAAAGAACGGAGCGGTAAAGGTAGGGGACTCACGAAACTTGGATATAGAAGAAAAAGGAACATGTTCCCAGAAGGTAACGTGACGAGATATACGAAGACGCTGGGAGATAGGATCCCAACAACGATAACCCTTGTGTTCAATACCATATCCAAGGAAGCAGCAAAGTCTGGAGCGAGGTTCAAGTTTGGTATGTTCATGAGATTGTAACTGAACAAAACAAGCATTACCCCAAACTTTTAGAAGTTCATAGGCAGGAGTGACCTCATAAAGAGCCTCATAAGGAGACTTATTATTAAGGATGGGAGTAGGATGACGATTGATAGTATAAACTGCAGTGAAAGCAGCTTCGCCCCAAAAACGTTCTGGACATTTAGCAGAAATGAGAAGAGTGCGAACCGGGACAGGAGTACTAAGAGAGAGTCCCCTGAGAATGAAGAAAGGAGAGAAGAGAGGACTCTTTGTATTCCATAGCATTGTCAGCTCTAAGAATCTTTATAGATTTTGAGAATTGGGTGTGAATCATCCGAGCAAACATAATATAAATTTTAGGTAGTTCCGAACGATGTTTCATGAGATATATCCATGTGAAACGGGTATGATCATCAATAAAAATAACAAAATACCGAGCACCCCCATGGATGGATGTGGTGTTGGTCCCCATACATCAGAATGAATAAGATCAAAAGAAGAAGTAGAATTAAACTCATTCGTTTCAAAAGATAAAGCATGATGTTTGCCAAGTTTGCATAATAAACAAGAAATATTGTCAGTTGATACACAATTTCCTAACACCCCTAAATTAGCTAATGATTTTATTCTGGCTAGAGACAAGTGACCTAGTCGGGCATGCCACAAATCAAAGGAAGAAGTGCTGGAAATTGAGGCAACAAGACTTGAAGAGGGTAATGGAAGACGAAGGTAGACCACTTCAATCATCCGTCCAACTTTACGGCCGAGTCCAAGGATCTGCTTGGTCTTTGGATCCTGTACAACACAACCAGAAGAATGAAATAAAATGATCAAATTAGATTCGAGAAGTTGCGCAATCGAAACTAAGCTCAGAGATAGTTTCGGAACATTTAGAACATCCGGTAATTGTATATGAGGAGTGGAGACATTTCCACTAAAAGATACTGGTAGGCCAGTGTTGTCAGCAGTTCGTATTGACGTAAAATGCTTAGGTGGTTTCTTAGAAACAAAACCATCAGTGCAGGGTGTCATATGATTGCAACACCCGGAGTCAAAAAGCCATAAGTTACCTGATGCAGCTGAGTGTGGAGAATTCATACCCATAGCACCAGACATGATCTGCTCCATGAGTTCCTGATTACGACGCATCAATTCCATTAGGTCAGGTGAGGAGACTGGAGAAATCTCGTTATCAGCAATAGTAGACCCAACAACAGCGTGAGTCCGGTTCTGGGGGCCAGTGTGCTTTGAGTTCTTCGGGCAGTCAGACTCATAATGGCGCGGATGAGTGATGCCACACCTACGGCACTTGCGAATAGGACAATCAAGGAGAAGATAAGCAGTAGAATGGCAAAAAGCACACTCAGATGTGTTCGTCTTTCCCACAGATTTGTTATGGTTGCTGTTGGTCCATTTACCTTTGGACTTGGGATGAGACGTGTAGAGAACGCTATCAGTAGCGGGCATTGGTGAGCGCATGTAAAGATGATATTCCCTAGATTCTAGTTTCTAAACACAATTAATCAATCAAACAAGAAATGAATTAACTACCTGTTTGATTTGATTTCAACTCAAACGATTACAACACAATGTTCTTGAGTTTCTCTCTCTAGAACTCTCTTTCTCTCTCTACAGATTTCTCTCAAACGTATTCTCTCTCTCTCTACAAAATACTCAGTTTGTTACATCTACTAAAAAAAAACAAGATACATGGTATTTATACCCACAACTAAAACAACAAAGAAAACTAAAATACAAAAAAACAATATATTGACTTTATTACAAATTGACTTTGACTTTGATAAGAGTTGACTTTCTTCAGCTTTGACTTTCTTGAACTTTGACCTTTAGTTTTCTTGATCTTGTATCCAACAGATTTATGCTCTAACAATCTCCCCCTTTGGATTCAAGATCACTATTGAAAGAAATTATCTTCAGAATCATCTCAACTTGCTTCAGCAAATAATCTTCAAAGAAAAATTTCCTCAAATCTTCAGAAATTCTTTGATCTTCTTCAAATCTTTACTTTGAATCTTCTGACTTGGATATTTCTTTAAAATCATCTCTCAAAACTTTATCATTTCTTGATATCATCTCCCATTTTTTGATGATTTGAGCATCTATATCATCAAAACTTTTCTTCCAAGAAATGTCTTTGACCATTCTGATCTGTCAAACTGGGCCACTGATTCTGTGATCCATAACCAAGTATTCATCTAGATCTTTGCAAATCCAGACAAAATAGGAAAGTACCTCCTGAATCAACAAATTAATCAGTTAAAATGCCTGTCAGTAACACGAAATCACTGTGTGTAACGAATACACAATATAAAGGAGCTTTTTGATGTTCACTCCCCTAGGGCTTCCATCCAATCATCGAAACACCACAAAGGCAATTTCTATGAATGTTATGACAAAGAAACAAATTCTTTGTGTGTTCGTGCAAGTGTAGAAAGAATTAAGCACGATGATTGCTTTTTCAATAAGGCTCAACATTGTGTAAACCACTAAGACAACAGTAGATAAACACAGACTCTAAGTGCATGATTTGAAGTGCGAAGGTGGGGCAAACTTCCTTCTTTTTCAATATCCAGATTTTCCAAATGAAAACCAGATAGATTATATGTTGCGTCCCCCAGAAAAATATGAAACATTTTCTTTTGGAGAAGAAAATGAGTAGCTGGTGGGGTTTAGTCAAGAGTTGGCATGGGCTAGTTGCCTGTTTCAATAATGTTTACGAAAAAATTGTGAAGCATTAGTAATGTGGCTGCCCGGTTCAGAAAGTAGATGGTGCAGAGTTTAATATTCTTTTACTCTGTTCTCACACCCTCTTTCTTTTAATCATTAAGCTCACTACTAACCAAACTCTCTTTTCCATTTTACCTCATCACACCCACACTCATTTCTTTTTGACTCCTCACACTCAATCACTAAAGGAATAACTTATTGGGTAGGAAACACTGGATAACGTGAATCCATAGAAGTTTCAGTTAAGTCCTAGCACAAAGAACCCATGTTGTTCCTATAAAGCATGTTGTTGCTCAAAATGGTTTAGCTTCAGCAGTTAAAGCTCAAATACAACTGTCAGATGTAAGAATGCTCAGAATATAATCATGAATATATGAGCATTTTAATTATTGAAGATATTTCAAACAAGTATATTAAAAGAATGAACATGAATGCAAGAAACTTGTTTGAAAATCTGACATTGTATGAAAATGATCAGAAATGAAATGATATAACAATTAAGGCTTATGATCAAGAATAATGGATATTGTCTATATGAATCAAAAATATAGACATTCTTGAAATGACCATTTCGAAAAGAAATTACGCTCAAAATTCTTTGAAGTACAAGCGGGGTGTCTTACCATCGAAAATATGTTTCAATATGAGACATGGTAAGAACAATGTGAATATAAAGTCAAACCGGTGTGTGTGAATACTTGAAAGTATATAGAAAAGACAATACACAAGTATTTATCTTTGGAAACACACGGTTTGTAATCATTTAAGCACAAATAAACTGAAAACATTTAAAATCACACTTCCAAATTATAAAATCTGTTTAAGAATCAGGAAGTGGTTTGAACATTTCAGAACATGTTTTCTATATCTGAAAGTTGTCCTTCTTTCAGATACATTTGAGATTAAGATAAGAAATTTACCTTTTCGCTCAATCTTAATTCTCATAAAGTCAGATGTAGTCATTAAGATATGATCGTGTAAGCTTCTCTCATCCTGCAAAAGTCTTAAAGTCTAGTCAAAACAATTTTATTCACAAATTTATTCAAAAATAAAAAAACATAAAGCAATAAAACGATTAAAGTACGAGTTCTGATCTGAAATAATCAGAAATCATTGTCTTACTCCTTTTGACTTGTACACTCCCCCTAAATTCATGCATCACAAAAATTTGTCAGTTAAGCAAAATGCATAAATTAGTTATATTCCCCCTCAAAAGAATGTAGATCATCTTTAATCTTCTCTTACTCCCCCTGAGATCATGAGCAAACTATTAAAGTGCAGATATCTTTCAGAAATAATGAAAAAGAAAATGATGAAAAATAACAATACTTAACTTTAGTAGGTAACAACCGATTATGTCTTCAGATTTAACATACCAAGCTTAGAGATAAGAAAATTAAATCTCTTTTCATCTAATGGTTTGGTAAATAAATCTGCAAGTTGATAATCTGTTTTTACAAAATAAAGTTCAATTGTTCCTTTTTCTACATTATCTTTAATAAAATGATACATGACGTCAATGTGTTTGGTTTTCGTATGCTAGACAGGATTAGCAGATATGGCGATTGCACTCTTCGAGTCACAATATATTGGAATTTTGTCAAATTTGAATCCATAGTCTCGTAGTTGTGTTCACATCCACAGGACTTGAGAGCAGCAACTGGCAGCAGCTACATACTCTGCTTCAGCAGTCGATGTGGAAACGCATAATTGTTTCTTTGACGCCCAGCTAACGAGCTTGTCTCCAAGAAATTGAATGTGACCTGAAGTGCTCTTTCTGTCCAACATGCAACCTGCATGATCTGCATCTGAATAGGCAGTCAGTTGAAAACCAGTATCCTTAGGATACCACAGACCAAGATCTGCAGTCCCCTTCAGATATCTAAAAATCCGTTTGACAGCAGCCAAATGGGATTCTTTAGGAGCAGCCTGATATCTAGAACATAAGCATGTTGAAAACATAATATCTGGTCTACTAGATGTAAGATACATTAACGATCCTATCATACCTCTATAAGTTCTAACATCAACACTTTTACCCGAAGGATCAGTGCTAATCTTAGTACCTGGTGCCATCGGGGTTCCAATAGGTTTACAATTTTCCATTTTGTATTTCCGAAGAATATCCGAAATGTACTTAGATTGGTTAATGAAAATCCCCGTAGAAAACTGTTTAACTTGTAATCCGAGAAAGAAATTCATCTCTCCCATCATACTCATTTGAAAATGTGACACCATGAGGTTAGAAAAGTTTTTGCAAAATTTAGGATTAGTAGAGCCAAATATTATATCATCAACATATATTTGAATAAGGATGATATCGACTTTTTCCTTTTTGATGAACAAAGTGGTATCAACCTTACCTTTAGAAAAACCGGACTTGACCAAAAATTTAGATAAAACGTCATACCATGCTCGAGGGGCTTGTTTTAAACCGTATAGAGCTTTGTCCAAGATGTAGACGTGATCTGGCTTCTCTGGATTGACAAACCCTTCTGGTTGAGACACGTACACTTCCTCTTTAAGAATGCCATTTAGAAAGGCTGTTTTCACATCCATCTGAAAGACTGTGAAATTCTTATGAGTTGCGTAGGCTAGAAACATGCGGATTGCTTCTATACGCGCTACTGGAGCATACGTCTCATCGTAGTCTATGCCTTCCTCTTGCCGGTAACCTTTGGCAACAAGTCTAGCTTTGTTCCTTATGACGATACCATCTTCATCCTTTTTATTCTTGAATACCCATTTAGTTCCTATCACGGTTTTACCAACTGGTTTTGGAACTAATCTCCAAACCTTTAGGGCTTCAAACTGATTGATCTCTTCTTGCATAGCAGATACCCAATCCGAATCAGCAAGAGCCTCTGATACTCGCGTGGGCTCTATCTTACTGAGGAATGAGTCATGCATACATTGATTAAGAGTCGCTGACCTAGTTTGTACAGGCTTGTTGAGATCTCCAATTACTTTGTGTAATGGATGCTCTTTGGTCCAGCGATGCTCATGAGGGAGTGGAGTAGATACTGATTGAACATGATCATCATCTAGAAATCCACTGTCAGACTCTTCAGTTTGATTAACAGGATTTGCAGTTGAAGTTTCAGGTGCAGAAGCATCAGTTGGAAAAGCAGAATCTGGCTGTTGAATAGACATTGTATCACACCCAACTGAAACAGTTACTTCTGGCTCAGCAGTTACTTGTACATCTTCAACTGTAGGAGTAATTGTTGGAATGTGAGATTCTGACTGAACGGGGGATTCTTGTTCAGTTATGACATCTGAAGTGACTGGATGATTGCAACTTGTGTCTTCAGACCTGTCAGTCACAGCAGATTTAGGTATATTAGATCCTAGAAACTCATCATAAAAGAATTCAAATAACAAATCTAAATCAGTTAAATGTGAAATAGACGTAGAAGCGTTATTCGAATTATTGACTGTAGAATCAGGTTCTGGACTGATCTGCCCAGAAGCTAATACTCCAGTGATAACGGGTTCTGAATTGAGTTATTCAGAAGCCATTTCTTCATCGAATGTTACATTAACGCTCTCGACGACTGTCTTTGACTTCTTCAGATAAACACGATATGCTGCCGATGTTGAAGAATAACCAATGAAGATACCCTCGTCCGCTTTAGCACTGAATTTATTCAGACTCTTCCTGTCATTAAGTACGAAACACTTACACCCAAATACGTGAAAATACTTGATTGTCGGTGTTCTGTTGTTGATTAGCTCATATGGAGTCTTTTGAAAACGTCGGTGTATTATGGACCGGTTTTGAGTATGACATGCAGTCGACACAGCTTCTGCCCATAAAAATAGAGGTAGATCGGATTGGCTAAGCATAGTACGGGCGGCCTCGACTAGCGTCCGATTTCGCCTTTCAACTACTCCATTTTGTTCAGGCGTACGAGCAGCAGAGTACTAATGTGATATCCCGACCGATTCGAGATATTCTTCAACGATCTTGTTTTTTAACTCTGTGTCGTTGTCTGTTCGAAGAAACTTGACGTGTCTTTGCATATTCACTTGGGTCGTCTTTAAGAAAGTAATGAGAACTTCGGGCGTCTCATCTTTTGATCGAAGAAATTTGACCCATGTGTATCTTGAGTAATCGTCCACAATAACCAACACATATTTCTTTCCACCCAAACTCTGAGTTCTCATTGGACCACACAAATCCATATGTAACAATTCTAACGGAGAACTAGTGCTTGGTTCAGGCTTCGGTTTGTGCGGAGCTCTCTTCATCTTACCCTTCTCACATGCAGCACATAAGTGTTCTTTCTCGTATTTCAGCTCAGGAAGTCCTTTTACCAATTTCCCACTGACCAACTTGTTGATATAACGAAAGTTCAGGTGTGATAAACGTCTGTGCCAGAGCCAACTTTGCTGCATTGATGCTTTTGTCATTAAGCAAACTTGATTGTCAATCTGAACTTTGGACAGATTGATGGTATAGAGATTTGTCTTTCGATGTCCACCTAAGAGTTCTGTGTCGTCTTCAGTACGAACCGAGCAACTCTTAGATTTGAAGTTGACTTTTAACCCTTTATCGCAGAATTGACCAATGCTAAACAAGTTGTGCCCTAAGCCTTCGACATAACTCACCTTCTTAATCGTTATATTGTCTTGAATGATGTCACCATATCCTAAGATTGGTGAAAGCTGATCGTTTCCAAATCTGACATTTCCACTGAATTTCTCTGTATAATTAGACAATAAAGCTTTTTGCCTAGTCATATGCTTGGAACATCCACTGTCCAAGTACCACATATGCCAGGTCTGCAAGAGAAATCAGGAAACAATAACTTTAGGTACCCATTTAAAAACGGGTCATAACAGATTAGCACAAGATTTTGGTATCCATTTGAAAATGGACCCTCTGTTCTTTTGAAAACCTTTAAAAATATTTGATCTTGAAGAATACACATGATAAGATCCATACCATTCAGAAGAATTATGAGAATAAGCAAAATCATTTCTCCGATAATGATAAGAATTAGTAGTAATAGGAGATAATTGAATCAATTGCTTTATTGAATACCGCTTGTAAGAAGTTACAAGGTTTTGTTTAGGACAAGCAAGTTGATCAACTACATCATTATCACTACTAACTGATCTATTACAAGAATTATCAGAAACTGATTCAACTATCTCATCATTCTTCCTTTTTGGTCGCCATTCAGATCTCGCTTTCAACCTTTTCTTCCTTAAATCTGAAACTTAAGATTTAGAATTATTAGGAAAATTAGATTTCTGAGATTGAGTTTTCTTTTGTGTACCAGTGTATTTCTGTTTCTGTAATCGTTGTTTCTTATGTTTCTTACCTTGAGCATAGTAATCAGCAGTTACAGAAACTAATTCACCAACCTTAGCTGATGATTCACCAATATTAAAACCACTTGGTAACACTTTTTCATTTATAAGACAAGTAGAATGATCAGGAAGAGGAGCATTGAAGTCAAACATATCAATTTCTTCTATGCACCCATCATCAGAATTAAGAAAGTCATTTGCAGACTCAAATAAGTCATCAAAATTATCAGACGAAGTTTGAGGTGTCTTTGAAACTGTAGAACACTTTGTAGATTTAGATTGAAACACAGTGTTCTTTAAAACTGTAGAAAACACACTTTGTTGAATATCAACCAAAAGTTTTTCATCAGATAAAACATTTTCCAGCTCAACTATTTTGCTTTCAAGAATGAGTGGAGGAACATAAACCTTTTCAATTGCAGGTTTTGCCTTCATCTCAGAAATAGAATAACTAGCAAAATAATCATTTGGAAGAACTTTTGGTGTTTCTGAAAGATAACTATCATTTAACTTTGCATAGTTAAATGGTAGTTACATTTTCTTTACATTCTTTTTATTTTCAGTTTCTCTGGCCTCAACTTCTTCTGGTAATTTGGTAACAAATTTAGGTTTTAAATGAGTATGTTTACCAGCACAAGCAAGAAAATCAAAATTATATAATGCTGGTTGTTTTCTGATGGCTTTCTTTAAGTAATGGAGGTTTTCAAAACCAAGTCCCCATTTTTCCTTAACATCAGCCTCTTCATTAGGTGCATTAAGAAAAATTGTTTGATCTGTTTGGCCTCTCGCATAAAGTTTGGCTTCCAGACCATTTACCTTCTTATTCAAGAGCTTGTTCTCAACCTGCAATTTATGAATGGTTAGTGCAGATTCTTTCTTCTCAAACTCATACTTAGAAATTTTAACTTCAAAATCAGAAATCTTCTTTTCAAAACAATCTACTTGAAGTTTAGAATCAGAAGCAGACTTGCGTAAAGAATCAATTAGATCTTTGTTCCCAATAACAGACTTATTAAGCTCAAAGATCTTGTTGTTTCTTTTAGCAACTCTGTCTTTTTCTTTCTTCAGTTTTACTTGAAGATCATTAAGCTCAACCATCATAGCTTCCATTTTTGTTATGAATTCTTTTTCAGTTAAGTTCATTACCTCATCAGCCGTCTCGTCATCTGACTCATCATACTTGACTTCTTTTCCCATTAGACAGAGATGAGCAGTTTCTTCCTTCTCTTTGTCATCCTTTTGATCAGAATGATCCAACCAAAATTCGTCCTCAGCCATTAATGCTATGCCTGCTTCTTGCTGTTTGGCCAATAGCAGTTTGTTCTGATAATACTGGGAGTTTCGAACCTTTGGCTTTCTACAATCTTTAGCAAAATGTCCAATCTTGCCACAATTGTAGCATTTAATTGGATCATTTGCTGGCTTCTCAGCAACTGTGTAATCATCACAAACTTCATCCTTTCATCGGGTTTCTTCTCAACATATATGTTCTCTTCATGTCGCTTTCCTTCAACTCTTTCTCGGTGTTCATGGTTCTTGGAGCTTGATGAAGAATATCTTTGCGAATTGGATCCCGACTTCTTGTAGAATTTCTTTTGGAAAGCTCGGGTCAGTAAAAGCATGGCTTGTTTGAGACTTTCTACATCATCACCATCTGATTCAGATTCAGATTCAGAACTTGTAAGCACTTTTTTCTTTTTCTTCTTCTCTTTCTTTTCTTTCTTCTTCTCTCCGGCCACTAGAGCAATAGGATCATAAACTTTCTCATCTTTCTTCTTCTTTTCACTTCTTTTCTCTTCAACTTCTTCTTCACTTTGTTCTTTGAGAGTTCGTTCAGAAGAAGCACAAACCTCTCATAGGTTTCCTCTAGGCTCTCATTTTCTTTTGCTTTGAATTCCTCGTAGCTATTTATGCAGTTAGCCACTTTCATTTGATTGCCGACTTTGGAACCCATCATCATCTTTTGCAGTTGATCCCACATCTTTTTAGCATTTGCCTTGTAGCTGTCTATTTTGACGTAGATGTCATTCGGGATACTTTGAAGAAGAAGAGATCTTGCTTGATTATTAGCTTTATATCGGCTTTTCTGTTCCTCTGAATATTGACCATACTCTACTGGAACTGTTTTCATCTTCTGTTCTCTTTCCTCAGTACCATCTTCACTATCAGATGAGTCATCATCAGGTATTTGAACTGTGATTGGTACCATAGGACCTTCTATAATTGACAGCAGAATGTTTTCCCCATTTGCATGTCTGTCTACAAAATCCAGAAATCTGTCTTTCCACTGTTCGTATTCTCCTTTGAACAGAACAGGAGGCTTAACATCATTGCCAATGGAAAGAGCATCTTTAGAAGTCATCTTGATTAAACTGTTTGAAAAAATATATGCAATAAGAAACTAGAAACTGATCGTTAGTCCAAAATGAAATCTCAGAAATACAAGAAATCTTGAAAAAAGGAATGTTGATCACAATTAAAACTATGTTCCCCCTCCGCAGACTTAGCACGGGGGTCCCGCTACCTGGTTAGCGGGTGGGGTCAAGGGGCAACGCCCTTACGGGGTCGAGGGGCAACACCCCTAGAGAAAAAATTTTCACTATTGAAAGTCATATTACAGATTTGAAAGATTCTCAGAAAATATTCTAAGTATGGAAACTCGCTAATCACTGTAACTCGCAGATCGTTGAAACTCGCAAGTGACTATTCACTATGAAACTCGCAGACGCCTAAAACTCGCAGATCACTATTCACAGATAAACTCGCAGGTTGCGGTGTGCGCGTTTAAGAAACTCGCAAGCAAAAGGTTGTGCGTTTTGACAAACTCGCAAATCGAAAGAACTCGCAGGTTACTATTCCCAAAGAAACTCGCTAATACCTAAAACTCGCAAGTAACTATTCACTTTAGAACGCGCTAATAGAGACGTGCGCGTTTCCAAAACTCGTTAGACACTACTTGCGCGTTTGAGTAAACTCGCTAACCACGGCTTACGCGTTCCAACACTTAGAAAATTTTCTTAGATTTTCAAACTCGCACGACGAACAAACTCGCAGAACCCTGTTCCTGATAAAACTCGCAGACTTCAACCAGCGAGTTTCTAGAACTCGCTAATAACGCCTTGCGCGTTTGAAACCAAAAACAACCCTTCGACTTGCGCGTTCTTCCAGATGAGTCTTGCGCGTTTGTCCGATGAACTTGCGCGTTTTGAAGATCTTGCGCGTTCTTGAAGTTTTTGGAACAAAAACTTGATTTTCACTTCAAATTCGATTCAAATCTCCACCAAATGATCTGAAACTTTGCAGATTTCCTCTAAATCATGATTCGAACCGATTACAATGCAAAGATTACAAACCAAAACAACAAAAGTACAAGATTGATCTATGTAATAGTGCTCTAAAAACTCGTGACATAAAACTCAATAAAATCCAAAAATTCGTGAAAATTACAGTGCATTTCGTGAAATTATCTATACAAACTCAATCTATTACATTCATCGATCACTAATAAACCAATTACAACTCAAAATTCACACTAAAACTCAAAAACGAATCTGATTTTGAATAACACAGTGTCGAACCAAACTTTTTCTAATTCTTGATCTGATTTCACTTTTGGATCTGGTCTGATACCAATTGATATTCCCTAGATTCTAGTTTCTAAACACAATTAATCAATCAAACAAGAAATGAATTAACTACCTGTTTGATTTGATTTCAACTCAAACGATTACAACACAATGTTCTTGAGTTTCTCTCTCTAGAACTCTCTTTCTCTCTCTACAGATTTCTCTCAAACGCATTCTCTCTCTCTCTACAAAATACTCAGTTTGTTACATCTACTAAAAAACAGAAAAAAACAAGATACATGGTATTTATACCCACAACTAAAACAACAAAGAAAACTAAAATACAAAAAAACAATACATTGACTTTATTACAAATTGACTTTGACTTTGATAAGAGTTGACTTTCTTCAGCTTTGACTTTCTTGAATTTTGACCTTTAGTTTTCTTGATCTTGTATCCAACAGATTTATGCTCTAACAGAAGACGAGTTTCTTCACGTAACAATTCTGATATGGCTTCTTCAAGAGTGGGTAGGGGCTGCCTATGAAGAAGAGAAGCACGAACATTCTCAAATTTATCTGTAAGACCCAACAGAATGGTGATCAAATGTAGCTGGTTGAAGTAGGCTGTGAAATGTTGAGCGGTTTCATCAAAAATTTGTGGTGCTCCAAGACTTATATGATCTCTGAGAGACTGCATTTCAGAGATATAAGAGTTTACGGATTGATCAGGAAGCTGACGTTTGTTCTGAAAGGTAGTCCACAGTTGATACTGATGAGATAGGTCCGATGACGTGTATCGCTTGGCGAGAAAATCCCAGAGACTTTTGGCGGTGACATAGCCAAGAAACTGTTGGTTGATCTCAGTAGTAGTGGAGGCATTAATAAAACCCAGAATACGAGCATTATTGATGTCCCACTCATTCATGCGTTTGGCAAAATCAACAACATTCTCAGTTGCTGCCTGAACTGGAAGTTTTGATGCACCAGTAACATAGGTGTAAAGCCCATGGGATTTTAGCAGAATTGTCATATGGTGATGCCACAGGATGTAGTTGCTACCATTGAAAACAACCGAGATAGGATTTGAGTGACTGAGATTGGCAGCCATGGATGTGACTAAAAACTGTTCACTGAGAGTGGTAGGGTGTGCGACCGGTAGTATCGACCGGTAGGATGTGACAGAATCGACGGTAGAATCGACCGGTAGTATCGACCAGTAGGGTGTGACAGAATCGACCGGTAGTATCGACCGGTAGGGTATACGACCGGTATGGACCGGTAGTAGTGTGCGACCGGTATGGTGTTATCGACCGGTGTTGACCGGTATGGTGTTATCGACCGATGCTTGATTTGACCGATGTGTCGACCGATGTATCGACAGAAGATGTATCGACCGATGTTATCGACCGATATTCCCGTGCGATTGGAGGCGGCAGGAAGAGAGGGCGGCGACTAGGGTTTCGGTTGTGATGACGATGATCGACAGAGAGAGCGGGGACTAGGATTTCGGTTGACTGCGGCTAGGGTTCTGGTTGACAGCGGCGACGGCGAGAGAAGGATGGTGACGGTGAGATTGAGGAAGAAAGCAAACCTACAACTCTGATACCATGTTAGAATATGATAATGACTGAAAGAGACGATGAATATGCTAAAGGCTTGAGACTTCGTTATATTGATTGAGAGAATAAAACATACAATATGAAGAACAAATAATGAGAATAATAACCTAGACTAGAAGATACAGGGTACTTATACAGAGACTATATGGGTCTGGACCTTATACACACATATATACTAACAAACGATAAACTCGAATCAATCAACATATCTTCTAATAGCCCGACAACTCCCAAATTTCAGCCTTATTATTCAAGCAAGTGAAAATCAAGTTTTTGATCGTCAGAAATTTGCAAAGATTGAAGTACTTGTTGCATTCTTTTATCCACATTCGAGGATTAATCCCATTCAAATCATGAAAATCGAGTTTAGAAACATACCCAAGAATGCTAGTTGTATTTGGTCCTGAATCACTAGATCTTGAAGACTCAACCCATCAAAATGTCTCTGATTCCTTCATTCAACTCAGAGCATCATCTTCATCGAATATCATTTTGTGCTTCAAGTTTCTACTCCAAAAATCTAATATCCTCTTCCATAACTTTTCTGGTCACAGGTGCCAGATGTAAAAATATCAACAACTCGTTGGCATTGGATAAATGGATGTCAAAAGAACTCGATTCTTGTGATGTTTTGCTCAGGAAACTGCTCTGATAGCAATGCTAGTTATGGTGCGAGCAGCCCTCAGCTTCGGTCCCCAATGCCTTTCCGGATTTGGTAGGAACCGTGCAACCTTCTTTGCTTGAGCTTTGCTAAGTGATGCAACTGATCGAGCAAAATTGGCCTACACCATACAAACAGACACAAGATTACTTTTTTCTCCATCTTGCCCTTTCTAAACACAACTTTTTTGTACGTTGATAGTCATTACAAATATTGATAGCAATGATTTTGGTCGATAATACTTCTCGATTAATAGTCAAGCATTTCTATGTAACCCAAAATGAGGTGAAGTATTATACCTGAAGCTGGGGTTCCTTGGCTAGGATCACACTTCCAGCCTGCTCTGGTGGCTGGGCTTTCACCGGATGACTTTTAACCTTAAAATCAGAAAGAAAAAGACACCAAGTTCAAGCATAGAGATTGCATTGTGTATGGAAAAAAAAACATGGGTTAAAATGGCGAAAACTAGCTTACCCAACACCGCATGATATCCCATATGACATCCATAGGAGCATCAGATTTCAATCCTAACGGGTTCACATGAGTTCCAGAGATACGATATCCAGCATTGATCACAGCAGACCTAAATACCACTGCCGAAGGGGATGTGCACTTGAGGGTACCACAAAGATTGTGCAAACTCAAGAAAAGGGGAACATCTGGTAATTCCTGAACAAAACAGAACAGGGTTTACTATGAAAATGCATAAATGTTCCAACTATTCTATGTAAATTTATCTGGTGAATTTAAACAAATGCACATTTCGTAGAAAAGAAAATAGTGATTATAATATTTTAACTCAAGTATGACCAACGGACCTCTGAAATGGTTGTGAGGACAGCAGAAATCCGATTAAAAGCAGGATAGTGCTCCTTCATTGATTTCACGTCTGCTAATACGGATGTGACCCAATCTTGATCATGAATAGGAGCCGACCATATGGGTCCTCCCATGTTATATTTCTTACCACAGTCGCTGCACTCTTGGGGAACAGCAGGACCAAACCCTGGGAGATATCTTACGCTTGTATCCTAAGAAACACGGAAGAAAGAAAAAAGATTTACAAGAAATTTCTAGGTTTCTGTGTGCCAACATCTTATGGTTCTTTTTTTATCTTTTACTTTTTTTCCCAACAAATTGCATAGCAAGCCGCCCTCAATCAAATGTCTATAATAAGGTTCAAACACCGTTTCCTGAAGTTCAGAAAACTAGAAATTCAGTGACCCAAATAAGCAGTCCATGAATGGAAATTAGGATTGTAGCTTATCTTGAGTAAGCCCGAAAATCCTGAGCAAACTATTAGAATATGCACGAAATAACTGTTTATGGAAAAGATATGTGCACCTTAGAGACAGTCCTGGCCAATGGCTGGAGATGAAAAGAATCACAACCAATACATTGATAAACATACGAAAGCTTAAGCGGAGTGTTCTTCATTGCACTTGCTGACCTGAAATCATCACATAATTCATCAAGATAAGGTTGTCACAAAGTTTTAATAGCTTGTGAAACAGAGGATACTCACGTATATATGCGGACAAACACCCTGACATAGAAGTCCATCTGAACAGATAAAATTGGGACAATGTATCGCTTGTACCGATTTGCATGACTCTGTATTTGAGGAAGGAAACAAGAGACTTAAATTTACCTTGCTAGAATAAATGTGAAAAGTTAAACTATATATATATATATATACATATATTGTTGAAGATTAGAAACTCATTAAGGCTTTCTAGGAAAAATACCTCAACGCATGCAAGAAGGATGCGCAATGCCATTTCGTGGCAATATTTTGCCCTCAGTGGATAAGAACCATATCTAGCTCGAAATACAACACAAAAATGAGTCCCTTTTTTTAACAACCAAGTCCATCCCATGAAAACTGCAATTTGTCTCTTTTAGGAATGTTTGACGATCAAAATTACTTATGTGCCAATTATCATCTTTTTTACAAATAAATCGATTGTATTGATTTGAATCCACGAGATACTCTATGTTGTCTTTATTGAAATGCATTCTAGATATTCGGACAATAGCCAAGTCAATTTCGTTAAACATTATAACAAGTCAAATGCAAAATTTCACAGGAAGGAAGAAACTAAATATAAGCTCGGTTCTGAAAATATAAAATCTTACTTGGAATAGCAGACTTCTCCATTGCCTCCACATAGCACTGCCATATCTGTTGCTGTACACATCAACATCCCTCCATCAGCAATCGACTGAACCGCAGAGTCCAGGAACACAGAGGGTGAACCATAAGGATCGAGATCAATCTGAACAACATCAAATTCTGGTTATAACAACAAGATTACAAGCTAATTATTCTTGAAAGAATAGAAACAATGACAAAATATCCAGATGGCACAATGGATGTGAGGTGTTGAACAGAAAATAGTATCTCAAGGTTCTGAACACAAAATCAACTGTACTGGATTCTCACTCATCCCTATGAATTACAAATAGATTCTTTTGTACCCTTATATGGATGCGTTGAGTTCACAAACAAGTTCGTCACAGTAACTGAATCCAGTGAAATCTTGAGGAATGCAGTGCATACAAACTAAATATTATTTATCATACCACATCAAATTCCTTTGGATGAGTAAGCATATAGACTCGAGCATCAGCAAGGTTTGATTCCACCTTTTCACTTGCAACTGAACCGTTGAATTTAATGTTTCTCCTGCAAGCTTTGACAGATGCTACACAAAAGAATAACAATAATAAAGTAACAAAATGCAAAAGAGCACAACATTTTCTAACCAATATATTTGTGTTCAATACTGTAATCTTGGCAGCATGTGAAACTAGTTAAAAGATTTCTGAAACATAATTCACAAATATACATCACCACCAACCTTTATCGTTGTCCAGTGCCACAACTTGTCCGATCCCTTCTATCTCACGAGCATATCTTATAGCTCTTAACCCTGAAGCTGATAGAGCCTATTGATTCAAAGAAAAAAACTTATGTTAACTAGCAAGAAAGACAAGGCAATCAAGATCTATAATGAAATGTGAAAGAACAGCAAATAGATGTGAAACCTCGAGCACTCTAGGTGGCTTTAATTCCCCTTGTCCTTTATGCTCTCGTGTTTTTTCTGGTTCTTCGCAGGTGCCTTTTGATTCATCCTGTGACATCTCTTCACATTCACCATTAGATTTTCCATTAGGCGTAGTAGACTCATTTGGTGCTCCTAATCCAGAATCATTGTCCTCCGATACCTTCAACACTTTTTTCTTTCGTTTAGAAAGTAGTGCTTCATGTTCTTCTTTACGTTTTGATATAAACGTCCTCAGAACAGCAATAGACATATCTCTGTTGTTAACCTGACAATCGCATAATTTTAATGTCGGAATTGTTTCATAATATCGAAATTTGTGGCACAAAACCAACACAAGCACTTCAAACTTGATCTTCTACAAGCTACATTTCTCAAAAGTACTTAATTCTTGAGTTAATATTCTACAAAATGACCTTTTTTCCAAAGTAGGAATCCATATTCAAGGTTTTTTTTTAATCTTTCTTTCCCTGCAACTATGGATATTTTGTCTACAAAGCACCAGTCACCATTTTCTAAACACAAATTATACTTAATTAAGTAAAGCTTCAAGATTTGCAGTTTGGAAGTTGCCAAAATTAACCACCCCACTTTCTGTCCACCAAAATAATCCAATTATTCAAACAAAAATCAATAAACTCCAAAAGAAAGCATCATACATCATGAATCATAAACCGAGTAATAAATAAAAAAGCTAGCAAAAGATTGACCTGGGTTTTATTGAAAAAGACTTCATTTTTGGTATGCATCAAAATCTCAGCCTCTCCTTCTTTGATGACGATGTAATCATTTTCTTCTTCCCCTGTTTTTGTCTCTTCACCGCCTCCCATGTTATTGGGGTGTTTCTTGTATTCCCCCTGATTCGGCGGCCGCAGTTATGAGCGGCGGCGGGCGGAAGAGAGAGTAGGAGGTTGCGACGAAGTGATGGTGCTATGCTATCCGTCTGCTGAAAACTGCATCCATTTTTCTTCTTCAAGGAAAATCCAAGAAAACATTTTAAGAAACATGAACCAGGATATTACGTGACAAGTATACAAATTGATGAATGAGAAATGTTGCGGAAAACAACATCTGGGTGACTTTTCCATTCCATCGTAAGTTTTTTTGTTCAGGGACTTTTAAGTAAAAGTAGAAAAGTCTAGGGTGTTTTATGGAACTTGATAATTTCAGTTTCCATCCTCCTTGCTTGCAGTTGTGATAAGGCGATAATTATAATCTTTTTTTCCAATTGCTCATTTGGAATCAAGAAACCATGTTGGAACACATCACAGCAAGTGAAGTTGCCGGTTATGGAGTTGGTGCTCTTCTCCTATGTGCCACCATTTCTGCCCCTAAGATCGATTCTTTCATCTCTGCTTCCCAACGCAGGTAAACCCCTTTCTGCTTTTCTTTTCTTTTCTTTAGATTAAATTAAACTGTTAATGTCCCCAATAGTGTGTAATTAGTTGTCTTTATTATCTTTTGAATGCAATCTTGAACCTTTTATAAAGGTTTCGTTTGACAAATTTCATCTTAGGTATTTGAACAGAAACGTTATTGTAGAGTAAAAGTGGAAGAAAGAAATCCCCAATTTCCTCCACTTTGATGCATTATTAATCTTTTTTATGGGTCTTCTATTAATTTGTCATGTTAGATACTATGTGAAAAATCATGGGTCATAGGATAGAGGAAGTAGCGAAATTCTCAAAATCATCTGGGGGATGCAATCTTGATTCCTTTTCATGGGTTTCTTATGAATTGTCATTTAAGGTATTAGAAGAAAATCTTTAATAATAACATCAATGCTTCTGATAGAGGAGGTATCCAAGCGCAAAGCAACAACAGACTGACCAAATAACTTTGAATCCAACTTAAAACTATAGTAAAAGTTATTGGTAAGCAACAACTTTGACCTTATATGCAACTCACAAATCTAGTTTTCTATGCATGTGGGATGGGTTGTTACATCATCTTGTTGATCCACTCCTGAATCTTCGGGGGTGTTTACTTGGGGCTTAATGAGCTTAATGACAAAACCGGCTTATTCGCACAGACGTTTGGAGTGTTTACTTGGGGCTTAATGACAAAACCGGCTTATTCGCGCAGACATTTCCGGCTTAATCACTAAGGGCCTGCTTGTTAGCATCTTAATGAGCTTAATGAGACTCACAGCTTATTCAGTCAGCTATATATGACTGTTTGGTAGTGGCTTAATGATATAGAAAGTGGCTTATTCAATAAGATTTCAAGGGGGAGCTTTATGCAGAAAGCCAAGTTTTTACCAAACCAGTCCCTCTCATTAAAAAACACGTTCCTTCCATCTATGAAAAAACTCTCTCAAATAAAAACCTTCTAAATCTATACACACAGATTAATCCACACATTAATCCACACAGACAACTTTATCAACTTAATGGAAAACCAACCAAACAGCCCCTAAGTAGGGGAAAGATGTGTTGTCCCCGTTAAGACACATCTTTGACATTTATACCCTTTAAAAATAAAGACATGCTTACCTTCCTACTCAATAATCACACAATAAAAACCTAGGTGCTCGATTTCACCTTCACTACTTGTTCGATTTCGATTTCATCTTCACCGCTCGTTCGATTTTACTGTTTCGAGTTCATTGCTAGTTCGATTACACTATTTCAATTCACTGCTGGTTCGATTTCAACCCTAGACAATAATTTCTTTTGGTCGATTTCTCCAAAGGTAATGATTTTACTGATTGTTCGATACTTGTTTCTTCTCCATACTCGATTGTTGTTCCATACTTGTTTCTTCAGTCGATTGTTGTTCCATACTTGTTTCTTCAGTCGATTGTTGTTCCATACTTATTTCTTCAGTCGATTGTTGTTCCATACTTGTTTTTTTCAGTCGATTGTTGTTCCTTACTTATTTTTTCAGTCGATTTTTGTTCCATACTTGTTTCTTCTCCCTGCTCGACATTTCTGCAATGTAGATTTTTGTAACCATGATTTCTACAATGTCGATTTCATACTTGTTTCATACTTGCTACTTTTTGTTTGAACTTGGCTACATTGTGTTTGAACTTGGAAGTTTAAGTACTTAATGAATTTTTGTTTGATTTTTGGATTATATCAATGAATTTATGAATATATGGCTTAAAAAATAATCAACAATTTATAAAACAGCTTAAAATTCATATTCAGGGGTAAATTGGTCATTTCTGTTATTCAGACTGTTAATTCAGATAAAAAAGTAAACAACAACATCAATTTATACGGACAGACAAATTTATCCAGACAGACACATTTATCCATACAGGACTTAATGAAAAATTTGGTAAACAACCCCTTAGATATTAGTAGGCTTGTTTACTTTACAACTTAATGAGCTTAATGGTTTGAATAACTTATTTGCTTAGCCATACAGGAGTATTTCTTTACAACTTAATCGTTAAGCCATTAAGCCAAAATGACTATGGAATAAGCCAGGACTCCTCCGTTGTCTCCATTAGCCACCTCAAACAAATTAATACCATAATTGCTCCAAAAATAATCGAACCATCTAGATAGACAACTTAACCCATACAGGACTTTTAGATTTCACTGATTTCAAAGGACTCTCCTTTTAGATTTAACAAAAAAAAAAGAAACCATTATACTCAGACATCCTTTTTGTCCAAATTTTCTGCCAAGTGTAGTGTTTTCTATTTCACAAGAACGATGGTTTATTTGCAACAATAAAAGTCAATTTATTTCATGCATTATGCACCAAATGTTTGGTTTGACGATAGAGGTTTCTGAGATATGCAGCTCATTAGGTATGTGTAAAAGATGCGGTGATCTGAAGATGATCGCATGCTCAAATTGCAAAGGTTCTGGATCACTAAAACAAGGTGGCATGTTTAGTTTCAGCCTTCCAGATGACGTTTCTTTTGTGGGTAAGTCAAAGACGATCTCTTTATCGTGCAACAAATGTCGAGCCAGAGGACACTTCCCCTGCCCCGACTGCTCTAAACCACCCTACACTTGAGTTTTAAAACTCCAAAATATACTTCAAGGGAACTTGTATATTTTTAACAATTTATTTTCAATTTGAATTAACAGATATTTCTAGCATTATTTATGGATTTAGATTAAAAGATGTGTTTATCGGTACACACACAAAAAGTTTGTTTAAATGATTTTGTAATACAAAAATGGTTCAGTTACCTAGTTACTTTTATTTTACACAACGAAAAATGACAAAAACATTATTTTGTCAATGAAAATAAATAAACCTTATGTGAATCAAATCCTATAAATTACACATCAAGTTCACCAACTTCGGCTACTGTTTTTGAAGCATGCGATTCAAGATTTGAATTTGGATTGGTTTATCAATCTTAAGCCGTTGAAACGTAGAACTGATTTCATTTCGTTATTTGTTTTGCAATTCGTTTAATCTGTGATGGATATATAGCTTGGTTATCAGTTGCACAAACAAAAATGTAGCTCTAAATGGTATATCTCGTGATCCTTGTAATGTTGTAAATGTATATCTGAAACGGATTGAAAGATTTTGGATCCATAATTGGTTTATGTAAATATGGTTATGATTGGAACAAATACGATAGAGGTTTCTGAGATATACAACTTCATGTTTGTACGCTTCTGAGTGCACTCCTCATGAATGACTTTAAGTATGTATTTGGTGCATGGGACAAGATAGGACAAAACCCATTGTCTTGTGGCACGACATGGGACGAGACAAACTCGTTGTTCCACGTTTGACACGCCATTGAATAGGGACAAGAACCGGGTGAGACAACGTGCGATTGAAAAGACGTAAACTAAAAAGTTATTAATCTACCCTCATTTGATATATAACTCTAATGCGAAGAATCGTGTGAGAAGTTAAGGTTAACGTTAGAAGCGTGAGAAGTGAATCTGAACTGTTGATTACTTTTAATCAAATGTCCTCCTATGAATTGCGGGTTAAAAGGGAATTGATCATGTGCATCTCGGTGCATCTCATCGTAATGTGCATTCATTTCTCATCCAATGGTTGATAACTACTTCTCACGTTAACCTCAACTTCTCATCGGAACTCAACCCTAACTCTAATATGGTATTTGTTTAAATAGTCACCACTGCCCGTCGCCGCAACCACCAGTAGCCATCATCGACCACCATCAGACATCTCCACCTCCTCCACTACAAAAACCTCCTCCCCGTCAACCACCGACCAACATCGCCCACCACTACCACCGTCGACCACCTCTAACCATAACCACCATCAGCTACCACTACCCCTGCTCATCCACCAACAGTACCTCAACCATATTGACCACAACTACCTTCTCCACCACTGTCGGGTGCTACCACCATTCGTGTTCACCATCTTCACGTCCTCCACAGTCAACGTCCTCCACCAGCCACCACCACCATTAACATTGCAACAACCTTTACTATGCCTTCACCAATTCATATGGATCTTCCAAAACGAATAAAAGGTAGTTTTTCTTTGTACGAATCAAGTTTTTTCGAACTATCATCAATTATATCAAATTCTCTATTCAAATTTGGAAACAAGGTGGGTTGGGGTTTATTAGGTATTTTGAGCCCATGCTTGTTGCTTCCACATAAAAAAGGCTTGGCATTTCACTCATATTATCATATATGTATGTAATATGTATTTATGTATATGAAAATTGTGTAAAAAAATTTATAAATTAAATAAATTTAAATTTTTGTGTCATTTATAACTATTATAATTATAAGTTATATAAAATCATCAAATAATTTTAAAATGGGCAATTTGTCTAATCATATCTTATCTGGTCCTAGTCGTACCAAATACCAGAGGAACAATTGTCATGTTCAGTGTTGTCCAGACCTCCCTTTTTATCATGTCCAGTCCAATCATGTCTGCGTACCAAACACTATCTAACAATACAAATTTCAATAAGTGATCATGAATGACCTTTTGATTTTCCCACAAATCAATTGAAATGTTAGTTAATAACATATGTCAGGTTTTATTTATTATCAACAAAATCAAAATATTCAAAAAATATATAGTCTAATAAACATATTTTGTACACTTAGTACCAATAACTAGTAATACAAAATGATTATAAAGCAAGTGGCCACATGTAGGGGCTCAAATAAAGCACCGGTCTCAACCCTTTTCTTATTCGATTCTGGCCCCATGGTTGGATTTAATATATCTCATTTACGTCCGTTTATCAAACGCTTACTCGTAAAAGCGTCACCCTCACTTACCTTATCGAATAACATTATCGGTCATCAAAATGAATTATTCATAAGCAATTTTTACCCGATAAACACTTACCAGGTAAGAGTCACGATCCTTGTTATGTCTCTTATCGGGTAAGATTGTAGGTCCTTGTCATGCTCACCCGAAAGGTAAGTGATGTTGGTGATTATAGTGTCACCGGCATTTTAGGTGTAATTGGAAGTAAACGAGTGCCAATACAAGTCAAGAGGTGCAGAGTGCACACTTGTATATAAAGCGAGTTTGATCCCAGACACGACGAAATTGCAGGGCCAAGTGGCAGTGCCCCAAAAGCTCTACAAAATTTTGGACTTGAAATGCAGTGGAAAAACATGATCAGAATAAAAAAAATCTTCAATTCTGATCAGTTTTGAGTTAAATCAAAGTGAAGTGTTTTCAGACTTGGTTATGGAAAACTTGGACCAGAGGCTCTGGTTGGGTCTATCTTTGGTCGCATGTATAAGATGCCTAAGTCGATCATCTGGTCGAGAATGACCAGAGGCTGATCTTGTTGGTCGGACAAGAGGTTGTCGAATCTGGTTGACTACCTCTGGATGGTCTTGGTGTCAACTCTGGTCTTGTATAACCAGAGCTCTAGACCTGCACGTCCTGGTGCAGTTACTGTGCATTTAATTACTATGTGGTTATTGTGCATCGATGATCTTAGCTAAAACGGTTGTAACCGTCCATTACTACTAATAACTTGCTATGATTGTCATTTCAGTTACTTTTCCTCCTTTTTCCAATGGAGGTAGTATATATACAATATACTTACGTTATTTGGGACTTACGAAATTTATGAACCTTCAATATACTCTCCTATAATATTGCTCTTGATTTTGTGCCTAAAACCGAAAGTGTTCTTGAGTCTTATCCCATATTGAATTTCGTAAACCAAGTCATAGGGTCGAAATATCAATTCGGAAAGTCAACTCACACGATTCTCAAGCAATCCGGTTACTTGATCGATATTTTACCCTACTTTCCTACCCCAAGTTTCTAACAAGTGACACCCTATGAACACTGAATCGGTAAACTTTCGATAAATAAACTATATATCTAAATATCTAGTTGCACAATTAAGCCTTGAGTTCCTGATATCGTTCCCGATATTTTCTTTTTCAAATGTTATTTGACTACAAATTATGCTTTTATAAACGGTTGTTTTTGGGCTTTATACGCAGTTTTGGAACCGCGTATATCGCGGGTGTTTGTAAAAGTATCGGCTTTTATACGCGGTTCCAAAACCGCGTATAAAACTCAACTTTTATACACGGTTTCAAAACCGTTTAGAAAAGTACTATTAACCGCGTATAAAAAAGGTATGATGGCGGGGACCTCCGGCCCCGTGTTCCCTTTTGGGAACCTACACGCCTCACCTCTATAGGCAATGTACCGGAAAAGACAACCTGTCTCCCCCAGGAATCGAACCCTTGATGGGCCGCCCTAGGCGAAGCTTTTACGGAAGAGAGGTGGCCACTAGGCCAAAGACGCGTATAAAAGTGACCATCTTACACGGTTTTTGGATGAAACCGTTTAAAAAATCTCTACTAACCGTTTATAAAAGTATTTATCTTACACGGTTTTTTGCTAAACCCGTTTACAATTCTATTGATTTTTCACGGTTTTCATAACAAAACCGCGTATAAATGTAACCATTAATAAAAAAAATCGCACACATTTGTACACGTTTTTTTTTTACTAAAACCGCGTATAATGAGTTATATTTATATTTTTAATATTTTCCTCGATTTTGTTACCATATATTATTCCAAATGTTGGTGAAGCTGCATTATATCGATATGCTAAATTTCCAAATACGATTCATATTCGAATACTGGAACATGTCAAACACAATTCCAAATACAAAAATCAGCTAGACGCATAAATGTAGCATCTCGAAGTAACCATTAAACTTTAAAAATCATCAACGTAAATGTAATATCTCAAAGTAACCAAACATTCTAATATTTTTCATCGTATATTAAGTCTAATAATTCTTAAAACACCCCCCCCCCCCAAATTCATTACCACATTTTACTCTCTTTCATACGTTTCAAAGTGAATGATCTCGCAATATTGCAAGCAATCTCCTCAACTTGTGTACTTGTGAAAGGATCTGTGGTTGTCCATGTGTCCTATAAATAAATTTGAAAGTAGGTGTTATTATAAATAAAATAAAGTGTTTATTACAATATATAGATAAAATGAAAGCAATTTAAGAAGCACATACCTTGAGAGAGGAGGCATATTGTTCATGCATCACAAACTGGAATATTTGCTTCACTACATAGTAACCACACTCCCAACCATCTTGTTGTTGATTACACTAAAGTGTAAAAAAATTAGTGATTAAACATATTAAAGTACGAAATAAATTGTTGGGATATATAAATTATACCTTGTTTAATCTCCATGTAACCGAAGTGTTGACTTGAGAAGACCCTGTGGCATGATTGTACTTTGCAATGGCCCTAAATGAAAAGTAACAAAACATTTGTGTTAATAGTCGATTACTATATAAATAAACATCAATATACTAAAGTAATACATTACTTACGTGTCAATTAGGCCTTTGATCATGTAAGTTTCGGTTGTCTTTCCGTTTGTCATCATCGAATCTAATACATAGACCAAGCTACGTCTAGGCCTAATGATTAGTAGCAAAGTGTAAAATTTATATTATTATTATAACCTGTGAGTATGGTGTCAAAAAAAGCTCCTTTTCTTTTTGGTGCATCATTGTTGCCAAAATTGTGTCTGTGACACGAGTATCATCCCATCCAATTTCAAGTGCATTTATTGCTCCCGGTGCTATAAACGCACACTCGCCTCCAATCCTACCCAATTAGCATATTTTGATGAATAAGCACCGATGGGCCGACCAGTATCAGGACAAAATTGAATTATACAATCATTAGAGTCCCTTATTTTGGTCAATGATGTCACCCCTCGGGTTTTGGTCGACCTTTGTGTGGGTTCAGATGTGCTTGGTCCTTCGTTGCCTGAGATGTTAGAAACAGTACAAAGTTGCATCAATGCATTCAACAATAACAATTGCTTCAAAATTTAATTTAATCATGATTAATTCTTAATTTCTCTATGCTTTAATAGGCAATTCTTGATGATAACAACACTGTGGCAGTTAAAAAAATTGAAGCAGCGCATGCTAAAGCAAAAGAAGAATTCAAAATTGAAGTTAAGCTCGTAAGTAATGTTCACCATCGGAATCTTCTCCGTCTACTGGGATGGTCCAGTGAAGGATCCCATCTACTACTTGTTCTGGAATACATGCCGAATGGCAGCCTTGACAAATTCGGAAGCCTAAGACACTGTTTTACAGTTGATACCAAAACAGAAAGTTGCTGTCAGATTTGCACAGTTGTAGCATTTTGATCATATCTCTCTCATTATCGCTCCAATTTTCATGATTCCAGATGATTTGGAAACCTAAGACACAGTTTTACAACTTTCATGTTTTGAGTTTTCTCAAAATAAAGATTCTTATATGTCAAAAACTGTGTTGAAGTCGAGTGATAGTTGCTGGACAGAAGGCTATTTGCTGTTGTTTGTTACTGTCAAACATGATATTGTTGTTGTGTAAACAGTTTGTTGCTGCTGTCCATTTCAGATTTGAGCAAAATATTTGGTACAAAGATTTGGGTCAAGTAAAGATTGGTTTCTTATGCCGCACATTAAGTAATTATAAGTGTCTAGTTTCTTTGTTTGTTCTCCGATTTTTAAGTGTTCCTTGCATGGTTTCCCTTTGTTGTATTGCTGCAGTTGATTTTACCAAAGTGGACAGATATTCTGTTAGAGTGCCGATTTTCCGAACTCATATTCAATACTTGTTAAAAATTTTGAAAGTCATGATTGTAGAAAACAGAAGTTACAATGATATTTAAAAATGCACATCCGTATATTCTGAATATGATAATATATGTGAAACGTCCATCCGAAAACATGTTCTGCAAAAAAAAAACGCGTCATAATTTTAATATAAACACGTTGTGCCAAGTTTGTAATAATAGTTAGTTAATTTTACCTTATTCATCCCTTAAAACTTCTGTTTATTCATTTTATTAATCAATATACATTGCTAGCATCATAGGCAAAAATCATAGACAGAAGGGTATAATTATTTAAAGTAACTACCTATGGGGTGTTCTATTTCAGTCCTTATTTGTATCTATGTTGTGGGGGGTGAGTGTTTTGGGTTTTTTGTTTTTATCATTCTTGGGCTTGAACAAATCTTTGGTTCTGCCCATGTTTTGATTTTTCTTCTTGGGAACAAGGGTTTGGTAATGTATCTTAGTTGTTTGTGGTTTTTATGGATTATTGGTGGAATGGTCGTGGAATTGATAAGGATATTCTGGATTTATTGGAGGGATAAGGGGAAATTGATAAGGATATTCTGGCTTCTCATCTATTTGATTGGTCTTACATTTAATGCAATGGCCTTTGGCCAAATTGATACTCTATACTTCATTCTAATGGATAAATTTGGATCCTGGTGGAGTTGTATCTGGTTCATTTTGTTCTGTTGGTTTATAAAACAGTAAGGGTTGTGATGTTGTGTCTATTTTCAAATAAAATACATGGTTATATAGGGATATATATGATGGGCCAATGGGATAAGTAAGAGAATAAAAAATAACCCTGCTTAATGGCAATACAACAACCAAAGCAGAAGATATGGTGATGCAATAGTTCTAATGGCAATGCAGGGCAGCAAATGCGGGAATAGAAGTTAAGAATAGTCTTTTGTGAATTTGTGGCAATGACTAGTCATCTCCACACATATAATAATATCCACATCATAAAATTGGTTCCATCAAGTACCATAAATGCCTATGAAATTGTACTGGTTCTACAAACAATATCCACATCACCCAAAACCTTCCTATATGCAACATCAAAACCCATGTCCCAAGAAAGAAAATCAATACAGGAAAAGAACCAAAATTGATATAATCAAAAAACAATCACCCCACCCCCAAAACAAAAGAACTATACATCTCAGCAAGAAATCCCCTATACACCAATGTAATATAACTCCAAACAATTGGGAATCAAGAAATCGACTGAGAATCAAGAAATCGAGAATTAGGGTTTTAAAAATCAAACCTGGCATGGAAGACGTATTCATTAAATTGTCAATGGAGATATCATCATCATCACCATCAGAAGCGCATTCGTCAATGGAGGCTTCATCATCTTCGTTCGTCATCGCCGGAGGAGAAGCGGTTTCTTTGCCGTATGTTGTGGGTTTAGGGACGAAAGGGGTTTAGGGGTATTCTATAACTTATTTATTTATGTATTTATTTAATAATAATAATTATTATTATTATTATTATTATTATTATTATTATTATTATTAACGTGTCATATAGAAATTTAAAATTTCTAGTTTAATCAATCATCGTCATCATCATCTTATTATTATTATTATTGTGGACATGTCACAATTTATAATGAAAATACTAACATCACCAAAAAAAGTTATAAAATTGTCTTCTAAACAATGTTGTAAAACTCGGTTTTTTGGTTGACCCGGTGTGGTGACCGGGTCACTGTTCAACCGGTTCAACCATCGGGTCAACCAAATACATTAAAAACACACATAAGCATAAGTTTTTCATAAATACATTAAAAAAATCAAATACATTAAAAAAATCTAGGTCAACCACCCGGTTCAACATGTTTTTTGATAAAACCTGTTGGTTCACTCTGGACCATAAATTGTCATAACCCGGTTACAATTGACCCGCCCTCTTCCCTGAAAAAAATGATTCACACAGTTATTTGAATATCAGATAATTAATATTTTTAAGAAATAATTTTAGCAATAAGCGGTTTACAAATACCTAGATATCTCGTCGGATTAAGTGGTATGAGTTTCATTGACCCATAATCCTTCGGCATGGTCAGTTCTCATGTATGTAGTTTCATCAACCAACAAATTTGTAGAGGGTATACCAACAGAAAAAGGAGGTAGCTCGTCAAACTGATCATATTCTTCCTCGTCTGACACATTTTCAACCCCAAGTATATGTCTTTTACCATGAAGAACGATGTGCCACTTGGAATCCTTTGAATCCTCGACAAAGAAGACCTATGAGGATTTCTTAGCAATAATGAATGGTTCTGATACATAACCCTCTTTAGAAAGCTCGACGACCGTAAAACCATCATTGTCAATTTTGACACCTCTTTTGTTTTCGACCCATTTACACTTGAATAGAGGTACTTTGAAGAAAGTGTAATCAAGCTCCCAAATTTCCTGAATTATGCCGTAAAGTGAGTCTTTGGCGATCCTCGACCTAGCATCATTGTTCGATCTAGAGAACTCTGTCGTTGCGGCTATTAGTGTTACCCCACTGTTTTGCATTATACTTTTGTCATCTTGTTTTTTGGTGTAGAACGTGTATCCGTTGATGTCGTATCCTTGGTATGTTGACACAACATGTACAGGACCATACGCCAAATGTTCCACAACTTGATCAACTCTTTCTCCCCCATAATTTTGTTTCACTCTTTCTTTCAACCAGGTTGAAAGTATTCTGTTATGCTCGGTAAGGACCCATTTATCGCTCTTCATTAGGTTCATTTCATGCAACATTGCCATGTGCTCATGTACGTAGGGAGCAATTGCTGTTAGGTTCTGTAACACGAAAAAGTGTGCATTATCTAACTCAGCATGTTCTGGAGTTATAAACTTTTTACCAATCGTACTAACCCCTCCAAGCCTACCTTCATGTCGAGATTGCGGGATTCCAATATTTTTTACACCAGCTAGATAGTCTGTACAGAAATCAATCACCTCCTCGGAAGTATATCCTTCGACAATGTTGCCTTCGGGTCAAGATCGGTTCCTTACATACCCCTTTAGAAAACCCATATATCTTTCGAATGGATACATGTACCGTAGGAAGACAAGACCACAAAACTTTATTTCTCCAACAATGTGAGAAACCAGGTGTACCATCACATCAAAAAATGAGGGCGGAAAGTACATCTCAAGTTGGCATAGAGTGATGATAATGTCTTTTTGCCATGAATCCAACACCTCTGGATCGATCACTTTCGAATGAATCATGTTAAAGAACAATCAAAGCTTAGTAATTGTGTGTCGGATGCGGTATGGTAATATACCACGAATTGCAATTGGAATCATGTGTGTCATCAAAACATGACAATCGTGCGACTTCATACCAAACAATTTCAAGTCCTTCATCGACACTAGCTTCTTAATGTTCGCAGAATATCCAGATGGGACTTTGATATCATGCAAGCACTGACAGAATCTGGTTTTCTCAACCTTCGACAATGTATAGCAAGCCGGTGGCAAGTATGTACGTTTTCCATTGTCAACAGGAGCAAGCTTTGACCGGATCCCCATTTCCACCATGTCTTTCCGAACTTTCACCCCATCTTTTGATTTCCCTGGAATGTTCAACAATAGACCTATCAAGCCATCACAAACATTTTTCTCAATATGCATTACATCAAGACAGTGTCGCACACTCAGATGCTCCCAGTATGGTAGATCCCAGAAAATAGACTTTTTCTTCCAAATATTTTTGGGAGGAGTTGGACGACCTTTTCCGAACACAATGTCTAGATGCTTAACTCGAGAATATACAGTTCGTCCATTCAACAGTTGCCTTGCTACTCCGTGCTCGATTTTCCCATCAAACAATGACTTCAGTTTACGGTATTGGTGGCTTTTCGGAAGAGACCTTCGATGGCCCATGTACACATGTTTCTCGCAATTTCTCAACCTTAGAGCATGTGTGTCATCTTCACATATAGGACATGCCTTTTCTCCCTTTGTACTGTAACCTGACAAATTCCCATACGTCGGGAATGGTGCAAAAAACCATGGCTCGTAGCTGAAAATGTTTCTTCCCGTACGCATCATACACTTCGATGCCTGGACTCCATAATTCTTTCAAATCTTCAATTAACGGAGCCAAATATACATCAATATCGTTCCCAGGTTGTTTGGGACCCTGGATTAGCAATGACATCATGATGTATTTACGTTTCATGCATAACCATGGTGGAAGATTGTAAATGCATAAAAGCACCGACCAAGTACTGTGACGACTGCTCATGCTTCCGAATGGATTTATTCCGTCAGAGCTAAGACCAAACCGAATATTCCTAATTTCATCACCAAAATCTTCAAAGATGTTGTCGATATTCCTCCATTGAGGAGAATCCGCTACATGTCTAATCTTCCCATCTTTTTTATGATCTTCAGCATGCCAACGCAATAACTTTGCATCTTTGGTGTTTGCAAATAATCGTTTCAATCTTGGTACGATTGGCAAATACCACAACATTTTAGCGGGAGGACCATCATTTTGTTTCACATCGCTATTGTCTTTCGTTCGGTTCTTTCGCTTATACCTCGATGTACCACATATGCGACACTCGTTTAGATCAGCATCTGCATTCCTATACACCATGCAATCATTCGGACATGCATGTATTCTCTCTATTTCCAATCCCATCGGACACATCAGTTTTTTCGCTTTGTATATCGAAACATGTAATTTTTATCATCGGGAAGCATTTCATATAAAATCTCTAGCAAACTAGTAAAACTTTTGTCACTCCAACCGTTGCTTGCTTTTAAATTAAACAGTTTCAACACAGCTGAAAGTTTGGTAAACTTTGAACAACCAACGTACAACGGTTTTTCAGAGTCGATAAACAATTGTTCAAATTTGTCATAATCCTTATCGGCAATATTATCCTCCACGTCATGTAACATCTCATCTAAGTTATCACGGTTATCATTATCTGATTCATAGTTATCATCGGTGTCATTACAATCTCGATCGACCGTGTAACTACAATTACCAAAATCCTCTCCATGTCGAATCCAACAGGTATATCGTTCCATAAACCCACGTACAATAAGATGTTCTTTAATTAAACTATGATCACTATATTTACAAAAATTTCTACAATCCCGACAAGGACACCAAATTTCACTTTCTCCAGTGTTCACCCGATTATTCTCAGCAACCTCCATAAACTGATCAAGACGAGACAAGTATTCATTTGTAGCTCGTGGTATTTGGTACATCCAATCATAACGATCCATCTGCAATATCGAAATAAAGTATTAATTGTAAATTATGTATGACATGATCTCAAAAGGCTATAGGTGGCCATCCTAACCCAGTTTTTGAATATTTGGTCTCATATGTGAATGCTTATAACAGATTGATTACTTAAGAAAAATTCGGCAACATTTTCACACAACTCCCCAAATCAATACTATATTATAAAAACGGTATAAAAAACTCTTAATTACAATATTTTAAGCATAAGTTACAACTAATTAAAGCCAATTACTTAATTTACAACTTCTTAATGCTTTGGTACAACCTTTACAAACACAGTATCTCACATAATCATCTATTTGTGGAATGGATACTCATTTATTAATATAACTATTTGTTTTTTTGGTGGAAGATTTTATAAAATAGATTTTATATTAGCATAATCTATTTTAAATGTAGATTTTATATTTAAATCTATATTAATGAGATGTAATATAAAATCTTTTTTCTTCCGTATTTTTTTATATTACATCTCATAATGATTTTTTCATATTTTATTTTATAAAATCTTTTTCCATATTTTATTTTATAAAATCTTTTTACATAATGAGATGTAATATAAACTCTTTTTTCTTCCGTATTTTTTTTTGCTAATATAAAATATATTTTATTTTATAAAATCTACACGTATTTTATATTAGCATAATATAAAATCTACACGTATTTTTTTTGATAATATAAAATCTACACGTTTTTTTTTTTTCACGAGCATTAAAAGAAGAAAAAAGAAGGTTGATATGAATAAAAAATAAAAAATAACGAGATACACTAATAAATTATCGTATTCTTTAAAATAAAAATATTCCGCAATACTTTCCAAATTAACCAAGTGTAAAGAAAATAAAATAGAAACGATGTAGATATAAAAATATTCTTCCATATTTTTAATATATTTACATTTAAATGTAAAATCGAAAATGAAAATAAAAGATTTTAAAATATTCTCTACGTTCACTATAAATATATATATAGCTTCTCTATGTATCATCCGAGTACAAGAAGAAGACGAACGGTCGGGTGTCAATGGCGGAACCTGCAACTGAACAAAAGGTATTCCACTGTATTTTTGTTTCTTTGAAAAATTACTTTTTTATATTTTATTTTATTTACTGAAGATTTGTTTATATTTTTCAAAACCCACAATCATAGCACAAACTCATAACAACAAACGATTAAGAATATATGCAAGTTAACCACTTATGAAAATACATTCGTTTTTCACATTGTATTTCATTAACTGTTAACAGAGAAATTACGTTTCATTTTAACTCGGTTCAATATTCCAACAAAAAATTTATCCTCCCGTGCAATGCACGGGCCCAACACTAGTATATGTATAATAAAAACACATATTTGTAGGAGTAATGGGAAACGTCTACCGAATTTTTCTTAAATAAACAATCCGTTATATGCATTCACATCCTAAATGAGACAAATATTCAAAAAACAGTCACAAACAGGGGACTATCCGAAATTAATCTCTATTAGATCAAAATTCGGACGGACGACCTAAAGGCATCAAATGCATGAACTTGTATAATAAATGCATGCAACAATCATGGGCAAAATTAATATAATTAATGTGTAGTATAGTATAATACCTTATCAGTGTTGTCGGTAATTGATTAGTCCAGTCTAATCGGTACGTGCGCCTATACGAAAAGCAAAGCTGCTAAGATCACATATATATAATTAAGATTACTTAAAAACATGATGTTAATGCATATAAAAGTAGTAATTAATGAACTATATGGTTAAGATTATCATCATACCTTAGTTTTTGTGAAGAATAATGCCAAAACCATCAAAAAAACGCCCAAAAATCGTCAAAAAGTTTTTTTTTTCCGAGCATGAGCAATAATGGGTAAAAAACGGCGCCTCCTTTATGTTATTTATAGGTAAACCCTAATAAAGCCTTTTATACGCGGTTTTTAATAAACAACCGCGTATAAAAGGGTTACTTTTATACGCGGTTGTTTATACTTTTAGACGCGGTTTTAAATAAACAATCGCGTATAAAAGGGTATGACATTTAGTGTACTTTTGTACGCGGTTTTTAATAAATAACCGCATATAAATTATTTAAATTTTTACGCGGTAATTTGTACTTTTAGACGCGGTTGTTTGTACTTTTATACGCGGTTGTGTATTAAAAACCGCGTATAAAGATTACCTTTTATATGCGGTTATTTATTAAAAACCGCGTACAAAAGTGTTACTTTTATACGCGGTTTATTGCTAAAAACTGCGTGTAAATGTAGCTTTTACGCACGGTTTTGTTAGTAATAACCGCGTACAAAAGTGACCCTTTCGTACGCGGTTTTTAATAAATAACCGCATATAAAAGGTAACCTTTATACGTGGTTTTATCTATGCAACCGTTTGTAATATTCGAGTACCCTTTTTATACGGTTTTTAATCTAGAACCGTGTATAAAACCATATTTTTAGCAACGGTTCAAATTGAACCGTGTAAAAAGGTTCCAGATTCGTCCTTTATACGCGGTTTTTGTAAAAACAACAAAAACTGTGTATAATTAGGCGCGTATAAAAGTCATTTCTGTAGTAGTTTAATGCCTACATTTTTTTGTCTTTCTTATGTAATTTGAAAGATGACAAAAACAAAAATAAATGATAATTGTATAAACTTCTTTAAAAAGGTATATAACATATTTAAAAGTAATACTAGCGAAACATTTTTTTTGAAATTAAAATAATATGATCATGATGATGATGATGACGATGATAGTAATAATTTTAATAAATACATATTTGGAAAAATGAAAAAAGATGATATATTTGTGTAATATAAAGCCTAAAAGAAAGCTATTTAAGTATAAAAATTTACCAAAAACATATGTATAATTCGTGTTTATTTAATGTGATAGTGTAAAAAAGACAGTGGTAGCAATGGTAGTGATGGTGTCGACAACAGTGGTGGTGGTGGTGGTTGTGAGGGAATCGATCGTTGTGGAGGCGCAAAAGTGACGAGTGAATTTAAAAAATTATTCGTCCTACCTTGCGTTGAAGATGTTCTCAGTTTCTTGACCAAGATAAATAAACTTAAACTAAATTGATAAGAGAGGAAGATTCAGGGGAAAACCTAAAAAAATGGAAAACTAATGAACATCTTGGTAGACCTTTATCTGAACAGTATGCACTTGTATGAAGTAAATTAAGTTGTTTTCTGGTTTTTATGTACATGTGCATTATGCATTTGTGCATATACACGTATGCATGTTAGAAATTACTTGTATACACATGTGAATACGTTCCAGATGAAATGCTACCAGGGTGTTCCTTAGTTTTCCGTTTTTTGAGGTTTTCCCCTGAACCTAACCCATTGATAATAATATATTTTTATTCTTATTTATATTTATATTCAACAGATTGAATTACAAATTCAAAGTTAAAAAAGTTGAGTTTAAGGAAATACCGGAATCACAAAGGTAGAAAACGTCATTCTATTCAATTTAAAACTTTTGTATTGACTAAAGCATGCTCTCAATGCTACCATGTTTATTATACTCTACACATTTATCGTTGAAATTGTACATATTCTGTGCACGCTTTTAATGAAGATGCTCATACTATATTACCCAACCAAAACTATACGAGTTGGATTGGATCAGGGTTATAGTATAAAACATTTTAAATGAGATTTTATTTTTTATACCAAAGTAGTTGAGTTGGTTTATTCAAACGCTTTCAACCCAGCTAACTAAACACACATGCGCCATACATTTGCTTGTTATATCGATCATCGCAATTTGTTGATGTCTTTTATGTAATGATTTAACTCATAATCTATTGATCTTGATACAAAATTATTACACATTTGTTTTTTATGCATCTCAAAAAGTTACTCATTTCAACTTGAATTTGTTTTTACTATTCAATTGATCAAATGGGTTTGGATGAAACATATCCAATTCAATCATGTATTAGATGTTGAATTTTGACAACTGATTCAATCAATTTTATTTTAGACTAGAAAAGTACCCGCGCAATGCAGCGAGATTCATCACGATTTTAATGTTTCATTTTTTTTTGTTTTTTTTTGTCAATTTACAGTACAATTTTGGATGATTTTGAGAAAATGATAATGTTTTTTTTTATAAATTTGTTTAATTTAGGCTTAATAATATAATGTTTTTTATATAAAAAATAAAATAAATATTTTGTTAGAATTCAATAATTATCTTATATATTTTAATGACATCTAAAAAAAATAACCAATTACATATTTAATAATATAATTAAAACAAATTATAGTAATATAATATATTAATTAATAGTGATACATGAAAATGTCTGCATAAAAGGAAGACTCTGCACATACCAAATTGGTGGGTGTTAGAAGTCTGCAATAGTAATATGTATCTTGTGCTTTGATACTTGTAAATTAAGAGATTTTTAAAATATTGCATAAAATGATGGTACCTTATGCCTAATAATTTGTATTTAAGAGTTTTTTATCCGTGTTTTATAATATAGTATAGATATAGATAACTGATTCAAATCCAATCAAATAGATCATTCAATATTAATAATTGTTGTTTATTATATCAGATTAGATTCATCCGACAATTTGAAACAATCATTCAACCAATTATATGTACATTTTACATAAAAACTGTAACAACCGGTTAAATCAAGGAATATGTATGATGTGTAATAAAGTAGAAAAGCTTTATTTAGGAGGGGTCTTTTGTGTAAAGTGAGAAAAAGGGGGTTTAATCCTAATTGTTATAGAATTAGTATTGTGGGCGGCTGGCAAGTTTTGGGGATAGGAAGAGAGTGTGGAAGGCGATTCGATCGAAGGGAGCAAAGGAAGCAGAGGCTTGAGTGTTCTTCAATTTCACAAGGTAAATTTCAATCTTCTTCTTCCTATTGGTATTAGTTTAGCAATTGGTTACAATCTGTTAATGGGATTTGTACCTTATGATAGTTTCCTGAAATTGGAGTTCTGGGTTGAGTTAATTGGAAAATTTATAGAAATGTATGTGGGTAAAGGAATGTGTGATGAAATCGGGTTTCTGCATTTGTTTGCGAGTTATGGAGCTAATTTGTTATTGATTTGTGGGTTTATTCTCTATTTTGGGACTCGACATTGGGATTCGGGGGGTTTCGTATCGATCCGAACGACTCCGGTCACCGGATTCATTGAGGCCCCGGTTGAGAGAGGAGACCTCGGTCATGAGTCGAGGTCCAGTCGAATTATGGGTACACCGGTCAGAAAGTTGACCTCGGTCGTTGTTAGTCACACCGGTCGAAGAGGGGAGGGGTCGGTCAAGGCCATACCCCGGTCGAAGAGGGGAAGGGGTCGGTCAAGGCCATACCTCGGTCGTAACAAAAGCAGACTCCGGTCGTGGGAATGATGACCCCGGTCACCGGGGTGGGGCAGTGGCTGAGGCCCAAAATAGTTTCAAAGTGGGCCGAAGTTAATTAAATTAATTTAATTTGGGTTAGGTTAGGTTAGGTTATTTAGTATGGTGTTGGGCTTCAATTATGGACTATCCCATTTATAGTGTAGCATATTCGGGTGCTTTAATTTCTTCCTTGAGTCGAAATTTTAGGAAATCGGGTTCTCGTATTTAATAGGAGACCGTTGAGATTGTTGAGGTTTAGGACGAACTTTGTTATATTAAAGGGTATTGAGAATTCATCGGAAATGTATTGTTTTATAGGTTTCGGACCGAATTCTAAGAGTAGACGCGAGAATTGAGCTAAGGACGTCAGGTGAGTTTTTCTGAACTTAAAACCTCACAAGTTTATAAAGTCGTTTTATGCACATGGAAGTTAATTAAATATTTGTGTTGTTTTAACTGTTTGAGACGTGAGAAAGTTATTTTTAAGACGTATCTTTATTTACGCAAGCTTTATATACGTGGGTTGCTTTTCATGCGATATAAGTTTATTTGATGATTAAATGTATGCATACATTGTTGTGAGCGGCAAAAGTCGGGGGGAGGGGGGGTGGCCCGCCTGTACTCATACCGGAGGGTGTGTCCCGTTTATGCTATATGGGGGGGGTGTCCCATCTAAGGCAGTATGAGGCAGACACGTTGTCACTCTAGTGACAGTAGTGTGTGCCGGAAGCGAGTTTTATACGTGATTTGTATTCTTCTGTAAAGCTGAAAGGACTGATTTCGTTTATTCTCCGTTAACTGCGTTAAACTCTGTTTTGAGGGATCTCACTAGACCATTGGTCTAACCCTAGCTCTTTCAAAAATTAAAAATCTTTTCAGGTCGCCGTGAGTTAGGTAGCGCGAGCAAAGGGGAAAGAGAAGGCTTGATCGGGAGCGGTAGTAGTTGACTACCATAGATTGTTTGGTTTAGTGAAAATCTCAGTTGTAATAGGTGGTTTTGATGCAAACCTAGCTCGTTTTAAAGATTATAAGTGTTGTGTTTAAGGCCGTTTTGGCAAGATTTCTTTTATTATTGGATTGCTCTATTGTTTTAGTTATGGGTTGTTACAAAAACACTACTTATACATAGATATTCATATAAATCGAACAAATACCATAATTTATAAACATAAACCATAAGAAAAAAAATATTAGTCTCGCGTACCAAAATAACATACACAAACATAAATAAATAATTTTGTCATCTTTAATGTCCGGATGAATCAAATTTGATTAGTTTGATTTTTTATTGGAATTTAAGTTGTAAATTTAGACATTGAGATTGAGCATTCGATCTAATTCAATTTAAAATTTAATATCGAAATCTGATCAACGGCTGTAATGAAATCCAATTACTTTTATAAAAATTCCTAAACTCCAAACTATAAAATGAATAAAGGCAGGACCGAACCTAAGGTTTTTGGTGCTCTAAGCGAAATCAGTCAAAAGTGCCCTCAATAAGAAAATCCTTTTTTTTTTTTACATTTTGTGACAATGAAAATGATGTTATCAAGCAAAAAATGTGCATTTCACTAGGGATAACATAAAAACCTTTTTCCATGGCTTATAAATTTATGTAAATGAAAAGTAGCACCCATATTGTTAATAAACTATTGTCTATTTGAAATAAATCGAATATTCATTGCTTGTGAATGACTCTCTTAAAGTCGATTCTCAAACAAGGTTTAAAAAGAGTCAATTTGTAGCAAACTGATATAATTCGTTAAAAACTAAAAATAAACATAAGAACATATACACTAAAAATAAACTAAAAAATTATGTCTTGGTTGCTCCTTGCAAACCTGAGTCGCTGTTTTCTAGGTTCTGTTTTTGTTTCTTTTGCTGTTGGTACTTGGTGGATTTTGTGGTTTCTTTTGGTTGGTTTTTAATACATGCTTTTCAAAAAAAAAATAAAAAAAAATAAAAGATAACTTACCAATGTCTTGTATAAACATATTTGACGAAATCATACACATAATAAAAAATAATATGTTTTCAAGTATTATTACAAAGTTTTTCCAAAACAAAAAACCTTTACAAAATATTAGTTGTTGGATATGATTAATTTTATTTAGTTTTTTATTTTATTTCAGACAACTACATCGATTATAAAATGGGGACAAAAAGCAATGAGCTTTAATTAAAGGGAATCGGGAAGGAAAGGAATAAAATTTAATTGAGAACAAATAATAAGCAAAAGCATAAACAACCCAATGGTAAAGGTTGTTTGTAATTATCTTATACGTCTCATATTCTAGTTTTGCTCTTGTCAAGGTTTATAGATGATGCCCCTTTGGCCTTCAATAAAGGGGTTGACTAAATGCACATTTTTATCTATATTATATTATAAATCATGGATAAAAAACTATTAAATACAAATTATTAGGCATAAGGTATCATCATTTTATGTAAGATTTTAAAAATCTCTTAATTTACAAGTATCAAAGCACAAGATACATATTACTACCGCATGCTTCTAACACCCACCAATTTGGTATGTGCAGGACATTCCTTTTATGCAGACATTTTCATGTATCACTATTAATTAATATATTATATTACTATAATTTTTTTTAATTATATTATTAAATATAATTGGTTATTTTTTCTAGATGTCATTAAAATATATAAGATAATCATTAAATTTTAACAAAATACTTAATTTTTTTTATATAAAAACATTATACTATTAAGCCTAAATTAAAAAAATTTATAAAAAAAACATTATCAGTTTCTCAAAACCATCCAAAATCGTACTATAAACCGACAAAAAATTAAAATGAAACATTAAAATCGTAATGTATCTCGCTACATTGCACGAGTACGCTTCTAGTATATATTATTAAATACAATTCTACCTACTAATTTTCCTCTAATACCATAATAGCTTTCTTTTTCCGACCAAACATTAACATTAGAATTTACTTGTTATTCTAATGAATATAAAAGGAATAGATATTGCATCCCCCATAATAAAGTAATATTGCATCCCTATATATATCATTACCTAATAATTTTCTCCGTAAGTATGTTAACAACAAAACATATTTTATTTCATATTTTCAATGATTTGATTCGATTATTACATTAAAAAAAAGTATAAATAAATAACATTCCTAAATTATAAACGTTGAATGCAGTAAAAAATTGTGGCGTGGGGTCGACAATATCAAGTACAATTATTTATTTATATCAGTTTGTCAAACTCACCGGTATTTTTTCTCCGCTGGACACGTGAAACTGATGTTAACAGGCACGTGGCCTCATCCATTAACATACTGACACGTTGACTTATGTAATTATGCAAACAATGAGTAGATTTTTGAACACATCAGCTCCACAAATTAACATATAATTTTGACCCTGTGAATTATATGTACGGAAATTTATAAAAATGCTCAAACCACAAATGTGGTTCACATATTATTAGTAACCCAATTTTTTAAATAACTAAAGTTTACGTAGAATCCTTGCTTAAAAATGTTTTTTTTCACGTGAGGATGGATTTTTGGCCAAAAAATAAAAAATTAATCCTTACCTAGAAAACAAGTTTCTAGAAAAATTCTGTGTAAATAATCCAAAATTAATATTTTATATTCTTATAATTAGTTATTTAATTAATTTACATATCTTATTTTTTTATATCCAATTTACATTTTTATTATGTTAAAATACATGATGGTATATTAACTAAAATACATTAAAAATAATATGTTTTTTTTACAAATTACACAATTATAATCATACCGTCAATACTTTTAAAATTAGTCCAATATTGAATATTTTTTGTTTTAATCATATTATTAAATATCATAAATATGTACAAATTATTTTTAATACTTACAACTTTCTATGCTTATGGTTATTTATTTAACCTATAACTATAAGGATATAAAATTCAAGTATTAAAAATAATTTATAATATTTAATAACATAAGATTAAATCCAAAAAACACTAAATATTGGGTTCATTTTGAACGGATTGACGAGACAATTATAATGGCGTAATTTGTAAAAAAAATGTATTTTTTTATGTATTTAAGTTAATATACAATTATGTGTTAAATATAATAAATATGTTAAATAAAAAGTTACAGGATATATAAAAATTAAATAACTAACTATAAGAGTGTAAAATGTTTCTACATTTAAGGATTGATTTTTATTTTATTTTTTGATGAAAATCAATCATTACACAGAAAAAAGGGTTTTAAGTAAAGATTTTGTGTAAACTTTGGCTATTTGGGGAATTGAGTTCCGGGCTAAAAGGTGAAACCACTTTTGTGTTTTGGTCATTTCTGTAAATTTCCCTTATAGATTGGGATGGTCAATTTGTTTGATTTTTGTAAGTACAATGGTTTATTTGTTCAAATCCAGGGACATAATCACTCAAGATATAAAAGTCCATTGGATTTTTTCATATTTTTAACACATCAAAAACGAAAATAATGCATGCAACACGAATGAATTAAATCTTCAAAACATGTTTCTCCTCCACCTCCGAGCAACACCCTCAACCCATGGAAGCAACAACAATTGATTTCAATTCCATAAATCCAAAAGCAATTGTTTGTTGTTTAGGTAAAATTTAGATTTTGATTAATGTTAATGTATTGGGTGGGAGATAATAAATAGGGATTGGTTTAGGGTTGAGATATAAAAAACGAGTGGGTAGGAGGAAGCTTACAACGAGTTCAACAATGCCATTTATGGGAGTTAAGAACGAAGATCATCGATTACAGGATTGAGGCAATGGGGGGAGAAGTTGTTAGGCATGTTGTTAGTGTCGTCGTATACTTCTTTTCAAGATTAGCTTAAGTTCCTATTGATGGCCTGCAACTTATTTCAAGAGTGGATCCATATCTCATTTTGTTTTGGAACTTCAATTTTATGAAGGTTTTATTTGAAGCATCTATTTTTTGTTTTACTATCTTTAGGTTTTTGTTTGCTTAAAAGTGATAGGGTTTTTGCTTGTTAGATTTAGATTTAGTGTTTTTGTTTTATATAATTTTTGCTTCTGAATGAATTTACGGATTTACATTATTGTTTTATCCATGATGTTTATGGTTGAATGTTCTTATGTTTGATGATTTGATGTTCGTTTGGAATTAATTTGGGGTGGGGTTGTCGAGAAACCCAATTTGCAGGTGGGGTATCAATGGGAGGGGTTGCCAGAGTAGTTGCTAGAAAACTTTCGACCACCGAAAGACCTCAAGTGGAGGGAAGTGAAAGAAGAAAAGTAGAGAAGGACACATGACATCATTTAATCGGTAGTTTAAAATGTTTTTTTTACTTTTAAAAATAAAACAAGGAAAAGAAGTAAAATTAAATGCCTTTCAAGTTGAACTACTTCAAAAAATAGGGTAAATTGCAAATTTGGTCCTTGTGGTTTGTTGTTTTTTGCACTTTTGATCCCTACAAATTTTTTATTGCAAAAACCCTCGTGGTATGGAAAAGTGCTTGGTTTGGGTCCCTCTGACTAATTTTCCCCGATTTCCATCCATTAAAATCTATCATATGACTTGCACATGAGGGCATATTGGTCATTTTACAAACAACAAACTACAATGACCAAAAATGCAATTTACCTTTTTATTATTATACCATTTTATAGAACAAACTAAACTTATATTTTATTGAACTCGATTTTCTTGTAGATTTTTTCTAAATAAATTACTCTACGATTATTAAAATGATGTAACATGTAAAAAATTTAAAGCATATGAATTTTTTTAGGGATGTTTGAAAGAGGAGGGGTGACCAAAAAAACCTTTGAAGCACAACAAATTATTCAAAATTTCTTATAAGTGAAGATTCAAAATTCAAAATATTCAAAAGAATCACATTCAATTTCAACAAAGTTTCTATTTTTGAGATTCCAACGTTAGTTATATAATAAAAATATAAGAACATCTTCAATTTTTGTGTTTTTTTGATCGATTCCTTCTCAAATATTCCTAACAAAATCCATATGATTTAACATCATTTTAATAATCGTAGAGTAATTTGTTTAGAAAATTTATGAGAAAGTCGAGTTCAATAAGTTGTAAATTTAGTTATAATTACTTTTTTTAAAAGTTATTTCATACATCGTTTTAATATGCGCTATAATTTTTGTGTTTTTAATTACATATATATATATATATATATTATTTTATATAAATAATCAAAAACTTCATGTATTTAATTTATTTTTATTGGATAATTTATTTATTTTTATTAAAAATGAAATTTAGTAAAATGAAAATATAAATTATTTTACTATAATCTTGGTCGATAAAACCTAAACATAAATTATTAATTAATTAAAATTTTGTCATCTAATTTTTAATGATGTTTCATTAAAAAGGTTATTTTTAAATCAAGCGATAATTGTTTATTAATTATAAATATAATTATTATGTCTTAAAAAATGGTATAATAATAAAAGAGTAAATTACAATTTTGGTCTTTGTGGTTTGTTGTTTGTAAAAGGGCCAAGATGTCCTCATGTGCAAGTCACACTTAGGGTGTTCGCGGTCCGGTTTGGGCAGTTTAACTGTAACACTCCGATTTTTAGGAAGATGTAATTTAAAGTTAATACAAATGGGTGTTTTAAGGGAAAAAGAAGAAATGGAATTTTGGACTTGAATCTTATATTTTATAGCCTTGTTGGATGAAGGGTTCAATTACGAGTCCAACGGTTCTTTCCGGAGAAAAATCGAAGTTAAAACGAAGAAGTTATGACCAAAACAGTGTTCAGACAAGAAAAATGAAGAAAATCGGGCGGCAGTGCTCCGCACGGATGGATCAGTGCCACAATCAGCGCGGGACTCTGTCCCATGGCTCCGCGCGGATCGATCACTGCCGCCATCCGTGCGGAGCCGCTGCACGCACAAAAAGGGGGAAATCGGCCTAGAACCCCATTTTCTCACCCACAACTCAAATCTCTTCCCTTTTCTCTCCCAAACCGACCCCAAACCCCAAAATCGAACCCTAACTCATTTTTGGGAGTCTTCCTTCTAAAATCAATGATTCTTCTTCATCTAGCAAGTTTTGGAAGCTAGAATTATAAACCTTTCATCTTCATCTTCTTTACCAAACTTTCTAGGGTTTCATCTAACCCTTTTCACCATCTTGAAGATTAGAAGTTTGTGATTTATTTTGGAGATCTAGAAGAGTAGTGCTGATGGGTTCAAGCATTGGTAAAGGTAATCTTCTCTTTTCTTCATATGTACAAATTAGGGTTTTTGGGTTAAGATGAGATTTTCATGTAAAATGTTTGGGAAAAAATTCTTTATGGTTGGATGTAAATATTTATGGTTGGAAATGTATGGATCTAGGTTTTTGGAAGTTTTTGGCTTGAGGATCCAAGTGTTCTTCAAAGGAGCTCAAGTTGTGTAAAATCTAGATTTAGCCTAAATCTAGCAAGGTGAGTTCAAATTGATTTGTGAAAACGGTGTACATGCTAAAATGTTAATTTTTAAATGTTTGCATGATTTACATGAAATTATTGATTGTTGAATATTTGTTGAGTTTTAATTAATTGAAGTGTTTAACTTTACAAACTTTGTAAATTACCTACATTTGGAAGTTGGGGCATTTTTATGAGTAAATCATAAGTAATGGTATTTTGATAATTTATGTCATGAAATGAGGCCATTTGAGTATAAATGCATTTTAACACATGTTTTGAGAAATACGTGCTCTTGGGTCATGAGACGTTTTGAAAGAATAAGAGGGTAAGTACTCGTTGGAAAATGACTTGTCTCGGTCTAATTTCGTGTAGAGTTTACTAATGTTTTTTGGAGTGTGAGTTTACATAAACGTGTCACTTGTGTTTATCACATTTTATGATTTTGGTTATTGGTCGGTTAATGGGTGGAGCTTTTGGGTCGGTTGTGACTCGAATGAGTCTTAGGGGCATTTGCCCCGTTTTATGGGCCCAAAGAGGAGTTTTGGTTTTATGGTGCATTTAATTGCGTCTTCATAGAAATTACATGTTTTGAGTGCGTCGTCATTCTTGTGAGTCATGTAATATTTAGACTGTAATGCATTGAATCCATAGGCATAGAGATCGGTTTATCATGTAAATTCGGGATAAGGTCCCCGAGTTGTAATTTGGAAATAGGCATTGGTGATACGATGTAAGTTTCCAAATGAACAATCATGTCAAGGATGGTGATGTCCCAAGGTAAAGATCCATGAATAGGGTTGAACTTGGTGATGCTTGGGCTAAAGATCCATGAATAGGGTTGATGCATTCCTTGACTAAAGATCCATGAATAGGGTTGGTGTCAACGGTTGTCCATCCTTGAAATTATGCTTATAACATAGATATGTGGCTTAACTTTGTGTGCCCGCCACATTCGATGGAATCGGGTCTCCCCCGTCACCGAAAGGTGTTGTTTTAGGTATTGTATTTTAGCATCCATGTTTTCGGTGGCGTTTCATATATATGGGTTTTATTCGTGATTTATGGGTCGAGTATTATGTCCCATCCGTGTTTGGGTGTTTTGAGATATGAAGTTTTATTCACGTTTTCATAAATTGGGAGTCGTTTTATATTCACGTTTTGAGTGAATCTTGGGTTGAATTTACTTTATGAATGAATGTTTTACGTCGGGGTATTCGTCTTTAAAACGTGCACTATTGGAAAACGAGTCTTCTCATATTTAAAGCAAATCATTTTGGAAATTCATGATTTAAATGGTTTTCTTCCCTTTAACAATATGTATTTATTTATATTGAAAACTCTTGAACTCACTAGGCGTTAGCTTAACCTTTTTATTTGTCGGCATGTGCATCAGGTTCCGGTTGGGGAATGGTACTAGCGTTGTTGCAAAGAGTTGAGTATTAGTTACATCCACGAGGGTGAGTAGCTTGGTGAAGTCTTTCGCATTAGGTTGAGGAGAGCAACTGTATTTGGAGTTGAGTAACACCCGACTTCAATGTAGTCCTTATATAGAGTTTGTAATTGTTTAGGTTATTTATCGAATCATGTTTTGAGGCGTATTGAGTTTGGATATTGTAGGGATATGTGTTATCTTTATTGGAGGTTGTATCAAAAATTTTATTAGTTGCTCTTACCAAATTTGAGGGTGTTACATTACCCCCCCCCCCCCCCCGGAAACCACAAACCAAACCGCAAGTGGCGGTTTAGGAAATTTCCAAACTGAGCGGTTTGATAGCAAGTGACAAAACCGGTCAAACCGGACCACAAAATGGCGGTCTGGTCTGACCGGTTTAGGCGGTTTGAGTTTTTTGTGGGTTTTAAACTAAAAAAACATAACATTTATATCCAAAATGAAATTTATACCGATATAACATTATTATAAAAAAAACGAGTTATGAAAGAACGTCTATCTCTAAAATTTAGAAAAAAAAATATTGAGCGAGTTGAAAAAAAGTTAAATAAATCTACCATGAAATAGTTGAATTTTGGACAAACATTGGGTAATTCGAAGGACGGCCTAGAATTTTGGATTTGATCTTTGACAGATTTTAGAAATTTTGCCAAATTTGGTAGTGTGGTCAATTGAGAAATGAAAACTAAGAATAAAATGTTTTAAACGAATTTATTTTAATTGACCCATAAAGATTGAGTTTACAACATGAAAACCATTAATATTTTTTACGGTCGATTCAGTCCAGACCACTCAAGAAAATGTTTAAACCGCAGACCATACCAGACCGAGCGGTTTGACTATTTTTCAGACCGAACCGGACCACCAGACTGCTCAAACCACAAAAAACGGTCCGGTTTGACTTGGTTCGACCGGTTTGAGCTGTCCAACAGTTTTTTTTAACACACCTAAGTCCCATGCTCCAAAATATAAAAATAACTCCAACGTAGTTTAGGTTGGGACAAAACATTTTCCAAATGAGTTTATACCATTTATCCTTTAAAAAATGTCTCATAACACAAAATCAAGCATTTCTCCAAAATACACAATAAAAGTACTTGATACTAAAAAATCTACCTTTATAAAACAAATCATTAAAATGCCAATATTTATGATTCATTTTTCAAAATGCCCAAAATCCCAAATATGGTTGTTTTACAAGTTTATAAAGTTAGACACTTCAAATAGCCAAAACCCATCAAATGACTCAACAGTTAATAATTTCATGTAAAACATATAAATATTCAAAGATTGACATTTTTGGCATGTACACGTTTTTTCACAAATCAACTTGAACTCACTTTGCTAGATTTAGGCTAAATCTAGATTTTCCCCCACTTTGAACTTACTTGACGAAATTTGGATCCTCAAGCCAAAACCTCCAAAAATCTAGATCCGTAAGTTTCCAACCATCAATACACATATCCAAACACTTAGAATCATTCCCCAAAAATCTCATATCAAAATCTCAATTTTGGACAAAAACCCTAATTTGACCTAACTTTTCTCAAAATCTTCCAAACCGAAATTTGAGAAACATAAACACTAGGAAGTCATCAATAGAGCATTTATAACTCATCAAGAAGCTTGGATATGGAAAATATGAACCTACCACTTAGGTTTTGGTGAAAACCAAGAAACATTAAAATGGAGCTTGAGGTTGAAGATGAAGATGGAAATGATGACTTCTTGATAGCTAGCTTCCTTCCTTCAACTAGATGGAGTAATAACACTTCAAGACTTGAGGTTTTGTGCAATCAATGCCCCAAAATCACCATAGATGAGTTTGGTTAGGTCTTGTAACACCCCAATTTCTGGGTGGATTATCTCCCTTTTGTATCGCTGTAAGATTTAACTTTGACTCGTAGTGCACGTGTATGTAATCAAGTTTGATTCTAGTGGACAACTTAATCGTCGTTATCTGATCAGTATGGGACGGAAAAAGTAAAGTTTCGAGCGTGTTATACACCAAGCGACAGTGCCCGGCGACTATGACATCTGTCAATGTTGCTGGGCAAAGTCGCGGAGAAGGTCGGGCTCTCGGTACATGTTCAGCGATAGTGCCCGACGACCTTGCCGTGGTCACTATCGCTTGGTCACAATCGCGAGGGAGGTACCGCGAGGGTCCTCACGCGGGCGACATTGCCCCGCGACTATGACATTGGCATAGTCACCAACGGGCTGTTCGGGTATAAATTGTTCAAGTCGCGATTTTAGAGCATTTCATCTGATTTCTAGGGTTTTGGGAGCAACTTTGGCAACTGATTTCGGTAAGCATTCTTCCCATAGACTTCTCTCCTCGTTTATGGTGGTTCATAGTCATTTATGGTGATCCTTAATACTTTTAGGAATTGTTGGTAAGAAGCTCTCAAGTGATTATACAACTCATCTTCATCTCCTTCGTTTTAGGGTTTGGTTTTCTTTTAATAAAACCACTAAGGTGAGTTCTTACCCATTTTACTAAACTTTATACATGTCAAAAAGGTTGATTTTGAATACCTAATATCTCCTCTTTCATATATTTGATTTGTGGAATTTCTTGCTAAACCTAACTTTGGAGATATAAGTGTTTGTGGTGATTTTTGGGAAATAACAATTTATGAGCTTTAATAATGTTCTTTAGCTTGTTTTACTTGGGTTATACCTTTGAGATAATAGCATTGCTATGCAAAACAATGAATTTGGAAATATTGGTATTGTGGTTAACTACTGATAAGTTTGCATATTAAACTCACTTCATATTTTGAGGATTTGAAATAAAAAGGGAATCACCTATATTTTTACTAGTGGTCTCTTGGTAAACAATGGAAGTAGTTTTGTGGGAATTACCTTCATGTCACTTATTTGTATGTTAACCATTGTTGGGATTTCTGGTTGGGCCTTCTGCGCATTATTTGGTTTATTTGATGCATTGGGAGTCATGACCCCGTATTTAGTTTATTGTTGTCCGGCGTTGGGACGACTAGTTTTCCACGTCGAGGCACGTTAGGCATTGGATGTGGTATAAGTCCTTCGTGCTCAAGTACTACGATATTGGATGAGGAGCTTGACGTAGGAACCCCTCGGGGTTGAACTTGAGTTTCCATGGGTGTATGTTTAAAGCTACTGAGCCTGACATCCCTTGCGTGTACTTTATGTGTTTATTGGCTTTACTGACCTATCGAATGGCTTACTTTTGTGTTCCGTCATTCGGGTTAGTAGGCGGGTCTCCCCCGTTAACCCAAGAGGTATTTGTTATATTTCAAAGAACATTACTGTTATTATTACCTTATTGTTGTTGTATAAAAGAAACCTTTTTACTTATTTACATATTCAATTTCTTAAATTGCAAATGTTTGATCTCACTAGGCTTTAGCCTAACACTTTTTCTTAAAATGACATGTATAACAGGTCAGGTTTCCGGTGGGGCTCGTCGGGACTGAGCGGTTAGCTTTGGGGGCAAGAGCGGTCTTTTTGGGAGATGTATAGACCGATATTTTGAAATAGTGAATATATCTGTTGGAGAATAGCAACACCCAATATTAATCTTTCTTACTTAAGTTAGATTATTAGGTTGTTAGTTTATCCTTCATTTGATTCATTGTAATGATTATAGTGTTGTTTCCCCGTCCTATCGGGATGATACTTTGGGATTGATTTTTAGAAGGTTTTATAACCAGGTTTTTTATCTATTTATAGCCGTCATATTGCAGAAATTTCGAATTTTTATTCCGCTAATCTTTAGGGTGTTACAAGTTGGTATCAGAGCATTAGTTTAAGTGAACTAGGTATGGATGTAGAGTAACTAGACTTAAGCTGAGAAATTAAGCAAATGATTGTGTGAGATTGGGTAGAACTCTTAAGATAAGATGGTCTTAGAGTCGACGGAAGCTACATAAATTAAGAGTTATGGTGATGGGAATGAAAATTTTTATGTATCGCATGTTCATAATTTCGCCTAGCTAATGTTATTATGAAGATGTTTTACGTGATTATGCTTGTTTTCCGTTGTTATGATAATTAATGAAGGTGGTAGTACGTTTCCTTGTTTATATTCTATTCATCCTCATCTCACCTATATTCTCGCGTGTGTGGCAGACTATGGTTAATACGCGTAATCGACCAGAAGGGCAAGATACAACAGCATCTACGGCTGATCAACTGGGTATAACAAATAATGATTTGCCCCCACCTTTTATAAACGCGTTGGGTGGAGGACCGAAGCATGTACCTCGACGTAACATAACTACGGCTCATCCGATCATGGAAGAGGTGACTCCTGAAACTTGGATGATGGAGCGGATGATGCAAGCAATGAACGCCGCTATGGCTCAGCAACAAGAAGCATTCCTGAAGCTCTTGGATGACCGAGATGCTAACCCCCGTAGACATGAGACGGTAGAGGAGAATTTAGTAGTGGCGGGATCTGGAGGATCAGGACCCGTTGTCTCTTTTAATGAGACTCCACCTCCCGAAACGAGGCAACCGTCTAAGGTTTGTACCTTCAAGGCATTTCTCGGATGCCGACCACCGGAATTCAAGGGCACTGATGACCCGGTGGCATGCATGAACTGGATAAGGGAGATGGAGCAGGCTTTCCGGTCAAGCGAGTGTGGGGAAAGTCGGAAAGCCATATTCGGATCCCAAATGTTGAGAGGGGCCGCCCTCACATGGTGGAATGTGTATTCCACTTCTGTCGAAGCCACCGTGTTGGCTAAACTGAGCTGGGAAACCTTCAAGAAGAAAGTTATGGAGGAATTTTGTAATGAGCGAGCTATGGATCGGATCATCGATGAGTTCCGGGGTTTGAAGAAAGGGAATTTGTTGGTGAAAGAGTATAACAAACTGTTCATGGACAAACTGGGTTTGGTGGGACATCTGGTCCCCACCGAAAGAGAGAAAATCAAGGCATACATCAAAGGTTTGCCTACAGAAATGATGAATATGGTTCGGGTATCGAGGGCCTCTACTCTCCGAGAGGCAATAGAAGAATCACAGTTAATAGAAGACTCCTACGACTCGAGCAAGATGGAGAGGAACGGAGTGGTCGAGAAAAGGAAGTGGGAAGGGGGTCCCACATCATCAAAAAGGCCAAACCACTTCAACAACAACCATCAGGGGAATGGTCCGAGACGGGATTCCCCGTGGTGTTCCAGATGCCGAAGTAAGCACACCGGCCCTTGTAACTCGGGGTCCACTCCGCGCTTTTTGAATGTGGTAAACTCGGTCACCGTTTCAATGACTGTCCAATCAAAAGCCGAGTTTGTTTCGAGTGCAAAGAGTCGGGCCATATCAGAAGCGAATGCCCGAAAGTAAAGATGAACTTTAGCGGAGGCTACAAGGTGGACGCTCCTAAAGCAACAGGGAGAGCTTTCCAGATGACCACCGAAGAGGCGAAGGCGTCAACGTACGTAGTGTCGGGTATGTTTCTCCTAAACTCCGTACCTACGCATGTACTATTTGATTCGGGAGCTAGTTTCTCATTTGTATCAAGTTCGTTTTGCCCAAAACTATCCATGCCCACTACTAGTTTAGAAGACGCGTTAGTGGTAGAGCTAGTGGATGGTGATCAAGTAGTGGTTCGGGATATCATAAGAAATTGCAAGTTTGAAATCGAAGGGAGAGAGTTCCCGATTGACCTAATGCCTATGGTCATCGGGGGATTTGATGTTGTAGTCGGTATGGATTGGTTGTCGACCAACCACGCGGAGATTCTTTGTGCTAAAAAGTTGATCCGAATTCCGGGTTCGGATGGTCATGCGGTGACCGTGTATGGGGAGAGGCGAAAGGGTGAAGTTGCAATCATTAGTATGGCGAAGGCACGGAAGTGTTTGGTGAAAGGATGCTCATCCTTTTTGGCATATGCAATAGATGCCAAACTCGAGAAGAATAAGCTAGAAAATGTCGAAGTGGTAAGGGAGTTTCCCGATGTATTCCCGGACGACTTGCCTGGCTTACCACCCGACCGACAAGTGGAGTTCAAGATTGATCTGACACCGGGAGCGACTCCTATAGCCCGAGCTCCCTACTGTTTGGCTCCGTCAGAGATGAAGGAAATGATGAGCCAATTGCAAGAGCTTTTGGAGAAAGGGTTCGTAAGACCGAGTTCCTCGCCTTGGGGAGCACCGGTCTTATTCGTGAAGAAGAAGGACAGTACCATGCGAATGTGTATCGACTATAGGGAGTTGAATAAGGCGACCGTGAAGAACAAGTATCCACTCCCTATGATTGATGATTTGTTCGACCAACTTCAAGGAGCGAGTTGCTTTTCGAAGATCGATCTCTGTTCGGGTTATCACCAAGTGAAAGTCAAAGAAGAAGACATTCCTAAAACCGCTTTTAGGACGCGTTATGGTCACTACGAATTCTTAGTGATGCCCTTCGGATTGACGAACGCTCCAGCGGTGTTTATGGACTTGATGAACCGCGTGTGCCGACCCTTCCTAGATAAATCCGTCAGCGTGTTTATTGATGACATTCTTATCTACTCGAAGGATGAAGTCGATCATGCGCGTCATCTTCGGGATGTCTTGGAAATCTTGAGGAAGGAGAAGCTTTATGCAAAGTTTTCCAAGTGCGAGTTTTGGTTGAAGGAAGTGCAGTTCTTGGGGCACGTGATTTCAAGGGACGGAGTGATCGTGGATCCTGACAAGATTGAAGCTATGACGAATTGGGAACCGCCCAAAAGTCCATCCGAAATTCGGAGTTTCCTAGGCTTGGCGGGGTATTACCGAAGGTTCATACAAGACTTCTCCAAGATTGCTTCTTCATTGACAATGTTGACCAAAAAGAATGTAAAGTTTGTATGGACCGAGGAACAAGTGAAGGAGTTTAGGACGTTGCAAAGAAAATTATGCGAGGCTCCGATCTTATCCTTGCTGGAGGGATCGGAGGATTTTGTGGTCTATAGTGATGCGTCCAAAAGGGGACTTGGATGTGTACTTATGCAAAGAGGAAAAGTAATCGCGTACGCATCTAGGCAATTGAAGGCGCATGAGAAGAACTACCCCACCCACGACTTGGAGTTGGCGGCGGTAGTGTTTGCATTAAAGTTATGGCGACATTACCTTTACGGAACAAAGTGTACCTTGTACACGGATCACAAGAGCTTGAAGTATGTTTTCGATCAGAAGGAGCTCAACATGAGGCAACAGAGGTGGTTGGAACTACTCAAGGACTACGACTGTGAATTACTCTACCACCCGAGTAAAGCAAACGTGGTGGCCGACGCCTTGAGTCGGAAAGAGTATAGCGGGGGACTTCAAGCCAAGCTTACAAGAATTGAGTTGGTGTCAAGTCTCATAGGAAAGATTAAAGAGGCACAAACCGAAGCATTAAAGGAAGAAAACCATGGATTTCGTGACCAAGTTACCGAAAACTTTGTGAGGGAACGACACCATTTGGGTCATTGTCGATCGATTGACGAAGAGTGCTCATTTTCTAGCGATGCGGGAAACTTTGCCAATGGATAAGTTGGTAAAGCTGTACATAGATGAAATCATTTCTAGACACGGTATACCCTTGTCGATAGTTTCCGATCGGGATAGTCGGTTCACGTCAAGATTTTGGGGAGCTTTACATCAAGAGTTGGGTACGTGGGTGAATTTGAGCACGACTTATCACCCACAAACGGACGGACAGAGTGAAAGGACAATTCAAACGCTTGAAGATATGCTTAGATCATGCGTGATCGATTTTGGCAGTAGTTGGGATGCCCACCTACCTTTGGTGGAATTTGCGTACAACAATAGTTACCATTCTAGTCTCGGAATGGCACCGTTTGAAGCTTTGTACAGACGGAAGTGTAGAACCCCCGTGTGTTGGTTAGAGGCGGGGGAGAAACAGTTTGTCGGCCTGGAAATTGTGCAAGAGACGACCGACAAAGTCAAATCTATTCGGGAACGGTTGAAAGCGGCGCAAGATCGTCAGAAAAGTTACGCCGACAAAAAGAGGAGACCGGTAGAGTTTCAAGTGGGAGATCGTGTGATGTTAAGTGTGTCCCCTTGGAAGGGATTGATTCGATTTGGGAAGCGCGGGAAGCTAAGTCCTCGTTTCCTTGGACCGTTTACTATTCTTGAGCGTATTGGACTCCAAGCTTACAAGTTGGACTTACAGCCGGAGATGGACGGGATTCATCCCACATTCCACGTGTGCTATTTACGGAAGTGCTTAGTGGAAGAAGAAAGCGTTATTCCATTGTCCGAAATTCGAGTGGAGGATAACCGTTGCATCGAAGAACCCGAGTCCATTTTGGAAAGGGTAATTAAGAAGCTCCGACATAAAGAGGTAGCGATGGTAAAGGTTCAATGGAAACACCACCGCGACACCAATGTGACTTGGGAGGCGGAAGAGGACATGGGGAGTAGATACCCTCATATGTTTAGTTAGTAGGATTTCGGGGACGAAATCATTTCCAAGTTGGGGAGGATTGTAACACCCCAATTTCTGGGTGGATTATCTCCCTTTTGTATCACTGTAAGATTTAACTTTGACTCGTAGTGCACGTGTATGTAATCAAGTTTGATTCTAGTGGACAGCTTAATCGTCGTTATCTGATCAGTATGGGATGGAAAAAGTAAAGTTTCGAGCGTGTCATACACCAAGCGACAGTGCCCGACGACTATGACATCTGTCAATGTCGCTGGGCAAAGTCGCAGAGAAGGTCGGGCTCTCGGTACATGTTCAGCGATAATGCCCGACGACCTTGTCGTGGTCACTATTGCATGGTCACAATCGCGAGGGAGGTACCGCGAGAGTCCTCACGCGGGCGACATTGCCCCGCGACTATGACATTGGCATAGTCGACGTGTCATAGTCGCCAACGGGCTGTTCGGGTATAAATTGTTCAAGTCGCGATTTTAGAGCATTTCATCTGATTTCTAGGGTTTTGGGAGTAACTTTGGCAACTGATTTCGGTAAGCATTCTTCCCATAGACTTCTCTCCTCATTTATGGTGGTTCATAGTCATTTATGGTGATCCTTAATACTTTTAGAAAGTGTTGGTAAGAAACTCTCAAGTGATTATACAACTCATCTTCATATCCTTCGTTTTAGGGTTTGGTTTTCTTTTAATAAAACCACTAAGGTGAGTTCTTACCCATTTTACTAAACTTTATACATGTCAAAAAGGTTGATTTTGAATACCTAATATCTCCTCTTTCATATATTTGATTTGTGGAATTTCTTGCTAAACCTAACTTTGGAGATATAAGTGTTTGTGGTGATTTTTGGGAAATAACGATTTATGAGCTTTAATAATGTTCTTTAGCTTGTTTTACTTGGGTTATACCTTTGAGAGAATAGCATTGCTATGCAAAACTATGAATTTGGAAATATTGGTATTGTGGTTAACTACTGATAAGTTTGCATATTAAACTCACTTCATATTTTGAGGATTTGAAATAAAAAGGGAATCATCTATATTTTTACTAGTGGTCTCTTGGTAAACAATGGAAGTAGTTTTGGTGGGAATTACCCTTCATGTCACTTATTGTATGTTAACCATTGTTGGGATTTCTGGTTGGGCCTTCTGCGCATTATTTGGTTTATTTGATGCATTGGGAGTCATGACCCCGTATTTAGTTTATTGTTGTCCGGCGTTGGGACGACTAGTTTTCCACGTCGAGGCACGTTAGGCATTGGATGTGGTATAAGTCCTTCGTGCTCAAGTACTACGATATTGGACGAGGAGTTCGACGTAGGAACCCCTCGGGGTTGAACTTGAGTTTTCGTGGGTGTATGTTTAAAGCTACTGAGCCTGACATCCCTTGCGTGTATTTTATGTGTTTATTGGCTTTACTGACCCATCGAATGACTTACTTTTGTGTTCCATCATTCGGGTTAGTAGGCGGGTCTCCCCCGTTAACCCAAGAGGTATTTGTTATATTTCAAAGAACATTACTGTTATTATTACCTTATTGTTGTTGTATAAAAGAAACCTTTTTACTTATTTACATATTCAATTTCTTAAATTGCAAATGTTTGATCTCACTAGGCTTTAGCCTAACACTTTTTCTTAAAATGACATGTATAACAGGTCAGGTTTCCGGTGGGGCTCGTCGGGACTGAGCGGTTAGCTTTGGGGGCAAGAGCGGTCTTTTTGGGAGATGTATAGACCGGCATTTTGAAATAGTGAATATATCTTTTGGAAGAATAGCAACACCCAATATTAATCTTTCTTACTTAAGTTAGATTATTAGGTTGTTAGTCTATCCTTCATTTGATTCATTGTAATGATTATAATGTTGTTTCCCCGTCCTATCGGGATGATACTTTGGGATTGATTTTTAGCAGGTTTTATAACCAGGTTTTTTATGTATTTATAGCCGTCATATTGCAGAAATTTCGAATTTTTATTCCGCTAATCTTTAGGGTGTTACAGGTCTTGGGAGAGTTTGGAGAGAAAAGGAGAAGAAACGAGAAATGAGGAATGAAAGAAAGCTGATATTTCGTATTTGACAGCATCCTGCACACTTTGTGCTACAATGACACATGACTATGCCATGGGCAATGTCGCATGGCATAGTCGCTCACTTGCCCCCTCCTTCAGCCACTTTGGTGCTACTTTGCCAAGCGCGACTATGATATAGTCGCCGGGCATTGTAGTCGGACCCGTACCAAGCCCCGAAACTCGACTTTTTCGACACCAAGACCCGAAATACTTATAGGGACCATTAAAAATGATTATTTAACATAAAACCCACTATTTAGAAGATGTAACGAAGCACAGGTTGATTTTCACTTACCGAAAATTCCAGGTGTTACATACAACTAGCATCATCGATTTATATACAATCATGATAACATATGATTAATTTAATCCAACATAACTTTTTTTCTTCAAAATATTGTAATTAGTAAATTACGGATTTGGTCCTCATGGTTTGTCGATTTTTACGAATTTTGTTACTATACTTCATTTATTATTGTAACACCCTAAAAATCGGGTAAATTTAAACTTGAAATTTTCGCCATTTAACGTTTATAAAACGAAGAGAATTTAAACCTGGAACATTTTATATAAAATAAAACTTCACAAAGACATCATCCCAATAAGGGGAGAGTATAAGCGTTTACAAATTTGGACAAATAATGAAACGAAGACCGACAACGTACTTAATCTAAAATAATTATAGTTTAGATTACAATTGGGTGTCGTCATCATTCTCAAAATATCGGTAAGTATAATGCACGCTCTATATCTTGTCAATGCTAAATTCCCAAAAAGTCGACCCAACACTCCGCTTAAGGTTTCGTCACCCGGTCACCCCACCACTAAAGGAACCTGATATGAACACCAAAACATACAAGTGTTAGTCTTGGAGCCTAGTGAGTACATCCAATTTATATGTGCGATAAGGTGTAATACATTGGTGAACAATTAACAATAAACAGAGTGACAATAATAAACGAATCCTCCAACGTTTGAACCTTATGCGAGATGGGGGAGACCCATTCCACCATAGATTGCGGCGGAACACGAAAGTAGGCCACAACCTATGTGGAGAATTTAGTCGGAATGATTATTTACCAACATCAACTCTATTCATGAATCTTTAGCCGTTAGAACATCAACTCTATTCATGAATCTTTAGTTCAATGTAAATATGGGTTCAACTCATTCTGAGCCTTTACCCCAAAGAGTCACCAAGTTCAACCCTATTCATGGATCTTTACCTTGGGACCTCACCATTCCAAACTAACATGATTCACCATTACAACATACAATTTGTATTTGGCTATAAATTCCAAATACATGAATCTCATATAACGCCTTGTCATAATAAGGTAAATCCAACATACATGCATAACATTTCTTTTCATGTAATCTCCTTCTATCCAACATATAAAACATATTAACATAATGTTCCCTACACATAAGTTTCATTAACACATTTATACTATAGACTTCACAAAATCTAGCTTTCCAATGTGACTCCAAATAAAACATTTCATGCATTTGATTTCACAAGTTCCATAGTACACAAATAATACATGTTTGTCGTTCCACCAACCCTTTTTGGTCATCATACACATAGAATCAGCATAGTGTCAAAACCCTAATTTTTGACCTAGAAAGTTCAAAAGCACAAAATGGAGAATAATATAGGTTTTTAAAGAAATGTAAAGAAGAGGTTTTCATGTAAGCATATAAGAAATCAATATGAAAGATGAACTCACAAAGTGGGTTTTTTATGAAAACCCAAAACCCTAGTTTGATTTCTTGTAACACCCTAAATTTTAGCAAAATAAAAAAAATTCAAAATTTTTGCAATATGACGGCTATAAATTGGTAAACCTGGGTATATCAACCTGTTAAAACAATCCCAAAGTATCATCCCGATAAAACGGGGAAACAAGTTATGACCTTTACAATTGATCAAATGAAGAATACACTAACAACCTATTAATCTAACTTAAGTAAGAAAGATTAGAATCGGGTGTTGCTATTCTTCCAAAAATGTGTCAGCTAATCAAAAAATGTCGGTCTATACATCTCCCAAAAAAACCGCTCTTGACCTCAAAGCTATCCGCTCAGTCCCGACGAACCCTACCGGTAACCTGACCTGTTATACATGTCATTTTAAGAAAAAGTGTTAGGCTAAAGCCTAGCGAGATCTAACATTTGCAGTTAAAATGATCGAACGTAAAAGTGAGTAAAAGAATTTCATTTGTGACAACAATAATAATAATGATACTAATAATGCTCTTGAAACATAGCAAATACCTCTTGGGTTAACGGGGGAGACCCGCTTACTAACACAAATGACGGAACACAAAAGTAAGCCATTTGATGAGTCAGTAAAGCCAATACACAAATAAAGTACACGCAAGGGACGTCAGGCTCAGTGGCTTTAAACGTACACCCACGGAAACTCAAGTTCAACCCCGAGGGGTCCTTACGTCGAGCTCCTCATCCAATATCGTAATACTTGAGCACGAATGACTTATAACCCATTCCGATGCCTAATATGCCTCGACGTGGAAAACTAGTCGTCCCAACGCCGGAACAATAATATAATAAATTACGGGGTCATGACTCCCAAATGCAACGAACAAGCCAAGTAATGCTCATAAGGCCCAACGAATATTCCAACAATTGAAAATATGCATAAAGGACATAAATGACGATTTCCCCCCAATACAATTTCCATTTTTTACCGAGCGATCATTAGTTGAAACATAAATGACTATTATAAGTCATGCTTTTTAAACCCGATAAATTCCCAAATACAAACTTATCAGCAGTTAACCACAAGATTATCATTTCCAAAATCCATAAGTTATACATGAAAGGAGCCATCTTTTGAAATACATTTCCCCAAATGAAGGTAAGTTAATAGCAACATCAACAAAGCTCATATAATCATATTCCATAAAATTATCATAAACCCTAAAATCTCCAAAAGTTAAACTTGGTACAAAACCCACAAATCAAGTATATGAAAATGAGATGTTTAGGCATTTAAAAACCCACATTTGACATGTATAAAGTTTTATAAAAGATGTATGAACTCACCTTAGGCTTTTTAAGAGAAAAGCTAAACCCTAGAATGGAGGAGAGTAAAGATGAGATGATCAACCACTTGAGAGCTCACCAACAACACTTCCTAAAAGTGTTAAGGACCACCATTAATGTTTATGAATCACCATAAATGAAGAGAGAGGTCTATGTAGATAATACTTACCAAACTCATATGAGAAAATCGCTTCCCAAACCCTAGAATCAGATAAAAATGGCTAACAATCGCGACTTGGCTTTTTATACCCAAAACACCCCGACGGCGATAGTGACATGCGAGAGTGACATTTGTCACTCTCGCAAGCAAGGTCGCGCCAGGCACACATCTCTCGGTACAAACGGGGCGATAGTGCCCTGCAATTGTGACCATGCCACTCTCGCATGACACAATCGCGAGAAGTGTACCGTAGGTCCTTGACCCTCGGCGATTGTGCCTTCACGATTGTGACACCCTGTCACTCTCGCGGGCACTGTCGCGAGCAACCTAAAAATCCTCAATTTTGATGTTCTTCAACCCACGATGCTTAAATTTGAACAACTCGATATATACTGGTAAATCCTTAAAATTAGGAGGTTCCAAAATGAGAAGAATAATACATGGGTTCTCAGAATTCGAGGTGTTACAATCCTCCCCAACTTGGGAATGATTTCGTCCCCGAAATCCTACTAACTAAACAAATGAGGGTATCTACGCCTCATGTCTTCTTCCGCCTCCCAAGTCACATTGGTTCCACGGTGATGCTTCCATTGAACCTTTACCATTGTTACCTCTTTATGTCGGAGCTTCTTGATTACCCTTTCCAAAATGGCATCGGGCTCTTCAATACAACGGTTATCATCCACACGAATTTCGGACAACGGAATAACGCTTTCTTCTTCCGCTAAGCATTTCCGTAGGTAGCACACGTGGAATGTGGGGTGAATCCCATCCATCTCCGGCGGTAAATCCAAATTGTAAGCTTGGAGTCCGATGCGCTCGAGAATAGTAAACGGCTCTAAGGAAACGGGGACTTAGCTTCCCACGCTTCCCAAATCGGATTAAGCCTTTCCAAGGAGACACTTTTAACATTACACGATCCCCCACTTGGAACTCCACCGGTCTTCTCTTTTTGTCGGCGTAACTTTTCTGACGATCTTGTGCCGCTTTCAACCGTTCTCGAATTGATTTGACTTTGTCGGCCGTCTCTTGCACAATCTCCGGGCCGACAAATTACTTCTCCCCCGAAAGACACTGAAGGTAAACTACAATAGAACGTTAAAAAATAACTTTTGAAATGAAATAACAATTAATCATGGGAAGCAACTTGAGTTTTAATATTGTATGATTTTTTTCTTTACATTTTGAATTATAATAACTTTTGAATCGGTGTAGAAATTAACTTGTACTTGGTCTTTTAACAAAAAAAATGTTCTACTACTTAATTTCAAAATTGTAAATATATTTATATTAGGAATTTAGTAATTTAATTTCTAGAATTTTATATTTATTATTAATGTTGTTGGTAATTTATGAATCTAATCTCCTATAATCAACTTGTCAAGATAAAAAAGATCAAAGATTCCTCATGTATAATAGCGACCATCACTTCATTTTATTTCACATGCGAAGCATCCACCTTTTTCTTATCCAAATCACTTCAAATTTTAAATCAAACCTCGTTATGGTTCGTCATCCACAATTCATGGTTGCACGACCTCATCATATATATATATACGATATCATCTTTCTCTATCTATCTATAAGACTATAATCATGTCCGACAAGAAAATCTCAACTACCTACATTATTCGATTCCATTGGAAAAATAAATGTTAGAAATTCTGACACCAATATATGAAATTTTATTATTAGTAACATCAATATGAACATTTAATTGCATATGTGTTTTTAAGGTTCTTAAACACATATCATGATGTCGATGTTTGTTTACAAAGTTTCTTAAAATAGGGTTTAATTTTTGGATGTCATAGTTATTGATAGAAATTATTGTATTTTATTTTTTTGAAAACAAAATATTTAATGCAATTAAATTTATCTTATGAGAAACAAAGTTGTCACAATACATTTTGGTATTCCTATTGTTAAATTTTGTCCTAATTATTTAACTAATGTTGGGAGTCAAAACCAAAAATAAATCACTTCAATCCACTGCCTATATGTGGGGAGTTCCCCACAATATAACTAAATTATTTTCTTATCATTTTTTTTTGAACGACAAGTTAACACACGCACACGTTTCCGGAGTATCCGGACTCCCACTTAAGGGTGCCACCCGACTAATCCCCGTCGATCACGACCCAGCCCAATTAAGGGTACCACTATGTGGCAGACCCATGATCATGGATGTCACAGGATGCTCACCACGGGGTTCGAACCTGGGTAGTCAGGGATACCATCCACTGACCCCCCCAGGATGTTACCTTACCACTGGGCTACAACATGAAGGACATTTTTCTTATGACAGGATGCTCACCACAGGATTTTCTTATCATTTGTTCCATTTATAATTATAAAATGTAAATAATATCTATCAAAGTATATAATAAATTGTTAAAGTAATATGTAGTTAATAATGTAGGGAGCATAAAAAATGAAACTTCAAAATCTCTAAAAGAAAAATCTACAATAAATGTCCCATTTTGAAGATTAAAACATTGATTATACTATTAAAATATCTTATTCATCTTATAAAATATTGTTTCTCTCTCTAAAAGTTTAATTTCAATATTTCTTATTGGTGAGAATATATTAAAAAAAATCTATCTCATTGTAATAATTTTTGGGGAGTTCCAAAATTTGGAGAATTTTACATTTTTTTCCAACTTTCTTCATTTTGGAGAATTTATTGCAGCAAAAAGTATGTTCAAAATCTCAATTTGCTCCATTTTAGAGCATTTGTTGGATGCTCTTAGAGCATCTCCGATGGACTCCCTACATCTATACATTAACTAATGTAGGGAGTTGATATAAAAAATGAGCACTCTAATGCCACTAGTACAAAAATGATTTTTTGCCATGGTTTTGGAAATACAGGCTAGCCACGATTGGGTTTAGAACCGTGGCTAAAAGTCATTTGCAAAGTTAGAGTATTGTTTTAGCCACGTTTTAACTCAGTAACCATGATCATTACCAAACACATCCAAACATAAAGTCATGGTTTACAAAAACTCGTGACTAAATGATTCTTATGGCCAAATTTTTTTTACCGTGGCTAGTGACGGTCAAAAACCATGGCCATAGACAGACATATAGTCACGGTTTTTTTTAACTCGTAGTTTCATGTTGTGAAGGTTACTATCCGGTGGCCATAGACAAACATATAGCTACATGAAGCCAATTTTATATGGCCAAAAATCAAAATATATTTAGCCACAAGAATATATTGAGCATGACCAAAAGTACATGAGTTTATGGCCACAACTTTAATTATTTTGTTTGATCAAAATGTAGTCAATTACAACGACTCTAAAAATTAAGTGTAACTAAAGGTTATGATATAGCAACAATTAAGATAAGATTTGTGTGACTATAAGTACATATAAGGTCACGGTTAAAACAAATCTATGTGGCTAAAAAGTAATCAATAGTCATGTTTATAGCAATTTAGTTTGTGTGGCTAATAAGTATTTTATGGCCACGATTTTTATTATTTTATGTGACTAAAAGATAGGCAATAGCCACGGTTCTAAAATTTAAGCGTAACTCTATATATCGTGGATTAGCGACGGTTTTTATTATTTTGTGTGATTAAAATGTAACTAATAGTCACTGTTCTAATAATCAAACGTAACTATAGATCATGATTTGGTCATGGTTAATATGACATTTGTGTGTGTATAAGGGGATGTTTGGGATTGCTTATTTAAAAGAACTTATGTTTATTTTGAAAAGTGTTTATCAACTTATGCGGTGTCAAATCGGAGTTTTTAAAAAAATGTTTGAATTAGCATATTATGGTAACAAAATGTAATAAGTTAATAAGTTGTTATTTAAAGGTGTTTGAGATTGCTTATACATATAAAATAACCAAAAAAGTCATAAGCACTTTTCAAATAAGTTGATAAGTTAGAACAAATTGATTTATAAAAAATTGTTTATCTCCAGTTTGGCACCGCTATAAGCACTTTAATTTTTTCTCCATCCAAACACTAGAAAGTGCTTATCTCCGATGTCACACTGCAATAAGTTAAAAAACACATCAAATAAGCAATCCCAAACACCCCTAAGCATAGCTAAGGTCACAATTACATAAATTCATGTGATTAAAGGTAATCAATGGTTACGATTCTAACAGTTGAATTTATATGGTTAATAACTAGTTAATGCTCACGATTCTTATTATTTTGTGTGATAAAAAATAACCAAAAACGAATGTTCTAAAATTTGAATAATTATATGTGATTTTGAGACATTTTGGGTTTTCCATCCTTACCCTCCAAAATTTTGTTCCTGCCGTACTCCTTTTTCCAAAATTTTATATTCAGCCAAATAAATAACAATAATTTTATTTAAATTTCAATAAAATCCTGTACTCATTAATTAGATAAAAACATAAATATATTTGTTAATTTTTTTTATTAGATTTTCGTATCAAATTTTATATATTTATTAATAACTATTATAAAATATGTAAGGTTTTGATTTCAACACCTTAAAATTTGCGTTCTATGAAAAGTATTTTTATTATTTTTAATTGCTATTTAAATTTTATTACATTTTTAACAACTTTCAATGTTTAGTTAACATGTTTTTAGTTATGTTTTCATTCAAGTTTCACATTAAAATATAACTTATATTCACTACTACAGAAATGACTTTTTTAAACGCATCTTTTTAAACAGTTTTAAAAAAATTCGTAAAAACCGTTTAAAAAGATGGCCGCGGTTTTTTAAAACTTTTTTTAAACGGTTCTGCGGTTGTGGTATCGTTTAAAAAAGTCATATGACATTTTTAAACGGTTGTTATAAAAAACCGTTTAAAAAGAGATACGTATTTCACACGGATAATTGAACAAAACCGTTTAAAAAAGCCGCCTAACTTTTTTACACGGTTTTTTCATACAACCGTTTAAAATACATACATCTTTTTAAACGGTTATCTAGAAACAACCGTTTAAAAATGTCAAACACTTTTTCAAACGCTTTCACTATCACAAAACCGTTTAAAAAGACCTTTAAAATTTTAGGGTAAAACCGAACTATATTAATGCGTTTTAATATTTTGATAGATTCGGAACAATTTGGAGCGAAAGAGAACAAAACGATAATTTTTGACAGATTTGCGCAACTGTGGCGTTTTGATTATATCTCACTCGTACGATCTCCGATTTGAGTGATTCAAGATGATCTGGAAACCTAACACATAGATCTACAATGTTCGTGTTTTGAGTTTTTGGTAATTTGAAGTAAATCTGGGGCGAATCTGAAGTTGAAGTTGGGAGTACAAAGTTGGACAGAAAATGAATAAAAGAATTAAAGGTGCTTCTATAAACATAGAAGAAGATGTGGTGGAATGGTAAGTGTTGTGGGTTTGCATGGTTGTGGTTCCGAGATTGAGTCCTATGTGCAGCAAATAGTTTTATTTCAAATGGGTCAAAAACCGTTTAAAAAAGCCCCTGACTTTTTCAAACGGCGCCCTTTCAAACGGTTGTAAAACCGTTTAAAAATGTCCAAAACAACCGTTTAAAATACCTATTTCTGTAGTAGTGATTGTTATACATGTTTTGTTATTGAATGTTATGTTTCATATAATGAATTATTTTCTTACGTGGAACAATCATAAATGTTTCATATGTGAAATAACATATGAAAACTATTTTATATGAGTTTTTACTACTCATGTTTGATTTGACCCTATATATATATATATAGGGAGGATCAAACGATAACGGTATTTATTTAAAAGAACACGAGAATGGTAAATCACATACAAAATCATAAGTGATATATATATATATATATATATATATGGGCGAGATTAAATGGAAACCACTTTAATTTTGCAAACCGTTGATTTCATTGGTTAAATTAATGAAATTGGTTTATGAAATTATTTAATTTGATGAAATTGTGCCATAAAGTTCTTTTGTTAAATTGTTTAATATGTTTGTGTTTTTATATAAAAATGAAAGTGTTTCATGTATTTTCTCATTCTGATGAAATTGTTTCATTCATTTTCTTATTATGATGAAACTTTTTCATTTTTACATAAAAAACACAAATATATGAAACAATACCACCAATAAAAGAATAATATAAAACAATTTATCAAATTTTACAAATTTATAAAACAATTGCATTAACTTAATCGATGAAATCGACAGTTTCCATTGTTTTCAAAATTAAGGTGGTTTCTAAATGAAACGACCCACACACACACACACATATATATATATATATATATATATATATATATATATATATATATATATTATATACAGAGAGAGAGAGGGGTTTAAATGTGTAACACCCGTAATTTTCGATAAGTAAATGTCACCGAGACAATTCTGTGACTTATAACCAGTGGGGTTTTGTCGGGAATTGCATTGTTTAAAGTCTCTCGGAGTATCGGGAGTTTTGGCGTTGAAAAGTCGGAAGTTTGATGCTCGGTACGTCCTGGGCGATTGTGCCCGCGACTGTGACAGGGTGTCACTATCGCGGGGCACTGTCGCGAGGAACGTACCGCAGGCACCCCCCTTCGGGCGACTATGCCCGACGACTATGCCAAGGGCATAGTCGCGTGGCACTATCGCCGGCGGGTGCAGACCTGCTTAAAATTGCGAACTTCAACCCTCTTTCATTCCAACCTTCCCCCATTTCACCCTCTTCTCTCTAGAAACCAAACCCAACCCCTAAAATCGGTTTCTATGTATCCATGGCACCAAACCTATCATGTTCCAAGTGTTCTCCCCCACCCAACAAAGATTAGAAGCTCCACCTTCATCTTCCTCATCAAGTTCAACGGTTGGGAGCTTGGGTTGAAGAGTTGGATTGGGTGTTCTCGGAAGTTTCATCGTCTTCAAGGGTAAGTTTTCTTGTATTAAGGTTATAATTGCTCCCTTGATGGTTTCTTAGTGTTTGGTTTCTCAAATCTCGGATTTGGTAGTTTTGGAGAAACTAGGGTTTTGTTATTATTTGGGATTTCTTGGTATATTGTTAGGGGAATGTTTCTACATGGTCGGATATGGTTATTTATGGTTTGGATTGTATGGATCTAGGTTTTGGAAGTTTCCGGCTTGAGGATTCGAGCGACCTTCAAAAGAGCTCGTTGGGTGAAACCTAGATTTAGCCTAAATCTAGCAAGGTGAGTTCAAGTTGATTTGTGAAAACGGTGTACATGCCAAAAAGGTTATTTTAAAGTGTTTTACTTGAAATGGTTAACTGCTGATAAGTTTGGAGTATTTTGAAGTAAAATATGTTTTACTTGGTTATTTGTCAAAGTGTGAGTATTTCGATAAGTTTTCAGATTTGGTAAATTTGGGGTTGTGTTAATCTCTTAAAATGTTTATATTGGATTTTGAACATTTCAACAACTAAATAGTATGATTTACGTATTCTTGGTGATTTTGTACAAGCAAGATCTATTTTATGATTTATGCATCTTTGATGATTTTGTATAAATGAAGTCTATTTCATGTTATATGCATGTTGGGTATTTGCATTCATAAAATCTTTGGAAAACCTTTGGTCCCATTATGTGTTGAGTTTTGGGTTGATCTCGTCTTTGAAGTATGTGTCTTCGTAAACGTCGTTTAAAGACATTTCATTATTTGGGAAGCCGTTATTTGTTGATCAAATGGGTTTTGGGCTTTTTAGCTCGTTGGGGGCATGAAAGAGTACTAAGGACAATTGTCCGGTTTTAATGGCTCGGTTTAGAGTCCAAATTGTGATGTACGTCTTAATGCATTTTATTGCATATTATTGGTAATTACAGGCTCGAGTGCTTTAGTCATTCATGAGTAGTCGTGTAATCTTAGACTGTGTTGCATTGGATCCATAGGCACATAAGTCAGTCTTATCTGATAGTCATTTGGGTGGTACGGGGTTGGACTCCGGGACTCATGGGATATGACATTGTCTTTACGAGTAGGCACTAAGAGTGGTTGAGTTCCGATTGAGCTATTATGACTAGGGGGTAGTCCTCTGATGGGCGTTGGGACCTTCGCCATGTGGGGCAATGCCTTCGTTGTATCCCCCGTGGGCCGAGCCTTTGGCGGTAATTCCGGTGTTGTTCGCTAAGGTCAACTATCTCTTTGGGTGAAACTCGTCAAGAGGTCGTAGGGGCACTTGGGCTTGCGTGTCGTGAAGTGTCATACGATCAACGTTGTTGAGTGGCATACTTTTGTGTTCCTCCGCTCTCAACGGATACGGGTATCCCCCGTTGTCGACCGCGGTATTTTGGATATTTAATTGTCCATGTTTTAATATTGGGATTTCATTCTACTTTATGGTCGCGTGACTATTAAATTGGGTTACATGTTTTCAATGACGTACCATATTATTTAAGAATCGTTTTCCTTTATTTATGGGTCGAGTATTATGTCCCGCGCCGTGTTTTGGGTGTTTTGGGATATGAGGTTTTATTTACAATTTCATAATTGGAATATCGAACTATGACCCCATTTTGGGTGAGTTCCGGATTGCATCATTTTACATGAAGTGTGTGTTTGGGAGCATTGTCTTTAAAAGTGCATATTGTGGGAAAGCGTGTCGTTTTTATTTTAAAGGATATTATTTCGAAGGATCTCGCTTTAAACTGGTTTCCTTGCTTTTAAAGATTTATTCATTCTTGTTAAAACTCTTGAGCTCACTAGGCGTTAAGTCTAACATTTTTATTTGTCGACATGTGCATCAGGTTCCAGTTGGGGGTTCGGTTCTAGCAAGTGCTATGATGATTGAGCCTTAGCTTTATACAAGGGTAAGTAGCTGGTGAAGTCTTCCGCAGATTGGAGATAGTGATTGTTATTGGATTTAGTAACACCTGTCCCTTTTCCTAGAACGTATGTATAGGATGAATGTGAGCTTTGGGGTTAATTCTCAATTTATGTTTGTGGTTTGAAGTATTTATTGATGCATTTAGAAAATTTTTAATAAGTTGCTATCTTCAGACTTGAAGGTGTTACAAAATGAGAATTGTTAAATGTATGAGAAGTAGAATATGATCTGTATGAGAAGTAGAGAAACAATATTAGTCTTTATCTGGTCAATATTTGCGGCTTTGACTGTGAAACACCAGATAATCCATCGCATGGTCTGCAATAGATAGATGGGTAGTTTCACAACTTTTACAAATAGACGACAAACAAATTCATATGTGAACTATTTAACCGATTCATATATGAATCCGTATATGAATCTACGGATTCATATGTTAATCAGTTAATTAATTTATATGAGAATCTATTAATCAGTTGATATGATTCACATATGAACCTACGGGTTCATACATGAATAATTAATTAGTCATATATGAATTAGTTAAAAAATTATATTATAATTCATGTTAATATATAAACATATATTATAAAATATATTATATTGTGATACATACATATGTATTAAAATTAAAATTTTATATAAATATTGATATCCTATATATTTATATATTATTTTAGAATTTTGAATTTATATGTAAATATATATAACGTTATCTTATAATTTGTATATATATAATGATATATAGGTAAAAAACCATGTCTAGCTAAGTTGGTTTCCTACGTTGGCTTCATACCCTAATTAACATTATCTCACTCCCTACATGTGGGTAGCTCCTTACATTGTAATTACATTATTTTATTATAATTTTTTTTATTAATAATTAGAAATGTAAATATCAGCCATCAAAGTACATAATAAATTCTTAAAATAACAGGTAAGAACATCTCCAACAAATTCTCCAAAATTTCTTCGAAATAGAGAATCAAAAGTTAAAATCACTGAAAATACATTCATCTCCAAAAAAAACCCTATTTTGAAGAATCCAACTTTGAGAATAATATTAAAATATTTCATTCATCAATTAAAATGTTATTTCTCTTTATAAATAGTTATTTTCAAAGTTTTTTATTGTTAGAAATATATTAAAAAATATTTCTCTCACATGGTAATCATTTTTGGGTGTTCTCCATATTTGGAGAAAAAAACTTTCTTTTTCCTGCTTTCTCCGTTTTGGAGATACTTTTAGGGAATATCTTGGAGCATAAAATTGGTTCAGAATCTTCATTTCTCCATTTTTTTTATTTTCGAGTATTTGATGGAGATGCTCTAAGTAATAATATAGGAAGAATGGTTGAAACAACAAATCAACAATGTTAAAAGCAAGGTTTTAAATGACGTGAGACATGACGTGGCGGCTAGACCAAACATCAAGCCTTAGGAGCAACGACGTTTTCAAGGCGTGACTTATGAGTTATGACATCAAATTTCTAATTCATATATAATATTATATATAAAATATATGTTTTGTAGTGTTACTCAATGAATCAATAGTAATAAACAAGTTAAGTTAGGTTATATATTAAAAACGTAAAGAAAAATCAAATATTACATTACGAAACCTGTGCATCAGGCCATGGCGTGCCACGGGCTTAACATGGCGTGAGACATAAGCCTTGTCCATGGCACGCCATTGCAGCTGTGCGGCGAGTTTTTTAAAACAGTACTTAAAAGTGACGTCGTACGCTAATTTCTAGGCGAAAAACTCTCTCTATTAACATAAATGTAGGGAGCATGATTGTTAGAGCATCTCCAATCGTACTGCTTACATTTATGCTAATGTAGAGAGTAAAAAAAGCAGGGGCGAAACACGATCAGTGTATTCCCAGGGGGCCAAAATTGGTGGATCCAGTATTTTGGACGAGCGGGTGGGCCTTTAAATTGTGTACCAAATGCCAACAAAGTCACTCGATGTGTTTTTAGCCGAATTTCGTCTTTTGAGGGATTTTTTAAGCTTTTTGGTTGGTTTCATGAGATTTTTTTTGGTTTTATAAATCGATTTCAAAGAAGTTTTTCTGTTTTTTGTTTGATTTCAAGATAATTTTTCGATTTTTGGTTGATTTTGAATTTTTCCGTTTGTTTTAATTTTAGAAAAATTGAATTACGTGTTCCTATTTGTTTTAATATGTATTTTAATACCATTGGTCCCTCCTCATGCTCCAATAAAATATGTGCAAAGGGTTGGAATTAGCTAAATGCAAATTATTTAATGTGTATTAATTTGATAGGGAGAAAAAAAATGATAAAAATGACTAAATGCATGTAATGTTTTATTATTATTTAAAAACTAATTTTTTATAATTGATATTAATATGTAGTGAAGGGAAAGGAAAAATAATAAAAATGAGTAAATTTAATATTAATATATAGTGGAGGGAAAGGAAAATTGATAAAAATGTATAAGTGGAAGGGAAGAGACTAGAATCTGTGACCTAAAGGATGGAAACACCATTCGTAAACCAATTGAGCTACTCTTTCACATGTGTTTTTAAAATATCTATTGGCTAAAAGGAAAGGGGGAAATATGCATTATTGTAATGATATTATTATTTTTTTTTTGAATAAAACAAATAAACACATGAAACGATGTACATATGTATATCATTTTATAACGTCGTTAAAATAACATGATAAAGTTAATAAATATAAGGTTATTATGAATAACTTATATCATTTTATTATATACATATTGCTCCAATATGTATATAATAAAATGATATAAGTTATTCATAATAACCTTATATTTATTAACTTTATCATGTTATTTTAACGACGTTATAATTCATATTTAATTATTAATTAAATTATCAAAAACCAAATTTCACTAAATAAAAATGTTACATTTTCAACACACATCTAAAATTAAAATTACATAAGCAATGGTACATTGTTAAACTTTAGTTTTTAAAATTAGTTGGATAAATTTAAATTGAATTTAAAACTTAATAAATATAATTCTAGTTTATTAAAATTGGTAGTAGACAACAAATCAAATAAAAATACAATAATCTCAAAAATTGAAGGACCATTTTGTAATTATCAAAAATTTAGAAAAAATTAGAGATTATGAATAGTGTTTCTTTATATGTAGAGAGTTATTATTCATTTCTCTATTATATAGAGTAAAATAGAGGGTTCATTGAAGATGTTTTAGAGAGAAATAGAAATAGAGAGTAAAAAAGAGAATTCATTGAAGTTTTGAAGATGATTTTAGTTCCTTACAATAATTAAAAGTCAATATAAAGAACCGATTAAAATTGTTTTTTAAAGATTAGCACTCCCTTAATTATGTCAAAATCAGGTCAATTCGTGCATTGGGAATGTAATTCATGCATTGAGATTGTAAAAAGCAGATTTTGATGTAGATGTGTGTGAGAAGAAAATTAATCATATAAGTGCATTTAGCAAAGTTAAAGGTGTAATTAGCCTCTCCCTTTTTAAAACACACCCTACACTAAATTTTAGACAAATTACTATCTACATTAAATTTAAATAAAGGGTATATAATTGGACGGTGGACAAAATAGTTAGAGCATCTTCAACAGTTTTTTTATAATTTTTCTAAATTAGAGAACAAAAAGTGAAAATATTTAAAATGTATTACATTCAACTCTAACAGATTTACTATTTTAGAAATTTTAAAACAACTTATATTATTAAAATATTTTTTTAATTTATCATCGCAATACACTTTAAAAAATTAACTTATTATAAAATAATAAAAATTGATGTTATTGGTGGGATGAAAATAAATAATATTTCTCTCTAATGTTTAGAGAATTATAGAGAGTTCTCTATATTTAAAGATTTTTTCAAGATTCTTTATTATTATAAACAAGATAAAAATACTATTCGAAAAAGATAGAAAATAAAAATCTATTTTTTTTTCTTCCTATTTTAACAATGCTATGCTCTTAAAAAATGAATATATAATTGTGATTATTAATTAATACAAATGGTGTATTACAATTTTTATTTTCTCAAAATTTGATGGTAAAACTGAAAAAAAAAGATTGTGTACGGACCAAGACCGATAGTTAAAAATACTGTTTAAATAAAACTAGCCTATTGTCAAACGACACGTGTGGTATGCCTCGAAAGTTGGTGAGAAGTGACAGAATGCTACGCGCTCACTAGCGGTCGAATTGGACGAAAGTGAGCGTGACGCGCTTCGTTGCAAGTGGGTTATACACCCCCCGTATCTTGATGCTTGCTTGTGTTTCTCAAGTAGGTTAAAGAGCATGAAGCTGTGAACGTTGAAGTAACATCACCCCCAAATTTCATCATAAACAAAATTATTCTTCAACCCTAAAAACCAGACCACCAGATCTCTCTCTCCCCCTGTTTGTGATTCTTTTTTCTAAATAAAACTTAATAATTTCAGTATGATGAATATTGTTCACAGGATTTCTAGAAATTATATTGTTTTTATAAGTTTCTTTTGATTTGTTTCATCTGGGTATTTTTCAAGATTTTTGGATAGGATATATAGAGTGAATTGAAGGGAGCAAGAAAAAGAATTTGGGGAATAATTAATATGGGTAGGGGAAGAGTGGAGTTGAAGAGGATCGAGAACAAGATTAATCGGCAGGTGACTTTTGCTAAAAGAAGAAATGGGCTTTTGAAGAAAGCTTACGAGCTCTCTGTTCTTTGCGATGCTGAGGTTGCTCTCATCATCTTCTCTAATCGTGGAAAGCTCTATGAGTTCTGCAGCACCTCCAAGTATATATTTCTTTCTCTCTCTACCTAGATCTCTCTCTCTCTCTCTCTCTCTATACATATATATATGTGTATATGCATGTATCTTTGTTGGGTGTTTATTTTTCTTTTTTTTGCAGATTTTAGAATATGGGTTCTCTTTTGTTTGTTGGTTTGATGAAGGATTTAGCTGTTTTTGAGCTAAAGTTGAGTTCTGCTCATTTACAAGAAAATTTTCTTGAGGTTTATTATGTAGGTTTTGGTTAGGATTTTGATCTGTCGGTTTATGATTCAAATCTTCTAATGTCAACATAAAGTTACAATAATCACAAAGGAAATGAGTGAAAAAAAAGTATCAAAGAAGAATCAATTATCTTTAATTTGTTTTAATTCATTTTCTTGATTAATTATAATCCAAGTTTAATTGATCTTGTAGCTGGGCTAGCTAGGTTAAACTAACATTTGCTGCATGATTTGTGTTAACAGGAATGATCAATCTTCTTGTGTTTAATTTGGTTGAAATGATTTAATTATTAATAACAAAATGATGTTGTGGAGGACACCTTTGTTTTTGTGCTCAACCTCTTTGTATGCTGGATTAATTAGAGTCATGTAGGATTTGGTTTTTGAAGCTGCAGCTTTAGCTTGAATATATCCATTAGATTAGGACATGGCCCAAAGAAGAATTGAAACCCCTTGTTTTTAGCTAATTCTTATGAGGAACCTTAAATTGGATCAAGTTTCAAAGATATAGAGATGATTACACCTTAAATTAATTGTCCTTTTTTTTAGTTTCATCTTTATGCAACTAACATTTGGATTGGGAGATGATCATCAGATATAAGCATGAATATGGAGCTTAATTGTTAAGGTGCCGTTTGTTTTTTAAGAGATCTAAAGTCTGAAGTCTTATTTTAGTTATGATTAATAAGAGGTGGTGTGTAAAAAAGTCTGAACGATTAAGACTTAAGAGCCATTAAGAGGTTTTTAAAAAAAAACAACCAACCCCTAAGTTTCTCAATGGTGACTTTGCTTATAGTTTCAAAGGCAATATTATACTATTGTCTGGCCATGCCACTATATATGCAAGAAGGATTCAATGAGTCTGGGCCGTTATTTCTTTATTTTAAGCTTTTAATCATCACTACGTCTAATTTGGTAAGATGTTATATAATTCGGACCTTTTTTTTCTAAAGCCTCTTATCTTTTAATATGGTCCGGATAAAAATATGGTAACCCCATCTCTTAAATCTTCTCTTATTTCCGTCCAACACCATTCCTTTCGATTTCAACATCAGTTTTGCCCCAGATGCACCCCGAATTTGCAAAAACGCAAAACACAAAGATTGTAGATCTATGTGTTTGCTTTCTAGAAAATCTTGAATTGCTTAAATCGGGCTTCGGTGTGTGAAATATGATTAAAACTCCACAGCCTTGCAAATCTGTCAACATTCTTTTTTGTTTCTTTTTTTCATTCCGTCCGTCGGCTTCGACCATTGATGCTCAGGTCAAAAGACGTATTTAAGTTGAATTTTTGTGTGGGATAAAATAGACAATTATACATATTCAGACGTTTGTCAGTTTACAAAAACAAACAGTATTATTGATTCAGATTTCAGACTTTCACACTACCTTTTAAAAATCAGAAGTGGAATCAGACTTCAGAATTCAACACCTATTAAAAAACAAACGACACCTTGGTCTTCCAATTTTTTGACTCAAACTTAGGTCAATGGTTTGGTATTCCTTGGACACTCATTCCCAATGTGTCTATGTTGAAGTGTGTGTATATATACATATAGAATTTAAGAGGGGACATTCGTTTGAGAACCCTTAAAATTGTCATAACCTTGAGAATTGATGTATCATGTGCTATTTCCCATGATTTTTTTTCATCTACGGCTTGGATTTAGTGTATTGATTAACATATATTTGTTTCACAATGTGAACATTTTTTACGTGTTTATGAAGCAAAAAACTACAAAAAAGAAAAAAAACATTGTGAAGCGAAGACATGAAAAAAAACATTGTAAAACAAGTATTTGTTAATCAATAATATTAAATTCTAGCCTTAGATGAAAAAAATAATGTGAAATAATATCTTCTGATAATAGTTCTCACAGTTATCATAATATATGTGGTTCTTAAATGATTAAGCCTCGTATAAATAATTAAGAATATTGCAAGTGAATGGTAAAAAGAATTTGTTGATCACTAGCTAAGCAATTGTTGACCAAGTTAACATGAATGATGGGTCATATGTATATTATGTAATTTTCATGCGTATGGATATATATATGTGATTCATATCTATCCTGAAAAAGGATATTTATATAATATATAATCCCCATTCATGTGTCCTTTACTCAGACCCTGATGCATGTATATATACTTATATATACGTAAAATAATCACAATGCGCAGATCAAAATGTGTAGACCATATATAGTTGTATATTTATAGCTACAGAACTCGAAGACCACGTTAGAAGGATCAAATATACAGTCTTCTTCTCTTTTTGTGCCTTTTTCTTTATATATAGGGATCCTTTGTATATATATCCAACAAGTTGATGAATGTGTAGATGTAGGGTAATTAAGTGCCTAAAGTCGCCATGAATCACAGAATCATTGTTGTTCTTTGAGATGATCATAAATTAAGACAAAATATGAAAGAATGTATGTTCAAATGTTGGAAGTAATTAATGGGTACTAAATTAAAAAGTTTAGCAAAGTGGGGTCATCATTAATTTCAAGAAATATGGTCACAAATAAATCCTTACAAAATTTCATACTTCTTTTGTATATAGGTCTGTTAAACAATATATGCTTCACATGAAGCTAGTTTAACTAGCTTCTTCATTTCTAGTACGTAGCTAGATTTTTGTTTTTCAGGTGAGTTTTGAGACAACTCCCATGGCCTGAGATCAAGGAATCATGACACTTTGATACAAAGTTTGTTATGTATAGTAGTACAGGTCATCCTGATTGACAAGACCATTATCATAGAATATATATACACACACATATCTCTCTCTACATATGTATATATAGTTTGTGGATAGTAGAATAAAAAGAGGGAAATGCATCGATATACAATGATTTCTGAAGTTTGCTCTAATTATTCTCGAGTGTAATGATAATTTTTTTAATTAATCTAACATATATATGTTTAAATCCTCTTATTTTGATAACAATTTCCCTAATCAAGTAAAATTTTAAGTGACAATGGTTCTTTTTGTTGAGTTGGCAAAAATTATTCTTAAGAAACATGTCACAGAATTTGATTGAATAAAATGTATCGAAATGCAATGAAATATGATTTGTAGTTTCTAGGGTAATATGCATGAAGTACCAACCTACTTTTATAAATTATCTTATTATAACATTGTACTTTCATTTTTCCTTATTACAACAACGTACTTTAAAATAATTTTTTATATTATTAAGGCATTGCACTTTAAAAAATCTACCTATTATAGCAATGAATAACCTTTTGATTTGAATTAAGATGACATGACAAGACACGATACAAGGTATCATGTTTTCATCCCATGCATTGTCCATGTAGAATGTCCACATGCAACGTATTAATTGTTGACGTGCATGACACCACCCAATGCCAAATTACCAGGTTTTCATAAGCTCGCCCGAGGTCTACCTTCTTGAACCATTTGGAGTTCTCTATTGTCATTTATAAATACTTAAAAACACACATAATTGAGAAACATGAGACAAAAACTTTTTTAACAATACTTATTTATGGTCCACCATCCACAACTCCTAAGCTACTAAAACCTTGTATTTGATTGTAGAAGGGAGGTTGGAAAAAGAAAACTACAAAATCTTTTATGTTAGATGTTCTTTATTTTTCTTTTTTGAACATGTAGATGTTTCATTTCAAGTTTATTGTCTTCAAAGGTTATGTGATAACAGTGCATGCCTTGTACAACCTTTTGAAACAAAAAACATCTAAAATCATATTTGAAAAGTATAATTTATGAACTAGTCAATCACTAAAATCCATCTCCCTTTTAACCGAACATATGGACTAAGGGTCAGGTTCAGGGAAAAACCTCAAAAAAAAGGAAAACTGAAGAACACCATGATAGCCCTTCATCCGGACGGTATGCACTTGTGCATACAAGTAATTTGTAACATGCATACGTGCATATGCAGAAGTGCATAATGCACTTGTACATAAAAACCAAAAAAACAACACAATTTACCAGATGAAGGATTACCATAGTTCTTCAGTTTTCCGTTTTTTGAGGTTTTCCCCTGAACCTTCCTCTATGGACTAATTGCTCTACATATTGCGAATAGGACTATCTTGGGAAACTAGATGGTGCATTTATTTATGGGCCATTTACAAACGCTTACCCGGTAAGCGCTTACCCGGTAAGCGCTTACCAAGTCAAATTATATCTTATCAGATAAATATGACAAAGACCAAAAATTTTACCCGATAAGAGTGAAGACAAAGATCGAGTCTTACCTGATAAGTGAGGGCGACAACTTATACCACGGTTAGCACTTGCTGTTAGAAATGGGATTTTGGAGATGATGAAGTGGATAATTCAAGAATTGTGTATGGAAAAACACTTTCCAAATACAATAATAAGCCTTGGGTTCACGAATTTAGTATTAGGGTAATTCTTGACTTTTTCTCTCCTTTAAAAGGTTGTGAAAATCAAGATTATATATCACCCAGATTCTCGTTTTATATATTTAAATGAGAGATCGACGGTTACTGACGATTAACGGTTATAACCCTTAACGGATAAGATTGAGGGATAGTTACAACCGAATCAGAGTTTTGGACAAGCAGGTCCAGATCTCTGAATATTCACATCCAGAGATAAGACTTAGTCATCTCTGGATCCAAACGTCCAAAGATAAGAGCTCTGTATACATTAATCCAGAGTTATGCCTTAGCCGATTTTTCTAAGTCTGGATACTCATATCCAGAACTCTTTATGCACAAGTCCAAAGTTACGACTTAGTAAAATTTATAAGTCTTAAGAACTCATATCTGGAAAAAAAAATCTAGGGGCTTTGCCCCTTGGAACCCCGCCAAGAGTGTGCGGCCCCCTTAACCCTTGCTTCATGGTGATCTAAGGTGATAGGGGCAACGTTTGTGATTGTGCACTCCACATCTCCTAACTCACGTATGTTTGCCTAATTGCCTCATCACCTTAATCGATCTTAGGTAAATCACAGTTATACCAGATGATTGATGACACTAAAATCACCAACACATACCGGGTAATTGTTGCATATGATACTGTTTTGGTGAACTAAAATCTTATCCGCTAAGTAAGTGATAGTGTTGAATTTTATCAGTAAACACTTACCTGACGTTTGGTAAACACCCCTTAATGTATCTTTCTTTGTTTCCTAGGACAGTCTAAGGCATTAATCAAAGGACAATCTAAGTCATTAATCAAATAAATTAATCAAAGCGCAGCCTAACTGCCTAAGGCATCATGTATTTTCATATTGTTAATTCATTAATCTACTACTTCTTTATTAGAAAAGAGATTACAATATATACAAGATTAACAAGCCTAATAGGGAAAAGCTAAGACTAGTACAAAGAAAGTGAAAGCAAACTTTTCTATATCTAACACTCCTCCTCAAGTTGGAGCAAAAATGTTAATCATGCCCAACTTGTTACAAATAAAGTCTATTTGAGTTTTCCGCAATGGCTTCGTGAGAATGTCTGCAAGCTGGTGTTCAGTCTTGATGTGTACCGGTTGGATCGATGGAGGGTCTGTCCTTGTTCCTACAACACGGTCTCTAATGAGATGACAATCAACTTCAATGTGTTTGGTCCTTTCATGGAATACTTGATTCTTGGCTATGTGAATGGCTGATTGGTTATCACAATACAATCTCATCAGGTCGTCTGTAATTACTCCAAGTTCTCTTAGGAGTCTCCTTACCCACGTCATTTCACATGACACATCTGCCATGGCCCTATATTCTGACTCGGCACTTGATCGGGAGACAATATGTTGTTTCTTGCTTTTCCAAGAAACTAGATTTCCTCCGACGAATACACAGTATCCTGTAGTTGATCTCCTAGAAATGGGACATCCAACCCAATCTGCATCCGAGAAACCGGATATTCTACCATCTCCTTCTTCAGTGAAAGCACCCACTCGACAATGACCTTGATCTGAATAGAGTATCCCTAAGCCTGGTGTGGCCTTGAGATACCTCAAAACACGAAGTGCGGCATCCCAATGACCCGTATAAGGAGCTGACATGAACTGACTCAAGACACTAACTGGGAATGAAATATCTGGTCGAGTAACTGTCAAATAGTTTAATTTTCCAACCAGTCTCCTGTATCTCTCTGGATCCTTCATAGGACTTCCATCATTCGGAAGAAGCTTTCCTGTAGCGAGCATCGGACTGTCCACAGGTTTACATCCCAATAGACCACACTCATTAAGCATATCAACAACATATTTCCGTTGAGACAGAAGAATCCCTTGTGGAGATCGAGATACTTCTATCCCAAGGAAGTAACGAAGCCGTCCAAGATCAGTAACTTGAAATTGAGTCTGTAGAAATTCTTTTAGTTTTGAGATGCCGGTGCTATCATCCCCAGTGATGATAATGTCATCTACATAGACCACCAGTATGATACGTCGACCGTCATGTTGTCTAAAAAACACAGAATAATCCTGGGAACTGCGGGTCATACCGAACTCCTGGAGAACATCTGAAAAACGGCCGAACCATGCTCTAGGAGATTGTTTAAGACCATATAATGAACGTCGCAATCGACATACCTTTGTAACCTCCTCCTTAATGACAAAACCAGGTGGTTGTTCCATATACACCTCCTCCTCAAGAATGCCATTAAGAAAGGCGTTCTTGACATCCAACTGATGAAGGGGCCAATGATGGATGGCAGCCAAAGCGATACAAATGCGAACAGACGGCATTTTAGCCACCGGAGAAAATGTCTCGTCATAATCGACCCCATGGGCTTGAGAATAACCCTTGGCAACTAGTCGGGCTTTTAGACGATGCAATGAACCATCAGGATTAACTTTCACCGTGAAAACCCACTTACAACCCACTTTACGCTTTCCATGAGGAAGTTGTTCCAAATCCCAAGTATGATTCTTCTGTAAGGCATCCATCTCTTCTTGCATTGCCTTAAACCATCCTGGGTGATTAAGGGCCTCAGTCACATTTCTGGGAACAATATGGCTATCAAGGGAGGTGGTGTAGGCACACGACTCTGAAGAAAGGTGAGAGTAGGCAAGGTAGTCATGAATGGGATATCGGGTGCGAGTCCGTGTGCCTTTTTGGAAGGCAATTGGAATATCCGGGAGAGGAGCACCAGGCGGGTCGTAAGGCTCAGTAGGTAGCGGTACGGGGATATCAAGGACCGGGTCGGGGGAAGTATCAGTAGGCGATGATGGGTGTGTATCAGGGGGTGGAACGGGAGATGTACCAGAAGGATCAGGCACAGGTAGGCACTCATGGGTCTCAGATACGTGTCGTTGGCGCTGTCGAGCATACACATTTGTGAAACGAGTATCAGCCTGGACAGTTGGAATACCAAGATTTGGTGTCATTACTGGAGGTTGTAAGACTTGAAGATCAAAAGAATCAGAAGAATCAGAAATAAGAGGGGTTGACTCAGAGGCGTTGGTAGGTGTACCATAGAAGGGACTTGACTCATGGAATGTGACATCAGCAGAAGTAAAATAACGACGCAGGTTGGGACTATAACAACGATAACCTTTTTGAACACGAGAATACCCAAGGAACACGCACTTGATAGCACGAGCTGCAAGTTTATTATGTCCCGGACGATGATCATGAACATAAGAAACACAACCGAAGATTTTAGGAGCTAGAGGGAAAGAAGTGCCTTTTGGAAATAGGATAGAGAAAGGTGTCTTTCCTTTAAGGACGGAAGAGGGCATACGGTTAATGAGATAGTTAGCTGTAAGAACCGCATCACCCCAGAGATTGTGTGGAACATTATAATGGATCATCATAGTACGAGCCACATCCAACAAATGGCGGTTCTTGCGTTCAGCGATGCCATTTTGTTGAGGTGTATAGGCACACGATGATTCATGTATAATACCATGCTCAGATAAGTAACTTGTAAAATCAGAGGAAAAATATTCTTTTGCGTTATCGGACCTCAAAGTTTTAATGGATACATCAAATTGGGTTTTGACATATGCATAAAATTCACAAAAAACAGAAAATATTTCATTACGTGACTTTAGCAAGTATACCCATGTCGCGCGAGAAAAGTCATCAACGAACGTAACAAAATATTTAAATCCATTAGTAGAAGTTACGGGACAAGGTCCCCATACATCCGAGTGAATTAACTGAAACAAAACGGTAACATTACTAGACTCTCTAGGGGGATAGGGACAACGGGTATGTTTACCCAATTGACATGACTCACAAACTAACTCTTGAACAGAAGACAAATCTGGTCTCAATTGTTTCAAAACAGACAAAGAAGGGTGACCTAGCCGATAATGAGCCTCCTTGATACTAGAATCACAAAGATGTGCTGCTACAGATCGCAAACCAGACAAACGATAGAGACCTTGAGATTCAAAACCTGTGCCAATCAACTGGTTCGTCCCCAATTCCTGAAATACACAATGTGTTGGAAAAAAGGTTACCGAACAATTATGCATTTTTGTAATTTGGCTAACAGATATTAAACTATCTGGAAATGTGGGAACATAAAGAACAGATGATAGATTTAGTTTTGACAAATTGCTAGTGGATCCGATGCCCTTAATTTGACACGAGGATCCATTCGCAAGTCGAACCGGAGTCTGGGGTATATCAGTATTGAGATTGGATATAAGGTCTTTGTTCCCAGTCATATGATCTGTGGCTCCTGAATCAATAATCCATGATGGTGAGCATGCTGAAAAATAGGTAGAAGACATACCTGATTGTGCTATGCTAGCACGGGGAGTAGATGAAACCTGACTAGAAGACCCACGCTGGAATCGAGAGGCATCTTCATCATGGAAAGTGTGAGTGGGGGTGGTATTATCTGCAGATGCTACCTGGGCTCGGAAAGGACGAGGTGGCGGTTGAGATCCAGGACCAGAAGGAGGACGATTTGGACAGTTATACTTGGTGTGCCCAAACTCCTTACAATAAAAGCATTGGATCTTCTTCTTGTATCCTTCCTTTCCAATATTTCTGGTACTCGAAGAGGCAAAAGCTGATACATCAGTTCCGGGTGGTTGTGATGGAGTATGACTAGAGTACATTTCTCGGGCAAGATGATACGTAGACGCCAATGACTGAGATGCTGAGTGACTTAGCAGTAGAGGACGAGCACTGGAATATTTAGCTGACAATCCTGAAATAAACGTCATCACATCCATTTTCGCTAATCGCTCCTCCTGAACTTTAACATCAGGGGTGACAGGGAAAAGAACTCGAAGCTCCTCTGACAACTTCGATAATCTAGTATAGTACTCAGTGAGATCAGAATCACCTTGTTCACATCTGAAATAGGAACCAAACACTGAATACGTATGAGACAAAGATTCCTTAGCTGAGAAGGAAGACTCCAAATGGATCCACATCTTCTTCGTGGTAGGATAATTCTGAGCAATGCTTAGGACTTGGGGTTCCATCGCATTCCATAGGGCCATTCGGATACCACTGTCGTTGAGTTTCCATTCTCGAGTTTTTGGATTCGGAGGGTCATTGATTAAATGATCATCTTTGTCCAAACTTTCAAGGCCAGTTTGGACAAACAAACTCCATTGAGCCCAATTTGTAGAATTAAGTTTAACCGGAATCTTTAAGACGACAGAAAAATTGATTATACCCGGAATGGAGAAGTCACTAGAGGTAGAACCTTGAGTTTTATCTGTAGAACCTTGAGCTTTATCTGTGGGTGCCATTGTGAGCTTGAAATCAAGATTTCTAGTAACAACCAGAATACAACCAGAATACAAGAATACAAGATATATATATATATATATATATATATATATATATATATATATATCAGGTAGTGATATATATCAGGTAACAAGGTCTGGAAACGCAAGGTCAAGGTCTGGAAACTCAAGGTCTGGAAACTCAGAGGGCGGCGACGACGACGGCGGCAGAGGGCGGCGACGGCGATGACGACGGCGGCAGAGGGCGGCGACGGCAGCACTGGGCGGCGCAGGTCCGACGATGGTAGGTTTGGACGTCGATGGCTCTGACAGCCACAGATCTGGACGAAAACGCCGGTGTTTCAGGCTAAGACGGCGACGGCTAGGGTTTGGACGAGTCCAGACGGCGGCGGCTAGGGTTTGGACGAGTCCAGACGGCAACGGCTAGGGTTTAGACGGATTCTGGCAGCGGCGGCTAGGGTTTAGACGATTTCCGGCAAGTGCGGCTAGGGTTCCGGCGCCGGCGGTTAGGGTTCCGGTGACAGGTAATTTTCTAGCTCTGATACCATGTTAATTCATTAATCTACTACTTCTTTATTAGAAAAGAGATTACAATATATACAAGATTAACAAGCCTAATAGGGAAAAGCTAAGACTAGTACAAAGAAAGTGAAAGCAAACTTTTCTATATCTAACACATATCTATAGGTCATACATACACCGAGAAATGCACAATGAAATAGAAAATAAGAACATAAAAAAGGGAAAAGTGAGGAAAAGGGTTTTTTTGTTAAAGATTTTTTTTTCTAATGTCATGTAAATATATCTTATATGTCTTCTACGTCATTTTAGGTATGACACGTAAGCGAGGGGACTTATTTAAAAGTTAATAAGTTATCCATTGTTATGTTAGATTAATTTTTCAAAGTACAATAACCTAATAAAATAATAATTTAAAAGTATGTTGTTGTAATAAAGAAAAATGAAATTAGAATGTTATAATAAGAAAATTTATGAAACTAGGTTGCTATTTCACATAGTTTGTCCTAGTACCTATTAAGGTTATGTTTGGCAAATTGGCTCATAAGCTAATTGCTGCTAACAAGTCAGTTGTACTAGCGGAAAAGTTAGCTGATAAATTAATCAGGTTTGACAAAAACTAGCTGATAAGCTAGTGGACAAATGTAATCGACAAAAAAACACATTAAAAAAATAATCCAATTATAAAAGTACATAATATACTAATTAAAACAAAATAAAGTGTTTTCCAATTACTTAGGTTTTATAGACATTTCTTCCATTTAATATCGTATTTGCAATATTGTTAAGAATTTTTCGTATCTCTTGCCATGACCATCACAATCACATGTTAGGGTATGTAAATAAATTTTGTTAAATTATCAATAAATGTAACCAAATATGTATTTTAGAAGATTTGTCACATAATTGATAATTTTGAATAACCGTTACACACACACATATATATATATAGTGTTGGGAAGAGTGCAGAATATCGAGGGAGAAAAGGAGTGATCAGAACTCGGATAAAGAATGTGAGATCGAGTGAGAACTCGCTTTCCTTAAGTGATATTTCGACCATATTCTGTCCGGGTATCACAAAATTCACTCGAGAATAATCTCAATTCTCAGTATCGATTTAGGCAGAAATCGATCTTATTTAAACACACAAAGAAACGTAACTGACCCTATATTAATAATGATAATAATTTCTTATTAAATGAGATTGATTGCTGAGTATTAATATTGGTGGTTACACAATTCTCTATCTGCTACAAAACTGACGAAGCCGCATGGCCCGTGCCAATTTCAAGAAGAAAAACGCATGGGTCGTGCAAAACCTTCTGTCAACAAACGCACGGCTCGTGCTCCTTTTATGAACAAAAACGCACGGATTGTGCCAAAACGCATGGGTCGTGCCATTTATAAGAGGAAAAACGCACGGGTCGTGCACAACCATTTTCCAATTAGTAACTTGCCAAACAAAACCATCCAACGATCCCGGGTTCTAGTTAGCTTACACGAGTGTGCACTCCACACATCTCCTAGCTCATGTTATAACTTAGCTATCAACCCTATTATTATTATCTTGTAAATCCAATTAGCTAAAATGAACTGATTATTTCACTAAAATCACCAACATATAGTCATATGTTCAAATGAGAATTGCTAAATATATGAGAAGTAATCATAGCCCTTCATACGGTCAAGATCGGATTTGACTGGTTAAGAATTGTGGCTTTGACTGGTCAAAATTTACGGCTATGCCAAAAATAGATGGATAGTTTCGTAACATTTATAAATAAGCGGCAAACGAGTTTATATGTGAACTGTGTGATTTACATATGAACTAATTAACTGATTCACATATGAACCATTGTGATTCACATATGAACTAATTAACTAATTCTTATATGGACTAATTAACTGATTCACATATAAACTTGTTTGTCGTCTATTTGTAAAATTTACGAAACTACCCCTCTATCTTCTACAGAAAATTATCCAGTACTTCACAATCAAAGCTGCAAATGTTGACCAGATGAAGGACCATGATCAATTCTTTACTTTTCATACATTTAGCACTTCTCATTTGAAGCTCTCATATATATATATATATATAGGGGGTCATTTAAGGGAGATCCTGATTGTTTGTTATAACCGTGAAATCCAATATGAGCCACATATTAGATGATAAATTAGGAAATTATTAAGTTTGGTAATTTTGACTGAAATTTAATTAAAATGGCATTTTAGGTATTTGAAAAAAAAATCTCTCTTCTCTCACCTCTTTCCAGCCTCCATCAGTCGACTTCCGATGAACTTTATTCCAACGAATACCCAAAATACATTGCGTTACAATGTGATTACCAATGTGATGCACTCAAAGTACATTGTGATTAACATTGTGTTATACTATAATTACTATTGTGATGCACTCAAAGAACATTGTGTTACACTGTGATTAATATCGTGTTACACTATAATTACTATTGTGATGCACTCAAAAAACATTGTGTTACATTGTGATTAACATTATATTACACTGTGATTAACATTGTGTTACACTGTGATTAACATACAAATGTGATACCTATTATGATACGACGGTAATACCAAATGTGGTACCACTATGATACCAACTATGTTACATTGTGATTACCATACAAAATCATCTATTTCTTCATAGTAAATTAGGGTAATTGAAATTAGAATCGGTAAGCGTGTGATTGGAATTTGGAATGTGTCAAATAAGGAATTGATTTTTTTTATAAAAAGAAAATTCAAATTATCAATTTACCAAATTATCCTTTTACTTTATTTTAAAAACAAAATTAGTTATATTAAATGAGTGGCTCACGTTGGATCTCACGGTTACAACAAACAATCTAGATCTCATTTGATTAGGCCCCAATATATATATATATATATATAATGTGAAGAAAAAAGTAAAGTTTGTTCACATAAAAAAATTATTGATTTGTATTTAAATATTTGTTAATAATAATTTCAAAAAAATATATTCTAATAATAATTATAAGAAAAGATATTATCTAGTAATTTTTCCAAAAAAGATATTAATTAATTAATTATTATTGACGATAAATAGTTAGAGGCATAATTGTAAAAAAATGATCAAAAATTATGTAACTTATTGAAACACTACTATAATAGAGTTTTAATAATCTAATATATATAAGCAAGTTTATCATCTATCTAGCTTAGACAATTCAAACGAGGCTTTTTAATAAAATAAAAAAATAAGCTGTTTATGGTTGTCAAACATGACCCTAATCAGTTTTACAAACTTTCAAATCATTATATGTTGCATTTTGATGCACTTTAAGTTTTCCATGTCATCGTCATGTCCCCTACACGTAAAGTTTATTTTCACCTCAACAAATTTAACTTGTTTAACCAGCTACCGACCAAAATGATTGCAAAATAGAACGATTTTAAAGCTTATTACACAAATTGAGGAAATCAGTTATTGTTCCACTAATAGGAAACTAGGGACCGTTTACCAAACGTTTATTGGGTAAACACTTACCCTTAAAGGGAAATTACCTTTACTTACCTTATCATGTTACATTCTCGGCCATCAAAATGGATTGTTGGTAAACATCTTAAATCCAGTAAGCAGACCGGTACTAGTCTTTTTCGTCACTTATAGGATAAGACTTTTGGTCGTTGTTATGGCTTTTAGCGGGTAAAATTATTGGTATGTGTCATGCTCAAACGATAAGGTAAGTGATATTAGTAATCATTTAATAAATGACCCCTAAGACAACCTTCATTACATTATAATGCAAATTAAACCAAACCAAACCAAACTAATATTATCTTACTTGGAGGTTGGGTCTTGCAGGGTAAGCTGTATGCATACTTAACCTTTTTCTCAAGGGTACACTCGGTTGTTTCTATGAGACCCTGACTTGTAAAATGTATGAAACAGAGAAATGTATATAAGATAAGTTTCGAAAAGCTAGTAATGAGTAATCAATAACGTACAAGTAGAGGCATGTGCAAGAAAACTATAAGCAAGCTAAGAAACTACACATCCGAACTCTAACATGGTACCTTAACGAATGACTCGTCGATTAACCTATCCACCCTATCTCTCCAGCTCCTTTCATCCCGTCTATGTTGCCTACATATCCCCCTATTCTCCTATCCAAACCCCTTTCATCATTAAGAATCCCTATAAGAGGTCTTACTCATGGAAATGCCTAAAGCTATGTCCAATTTCAGTTGATCATCACATGTCCTCATTGGCCTACCCTTCATCCTCGCTCACTTGACTGCCACACTTTATCCTCCTCACTGGAGTAGCCATATGTCTCTTACAAACATGACCAAACCACCGTAATCTTGCCTCCTTCAACTTATATGTAAATGACACAACTCCTAAAAATGCTCTGAAGACTTGATTCGTTATTCTGACAAACATGGTTCTACCACAGATCCATCTAAGTATCCTTGTTTTTTAAATTCCCATATATCTTCCTCCTTCAATTTACACAAAATGTTTTTGAATTTTAGTGATGGGTTGAAAATACTCTGATAATACAAGGTCTAGGAACGCAACAAAATTTGGTACTAGTATAGGCCCCATATGCATGAATCACACCCTTAGACCCCATCCCCATATGGGATATACCCGGTTGGTTTAGTTTGGTTTAGCATATTGATAGCCACCCAACTCCTTTTCGAGTTCTTTTTTTTAAGTATGTAATATTTATATATATAGCAAATAGTCACGCACCCCCCTCACCATTTGTGAGATTTGAACCATTGACCTTCTTAGAAGCTGGTTGTGTTAGTAAATTGGGCATCCCTGCGCCAATGACCCTTTTGCTTTTCTCCGGTTCTTTCAAGAGCAATGAACTAACTTAGATTTCATAATCAACTACAAAGTGACACATGTGAACTTAGACTTCATACCAGAGTAGATCGTGTTAAAGAAAAATACGAATACTATACTATATTGCTAACATGATACACACAATGAAAGGTAAATAAAGGTTTCTCATTGGTTTAATTGTTGTACAATTTGAAATCTCTTGCATACAGTAATGTAAAATGACGCAAAAAGTTTTATGATAAATAAACTTCGTGATACACATAATAAATCAAATACTTGTACGAATTGTCAATAAGATGTGTGTGCACAAGTCTTGAATGCATATAAAAAAAAAAGTAAAGGACACTTGACAACATTATCAGGACTATGCAAATAAGCTATGTGGTGTTAAATTTGTGTTAAGTGTCATTTAAAATGATACAAGTTACTCTGTATCATGTGTTAAATTTGCTGTAGAAAAATTAAGTTTTTGTATATCTCAGATATGGTGACTTTTATTACAATCTAATCAGATTATGCATCGAATACATCATGATCATGAGAACAAATCATTGCACAAAATACCCATTCGTGATCATGATTAGCTTAATTGAGCCCGATAAATTCCTTTTCTTTCTTGTCCTACTCCTACATCAAATCAACTTACTTCTTTTTATCAACAAAACTTAATGAACATGAGAAAATTATATGATCAGCATGCTCAAGATGCTTGAAAGGTATCAGAGTTGCACTTATGGTTCAATGGAAGTTGACAGATCAGCCACCAATGCTGAGGTATATAGCTACCTTTTAGTTTCTTCATAGTTTCAAATATTACTCAACTTATATAAAGTATTAATTGGTTCTTTCTTTCTTTCTTTAGCAAAACAGCTACAAGGAGTACATGAAACTGAAAGCGAAATATGAGTCTCTGCAGCAGTACCAAAGGCAAGTTTCATACGGTTTTTCTACAAATGCATATCAACATAAACGTACTCTAATGAGGCTTACAAGATTTGTATCTATATATATCTCACAGACAAATCTTTGGTGAAGACCTTGGGCCTTTGAGTCTTAAGGAACTTGAACAACTAGAACGACAACTAGATTCAACTTTGAGGCAAATCCGGTCTATAAGGGTAAACATTTCTACCTATATCCCTTTTGGATTTTGCTAGCTTTGCTTTAAACTAATAATTGAAGTTTCTTTAGATCTTCAATATGATAACTTGTGATTCTTATTGTCCCAATAATGAAAATTTCTAAAAAACTTAGTTTGTGGGTATTTTCTTTTTTGGTTTGCATTGAAGTTCATATGATCATGTAAATGGTTATATTAATCGCAGACACAATCAATGCTGGATCGGCTTTCTGAACTTCAAGTTCAGGTATATTTTTCAAGTTCTCTTTGAATTTATACATATACTCCTAACCGGATGATTATTTACACATGAGTCGGTGTAATTAATGACAGGAAAGGATGTGGCTTGAAGCTAACAAAGCCTTGCAAAATAAGGTAATAAAACATACGACACATTCGATAAGAATAAGATTAAAATGTTACTGTAAACGATCATAAAGATAAGTTTTAATTTAATCGTACGTATAAAATCAAAAAATAATCTGTTGTTTTAGCAGCTGGAAGAAGTTTATGCAGAAAATCAAGCAGGACCATCATGGGCAGCAGGTGAACACTGTTGTTCATATTTACAACATGATCAGCATCCTCAATCTCAAGATTTCTTTCAGCCTTTAGATTGCAACTCCAATCTGCAAATTGGGTAATAAATATATATCCTTGGATCAAAATTTGATCTGTGTGGGTTAATTAATCTTTGTGTTTCTTAATTAATTACCCACAGATATAAATGATGATGAGAAGTAAAATGATTTAATTTGACAAATATATGTATATAATTACAGGTATAATGCAGTTGGTTCAAGCCAGTTAACAACTTCCGCAAATGGACAGAATCTGAATGGATTAGATTCTGGATGGATGCTATAAACTTTGACATGGTCGACCTTGTCCATTTTTGGTGATAGAAATCTATTTTAATTATCATGAATTTCAATAATATTTTTGTCTGGGATTTATATACAAATTAAAGGCTTGTAAGAACCTAGCTAGCTTTAATATGAACATATATATATATATAATATATATAAGAACAATGTATTTGTTAATTTTAATCTTATGAATATGGTGGATGATCATATATATGTGTATATATATATATATATATATATATATATATATATATATATATTGGAAGGATATTTTGCAACCCTGAAAAATGTTGCAACCCTTGCAACCCACATCTTAACCGTCGGATTCATGATCGACAGTTATTTTGTTTTTATTTATTTTTTTTTAATTGAAAATATTGGACTCACATGTATTGTAACCGTCGATCATTAATCCAACGGTTAAGAAGTGGGTTGCATGGGTTGTAAGATTTTCATGGATTGTAAATTAAACTACCCCTATATATATATATATATATATATATATATATAGAGAGAGAGAGAGAGAGAGAGAGAGAGGAAGGATCATGCGAAGTTAAACATTTTACGAGAAGGCGAGAAGTGTTTAATCATATATGATATCCCTGCTTGTAGGTGTGCTTAATCATATATGATTAAACGTCTATGTATTGCCAATATAACAAGTGTTTAATCATATATGATTAAGCTTGTGTATCATATATGATTAAACACTTCTCGTCTTCTCGCAAAATGTTTAGCTTCTCGTTTGAACCTGCCTCTCTCTCTCTCTCTCTCTCTCTCTCTATATATATATATATATATATATATATATATATAGGGTTGGGTTGGGTTGGGTTGCGGTGAGAAGTTGGAGTTAACGTGAGAAACGTGATAAGTGGTTTATCAACCGTTGGATGAGAAATGAATGGACATTTGGATGAGATGCACTGAGATTCACCGAATCAATTCCTTTTTAAGCCGCAATTTATGGGAGGACATTTGATTAAAAGTGATCTACGGTTCCGATTCACTTTTCACGTTAACCTCAACTTCTCATACGAACCTTAGGGGTGGTTTATTTTGCAACACAATAAAAGGTTACAACCTCGTGCATCCCTAATCTAAACCATTCATTTAGCCCAATCATTATGTAGACATTGGATTGATTACTGGATTGCATCAATGATTACTGATTTCATGCAAGTATTTCATTTAATTCATACACTAACATGGAATGCATATGGTTTCATGAAAATACCACCTTCATCCTATACATCGCATGAATTGTTATGTGCATCAATATCTATTATAGAAATTCGACGAAATCAAGTAAATTTATTTAGAGAATAAATGAGAATCCAAATGCAATGAGCTAAATAAATGGTTTAGATTAGGGTTTTATGGGGTTGTAACATTTTACTGAATTGCAAAATAATCGTGGCCTATATATACTTTCTCTGAAACATATTTATTTGAAAAAAATATATTTATTTGACAGTTTATAGATTAAAAAAGATATACTTAAGGAGTCTAATTTAACATAAAATTTAAAATACTTTCTTTGAAACAAACATTTTCAAAATATCGACTTAATTTTCAAACTATAAAGTATTTAAATATATATATATTTTGAAATATGTTTCTTGATAATTGAATGAAAATATAAAAAGCCCTTGGTATATATTTAGGTGACTTTTGGGTTTAATGAACCGATAAATGGGCTAAGCTATTCAAGGCTCCTTATACAGAAGGCCCATAACACAAATTTCAAATCAATCTGAATTTCTCTGCCAAGAAACAGAATGTGGAGTTCTTGACGTTTTTATTCCTATTTACATAAAAATGGACTTGTCAAATCTTGAAAATTAGGAGTGCCGACAAACCTCATAGAAACATAATATATATATATATATATATATATATATAGGGAGAGGTTCATTTGAGAAATGGTAAATATGAGAAATAGAGAAGTAATCTTAGTTATTCATCTGGTCAACATTTGCGGCTTTGACCGCAAAGCACCGGATAATTCCTTGTGTGGTCTATAGAAGGTAGAGGGGTAATTTTGTAAAATACACGGGATGAGATCATATATGAATCTGTATGAATCACAAAGATTCATATATGAATCTCAAAGATTTATATATGAATCTGTTAATTAGTTCAACTGATTCATATATGAATCTTTGTGATTCATACAGATTCATATATGAATCACAAAGGTTCATATATGAATCTGTTAGTTAGTTCAACTGATTCATATATGAATCACAAAGGTTCATATATGAATCATTTAAAAGAGTTCAGTTGTGAATTGCACTGGTTCATATATGAACATATAGTTCATATGTGAATTATACATGTTCATATATGAACACAGCCCGTGTGTTTTGTAAAATTTACGAAATTGTTCTTCTATTTTTGGGATAGCCGCAACTTTTGACCAGTCAAAGCCGCAATATTTGACTAGTCAAATCCGATCTTGACCATATGAATGGCTAGGATTACTTCTTTATTTCTCATATATTTACCATTTCTCAAATGAACCAAACACTATATATATACTAGAAATGTACTCGCGCAATGCAGCTAGATACATCACGATTTTAATGTTTCATTTTATTTTCTGTTTTTATTGATTTACATTACGATTTTGGATGGTTGTGAGAGAGTGATAATGATTTTTTTATATAAATTTGTTTAATTTAGACTTAATAATATAATGTAATTTATTTTGGTTTAATAATATAATTTTTTTATAAAATATTCTGTAAGATTTTTTAATTATATTTTAGATTTTTTATATCTAAAATATGATGAGAGTTATTTTAGGGGAGTTAAAGTGGGAAATGATTTTAGGGGAGTTAAAATGGTTAGAGATAATGATTGAAAATTAATGAATAACATTAAATGTAGTACATACAGCTTTTATGACTGTTTTTTAAGTAATTAACATTAAATAGCGGCACATTAAGCTTTAAGACTTGTTTTTAAGAGTTTTTTATGTCATCTTTATAATATAGTATATATATATATATATATATATATATATATATATATATATGATGCGTTTCTTTTGCAAACCAAGCAATTTGTACAAACTATGCAAACCAATCTTAGTCGTTCATTAAGTCTAATGAATATATGATTTTATTATGTTTCCTAATTTAAAATCATGATTATAATGAATAAACTTAACATTTTCCATATATATCACAATCATTATTAATGAATCATAATCATTATATATAAATATATCTATTGTTTCCTAATATAGTGTGTGTGTGTGTGTTAAAAATATATTTTTTATTTTTCTTATCACAAAAAGACACAAATTAGACAAAATGACTAAAATGATCCTTAATTTAATGGAGTTAACGAATGCGTTAGTTAGAGGGATCATGACCAAGATAAATTGAATACCACAGGGACCAAATCCACAATAAACATACTATAGGGACCGTAGTCAAAGAAAGTAACAAAGCACGGAGACCAAATCCACAATTCACTCTAAAAAATATGTTACTCTATTATATATAATTTGCATACAACTTAACAAGAATGAAAAAATTTTGAACGCTTTTTTAATAAGATGGTTGAAACAAACATATTTTGGATGGGATATGAATTATCGAAAGGGAAAGTGACAAAATTATTATAAAAAATTGAAATGGTTATTTCTTATTCACATCGAGTAATCAGTTGAACTTGTCATCCATCCACATTACCTCATTTAAGATATGTAAGCAACAGATTACCCATTGCTATAATGGAATTTTTTTGAAGTACAATATCTTATAAAAAAATAATTTAAAAGTGCATTGATGTAATACGAAAAACTGAAACTACAATGCTATAATAAGAAAAATTATAAAAATAATAGCTATAATGTCAATATGTAATATATACATATGAAAAGTATTAATTAGATTTTAAATTTGTACACACCAACATACACATATATGTATGTATTGGTGTTAACAATTCAAGAATTTAACCGGTTATTTAAGTTTGAGTTTTTCTATCTAAGCTCAAACTTATTTAAGTTTGAGTTTTTGTAATTAGATCATCTGCAATGGAACTTTTTCAAAGTTTATTCAAAAGATTTTTGGCCACCTAACATCTTGAAAAAACCATGACAACAAAAAACTTACTTTTGCTTGTAACTGTACAAGCCTACAAGCTAGCCTTCGATACGTCATTTTACGTAGCCACCAAAATATTAGGTCCAATTTTATTTGAATCTCAGACTAAACATAGCAATGTGGATGCTCATCTTGAACTTGAATGTATCTTGAGCATAAAATAAAAACTCATTTAACTTAATAAACCAAACTTCATAACACCATTGTTTGTAGCGGCTCATTCAAAAGCTCAACTAAAATTTTTGAGCCATGTAGAGACATACATATACGCTTTTTGAGCCAAATATGTTTATAGCGATTACATGTTAAGTATGTAAGTCGGGTATACGACAAAGTTTAATTTGTTAGAACATATTTTTCAAGTCCCACTTTGTGCTATGAAAACAAACTTTCGAGCTTAAACTTTTAAACGAGCTTATATTGAGCTCGAGTCAATAAAATTGTTAATCGATCTCGAGTTATAACTCGTAAACAAGCTTATAACACTTGTATTTATGTCATAATATGTAACTCGAAATCATTAAACGAGCATCGAGTTAGAGCTCAAACACTACTTTGGAAAAATTATTCATGCAAGCTCAAGTTGATCTTCAGTTTGATATTGTTTTTCTCGAGGTGAGCTCAAACAACTTGTTCCTCGATTCAACTCAACTCATCAACACCCTTTTATGTATGCATGAAAATGGTTTTTAAGTGGAATTGCATATTTGATATTAGTTGTGGACTTGTGGTACATGTACTTTAACTTGTTATCTTATTATCACCTAATTAGTGCTACTTTAATAAATTATGTAGTAATTTGGGGACCATAACAACAAATACAAAAAAACAAGTATTTTTAAATTCATTATTGTCCTAAATAACCATTATTCACATACTTAATTATCAACGAACAATGCTTTTAGTAGGGGGACCATATTTGCATACTAGATAAATCATTTTTTTATTAAATTATAAATATAAAAAAAGAGAAACAAAACAAGAAAGAGATAGAGAGGAGAGATCGAAAAGGATAAAGCGTTAATCTTTCGCTATTCAAATTATTATGTAATGCCGAAAAAGTTTATATTCTGTAAGAAGCATGCTTAATTAATCAATTATATTAAACAATCAATTCGAGAAAACAGCCTTAAAAAGAAGATACTACGTGCATGTCTTTAAAAAACGGATCAGTTTTGTATATTTTATAAAGACCAGGGGACCCAAATAATAGGTCCCAAATCTATCTATCTACAAATGCACGGGCACAAACCCAAATTTATGATATTTTTGTAAGCTTATAAAGATTATATTTGAGGTGCAAAAGTATATTTGAATTAATCCTACTATATATATAGGTCCATCCATTTGTCAATCAAGTACCAATATTAACTTTGTTGACCGGGCTGAGTCTTTTAATCTTTTTTTGTTTGTTTCTGATAAAATTTAACCTCTATATATATATGTAGAGAGGGGGGTTTTCAGGGGAAAACTGTAAAAATAAAAATAAAAAACTGAGGAACATCCTAAATTTGTTGAATGAGGAGATTAGATGGTCATTATTTTAATGGCATTTTTGTAAATAACAGGATGTTGAGGGTAACTTGTATAGTTGTATAGACATCTACGCTGCATTAGAGGGTAATATTGGGAAAGAAAAAAAGGTTGTTTGCATATCCGGATTTGTAGCCATGATAATCTCTCTAGGCAATCATTCCCTTATTCAAGTGTTCATCTCCTAGAATCCCCATTTTGAAGATTTTTAGAAAACATCGGTATGTCTTAAAAGACTAGCAGGATATGTAGGGATGTAAACGAACCGAACGTTCAGCAAACTGTTTGTGAACTGTTCGGTGGAAAGTTCGTTTATTTAATAAATGAACTAACATGAACACATTTTTTTGTTCGTTTAGTTAAATGAACGAACATGAACACATTTTTTTGTTCGTTTAGTTAAATGAACGAACATGAACAATGGTCTCGTTCGTTCATTTACGTTCGTTCATTTATGTTCGTTAATGTTCGTTTATGTTCATTCATTTATGTTCGTTTATATATATAAATATATTTGTTTATATATATAAATATATTTATATATATTATGACATTAATTTGTCAAAACATTAATTAAATTAATTTTTTAAAATTCCTTTTTTATATCTCCTAAGTATATCCGTTTTTTTAATTTTGTTATGTTATTTTTTACGAACGAAATTATGAGTAACGGTGGTTGTTTTTTATTCATTTGTGTTCGTTTATGTTCATTTATTTTCATTCATTTATGTTTGTATATGTTCATTTATGTTCGTTTGTATATGTTCATTTATGTTCGTTCGTTTACGTTCGTTTATGTTCATTTATATTCGTTCGTTTACGTATGTTTAGCTCTTAATGAACGAACATAAACGAATACGAACAAAAATATTTTCTTAACGAACGAACATGAACAAAAAAAATTTGTTCGTTTACCGTTCTTGTTCGTTCGTTTGTTCGGTTAAGTTAAACGAACGAACACAAACAAGCCTCTGTTCGTGTTCGTTCGATTCGTTTACAGCCCTAAGGATATGTGTATTTTGTTCCGAGAATAATTTCTTTTAAATATTAACAAATGATATATTTACTTTATATATCGAGTTAAAAGTAAAAAAAAAAAATCTTCATCCACATCTTCTAAAATAAATTTAAATAGTATAAATACTATGTAATTCGAAGGGGAAATTGACTCAAATAGTAAAAGTAGACTAAAAATTTGGTTTTCTAACCATTTTTCTCCTGTTTTTGCACTAATGTCATTACGAGTTTACGACCACAAAATCCAGGTCCGTAATTGTGGACCTGGGTAGAAAATGTAATTTTTTCTGAAATTTTCCTAAAAAATTATCTGGGCCCACCATTGCAGATCTGGGTCCGAAAAATGTTTTTCATGTCCAAAATGATCCGATTCGATTTTTTTTCTTCGTCGTTTAGCCAGGTCCACAAGTTGTGACCTCAATATTGCGGAAGCAGTAATATTTGTGTAAAACTAAGAGAGAAATGAATAAGAGACTAAGGTCGCGTTTGGTTTGCGGGATTGGAATGATTTGGAGGGATTTGGATTTCAAATTCATTCCAATCATGTGTTTGGTTTGCAATAATGGATTTCGTTGACCGGATTTGAAATCCCTTGACCATTTTAAAATCCCTTACCTGATGGATTTCAAATCTTTTGCTATGGGTCTGGATTTGAAATCCAAATCCTGATGGATTCTAAAGCCTGATGGATTTCAAATCCTTAACCAAACACATGAAGGGATTCCAAATCCCCCCAAATCTAAATCCCCCCAAATCTAAATCCCTCCAAATCCAAATCCTTACTTGAAATCCAATCCATTCCCGCAAACCAAACGAGCCCTAAGGGGGTATTTGGTTGGGGGTATTGAGGGGTTGGGAATGGGAATGATATTGAAAAGTGTTGTTTGGTTTAATACATTATAATGGATTCATTACCTTAAACCATTAATTTCCATACCCATACCGACAAGTTAATCAGGTGTCGAGACTACTCCGAAATTGGAGACTTCTCCGGCAACACTGTCCCCTACGATGACGGCGGGGATGGGAGGAGAGGTGTAAGGTATCGTAGGCGATGATGGGAGGAGGATGAAGTGAGAATGACGATGATGGGAGGAGAGGTGTAAGGTATCGTAGGTGGTGGGTCATGCGTGGGGTTTATCAAACACTTCCCGAAGACCTGCAACTTCGTCGGAAACTCAGACGGAGATGAAAATTTTCGGTCTATTCGCAGAGGGAAAACAATGGGAATGAGAAGGGAAAGAGAGATTTTGAAAGATGATTTCTTCAAATCGATTCTTCATCTAACACCTCTTCAGATTATCTGTGTTTTAACAGTTTTGAAAAATGCAACAGGTGTGTTTTGTAAGTATTAACCAAACAACATCAATGGTGTAACACCCATAATTTGGAGACTTCCTTTAGTGATAGTTCAGGAGTCTTTTGGCTTTTGAAACGTAAAGGTGTGGGGAAATCAGATGAGATTTGCTATGGAATCATCGAGGATCGAATCAGGTGAGAAGACGCGAGAAAACCGAGAATTGGGCTGCCGCGAGTTGTGGCGCGACTTGGGGTCGCGGCACAAGTCGCGTAACTTACTGGAAGTTAGTTATGGGGAAATGGGCGACTTATGCCGCGACTTAAGGTCGCGGCATAACCCGCGTGACGCACTGGTTGAGCTAAAAGTCGATTTTTCAGCCATTAGCCTTATTTCTCTCAAACCCAAACCCTAAATTTCTTCCCTTTTCTCTCCCAAACCCCAAATGACGAACCCTTACGTATTTTGAAGGTTTTTCCCCCTCGAACCATATGATTCTTCATCATCTAGCTAGTAGAATCTTGAACCATAAAACCTCCATCTTCATCTTCCTCATCAAGTTCAACGTTTGGGAGCTCGGGTGGAAGAGTTGGAATGGGTGCCTTCGGAAAGTCTCATCATCCATAGTGGTAAGATTTCTTGAAATAAAGTTATAAACGCTCCATTGGTGGTTTCTTAAGTGTTTGGTTTCTTAAATCTAGTATTTGATGATTTTGGAGAAACTAGAGTTTTGATCTAGTTGGAGATTTTAGTAAATATTGTTTGGGGAATGTTTCTAAATGGTTTGGTATGTATGGATCTAGATTTTGGAAGCTTTCGGCTTGAGGATTCAAGTGCCCTTCAAAGGAGCTCGTTGGGTAAAACCTAGATTTAGTCTAAATCTAGCAAGGTGAGTTCAAGTTGATTTGTTAAAACGGTGTTGTTGATCCCAGTTATGATGTTCTTTAACTTGTTTTAACCTTATACTACACACAGATTGATTAAATAGAGTGCGGAAGCGTTTAAGATGTGTAGAAAAGATTGAACATACAAGGTAGTAAACACACACGTAATTAATGAACAGGAAGTAAAGTATTATAAGAAGGTTACTCAAAGAACTGTTTCATTGATTACTGAAGAACACCAAGAACACGCACTGGTATGTGCAAATATGCTCAAGGATTATACAGACTGCTATTTTTTGTGTGTGCTCGTATTTTTCAATTTTTCTAAACTCTAAGGTGTTGCTCCCTTAATATACAAGAAGGATGCACCCCTTAGTACAAGACAAAAATTGACATTCCACATAAGGAATGCCACCTGTAAAGTAAACATCGTGGGACACCCATTACTTTGATCTTGAGGATCTTCGTACAGCAGGCCTCACGTGTTCTGCACGTGGTCTTGTCTGGAACAGTCTTGCCACTCCAACACTGATCTTCAGAGTTAGCCCTCACAGAGGCTCTGTGAGTGATCACAGAGGCTCTGTGATCTGAGAATTATCTGAGCTTTGCATCTTCTACGGAGTGGCCTCTGAGCTTTGCATCTTCTGTGGTGACTTGGCAGACTACAGAAGTTTCTACATTTAGCCTATTTTTCAACACTTTCAATCTTGGTAAATGGAGCTAACAATCTCCCCCTAAGTGATGAAAAATAAAATTTTGACTTTTGAGGTGTTGGCTAAGCTAGAAACAAAAAGAGGAGAAAGGAACTCAACCTCTGAAAAACGATATTCATTCATAAAGGAGAAATGCCAAAAGGCAATTACATTAAGCATCAAAATACATGAATGAACAACAAAAGATTACAGAAGTCATTGGGGAAAATCATTTATCGGGTTGGTAATGCTTTCAGCTAGAGTTCTCTTCATCGATAGAATAAGTTCCCTGTACTTCAGTTGAGCATCAATCTGTCCGATCATTGTCTCTGCAGGTCCCACTTGTACAGTCTCTGTGCCCTTCTTCCTCAGAATCGTGTTCTTTATCTTTAGCAGAGTGTTGTTCGAGTACTTGTGACTTTGATTTGGCTTGTACATCTTCTTAAGCCCATCATCGTCTTTGTAGATGAACCCGAACTCAGGCTCTGTGATTAAGGAGTTGGAAGGAACGTTTTCGATTTCAGGGAATTGGTCATGCGGCTTGGTGATCGATAGTTTCTCGACTCCGAGTTGTAGAGCAACCTCGAAATCCATTTTGCTGTGATATTTTACATGTTCGCGCATCACCTCCTTGATCCTGCCATTTGCTATCATGTACTCCTTTCGCTTTTCAAGTCTTTGCTCTGTGAAGGCATGTAGTTGAGGAAGATCGTAGGCGCAGAGGTTCTTTAGGTCTGTATCTGTGAACGTGTACTGCTTCCCATCTTTTCTCTCAACTAAGTACTTGGCATACATGATTGACTTGTTGGCGAAGGAGTGCAGAGAGATCCTCATTACAGTCTTTATATTTTCTGTGGAGAACACTTCATTTCTTTCTTGTGCAGTTTGCTCAAAACGTCTTCTGATGTCCTCTTTGATTAGGGGATGCAAGTTCGGTGCTAAGAAGACAGCCTCGGGCTCTGCGCTGTAAAGATAGGTGTGAATGTTCTCTTGGAACTTGAATTCTTTTGGTAGAGGCCTTGGGATAGGAATTCTCATGGCGTCCATTGATTTAACAATCTTTTTCACTCTGTCCTCTTGATGTTTCTTCTCTGAGGGCTGTTCTGAGGGCTTTTTCTTGTCAGGTTTAGAGATGTTTTGATCTTTGTTCCATGGAGAGGTCTCTGAAGTATCTGCAGCGTTTACTGGATCAAGGCTTTGAAACTGTACAGCGGGTGTGGGTGTAGTGGGCATGAGTTCAGGACTTGAAGGTTCTACAAACTTTGTGAGTCCTTCTGCGATCTGTTCAGAGCCCACACTTACCTTTCCCTTTAGTGACACTGCAGAGGTTGTTCCTTGGACAATTTGAGAAGTCGGTATTGGGTCCTCAAAGGCATAGGGCATGAGGTTATGTGTTTTGTGTGCCTCTGAAGATGTTCTTTGTAGAGGTAGGGCTTGAAGAGGAGTGGCAGAGATGACAACAACAGAAGTTTTTGTTCTTGACGCTTTCTCCCCCTCATGATGGCCAGGGCCAGAGGCATCTGGGTCCTGATCATCATGGTGAGCCCTCTTCTGTGAGGCCTCCCCTTGGCAAGTGGCAGGGGCCTTTCTCTTCTTCCTCTTGCAGAGGTGTTTATCAACATGTTTGGTAATCTTCTGTACAGCGTCCCCTGCAGCCAATGACAGCTCGTTGATCTCCAAATCAGATTTGAAACGAAACGTGGCTACGGTTTTCTTCAAATCGGCTGCCACTTTCTTGCCTTGTTCAGTGAAGTCAGATCGAAGGAGGTTGAGGTTACCCAGAAACTGATTTCCCATTGTTTTGAGGTCTGCTTTCGTTGCAAAGGCAGAGAGGGCAGGTGCAGAGGTTGATGCCGGGACCATAACACTGCGAGTTATGTCCTTTATTTCTTCTCAGAGCTTGGTCATTTCTGTCACTCCGGACTGAACTCCTTGTGTAGCATACTTTGGGAACTCTGGTCGCACAGGTTGTTCGGAGGATGGTTTTACCACAAGCTTGAAGGTCAGCTCTGGTCGCGCAGGTTGTTCGGAGGGCATGCAGAGCTTCAGTATTGGCTTTCAGGGTCTCTACAAGAGTTTGAGAGTTGGCTTGGGACTCTCTGGGGATAGAGCTTTGCAACTCGTTAAGTTTTGTGAGCACCATGTCAGCAAAGGCTTTAAACTCGCCCTTTGTGACAAAAGTGTCAGCGGTAACCTCTGGAACAACACATGTTCCAGATTTAGCCAACGAGTCTTTGGCACCCGTAGAGGAAGCATCTATGGAAGTTCTGTCAACATGTTCTTTGGGAGAGGGTTCAGAGACTCCCTTAAGATCTATGTTGAATGGATCCTGTGGTTGTTCTAGAGCCACAGAATCATCGTGTTCTTTCACCACCAACTCTGAAGTGGTTTGGGTGTCACTCTTGTGTGTGACAGAGGTAACAAATACCTCTGTGTGTGGAAGAGATGTGTCCTGGGGCGAATGGACACTCAGAGCAACACTCTCACCCTTTTGAGAGGGTGAGGTGGGTTTGGTTTCCCCGAATGGTGGTACAGAGGAGGAAGGAATATCCTTTGTCCGGTCGGCTGGGGTTTGGTTCGGACTGTGCGGTCCTGTTTCAATACCCCTTTGCATTAGAACTGCAGGGGTAGAGATGTGGGTTGCACTGGTAGTTGGGTTTGGTTGTGTGCCAATGGCATCTTTTCCTCCTATCTCCTCCAAATATTTTTCACCCTCATCTTCAGAGCTTGAAAGCCCCGTGACATCTTGTACCTCAATGTTCGCGGTTTCACCCAATCCCATAGAGTGCTACTGTTGAATTTCCATTGCTATGTCCATTGCGACATGAAGAGGGTTGGGTGATTTTTCGTCTGAGCTTTCAATGACCACCTTTCTCCTTCTCCTCTGCAGAGGTTGTTCGGACTCTGCAGGTTCATTCACGTCAGGGGAAGGGACAGGTTTAGAGGTTGCTGCCTTGGTCAATTTCTTAGCCTTCTTCTTCGGCTTGACAACTTATGTTGGGGATTTTGGAGCCTCTTCTTCTGCGACTCTCTTCTTGGGAGTTCTTTTCTTTTTATGCTTCTTTTCTCTCACATCACCTCCAGGAGTTACATTCTCTGTCCTTACTGGGATTTCCTCTGCTACTACTCTCGCTTCCTCACCTTCTTCTGTCCTAAGGTAGACTGTTATATCTCCAACTTGGAATCCTATACGTGGGGGGGTTGTAGGACTCGGTGCAGGAGTCTTGTGCCCACGAATGTAAATCTCTGCCGCTTCTTCACTTCCCAGGTATGCTAGAATGCGGGCTGGCAGAGGTCTTGCTCCAGGGTACCCACTCTTTAAGACAGTAGGCTTGTGCGACTTCAGGTCGTAAACTTTGATCAATTTGCCATCTGCGGGTAGCTTCCTTTCACCTATCAGAGCGTCTCCTAGCAGAACTGCAAAGAACCTGTTGAATACGAGGTTCTTGGGTTCTGTCCCTCGAGCTTGGTCTACTTGTTTGGCTATGACTGCGTTTCGGATCTCTCTGAAGATAAGGGTTGCATAGTCCAGAGGCAAATCATAGTACATACCATACATTATTGCGAGTATGGTATGGCTAGATTGGTCAGGACTTCCTACTTTGCACGTTAAGCAGCGATTCAGAATTGAGAAGAGAATGTTCCACAGAGGGGGGAGGTTCTGACGTCTGAAGTCAGTCCTCTTGGAAATTGGCACAGCGTATCCTATGAACTTAAGGAACTCCAGAATCTCATCGTCAGAGGGCTCGTCAGAGTATCTTTTTAGGTTCAGCTGGGTCTTGGTGGGAAGTTGGAATACTTCTGCAACTTTTCTGCGGTTTATGCCAAGGTCTAGAATCTGAGTGGTGGAGGGATGAGTGGCATAACCCATGACACAGTATCCATAGTGATCCAGTTTCTCATGCTTAGCACTCAACCAGAATTGTTGAATGTAAGTTTTTGGGATATGAGTCCTTTTTAGGGTTAGGGCAGGTGTGAGAATGTGGTTCTTCAGTATTTGAAGCAAAGGAGCAGCTTCCTCGGGGTATCCCTTGGGATCTAAAACAGCATAGTGATTGTTGGGCTTGAGATTCAATTGTCTGGAATGGTAATCATGGTGTGTGAAGGAGAGCATTCTGCTGGTGAGAACATGTTCTTGTTTAACAGAGTGGGAATCGGTCTTTTTAGCTTTAGAATGCATCGAGTGGTTTGATGCAGAAGATCCCTTGGAGTTCTTGGAAGAAGCAGAATGAGATGCCATGGAAATAGAAAAACAATCGATCCTTTGCAGAAAAGTTCTTGAGAAAAAGAAGATAGCAGGTAAAGAAAAAAATGAAGGAGAAGAGGGGTTTATTTATACAGAGAGGGTGGGTAGAAAGAATTAGCGGTAAAAGATAAATATTTGAAATCCGTCATGAGTGGTAACGGATAAGAAGCTGTTTTTGAAAAACGACGGTACAGGTTACGAACCAATAAAATATTGCCATGTCAGATGATGGCGATGCACGATCTAGGACGTGCACCACCCTATTCTCACGCACGTGGCATTTGCTATTGTCACATGACAGTGACGTTCAATAAATAACCCGCAGCAAATGACCTGAATTTTAAGTGATGGGAATGACAGAAGCTCTGAGGATAAGAGGCTTCTGAGGTCATAGGCAAGATTGTGATTAACAGAGCATTTTAAGAGGGAGGAAAGTACGATGAAATGATCGAGTTCTTTTTAAAGTGCATTTGGTCGAACATCCTCAGTGACAGATCGCAGAGGCTCTGCGGTTGACCTCAGAGGTTCTGAGACCAAAAATTTCCTTTTTAGGAAAGATTTTCAAAGATTTGATCATTTCAAAGTTTTGACAGAAAGGAGGGTACAAAGTGGGATTTTTCTGAGTACAAAGTGCTCGAGAAAGAGTTTTGACCCTTGGTTAGAAGGACTAACCTCACTCTGTAGTCTATGTTGCGCAGACTGTCTTGCTCCTCCTTGATATCGGGCCTGTCTTGCTCCCCCTTCAACTATGCTTGGATCACATAATTATAAGATTTGCACAAGACATAGATTCACAGAAAAGAATACATAATAAATAAAGCAGAAGAGACTATTTACAAACAGGGAATTTGTTCGAGGTAAATATGTACAACAGAGGTTCTGTGCAAGGGTACAGAGGCTCTGTGGTTAACTCATGTTGAGCATACCAATCTTGCCAACTAGAAAAGTGAATCTTTTCTCATCCAATGCCTTCGTGAAAAGGTCGGCAAGCTGGTAGTCTGTGGGCACAAAGTACATTTCTATTGTTCCATGCTCCACATGATGTTTCAGAACGTGATACCTGATATCGATATGCTTGGTCTTAGAGTGCTGCACGGGATTGGCGGAGATCGCAATGGCACTTTTGGAGTCACAGAGGATGGGGATTTTTTCGATATCAAATCCATAGTCTCTAAGTTGGGTCCTCATCCACAGAACTTGGGAACAACAACTGGCAGCAGCAACATATTCTGCTTCTGCTTAGAGGTTGAGACACAATTCTGCTTCTTGGAAGTCCAACTTACAAGTTTCCCTCCAAGGAATTGGCAACTCCCAAAGGTACTTTTTCTGTCGAGCTTGCATCCTCCATAGTCTGAATCTGTATAAGCCATGAGATCAAAGCCAGAGTTCTCCGGATACCAGAGGCCAAGATTCTTGGTCCCTTTTAGGTATCTGAAGATCCTCTTGACAGCATAAAGATGAGATTCTTTGGGGTTAGCTTGAAATCTTGCACAGAGACATGTGGCAAACATTATATCAGGTCTACTCGCGGTTAAGTACAACAGAGATCCTATCATCCCTCTGTAGAGTTTGCACTCCACAGATTTACCCTCTGGATCTGCATGGAGCTTGGATCCAGTGACCATAGGAGTTTTCATTGGTGAAGAGTCAGAGAGCTTGTATTTTTCAAGTATGTCAGAGACATATTTTGATTGGTTTATGAAAATACCCTCTGTGGTTTGTTTGACTTGCAATCCTAAGAAGAATGTAAGTTCTCCCATCATGCTCATCTCAAACTCACTTTTCATCAATGACTCGAACTTTTTGCAATATAAATCATTTGTAGACCCAAAAATAATGTCATCGACATAAATTTGTACAAGTAGAATCTCACCTTTTCTATTCTTATAAAATAAAGTCGTATCAGTTGTACCTCTTTCGAAACCGTTTGCAAGGAGGAAGTTTGAAAGTCTGTCGTACCATGCTCTGGGGGCTTGTTTCAGTCCATACAGAGCCTTGTCCAGAAAATAGACATGATTTAGGTACTTAGAGCTCTCAAATCCTGGTGGTTGTTGGACATATACTTCTTCTTGAATCTGTCCATTCAGAAAGGCTGACTTGACATCCATTTGATATACCTTGAAACCTCTGTGGGCTGCGAAGGCAAGAAAGATTCTTATTGCTTCGAGTCGTGCCACAGGAGCAAAGGTTTCTTCATAGTCAATCCCTTCTTCTTGACAATATCCCTTGGCCACCAGTCTTGCTTTGTTTCTGACCACCACACCGTCTTCATCCTTTTTATTTCTGAAGACCCATTTGGTTCCTATAGCCGTTTTGCCTTTTGGCAGAGGCACTAGGGTCCATACTTCGTTCCTCTCAAACTACAGAAGCTCCTCTTGCCTAGCTTCTACCCAGTTTGGGTCTTCAAGGGCTTCAGATATCTTTTTAGGTTCGATGATACTTACAAAATTTGTATAGTAACAAAAATTTGCAGTACTTGATCGAGTTTGAACCTTGTCAGATGGGTCACCTATTACTTGGCTCTGTGGATGACTTCTGGTCCATTTGATCATTCGAGGCAGGTGATCATTTGAAACTTCTGTGGTTAGATCAAGAGCATGTTCATTTTGATTTCGATCATTCTCTGTTGAGAGGAATTGATCATTCGTACTTGCCACAGGACTTGGTTGTTCATCATGAACTAAGGTAGAGATCTATGCGGATCCTTGATCTGGTGTTGACCCTTCAGAGAGATTTTGAATATGATCATGATTTTGACTGAGCTTGGGGCCTTGATTCGCATTGTCCTCTGAGTTCTCCCCCTCGATGGTTGCACCTGCAGCATTAATGGAAGAGGGTGAAGCATTGCTAGGACCAGTTAGAGAAGTACCTGTTTGGTCCTCAGAGGGTTCGGCTTCAGAGGCTCTGCGGTCACTTTCAGAGGGTCCATCATCATTGAACATCTCTTCAAACAGATGATGAAGATCATTTGTTCTTGATGATCCACCAGAATCTTCATCTTGAAGTTTGAGTCCTGAGTTGATTTGCTCAGAAGTCGCCTGAAAAGAGTCATCAAATGAAACATTAATACTTTCAAGTATATGTTTGGATTTGAGTACATAGACTCTGTATGCCTTGGAGTTGGATGAATAGCCAACAAATTTGGCTTCATCGGCTTTGGGACTGAATTTCCCTATTTGTTCTCTGTCGTTCAGCACAAAGCATCTGCAGCCGAAGACATGGAAGTACTTGATGTTCGGCTTCCTCTGGTGCAGTAAGTGGTATGGTGTTTTTGCATGCCTCTTCACTATCAAAGATCGATTTTGGGTGAAGCATGCGGTTGAAATGGCTTCTGCCCAGAAAGAAATAGAGAGCCCTGAAGCAGTTAGCATAGTTCTTGCGGCTTCCACTAGTGTTCTATTCTTTCGTTCAACAACACCGTTTTGTTGTGGAGTCCTTGCAGCAGAGAAGTTCTGTGATATGCCTTCTGTCGAAAAATAGGCTTCAATGGTTGAATTCTTAAACTCTGTCCCATTGTCACTTCGGATTCTCTGTACCCTGCAGTCATAAAGAACTTGTATTCTCTTGATAAGATTGATTAGTACTTCAGGAACATCTGATTTCTTTCGAACGAATTCAACTCAAGTATATCTAGAGAATTCATCTATGAGTACAAGGATGTACTTCTTGCCACCAAGACTTTGCACAGATATAGGACCACAGAGGTCAACATGAAGCATCTACAGAGGTCTGGTGCAAGATATGTCAGACTTAGTTTTGTGGGCAGCCCTTTTGAGTTTGCCCATCTCACAAGCTGAGCATAGATGATCCTTGTCGAATCTAATACTTGGTAGACCACTTACTAGGTCTAGTTTCACAAGTTTGTCAAGTGTGTGAAAGTTTAGATGACAGAACCTGTTGTGCCAGAGCCAAGCCTCTTCATTCTTACTTGAGACTAAGCAGAGCTTTTCTTCTCTGTTAGTTGATTTGAAGTCCATGAGGTATAGATCACCTCGTCTTTTGGCTCGCAGAAGCTCTGTGGTGGTATCTTCCTTCAACAGAGAGCAGTACTGCCTTTTAAACATCACATCGAGTCCATTGTCACAGACTTGGCTTACACTCAGTAGGTTGTGCTTGAGGCCATCCACGTAGGCAACTCTGTTGACATCGATGTCTCCTTTGGCAATGACTTCATAGCCTTTTATTTGTCCCATTTTGTTATCTCCAAAAGTTACAGATCCTCCACCAAGTTTTTCTTTGTAAGAGGAAAGCAACCCTCTGTCGCCAGTCATGTGTCTAGAGCACCCGGAGTCTAGGTACCAAATGGGCACATGCTGTTTTTTCTGTGGACAGATTAGAGAGATTTAGGTACCCATTTCCAAATGGGTCCATTTTTTTTAGGAGGCTGTGAAGATGCCTTAGCATCTTTGGTTTTGGATTTATCCTCATTTGCAGAGGTACCAGATTGTCTCTTCTCACCCTTGAATTTTGCATTCTTGGATTTGGGGTGAGATATGAGACAAAAGGGCCTCGAGAAATGTTGATTTAAGGCATGCATAAGATCAAAACATTTACAATAGTGAACATTGGATGCAAGCTTTTTGAAAGTTTCATTAAAATTGTCAAAGGAGGGTACAAAGCAAACTTTACTACAACCCATTTTAGATTTGGGTTTCTTTTTACAGAAAGCTTTGTCTAATCTAGGTTGAGTTTTTTCAGAAACTCCTCTTGAGTGGCTCTTAGATTGTACTCTCCTTTGATCTTCTTTCCTTGCTTTCACTGCAGCAGAAGCATCAAGTTTATCAATTTTTGGCCATTTACCGTTCTGTTGCCAAGTGAATTTTTCTTGAAATTGTTTTAATGGTCTTAGAGCTTTTGAAACATGAGAGATCTTGTTCTTTTTAGATTTTTCAAGCTCAAGAGAAGTCTTTTCTTGCAAGCACATGTCCAGAAAATCAGGATAGATATGTACACCTGTGGTTTTCCTTTTGGGAAGAACTGTTCTATTAAGAATGCCAGAGGTAAGTCTATTCTTCTCTGGACCACAGGGGACTATCTCAAGTTTCACAGACCCTGTCTCATCTTCGACAGAGGACTCGAATTCTGACTCAGAGTCTGAATCGAGAAAGTCTCTGTGAATGAGATCCTGACCTTCTGTATGTGCCTTACTTTGTCCATTGGTGTCCTTTGAGGTATTTATATCTTTTGTAAAGCATGGTGTTATTTTAGGAACACTTAGACAGTTTTGAAGATCTTGCTCAAAGATTTCTTTTACTTTAGAGATAATATCAGGATGATTAAGAAAATGGTTTTCATAGGTCTTTCTCAAGTCATTTTCCAGAAATCTTTTGAAAAGTTTTTCTTCCACAGAGGTCGTAACAAACTTTGGAGCTTCAGAGGACAATTTCTTTTCAGGAGTCATCATGCATACGAAATCCATTTGAGTTTGTGTTTCTGGATGACCAAATCTGAAGACCCCTATCTATTTTTGAGAAAGATATTTCTTTGGTATAGATTTTCTTTTTGATGAAAGTGTAGATGGCAAATCATTGTTTTCATACCATACACTTGCCATCTGTAGAGGTTTCCTCAGATGTGGTCCTTCAGAGGTTCTGCGACTCTTAAATGTGGATAAAAGGTTTGGAAGACTTGGTTTTAAAAATTGTCTAGGGCAGAAGATGTTTGATAAAGATTTGTTTCTTTTATTTCCTGTGTAAGGGTCAATGTCCTCGAACCCTAATCCTCTTCTGCCGATCTGGGTGTTTACCTTTTCATGAACCTTTTGAGCATCCTAATACCTCTTAATTTGGAGATCTCTGTCGAATAGATCTTGATGAAGAACTTCTCTTTCTTTTTGAAAAAAGTTTTTCAAAGAAATGGCATTTAAGCGATCACTCTCACATTTCTTTAGCTCTTTGACCTTATCTTTCAAAGCTTTGTCAAGATTTGTGATTTTCTCCTTGAAACCCTTTTTTGTTGAAATATGCTCAGAGGTAAGAGATTTGTTTTCAAGGTAAAGCTTGTCCTTCTCCTCTGTGAGAAGCCTAGTTTCTCTTTCAAAGAAGGCAAGCTTTTTCTCAAGATCCGAGCATGTATTTTTATAAGCTTGAAGATCATTTTGTATTTCAAGAAGCTTGTTTTCAAAGTCCGAGTTACAAGAATTAGAAGTGGATACCTCACTCTCGTTGTCAGAAGAGTGGACTTCTGCCATTCCACAGAAAAGTGCGTTGTCTTCTTCATCAGAGGATTCATCAGTTACAAGGTTCTATTGTTCTGCCATTAGGGATCTCTGAGTGTAGTACTCTGCTTTCTTTTTATAGAAAGCAGCGTCTCTTGTGGGTTTCCCTTTGTTGGCAGAAGACCTACACTCTGCTGCAAAGTGGCCTGGTTTCCCGCATTTGAAGCAGCCTTCAGTTTGCTTTGGGAATTTGACACCACCTCTGCCGTCTGACCTCTGTCCACTCCTCTCTTCTTGCCTTGGCTCCTCAGAATTTTCTCTTTCATGTCTTCTTGCCTCACCATATCCTCTGCTTCTGTCATCTCTTTCTTCTCTCCCTCTGTACTCCGGCTTCTTGAGACCACGATTGAATTGTCGGGTCATAAGTGCAAGTGTTTTGGCCAGAGTAGCCATGTCAATCTCCTCCTTAGAATCTTCTTCACTTTCACTCTCTGCTACAAGTACCTTCTTCTTCTTCCTCTGTGCCTCCTCAGCTGCCTTTTCCTTCTTTCCCTTGTCTTTGCCTTCTGAGGCACTTCCTACAAGAGCTAGAGGACCTCCGACAGGGGTTGTTAGTTTGGAAATTCTGTTCTCTTGGCTAATCAGTGTTCCAAAGAGATCAGATATGGACCAAACATCAAGATCCAATGTGGCTTGCATGGACATGGTTAGATGAAGTCATTCATCATTCAGGCTCTGTAGAAATCTGACATTGTTTTCTTCAGAGGTTCTGTGGATGCCATACCTCTTACACTTGTTTATCAAAGAATTGTATCTATTGTAAGTGCTTTGAATGGATTCACCCGGCAGATCTTTGAATGCAAAATACACATTTATGCACAAGGACCTATTGTTCTTGAGGGTTTTGGCACCTCCCTCAAGTTGTTTCTCTAGCTCTAACCATAGGTCCTTTGAAGTTTCACATGAGTCAAGAGATTGAAAGATATCGTTTGGGATAGCCATTATGATTAGTCTTTTGGCTTTCTTTGCAAGCTCATGTTGTGTCTTTTCTTCTTCACTCCATTCAAGGACAGGTTTGGGGTGTTGATATTCAGGGATTTCAGGAGTATTGGCAGTGGCAGGAACACGAGGAACAGTTGTCATTGGGATGAAAGGAGGATTGTGAAGAAACTCAACCAGACCTGGATCCACACCTTCAAGGAAGTGTATCATCCTGATTTTCCATTGAGGGTACTCATCTCTAATGAGAGTAAGGGGCTTTGATTGAGAGCCAGCACTAAAATAGTTAACAGCGTTTGCCATGATGGTTTTAGGGAGAAAAACAGAGTATGATATGAACTAGGGAGAGTATGAACAGATGACCAACCAACTAGCTTTGAATCTGTCTTTTAGTGAAGATGCACACTTGTACCTGTTTCTATACCAAACAGGTTGATATAGATTCAGAAAACAGAGTGTGACTGTGAATGGAGTTTGGGACAAAGAACAGACTCAAACTACTACCTTGAATACTGGAAACAACTATAGAACATGATCCTTTGATATTGAAAATCAAAGTCTGCTCTGATACCAATTGTTGATCCCAGTTATGATGTTCTTTAACTTGTTTTAACCTTATACTACACACAGATTGATTAAATAGAGTGTGGAAGCGTTTAAGATGTGTAGAAAAGATTGAACATACAAGGTAGTAAACACACACGTAATTAATGAACAGGAAGTAAAGTATTATAAGAAGGTTACTCAAAGAACTGTTTCATTGATTACTGAAGAACACCAAGAACACGCACTGGTATGTGCAAATATGCTCAAGAATTATACAGACTGCTATTTTTTGTGTGTGCTCGTATTTTTCACTTTTTCTAAACTCTAAGGTGGTGCTCCCTTAATATACAAGAAGGATGCACCCCTTAGTACAAGACAAAAATTGACATTCCACATAAGGAATGCCACCTGTAAAGTAAACATCGTGGGACGCCCATTACTTTGATCTTGAGGATCTTCGTACAGCAGGCCTCACGTGTTCTGCACGTGGTCTTGTCTGGAACAGTCTTGCCACTCCAACACTGATCTCCAGAGGTTAGCCCTCACAGAGGCTCTGTGAGTGATCACAGAGGCTCTGTGATCTGAGAATTATCTGAGCTTTGCATCTTCTGCGGAGTGGCCTCTAAGCTTTGCATCTTCTGTGGTGACTTGGCAGACTACAAAAGTTTCTACACTTAGCCTATTTTTCAACACTTTCAATCTTGGTAAATGGAGCTAACAACGGTGTACATGCCAAAATGTGTATTTTGAAGTAAAAATATGTTTTACTTGGTTATTTATCAATGTGTGAGTATTTGATAAGTTTTCATATTTGGTAAACTTGGGTTGTGTTAACCTCTTAAAATACTTATATTGGGTTTTGAATATTTCAACAACTAAATAGCATGATTTACGTATTCCTGGTGATTTTGTACAAGTAAGATCTATTTTATGATCTATGCATCTTTGATGATATTGTACAAACGGAGTCTGTTCACGTTATATCCATTTGGTATATTTGCATTCATAAACCCTTTGGAAAATCTTTAGTCCCATCTCGTGTGGAGTTTTGGGTTAATCTCGTCTTTGAGACATGTGTCTTCATAAACGTTGTTTAAAGACATTTCATTATTTGGGGGACCGATAATTATTGGTCAAATGGATTTTGATCATTTTAGCTCGACGTTGGCTTAAAAGAGTTTTGAGGACATTTGTCCGGTTTTAATGGCTCGATGTAGAGTCCAATTCACGATTTACATCTAAATGCATTTTATTGCATATTTATAATAATTACAGGCTAGAGTGCTTTAGTCATTCATGAGTAGTCGTGTATTTTTAGACTGTGTTGCATTGGATCCATAGGCACATAAGTCAGTCTTATTTGATGGTCAATTGGGTGGTACGGGGTTGGACTCCGGGACTCATGTTTTATGACCAAACTTGACAAGTAGGCACTAGGAGGAGGTAGTCTTGGGCGCCACTGTGTGGGTGTGTGCCTAGATCTCCGCCGTCGGGGAATTTCCTTTAGTTGTAGTCCCCGGGTGTGCCGGGCCTTTCGAGTGTCTTTATGGCATCAAGGTACCTCGTCTCTTTGGGTGAAACTTGTCAAGGATTCGTAGGGACACTTTGACTTTCATGCCGTTAGGTGTCATGCGATGAACGTTGGTTGAGTGGCATACTTTTGTGTTCCTCCGCTCTCCACGGATACGGGTATCCCCCGTTGTCGGCCCGATGTATTTTGGATATTTAATTGTCCATGTTTTGATGTTTGGATTTCATTCCATTTTATGGTCGCGTGAGTATTAAGTTTCAGTTCCATGTTTTAATGGCGTATCATATTTATATGGATTGTTTTCCGTTATTTAAAGGTCGAGTATTATGTTCCACCCGAGTTTGGGTGTTTTGGGATAAGAAGTATTATTTACATCTTCACAAATGTGAGTGTCGAACTATGACCCCGTTTTGGGTGAGTTACGGGTTTCATCGTTTTATAAGAAATGCATGTTTGGGAGCATTGCCTTTTAAAAGTGTATATTATGGGAAAATGTGTCGTTTCCATTTTGAAGTATAATATTTCGAAGGATCTTGCTTTAAAACTGAATTCCCTTCTTTTAAAGATATATTCATTCATGTTAAAACTCTTGAGCTCACTAGGCGTTAAGTCTAACCTTTTTATTTGTCGGCATGTGCATCAGGTTCCAGTTAGGGGTTCGGACTCTAGTAGCCTCATGAAGAGTTGAGTCTTAGCTTTATGCAAGAGTAAGTTGTTGATGAAGTCTTCCGCAGGTTGGAGATAGTAATTGTTATTAAGTTTAGTAGCACCCGTCCTTTTCATAGATTGTATGTATAGGATGATTGTGTGTATTGAGGTTAATTCTTAAATTGTGTCTGTAGTCAAAGTAATTATTGATGTATTTAGAAAAATTTTAATAAGTTGTTATCTTCAGATTTAAGGGTGTTATAAATGGAATCCTCATTCCTACTCCTATTCTCCTATATTCCTATTCCCATTTTCATTCTCATTCCTTAAAATGAACCAACCACCCCTAATTTCTTTGTCTAGTTTAACTATTTGCGTTGGGATGCACTTATGACTGATTGAAAATAATATTTAGAGTAAATTACATGTTTGATCCTTGTATTTTATAAAACAATTATGGATCAGGTTTTCGTAACACATTGATTACGAAAATGGTCACCATGATATGTTTTTTTAGTGGGTGTCTTTCCATACTTTCGTTGAAAACTTATGTTAGAACGAGGACACTTTATTTTGTTAAGGTTTTCCTTTCATTTTCTTAGAGTAAATTGCAAATTTCGTCCATGTGGTTAATGAAAATTTTAGATCGAGTCCCTCAAACAAAATAATTACAAGTATAATCATCATGGTTTCACTTTTGTTTTGGATTGAGTCCCTTTGTTCTAACTCTACTAACCAATCTCCACTAAGTCAAGGATACTATTGTATTTTTACTTTTTTTTCTGTTAAAACATAAAAAATAATATTGTACAGATAACATTTAATCATTGTCCTTGTTTATCGTCCCTTACCTCCTGCTCTCCTCCATCTCCTATAACACATTCATCTCCAGTCCACCATTTACCGAAACCGAACAGATGAAGCTTCTCTCTCTCTCTCAAGCCGTTTTTTTTTTTTTAAAAGAATGGTTTCGATCCAGATCCAGGTAGTTTAAATATGCTTTTTTTTCTTAAAAAATAGGCTCTGTACTTGGCGAGTTTGAGCAACAATGAAATGAGTTTCAAAAATGGGTTCCAAATTTGATAGGAGGATGGTTTTGAGCAACAATGGCTTCCATATTTGACCGAAAAATGAGTTGCATATTTGACGGGAGTTGGGTTTTGAGGGATGATAGGCTCCAAATTTGACCGGGAAATGGGTTATAGAATCGACCTTTGGATGGATTTTGAGCAATGATGGGTTCCAAATTTGAACGGAAAATGGTTTGCATATATGACCGAAGTTGGGTGAGGGGCGATAGGCTCCAAATTTGACCGGGAAATAGGTTACAGAATCGACCTTAGGATGGATTTTGAGCAACGATGGGTTCCAAATTTGAACAGAAAATGGGTTTTGAGCAACGATGCTTCCAGATTTGACGAATTATGGGTACCAGATTTACCGGAGAAGGGATTATGAGCAACGAGATTCCAGTTTTGACCCGATAATGGATTTCAAACATGGGTTTTTAGCAACAAAAAGATTCTAATGTATTGTTCTGTGTTTCAAACATGAAGCCTCGACAATTAGAGTAAACCCAAATTGACAGATCTGAGTTATTATAAAAAAAAGTTGTTTTTAAAGGAAAACTAAAAAGACAATATTGCCCCTGATTTAACGGAGCAAACTGTTAGTGGAGTTAGGGAAGGGACCCAATCCAAAACAAAAGTGAAACCACGGTGACCGTGGCTCCAATTAATTCGTTTAGGGGACCCAATCCAAAATTATCATATAACCAGAGGGACCAAATTTGTAATTTACTCATTTTCTTATTTAATATATAGTCACATTGTTTTATTAACCATCTGATTAGTATAAATTATGTTAACCAAGGTATTTTCGTCTTTTTCATATATTGGTACCACATTCCTAAATTATCTCATTCACTTAATAATCACATTCCTTAATTATCTTATTCACTAATTATCACACTCTTTAATTATCTTATTTTACTTAAGTTTTCATCCACTTACTATTTTGAATTAAAATCATTGTTTCACTTATTAATTTTAAATAAAAATCATTATTTAATCCAACTTTTTGGTTCAATTTATGAATTTTGTTTAAACTTTCTTAATAATTATCTCATTCACTTTTTAGTTTCACCTATAAACTTTGGTAAAAGAAACTGGAACAACTAAAGTTCATACACGAAACAAGATTACTTTAAACAAAAATCAGTGTTTCTCCTATGAACTTTGGTAAAAAAATTTAAATCAATATGAACTTTAAACAAACACCATATAATCACAACAGAAACAACCTTTTGGGTTTCTAAATCAAATTCATTATCACTTCGTGATACAAAATCAATACAAATCAAAACCCTTTGAATTCAAACAAAAATTGAATGCAAATCAAAAACTTAAATAGAATTCATTAAAAATTTGAATCTTTAAGCAATAAAATAAACCCTAATCTAGATCTGTTCACTCACATTCAAGCATCCATGGAAACATGCTTGTCTTGAGTCCCCCATCTCCCAGACCCATAAGGAAAGTCGAAATCGATAGAAACATGATTCTCCTAAGTCGTCATTGCTTAGATCTCAAATGCTTTTGTTACCTCGCTATCACCACTAAAAGACTAAAAATATATGAAAAATTAATAAATAAATAAATTCATTATATACCGTGGATATGTGGCTTGATGACCACCACCGGTGCCAACTACCACCATCTTTGGCTTTTTCCCACTTTTCGTCTTGACGAACCTTACCATCTACCCCCATTCACCTTTGCTTCTTCTAAAATAGAAACCACACATAAGGGCGGCCAATCTCATGTGAGATATTGCAAAATTTTAGGAATAAATGAGGTGATGATAATCTTCTAAAAATAAAATACAATTTCTTTCAATATTGACCTTCATTTAATTCCATGAATTTCTTTCCTTTTTCCTCATTTTATAACCTTCAGTTTAACCATAACCGTTGATCAAAAAAATGAGCGTCTCATTTTAGTTTGTAAAGTTAGTACTAATTAGTACTCATTCATTTAGTTTGGATTCCGGTGAGAAGTTGAGTTAACGTGAGAAGTGGTTATCAACCGTTGAATACACATTAGGATGAGATGCACCGAGATAAGATGCATCGAGATCCACTGGATCAATCCCCGTATTAAGCGCGATTCATGGGTAGTGAGCTTGAGATTAAAAGTGATCAAGTGGATCCACTTCTCACGTTAATTCAACTTCTCACACGATCTTTCGCCTCATTTTGCTAACCAACTAATTACTATTAGCTTTACAAACCAAGATTAGCCAATTACATTGCTTCAAATCTTCCCTTTTTTTTCATGTGATGGTTTATCATTAAGGGTAGTTTTCTATTTATAGATTTTTTTTTAAAAAAATTCGGTATTTTAATTTTTAGGTGGTTACAAAATCTAATCCTTGTTTTTATGACATCTAAATATGGATTATATTTGATTTTTGTATGAACAATTCATGAATCGATATTATTATTGTTTTAGATTGTATGCAGAACCTGTGTTGATGAACATTAAAAAGTAATGAAGATGAAGAACTCTTGAAAGAATATTATTTTTTAGATTGTATTAAGAATTAAGAAACATGATGTGATTGTATGTGTTCATAAGTGAATCAAATATTGTTCATAAGTGTTCAAAACCATGTTCACAAATGAATTAGATCATGTTCATTAGTGAATTAGAAGGGCCCACATGTGAATCAATATATGTTCCCGAGTGGAGCAGAATATATGCATAAGTGTTTATAACCTTATGCATAAATAAAATTAGTACCATCGTTCTCATATGTGCAGTTTCCTAAATCGGTGGAGAAATTTCAAGGGTGTGGAACAGTATCCTAAATCGATCGGTGGTATTGATAACCTTACAATTTTGCCCTTGATTCACCTACGTTATTGATAAAGGAGGTGCGTTCAATGTTCAAAATATTACAAATAAATGGTTGAGAATGGTTATTCATGGCCTTTCCCAGCAATTTAGGGGTTGTCATGGTTCCGACAGAGGAATGAAATAATAATGAAAATGAAAATGATATAGAATGAAATGGGGATGAATTTTCATTTCCCCGGAATAAAATTTTGGGCTCGTGGGATAATGGGTCCATTATATTATTTAAAACCAAACGGGTTCTTTTATATTCAATCTCATTAATGATGTTTAATACCTCTAATCAAACTTCCCCTTGTACTATTTGTGTTTAGGGATGTAAACGAACCGAACGAACAGGAACGGAGGCTTGTTCGTGTTCGTTCGTTTAACTTAACCAAACAAACGAACACGAACGGTAAACGAACGAAATTTTTTGTGTTCATGTTCGTTCGTTAAGAAAATATGTTTGTTCGTGTTCGTTTATGTTCGTTCATTAAGAGCTAAACGAACGTAAACGAACGAATATAAATGAACATAAACGAACGAACATAAATGAACAATATACGAACGTAAACGAACGAACATAAATGAACATAAACGAACACAAATGAATAAAAAACAACCACCGTTACTCATCATTTCATTCGTAAAAAATAACATAACAAAATAAAAAAACGGATAAACTTAGGAGGTATAAAAAAAATTCTAAAAAATTAATTTAATTAATGCTTTGACACGTTAATGTCATAATATATATAAATATATTTATATATATTAACAAATATAAACGAACGTAAACGAACATAAATGAACGAACGAGACCATTGTTCATGTTCGTTCATTTAACTAAACGTAAATGAACGAACGCCGAACAGTTCACGAACGGTTCGCTGAACGTTCGGTTCGTTTATAGCCCTATTTGTGTTATGGGTTTAAAATTTTGATTTGGGGTCTTGGTATTTTAACATTTTCATTTGTGTAATGGGTTTAACATTTTGAGTTAGGGTCTCGATATTTTGTATCACATAGTTTTTGGGCGCAACGCTATTTATGTTCTTGAAAATCTTTTACGGTGTGTCTTTGATATTTTGATGCGTAACAGAAGTTGTTAAAGATGGTTCTTAAAACACCACCAGTGTGGTGGCCATATGGGAAGAAGGAAAGGACACATGAGTGTTTTGAGTGGATACCTTAGAAATATATATATATATATATTTAATGGAAATTTTTTTGGTAATTTTAGTATCATCAAGCGTTTTAGTGTAATTGTGATTTATTTGAGGCAAACATACATAAGTTAGGAGGTGTGAACAACACACTTATAAATGATGCACCTATCACCTTATATCATCTTACAAATGAGGTTACAAATTGCGGGCGCAGACCCGCAGTGCCCCTAGAAAAAAAATTTGGATCTGTGTTCTAAAGACTTAAAATTTTTACTAAGTCGTAACTTTGAATCAAGGGATATAGAGATCTAGACTTGTACGTTCAGACTTGCGTTTTCAAACTTAGAAATATGATAAAGTTCTAGCTATAGTCCAGAGCCATATATGGTTGTTCTTCGATCATCTCTGGATGTTCTTCGACCATCTCTACTTGGTCTTCGACCTATCTCTGGGCGTGTATGTCCATAGATGGCTCTATCTTTGGTCGTATATTTCTAGAGTTCTGGGCCTGCTTGTCTCATAACTCATATTCGATTATAACTACCCCTTGATCTTATCCATTAACGGTTATAAACGGTTATAACTGTTAAACCGTCAATAACCATCGATCTCTCATTTAAAACGTAAAACGAGAATATGGGTATATAAGTGATGATTTTCACAGCCTTTCAAAAAAGAGAAACAAATCAAGAATTATCCCACTACGAAATTTGTGAACCCAAAGTTAATAGGGTCGAATTATTGTATTCGAAAAGTGTTCACATACACGATTCTAGAGATTATCCGGTTCTTAATCATCTCCTATACACAATCCCTAACAACAACAAAAAAAAGAATAAGATAAAAAGGCTCAAATGCATCTGAGTTAACAAACCCACTATATTAATGGAGTTGAGCCGAGAAACAAAATCCAAAACAAAATGCATACCACATATATAGATCATTTTCATATTTAATTCATTTTAGATCAATCTATAATTTTTATAAACTACAACGACCAATTATGTAATTTACTTAAATATTTAACAACGATCGAATTTCTCAAATTGTTACATAGACAAAATTATAAAAACTTGTAAACCAAAATCAACTTTATCACAATTCAATTATTTTATTGATATATCTTTATATATATAAAAGCAAAAACCAAGAGAAATGACATGACACAATGTGGATTGAGAATTTTAAAATATTGGATTGTGGTTAACTTTGGTCATCTCACATTGATAGAATAAAGCAAAAACCAAGAGAAATGACATGGCATAATGTGGATTGAAAATTTTAAAATATTGGATTGCGGTTAACTTTGGTCATCCCACATCGATAGAATAATGAAATGTTGGAACATAAAGTTGATTATAAAAAGAGAAGAATTCCAACTTTTTTTACATGACCTATGATTTGTTTTAATCCATTTTGGATTAAAGAGTTTATTTTTAGTTACAAATTTGTTGATGTTTAATATATATTATATATTGTATTACAATTATCTTTATCTTTAAATATATAAAAGCAAAAACCAAGATAAATGACATGGTACAATGTGAATTGAGAATTCTAAAATATTGGATTGTGGTTAACTTTGGCTATCCTACATTGATAGAAAGATGAAATGTTGGAACATGAAGATGATTATAAAAGGAAAAGTATGCCAACTTTTTTTACATGATTTATGATTTGTTTTAATCCATTTTGGATTAAAGAGTTGATTTTTAGTTACAAATTTATTGGTGTTGATATATATTGTATTACAACTAATAAGATACACTTATTTCATTTAATTTGTTTATTTTTTATATCTTTTTGTCTTTGTATATATAAAATGAAAAACAAGACAAAATGACATATCATGATGTGGATTAAGAAATCTAATATATATATATATATATATATATATATATATATATATATAAAAGTAAAATTACCCAAGAGAAATGACACGCCTCAAATAAGAATCATCAATATATATATATATATATATATATTTATATTTATATAAAAGAAAGAACCATAGAGAATGATATGACATTGTGAGATTTGAGTAATGTATGTACCTATAAGAAACGAGGACATTTAGATTTGATATGAGATACGAGTATTCTCAAATACTACTATATTCTGGTGGTGTTTTACACATCTCACATTGATGAGTGAATATAAGATTGGAGAATGAAGATATACATGTAGAAACACAGAGATTTAGATTTTGATAAATTAAAGGATTACTTGGCTAGATATTCTTTTTGGCCGACCCCTATTTTAGTTAAAAATACCCATTTATATAAGCAAATAAATCGATAGACAAATGTATACAAATCATCATATTTCATCAATTTATACAATATTATCAATGTTGAACCTTGATGTCTTTTTATTTTCTCACAAGTCACAAGAAGATTTAAGTATTCTCAAATCTTGAATTGTGATGTTATTTGGTTATCCCACATTGATAGAAAGAAAATAAATTTGGAAGAATGGATGAGTATGTAAAAGTTGAATGAGATGTCTTATTTGATTGTCCCACATCGACATAAAGACAATAGATTTGGAAGAAGATGTTAGTATATAAAAGTTGGATGAAATGTCTTATTTATTTATCCCACATCGGTAAAAAAAGATAGATTTGAAAGAAGAGGTTAGTATATAAAAGGTGCATGAGCTGTCTTATTTGGTTAATCCACATCAACGTAAAGATAATAAATTTGGAAGATGAGGTAAACAAAAGAAAAGGCGGATAAGATGACTTACAAGTTTAAAAGTTTGTGGCAACCTATGTGGTTGTCTCATTTTAGTCGACCTCTTTCGTTAAAAATCAAATTTTATAAAATATTAATCTTTATGTGACTTTATTTATATAAAAAAGAACAACCATAAATAATGAGATGACATTGTGAGATTTCAGTATTTTAAAATATTGCATTGTGTTGTAGTTCAATTATCCCACCTTGATGCAAGGTGCAAGATTGGAGAATGAAGATGACTGTAAGAAACAAGGGTTGATTTTGATAATCAAAATTTTAGTTGGATAAATATGTTTTACCTCAGGATTGAAATCCCATAATAAATTAGCAAAAAGTAGGATTTGGAAGAGAGGGTTGATATTGGCTGTCAACTCTCATTTTCCAAAAAAAATTATATATATATATATATATATATATATATATATATATATATACAAATTAACCACTCATTGAAACACATCAATTATTTTATATTGTATTCAATTAACTGTTAACTGACGAATTATGTTTTATATATCTTATCTCGATACATATATTTCCTGAAATAATTATCGCCACAACTGATGATGTGGCATAACCAAGTTTGAGTATTATTAAACGTTAAATTATGGTTTGGTTAAATTATCCCACATTACTATGAAGATGATAAATTTTAAAAATAGATGGTTATGTATGAGTAGAAGTTGGCTTGAAAAATTTAAAAATAGGTTTGACTAAATATATTGGTCAACAATAATTTTTCAAAAAATCTATACATCTACTTTAGGCCTTAAGTTTAAAACTTAATGTCAACATGTTTGTTAGAGTGTTTTTATTATATGTCACCTTATATATAAACTCAAGAGCATCAAACGAACTTTTGGAACGAATCAAGTTGGATATTATATTAGCGCATTACAAGTTTGAGTCATTAAAATAATAAGCAACATTTTTTAAGTTCAAACTTCAAAATTATCAAACTCAAATTTGAGCCAGACGGTGATTCCTCAAAACTTTCGTAACAACAATAATTATATGGGTGTATGACATGTTGTTTCATTCTAAATAACATAACAAAAAAGTTAATGTCAATACGTGTCAAACTCTTCGTAACAATAAAAGATTATCAATACGTGAAAATAAACCACTTATGTAAATACATTCTTCATTTTAAATTGTATCTCATTAATTATTAAACAAGAAATTATGTTCTATTTTAACTCGGTCAAGTACTTCTTTAAAAAAATTTATCGCTACCGTGCAACGCACGGGATTGCCACTAGTAAAACATAAATGTTAATCAACCAAAAATGGATAGTATTGTATTTTTTTTATATGATTACGGGTATAATTAGTTTATTGAGAGGATTATCTTTACAACTCACAATTTATTCCGAACTTTTCAACATTGTTGAAAATTATCATTTTGTAGCAATTAAGTTAATAAATAGAAAGATAAATGTATAAATATTTAATTATGTTTATTAAATTTGGTTAACTATAAAAAGTATGTATAAGTAATGTATAATTCATAAATGTAATATTATATATAGGCACTTACGACCATGTACTTCAATAAAAATATTAAATCAAATTATTGATGAAATTTCTTAATTGTTTCTTATAACACCCCAATCAACGTAGTGATATTTTTTTATTTGTCCGTACGTTGTAACCTATATGCATGGTTTTAAAAGTATCATGAACATTAGTTGCAAAAGTTATCATGGTTCTAATTGACATCAGGGACACCGTCACAAGGTTAATATGTTTATCTCTTTTGTCATTTGAATTCAAAAAATGAATAATAGTTAATAAAAATTGGTATATATTTTTTTCGTTTTATTGATTTATTGTACTTTACTACCGATTTGTTCAGCCCTGTGCAAAATCCTATGTAGCCTTATATTTTTTCTAATTATGTTATTTATTAAATATTTTATTAATAAATTCATTTATGTTAGGATATATGTGGAAGTATAAAATAATTATAAACAATCCAAATAAAATCCGAACTCATCTTTATATTGTTAAATTAATGATTATAAATCTTATATGATTAATCTGGTGCTAATAATAATAAGTTATTTAGTAAAAAAGTTAAAAGTAATTCAAATATTAAGTATAATGTATAATATGTAACACAAATAGTTTATTAGTAGTGAACATAAAAAGTCTTTCATTCGTTAGTACTGACACTACTACATTTTTTTTGAAAGAAAACAAAATCATCTTATCATGCTTTCATATTCAAGATTTGCTAGAAACTCATTTTTAATTGATATTAAACACAAAACTTATAATCTCTTTTGAAACATAGTCGATGGCTAATAAGATTCCAAAAGTTTAAAAAAAATATCAAGGAAAATATATAAATATTCAATAACGATCAAGAAAAATTATAAGTTTGATTAAATAATCAAACAAAGTTACTAGAAGAAAATCATTAAAAAATAAAATAAATGATGAAAAGTATCGTATATATGCTTATAGAATGAAATTTGTGCCTTTAAAATTGAAGAGCCTAAGAAGAAATGTTAGAAATTTATTTTGATCTGCAAAAGAAAAACGAATAAATAAACTGTATAATTTGAACTTTTGGAAGATAATCTAGAGCATTAAATCTATTATGAATATGAAGTTTTAATTTATTCATAAGCTTTAATAAGAAATTTCCTACCAATAATAAAGAAAATAAATAATTGACATTATATAAAAAACAAATAAAAGAAAAATAAAGAAATAGGGAAGACAAGATTCAAAAGATATGTAAGAATCAAAATAAAGATTAATGGACTAGCTTGCTATTTTATCATCATTCGATAAACAAACAATTACGAAATAAATGAATTATTAAAAAAATATACATATAATCAAATTATCTTAAAATCACGATATTTTATATAATTAACAAATAAATAAAAGGTTGTTTTTTTGGAAAAGGAAATAAAAGGTTGTTTAAAAAATAAAGAAACGGATAAAATCATAAAAATAACCAACAAATAAATAAAAGGTTGTTTTTTTCTATTATACATATGAAATAAAAAAACCGGAGGCCCTGTGCGACGGCACCACCTCGAACACCCTTAGGAACAACCCTGGATTTGTTAATACATAGAAAGAAAATGGTTTTTTTGTTTTGTTTCATAGGTGTAAGAATTTATTCGGTCATAAAAATGTCCAAGGACTTAATTGCTCAAAATATCAAATTTCAATGGGGGGTTTTCCGGTTTTAGTAAGTTCAAATATTCATTTGTTCAATTTCAATAAATTCAAGAATTTATTTGTTCGAGTTTAATAAGTTTGAGAATCTATTTGTTCAAAAAAATTGTTCTATAAATTATCATTCAATATATGGAAACTTATTGAGTTTTTTGAATTTTCCTTTTAATTTACCTACACTGATTAAAGATTATTTTTTGCATGTATTTAATATAAAACCAATTTTATCAAACTTTTGTACTATTTTAAAGTTGTGTTTGGTACATGGGACAACACAGAACAAGATGGGACAAGACTCATTGTCCCACATTTGGCGCGACATGGGACAGAGATAAGAACTGGGACAAGGTGAGACAACATGGGACAAAAAAACTTTTTTCTTGTTCCACCAAAATAGGTGGAACAAGATGGGACAGAAACTAAAATATTACTAATTAACCCTCGTTTGATATATAACCTTAATATGATATTTGCTTTAGTGGTCATCATCGCTAATCGATGTTGCCGCTACCACCGCTAGCCACCGTTGGCCAGACGGCCAACTCCACTACAACAACCTCCTTCACCACCTCCACAACCACCGTCGGCTACCGACCACCACCGTCCATAGCCACCTCCACAACCACGTCGGCCACCAACCACCACCGTCCAGAGCCACCACCATTACCACCATTGGCCACCTCCACTTTCTCCTCTATTACAACAACCTCCTCCACCTCCTCCATAACCACCGTCAACCACCAATCACCACCGTTCATTGCCACCACCTTTACTACCATGGGCCACCTCACCTCCATCATAACCACCACCATCAGCTACGACTACCACCGTCGGCCGCCACCATCGGCTACCACTACCACCGTCGGCCGCCACCATCGGCTACCACTACCACCGTCGCCCCTACCATCGGTTACCACTACCACTATCTACCATCTGCACGTCCTCCATTATAACCGTCGTCCATCGACCACCGCCGTCCATCCCCCCCCCCCCCCCCCACCACCAGTACCGTCGGCCACCACCTCATCCACATCCATCATAACCAACACCACCTTCGGCAATAAAACATAATTTCTCCTTTGAATGAATCCATTTTTTTAAACTACCATCATTTTTATCAAAAAAATTTATTTAAATTTGGTACTATTATATATGTATGTATTTATGTATACAAAATATGTGAAAAAATGTTTATAAATTAAATTATTAAATTATTTACTATATTTGAGTTAATTATAACTATTATATGATATATATATATATATATATATATAAAATCATCAAATAACTTTTGGGGGCAAATGGATTTCATTAGCAACACCTTATAATAATTCTTAAGAGTAAATTACAGATTTGGTCCCTGTGGTTTTAATTTTTTTGGATTTGGTCACCATAATTTGTTTATTCCAAGATAGTCCTCAAAATTTGCATTTAAGTAACACATTGGTCTTTGTCACTAACGGTTGTTAACTCTCATCTGTTAAGTGAGGGACATTTTGGTCTTTTTATTTTCTTTTTGTATTTCCATCCTTTTCTTATTTTCTTTTAAACATTAAAAAAACATTTACAATTTACTAATTAATAGCCCAACTGGTTCGCATGGACACGCAACTGGAAGCGTCTGGTAGCACAACCGAGATAGCGACGAGCACCATCCTCATCCAACACACTTTGTACTCTGTACTTCTTCATCCCAACCACTACACTTTGCAGAAACCAAAACAATGAACAAAAATAAAATCAAAATCAAGGTGCCTTCATTGTGGCCTCCATATCCGACCTCCCCCACACTCACCCTTCACCGTGGCCTCAACCACGACCTCCCTACACCAACCCTTTTCTCCACTACTACTGCCATTGTTGCACCACTTTCCATCTCCATCAAGCCCCATCTTTCTTCCTCTGTTTGTCTTCAACTTCTTCTCCTATACCCATCACTGCAGCTCCTTCACCAATCTCACCACAGAGACACTTTGTTTCCATTATGAATCCCAGCCCCTACGCATACTTCGTGACTCCCCCCCTGCATAAGCTCTACTTTTGTTCATCATTCCGAATATGATTTTCATGGGGCTAGATTTTGATTTTGAGTTTTAGTGACTAGATTTGGATTGAGTTTGATATCAGTTTTGAGTTTTAGATTTGGGTTTGATTTTTATTTTATAGTTTGGATTTGGATTTGATTTCTATTTTTTAGGTTTGATTTTGATTATTTGTTGTGCTTTATTGTGTGGTGGCCAGGGTTGATTAGTGGTCGGAGAAATGACTGAAATGTGTTTGGTCGGAGAAAATGTCTAGAGATAGATTAATGTTCTCTGATTTTGTTTTGGAAAGAGGCAAAAAATAAATGAGAAAGAACTAAACTGCCCCTTGTTTTGGCATGGACCAATGTGTTACGAAAATGCAAATTATTGGGGTTACCTTGGAGCAAACAAATTATAGGGACTAAATCCAAGAAAAAATTAAAACCACAGAGACCTAATCCGTAATTTACTCTAATTCTTATCTCGTTAGTTTTTATAATACACTAAGACATAGTTTGGCAAAAATCAGCTAGCTTATTTTTTGAGTACATGTTTGGAAGGACAAAAACTAGTCTATAGGCTAGCTTATTGATAAACTAACTACTTAGGTTATGTTTGGCAATCTAGCTGATAAGTTAGTTTGTGACTGATAAGTTAGTTGATGATTGATAAGCAAACTGGTAACAGATAAGCTAGCTGATGAATAAGTCATGTTTGACAAAAACTAGCTGATAAGCGTGTAAATGACCAAAAATAACATCTTGAAAAAATAATCAATTACAATATTTCATAATATAACTAGGCATATCTCAAAAAAAAAACTAGGCATATACCTGCGCGATGCAGCGGAATGTAAGAAAATAACGAACAATTAATGTTACTTTCTTATAGGCATGTCATCAACAATCAACCATAACCTAAGAATCACAATTTATGAAACCCTAAACCCATAAAGATATTCAATAATTAGTTTATATTACAATTATTGACAAAAAAAATTATAATGACATAATTTATAATAAGAATGAAACATATTTTACGATTATGTATTTTTAATGTGTTAACGGTGGAAAAAAAATAAAACGCATGGATAGAAAACAAATTAGTTCGTAGATATTTATGATATTTAATAGTACGATTAAATTAAAAAATATTCAATATTGGACTCTTTTTGAAAGTATTGACGAGACAATTATAATGATATAATTTGTAAAAAAAGAAACATATTTTTTCATTGCATTTTTGTTCATGTACGATTATTTGTGTTAATATGATAATGGTGTCAAATGAAAAATGAAAAAATAAGAGATATAAAATGAATTAAATAAGTAATTGTAAGGGTGGTAAATGTAACATTATAAGGGTGATAAATGTTTTTATACAAAAGTTTAGGGTGATAAGTGTTATTGTACAATAACCGTATTAGTTTTTTTATATAGTAGTAGAGATAATTTATAATAAGAATGAAACGTATTTTACGATTATGTATTTTTAACGTGCTAACTGTGGAAAAAAAATAAAACGTATGGATAAAAAACAAATTATTTCGTAGATATTCATGATATTTAATAGTACGGTTAAATTAAAAAAATATTTAATATTAGGCTCGTTTTGTAGGTATTGACGAGACGATTATAATGGTATAATTTGTAGAAAAATGAACGTATTTTTGCATTGCATTTTTGTTAATATATGATTATTTGTGTTAATATGATAATGATGTAAAATGAAAAATGAAAAAGTAAGGGATATAAAGTAAATTAAATAAGTAATTGTAAGGGTGATAAATGTAACATTGTAAGGATGGTAAATGTAATTGTACAAAAGTTTATACAATAATCGTTTTAGTTTTGTTCATTATATAGTATAGATTAAAACAAATTTATAGTAATATAATATGTTAATTAATACAAACAAGATAGTAAAAAAATATTATTATATATATACTATAAAATTTGAATTTGTTAAAAAAAAATCTACATTAATATATGATTTTAAATAACTATTACATATAATATGAATAAAAAATAAATAACTAAATACATATTAAAAAAATATAGTAATGGATAACTAAAATATATTGACTAATTATTAAAAAAATATATAAAAATAATTGATATGATTAACAATAATTCTAAATAATTAAAAGTTAACATCAATGTATAATTAAAATTTAATTAATAATTTTCAATTAATATTAGTAATAATTAATATTTATTTATAATGTTGTCTACATTGATTAATCTGTCTGTATGGATTGATAATGTTTTTTTTATAAATAGAAGAAACATATATTTTAGTTGGGAGGGACAAGTTCGGAAAAAACTTGACTTTTGCATAAAGCTCCCCATATAAGTTTATTGAATAAGACATTTTATATATCATTAAACCACTATCAATCAGTCATATATAATTGATCGAATAAGTTGTAAGTCTCATTAAACTGCTAACAAAACTTAATACTCACACGTCAAATTTCAACTTAATCTCATATTTTTAACAAAAAATTGTCTTAATTTATTATTATTGTTGTAGAACAATAAATATAGAGAGAATATAAAAGCTGTAAATTCTCATTAATCATAAACCATTTATATAGGGATGGATTACAGGTAGATAACTAGATATTCTAGTTCTAATCTAACTCTGATATATTTTATTTCTATCTCTATCATTATCTCTATCTCTATCGTCATATCCTTTAGACGATGACACATTTATCTTATAACAATTATCAGTTTATAATAAAATATTGTAAGCATTTACTATATTAATAAAGAAGAACAAAAATAATTGAAATCATTCGGAATGGCATGGGGATGGAAACCCATTTGATATCCATTTACGTAATTGCAGATTAACGGCTAGTTTAATTTACTATTCACGTTTTGGGTGAATTTGGAGTTGAAGTTATTTTACTAAAGAGTGTTCATTTTAGGTTGATTGTTTTTAAAGGTGTGTGTTATTGGAAAACGAGTTATTTAATATTTATAGTAAATTATTTTCAAAGATAATGATTTAAACTGCATTCTTATCTTTAGCAAATATATCTATTTCATGTTGTAAACTCTTGAACTCACTAGGCGTTAGCCTAGCCTTTTTATTTGTCGGCATGTGCATCAGATTCCGGATGGGGGAAAATGTTCTAGCGTTTTGGTGAAGTGTTGAGTGCTAGGAGTATGTGCAAGGGTGAGTGGCTTGATGAAGTCTTCCACTTTAGTCTTTGAGAAGAGTAATTGTTATTGGGTTTTAGTAACACCCGACTTTAATTAGCCCCTATACCAGACTCGACCTATTAATTGTTGAAGTTTAACCTAGATTTCTATTCATGACGACTCTTGTAACAACCTGAACATTTATATAAACAATAAAATAACATTTCATACTAAATACTGCCCCAGGCTTACATTTACAGAGTACACTGTTCACATATATCTCTTACTACACAACTGAGTTCAAAAAGGTAAACTACTGCAGGAAGTCTTCTATCTCCTGCTTAAAGCTCATATCTTCTCTTTACCTTTATCAGTACCTGCTACTTTTTGATAACCTGAAACAGGATTAAAATTTTTGAAATAGCGAGGGTTAGACCAATGGTCTAGTGAGTCCCCTCCAATCACTACTGCAACAGTTCAAATATTAATTAAAACATTTAAACAAAGCTTTATATCTCAAAACATAATCTGCTCTTTTAATTAAACTTTAAAACACTTTATGCTTCGCATGCATAACTCAATCTACTGGCCATCACTGACCACTTTTTACGTTTCGCAAGCGTACCTTAAGCTACTGACCAACATTTCCGTCAGAGACGGTATGTCTGTCTCGCACTGCCTTATTTTAGGGACACACCCTAATGGCATAAACGGGCCACACTCCCCGGTACGAGCAGGCGGGTCACACTTCCCGACTTAGGTCAGACTTCTGACTCAAATGTATGCATACACTTAGTCATGACTATATATAAAACAAGTTTATATAAACTGAGCATAAATATGCCAAACTGATTAAATCAACCTTTTTCAATAAATCTGCATAACTTTCAATACTATAAACGTGCAGTTTATAAAACCCATATTTATCAAATAACTGTCAAAATCATAAAAGATTTAGTTTGAAAAACTCACCTCTGATTCTTCTTGATTAACTATGACTTCTACTGATTAACACCACCTACGATGGTATTAAAAACAAAGGTAAGCTAACTGGCAACTAACACTCTTTCCTCTTACAAACTCATCAATTACAATATACTGCTACTATCTCGGTCGAAACCACTCTGATCAATATTCTTAGGACCGATTAACAAAATACTGGTCGAATATATAAACTGATCAACACCGGTCGGTCACTATACCGGTCCATAACAACATATCGGTCAATAGTTATACCGGTCAAAACACTATACCGGTCGAGTAACCTTACCGGTCGATACAACCCTTATCGGTCGAATGCTATTATCGATCGATGCTCTTACCGGTCAAATACTGTTACCGGTCAAATACCGTTACCGGTCAAATGCTCTTACCGGTCGAATGCAAACTACCGGTCCTATACACTTTATCGGTCTTATACATCATCTTCCCGGTCGAGCTCAAACTTAAGTCGGCGACTCACAGTTCAAACCCAGAAAACTTTTTGATCAATAAATCGATCAAATACACGGTTAAAAGCTTGACTAACAATACTATTTACCGACTATAACATGCAGATAGAAGTATTAAGCTAAAATCATACCTCTATTTGACCAAAACTGATCGATTGATCAAGACCTCTTTCTCTTTTTCTCTGCCTTCTTGCTTTCTCTCTTTGAATTCTAAGTCGGCTTACAGTATGAGATATGAATCTCAAATATCTGATATTTAGGTTATATAAAACCAAAGTTTCAAATAACCCCCCTGTACTTTGGGTCTCGCTTCACTTTTCACCCAACTTCCAAAATTAATAAAATATTCAGATCCGGATATTACAATCTTCCCCCCTTAAGAGAATTCCGTCCCCGGAATTCTATTGCTAAACAAATGGGGATACTGAGATTTCATATCTGCTTCTACTTCCCACGTGGACTCTTGTCCTTAGTGAAATTTCCACTGAACCTTCACTAAACGGATCTCTTTGTTCCTCAACTTCTTTATCTTGAGGTCCGTAATTGCTACGGGCTCCTCAATATAACTTAGTTTTTCATCTACTTGAATATCTTCTAAAGTAACAATTATATCTGCTTCTGCTAAACATTTCTTCAAGTTTGACACATGAAATGTAGAATGAATCCCATGCAAACTTTCTGGTAGATCAAGTTCATAGGCCACTTCACCAACACGTCCCGTGATGATAAATGGTCCAACAAACCTTGGTCTCAACTTTCCTTTCTTTCCAAATCTGATTATCCCTTTCCAGAGCGAAACTTTCAACATTACCTTATCTCCTATCTGAAACTCTATCGGTTTCCTTCGTTTATCAGCATACATTTTCTGACGATCTTGAGCACTCTTTAATCTTGCTCTAATCTAGTCGACTTTATCAGCTGTCACCTGTACAATTTTTGGTCCCGCTAACTGTCTTTCACCCACCTCAATCCAACATAAAGGTGTTCTACATTTACGACCATACAAAGCTTCAAACGGGGCTGCTTGTATGCTAGCATGATAACTATTGTTGTAGGAAAATTCAATCAACGGCAAATGAATTTCCCACGAACCTTTAAAATCAATAACACATGCACGAAGCATATCTTCCAATGTCTGAATAGTTCTCTCACTCTGGCCATCAGGTTACGGATGATAGGTCGTACTCAGCTTAAGTTGAGAACCTAATTCCCTTTGCAAACTTCTCCAGAAAGCTGATGTAAAACGAGCATCCCTATCTAATACAATGGACGACGGTACTCCATATCTGGTTACTATCTCGTCGATATACAATCGAGCCTGTTTCTCTAATGAGTACGTCTCCTTGATCGGTAGGAAATGAGCTGACTTTGTGAGTCTATCCACTATCACCCAAATGGCATTATGCCCCTTAGGTGATCGCGGTAACCCAGTAACAAGATCCATCGTAATCTCATCCCACTTCCAAACTAGAATTTCTAACGACTGAAGCTCCCCATAAGGTCTCTGATGCTCAACTTTAACCTTTAAACATATCAGACATCGTTCAACGAAGTGAGCAATATCTTTCTTTAAACCTGGCCACCAATAACTTTGCTTCAGATCTCTATACATCTTGTTAGTTCCTGGATGAACTGAGTAACGGGATCTATGCGCTTCTTCCAACACTTTCTGCCTCAGATCTCCTGCTTTTGGGACCCATACTCGCTTATTGAAACACTTTACTCCGCGATTGTCAAGTACTAACGAGTTAACAATTCCTACTATTCTTTCACTTTTCAAAATTTCTTTTGACACTGCTTCTTTTTGATACTTTATAACTTCTTCTAAGAAATTAGAAACAACATCAACGCGATATGCCACAACTTCTGATATTTCTCCATGCTCCTTACGACTTAGAGCATCTGCTACCACATTGGCCTTGCCTGGATGATACAGAATATCACAGTCATAATCGCTTAACAGCTCCATCCACCTACGCTGCCTCATATTAAGCTCCTTCTGATTGAAAAGATATTGAGGGCTCTTGTGATCTGTGTAAATCTGACACTTGATCCCATACAAGTAATGCCTCCAAATTTTCAAAGCAAAGACTACAGTTGCCAACTCTAAATCATGTGTCGGGTAATTCTTTTCATGTTCTTTCAGCTGTCGAGATACATAAGCAATCACCTTGCCTTCTTGCATTAACACACATCCCAGACCCAACTTTGAAGCATCGCTATAAATTACGAATCCTTCCGTTCCGTTGGGTAGAGACAAAACAGGAGCACTACTTAAACTTTCTTTCAATTTACTGAACGCTTCTTTCTGAGCTTCCGCCCAAACAAACTTGATATTCTTTCTGGTTAACGCTGTTAGTGGCGTAGCTATCCTTGAAAAGTCCTGAATGAATTTTCTATAATAACCAGCCAATCCAAGAAAACTTCTTACTTCAGATGGTGTTTTCGGTGCTTCCCACCCTTTAATAGCTTCAATCTTAGCCGGATTAACCTTAATCCCCTCTTTTGACACCACGTGCCCTAAAAACTGAACTTCTTTCAGCCAAAATTCACATTTTGAAAACTTGGCGTACAATTTCTCACGCTTAAGCAATTCTAAAATTGCTCTCAAATGAGTTTCATGATCTTCTTTAGAACGTGAATAGATCAGTTTATCATCTATAAAGACGATGACATATTTATCTAAAAACGGACTACACACTCTATTCATCAGATCCATGAAAGTTGTTGGCGCATTGGTCAAACCAAATGGCATAACTAGAAACTCATAATGTCCGTACCTCTTACGAAATGCAGTCTTAGGCACATCCTCCTCCCTCACTTTCAACTGGTGATATCCAGATTGAAGATCTATTTTCGAAAAGTAACTCGCTGTTTGTAATTGATCAAAAAGATCGTCAATCCTGGGAAGCGGATACTTATTTTTGACAGTCAACTTATTGAGCTCACGGTAGTCTATGCACATTCTCATAGACCCGTCTTTCTTCTTAACAAACAATACTGGCGCTCCCCAAGGTGAGGTACTAGATAAACCCTTTGTCTAACAACTCCTGCAGTTGAGTCATCATTTCTTTCATCTCTGCCGGTGGCAGTCTATACGGTGCTCTTGCAATCGGCGCTGCTCCGGGTACTAAATCAATACGAAATTCCACTTGCCGATCAGGAGGCAAAGTGGTTAAGTCTTCCGGAAATACTTCTGGATATTCACTGACTACCAGAACTGACTCTAATCCCTTATTTTCCTTCTTAGCATCTATTACATAAGCTAAGAACCCCACACACCCTTTTACTAAACATTTCTTAGCCTTAATCATAGAAATCAAACATGACTTTCTATCTCTCCGATCTCCAAACACTACTATCTCTTCTTTACCTGGCTGCGCTATACGAATCAATTTCTTATTGCATACTATATGAGCATCATTAGACGCCAACCAATCCATTCCCACAATAACATCAAATTCTCCCATACCCATTGGGTACATTCGAAGTGGAAATGTTTGTCCATCAATGACAATACTACTCCCATCATATACTTCCTCCACTAGGATTTGACTATTATCAGCCACTTCTACTTTCAATTCATGCTTAAGCTTCTTAGGTTTCTCAATCAATTTATGCACAAAATTTGAAGACACAAACGAACGATTTGCGCCTGAATCAAACAATACTTTTGCATAATTCGAATCTATAAAGAAAGTACCTGTCACCACATCAGGTATCTCCGCCGCTTCTTCTGCTGACATATTGAAAACTCTAGCCCTCGCTTTAGCTGGCTCCATCTTTTTCTCACTTCCCTTTTCTACATTTCCTCCGACCGATCCCTTTTTCAACTGTGGACAATTGGTCCTGATATGATCAGGAGATCCACACTGATAACAAGACCTCAAATTCTGGCAATCCCGAGCCAAATGCCCAACCTTCCCACATTTATAACAACCCTCTTGATCAATCTTACATTCTCCCTTATGCCTTCGGTTACACTTGCTACAAGGCTTACTTTCAAACTTATTAACAGAACGCTGATCAAACTTTGCAGACTTAAACGGTTTGGAATCACGAACTGTTCCTTCCCATTTTCTTTTATCTCCACTTCTTTCAGTGGCTTGCCTATTCTTTTCTTTCTCTCTCATTTCAGCTGCATTTACTGCCATTTGAAAAGTAGACGGTTCCTTATTCGAGACAAATTCCCGAATATCACTTCTTAATCCAAAGACGAAACGTTCTACTCGTCTTTCTTCATTAGGTACATAAATTCCTGCAAATCGAGACTTTTTAATAAACTTTGTGGCATATTCTCGAACTGACATTCCTTTCTGCTCTAAACCCAGAAACTCTTCGTCCAACTTTTTAATTGTCGCCAGAGGGCAGAACTGTGCTTTAAATCTTTTCACAAACTCAACCCAATTCATTTCTTTAGCTACAGTCGAACTTTGACCTCCGGATTCCACATCCCACCACATTACCGCTTCATCTTTCAGCATTGACAAAGCATAGACTACTCTATCTTCTTCCGCACACTTACTCGTATCAAAAGCTAGCTCCATACCTTTTACCCATCTTAACGCTATCACGGTATCACATTCCACTTTATAAGTAGGAGGATTGCAAGCAGCAAACTCCTTAAAACTACATCATTTCCCAGCTACAGCTTTAACTGACACAATAGGGCTTCACTGAGGGTGACCACCCACTCCAGTTACTGGTGATTCTGCTACCTCAGTCACTACTTTATCTTCACTCTTTTCTTTACTTTCCGAAACTTCATTAGTACGCTGAGCCAATAAAGCATTCAACGTTTCTTGTAACTTTCCCATTTCTGCAGTAAAGGTTTCTTGTGTAACAAAACCTTGAGTTCTACCTCCACCCCTGTTTCCTGTCTGCTTTCGACCCCTCACAGAAGCCGAACTTTCTTGATTAGAAGTTTCTTGCTCAGATCTTACCTCTACACTTCCAACTTGACGAATACCACGACTCGTCTTTCCACCTTGAGTTCCCACATTGGAAACTCTTGCCTGAGTAGCTGCTTTCTGAACTGTCTTACCTTTAGGTCGACCGCGACTCTTTCCTTGGATAGCAGTCGGGTTGACATCAGTCATTCGCTCTTCAGCAATGACTTCATTATCTGGCTCCATTTCAGGATTTAGTATAGATATACTCCTTGTCACTCGCTCAGACATACTTCTGATAAGAAGAAACATAAGATATTCAATCTACCATGCTACACATTACGACAGTTTAAGCACAAGCATGTACTTGTAAACTCACAATTACATTAGCCAGATGGAATTCCAAATTTACCTTACATGCTAGTCCTTACTACCTTAATGTTATCTTCCTACGGTCTTCCTACTACTCAGTTGTGCTTCTACTATCTCAGTTTAAGTCTAGGCCCATCTGGTCACCTAGATCCCTTAAACTAATGCTCTGATACCAATTGTAACAACCTGAACATTTATATAAACAATAAAATAACATTTCATACTAAATACTGCCCCAGGCTTACATTTACAGAGTACACTGTTCACATCTATCTCTTACTACACAACTGAGTTCAAAAAGGTAAACTACTGCAGGAAGTCTTCTATCTCCTGCTTAAAGCTCATATCTTCTCTTTACCTTTATCAGTACCTGCTACTTTTCGATAACCTGAAACAGGATTAAAATTTTTGAAATAGCGAGGGTTAGACCAATGGTCTAGTGAGTCCCCTCCAATCACTACTGCAACATTTCAAATATTAATTAAAACATTTAAACAAAGCTTTATATCTCAAAACATAATCTGTTCTTTTAATTAAACTTTAAAACACTTTATGCTTCGCATGCATAACTCAATCTACTGGCCATCACTGACCATTTTTTACGCTTCACAAGCGTACCTTAAGCTACTGACCAACATTTCCGTCAGAGACGGTATGTCTGTCTCGCACTGCCTTATTTTAGGGACACACCCTAATGGCATAAACGGGCCACACTCCCCGGTACGAGCAGGCGGGTCACACTTCCCGACTTAGGTCAGACTTCTGACTCAAATGTATGCATACACTTAGTCCTGACTATATATAAAACAAGTTTATATAAACTGAGCATAAATATGCCAAACTGATTAAATCAACCTTTTTCAATAAATCTGCATAACTTTCAATACTATAAACGTGCAGTTTATAAAACCCATATTTATCAAATAACTGTCAAAATCATAAAAGATTTAGTTTGAAAGACTCACCTCTGATTCTTCTTGATTAACTCTGACTTCTACTGATTAACACCACCTACGATGGTATTAAAAACAAAGGTAAGCTAACTGGCAACTAACACTCTTTCCTCTTACAAACTCATCAATTACAATATACTGCTACTATCTCGGTCGAAACCACTCTGATCAATATTCTTAGGACCGATTAACAAAATACCGGTCGAATATATAAACTGATCAACACCGGTCGGTCACTATACCGGTCCATAACAACATATCGGTCAATAGTTATACCGGTCAAAACACTATACCGGTCGAGTAACCTTACCGGTCGATACAACCCTTATCGGTCGAATGCTATTATCGATCGATGCTCTTACCGGTCAAATACTGTTACCGGTCAAATACCGTTACCGGTCAAATGCTCTTACCGGTCGAATGCAAACTACCGGTCCTATACACTTTATCGGTCTTATACATCATCTTCCCGGTCGAGCTCAAACTTAAGTCGACGACTCACAGTTCAAACCCAGAAAACTTTTTGATCAATAAATCGATCAAATACACGGTTAAAAGCTTGATTAACAATACTATTTACCGACTATAACATGCAGATAGAAGTATTAAGCTAAAATCATACCTCTATTTGACCAAAACTGATCGATTGATCAAGACCTCTTTCTCTTTTTCTCTGCCTTCTTGCTTTCTCTCTTTGAATTCTAAGTCGGCTTACAGTATGAGATATGAATCTCAAATATCTGATATTTAGGTTATATAAAACCAAAGTTTCAAATAACCCCCCTGTACTTTGGGTCTCGCATCACTTTTCACCCAACTTCCAAAATTAATAAAATATTCGGATCCGGATATTACAACTATAGTGATGTTTTGAAGAATAGATTATATCCTTAACTGATGTATATTTGAAAATTTTAATTTAGTTGTTTTTTCCATTTTTGAGGGTGTTACAATATCACAAACCGCTACATCAATTTTGTGCAAGCCAACCCCAACAAAATCATATTTAATTCTCAAAAAGTACATTTCACAAATCGTAAGACAAACAGTTATTTTCAAACTAATTAGGAAGAATGTAGGATAAAAATAAGGGAAATTGACTTATATAGCCTTCCTTAGCCTTTTTTAGCTAAGGTTATGAAATAACTCTATTTGCTTAATGCCTTCTATTGAATATCTCCAACCCTTTCCCTATCCAATGTAGTTGTAACTGCGCCTTATTGTTAATCCAAGTAAGGTTTAAGTGTATATATAGATAGGTTAGGGAATGGCCACAGGGCTCTCCTCGACTTTGAGCTCATGCTCCTTTACCGAGCAAAGGACTCGCTTTCTTTTTGGGTCCCCTCCTTCCGGTTTTAACTCACTTGAAGTCCATTCCTTGCTCTTGCCTACTAAAATGAAAAATTATCCCCTTAAGGGAGTGGTTATTTTCCCGATGAAATCGAGGGCACAAGGTTTACATACTTAAGCTGAACAAGAGGGCTCTGGCGATTTCGGAACTAGCTTGACTTATTCCAACCAGCAAGTCGAATAGTCAAAGTAGACAAACAATTAGTTTTCTAGATCTCTCTCCCGGTTTTGCACAAATATCACTACTTCCGCAATATCCACACGGACCTGGTAAATGTGACAAAGAAAAAAAAATGAATCTAGTCATTTTTTACTTAAAAAACAAAAAACAAAATACCTAGATACCTTGTAAACAAAACAATAATGTCGTTTGGATGCATTGCACATCGCTATCAGTATGTGCAATTGTCAATGATTTTGATTCCTCTATGATTATACGTAGTTTCGAATACTATTCTATAGATTTACTTTTATCTGACTTATAAAGTTAAAATATCTTAACATTCTCAAAGCAATATTGATCTTTATGATTATAAAGTCTGCTTATTCAAGATTTAAGAAAAAATTAAGAAAGAATTTTAACAGATAAAAAAACAATAGAAGTTGATGTTAGTGCCTTAGTGGAGTATATGATTCTAGGTATGAATGAATATAAATAGAAGGTGGGCACGAATATTGGTTGAAATAAGTTGTAGCATTTTTTAATTTTTAATCCCTCTTTGCCTGTAACCATGGGGTATATCATATACCAAAATAGCATATTTTATATTACTTAATTTGGAATAAGATTCAAAAAAAAAATCAATCTACACACATATTTTGTCATACTTTTTCTAAAAGTTCTAAAAACCAACAACAAATGTTGATATTTTATTTGGAAAAAGAAAAGATTTCATTGATTAGAGGGTTATTGTTTTTCAAGAACTTATTGACTTATTCGTTCAACTATATATTATGTCTATCATCCCCTCCATCCCCTCTTCCAGCCTTGGCCCTTTACACCATTTGGAGTGCTGATCCCCATTTGAGATCAACACCCTACGGAGAGATTCGAGATTCCAAGATCAATGGTTCTTGCAACATACTTGTATATTAGTCATACATATAATATAACAAATAATCAACTAATGATTTTAACAATTCAATTACAACGAAGAAAGTAGAAGACTTAGACAAAAGTTGAGGCTTGTGTTACACACGATTCCCTTAAACAGATTCGTCGTTTGTTTCCAGGGTACAATAGCGTGAGCAGGAGTACTGCCGGAGATGATCACCTGTCTGGAAAATTCGCCAGAATCAACGTATGCAGTAGAGTTTTTTTCAGAGAGTTGTGTGTACTGTGTAGTGTCTGTTTGGAATGTAACCGGACTCCTCCTTCTATACTGAAGATTAAAACCGAAATAATTAATATATAATTAACCAATAATTAAACGAAATAATCTTTGTAATCTAATAAAGAATAAATCGTAATTATCTTATAATTAAACATATTAATTTCCATCTTCAAAGTGTATCATTGGGACTTACAAACGAAATCAGCGCGAGCTCGAGATTTCAGAGCTGCATTCGTGTCCACACTCAAGTTCGGCGATTTTAGCTTACGAAATTTTCAATCGGCACCCCCTGTGCGTGGGTAGGTGTTGGAGTAAAACCATTCAAGGAGCTTGTAAACTCCTCACACTTCCATTGGGAGTTACAATAAACGAAATCAGCGCGAGCTTGAGATTTCGGAGCTGCATTCGTGTCCACACTCAAGTTCAGCGATTTTAGCTTACGAAATTTTCAATCGGCACCCCCTGCGCGTGGGTAGGTGTTGGAGTAAAACCAATCAAGGAGCTTGTAAACTCCTCACACTTCCATGGTTATAAACCATTAAATGTTTACTCCTTCTTCATATGTGGGACACATTCCCACACCCACTTGATTTTTACTAAGTTCATCCAAGTACTCAACTTTAAGTATCGATATCTCATTCACACACTCCGTTTTGGACACATGATATATCGTTTCGAAACTCTCATATAGGAGAACACAAACCCACTAAGAGTTAATTATATATAATACATATATATATATATGTATGTATTTAAATGTGTCCAAAGTTAGTAAAAAAATATATTTTTACTAAATTTTTCCTACACATATATACTGCTAATTAATTAAAGGAAGTGTATCAATGTTTTATCCAATAAGTTATAAAACAATGCATACACTTACCACTACTAGATGATGACCATGATTTTGTGTGCTTCATCTTTGTACCTCACTCAATGCACAATGTAAAGCAACAACAGGAGGATCTCAAATGGGTGGGTGCCTGCTAATTGTTTCAAACTCTACGCATTCAAATAAAAGAAGACATATTCTAAAACCCTTTTTGAACAAATAGTTTCAGTTAACAACAATTTCGTATGATTTAAATTACTTGTTCTAGATCGCAATGGTCAAATCTTGCTTTTGTTTGTGAACAACTAATCAATATTGTTTTTAATTCATACATGTTTTGTTTATGGTTATATTCATTGGTTAGAATGATAATTTTTGTTACTTAAGTCATTATCCGACACAAAGACAAACATTAATATGTTTTTAATTTATACCTGTAAATCATACCCGTTGTCACTATGAGTTGGAAATTTATCAAACATGTAAAAATATTTTACATAGATTTTACAAACTAGTCCACAAAAGACGTATCAAAACTATGTAAAATATTTTACACATATTTTATACACTAGTCCACAAAAGACGGACCAAGTTCAATAGAAAGATTTAAATACATAAAACAAATAATATAATTCAGATCAAATTTTATTTTAAAACAATGTATTCTATATACAAAATAACAACATATTTGTAACACCATCAAATTTAGAAATAACAACTAATTAAAAAATTTCAATAAATACATCAAAAGAAGGATACAATCTCTTTCTGTAGACCAATACATGAAATACCTCAAATGGAATTCTATATTTAACCTCAACAAATAATAAATCAAGTCTTATATAAAGACTAAATAAAAGTTGAGTGTTACTAAACCCATCAACAACTGTTATCTTCACTGTGCGGAAGACTTCACCCAAGCAACACTCGTCTCTTTACAGTGTCTCTAGAACTATTCAAAACCAAAGTCTGATGCACATGCCGACAAATAAAAAGGTTAGACTAACGCCTATGAGTTCAAGAGTTTTCAATCATAAATAAATATATTGCTAAAAGGAAAGAATGTTGTTTAAATCATAATCTTCCAACATCATTTACTTTAAAATGAAACGACCCATTTTCCAATAACACACATTTAAAAAACGAATACCCCAACATAAAACATTCCTTCATAAAGTAAATTCACCCCAAACTCACTCAAAATGTTAACATAAAATTGAACTCCCAATGTATAAAAAAACGCGGATAAAACTTTATTTCCCGAAACACCCAAAACACGGGTGAGGCATAATATTCAACTCATAATTCATGGATAAAATCTATGTATATAAAATGTGTAACACCCATGATTTTTGGAGACCTTTAACCCATACTATCGTAACCGTATGACCATTATGATAGAGGTTTAGTAAGGTTTTACTTCCCTTTTTGTAGTAGAGTCATTGAGGTTCGAATCGGACGCGAAAACGGATGGAAACCGGGGGGAAATGGATTCCCGCGGTTTGGTACGTGGCTTAGAAGTCGCGGCACAAACCGCCCAAGTAGCTGGATCGACATCTAAAGACACGTGCGGCTTACCACGCGTCCTCAAGTCGCGGGCAAGGCCGCGGGAGCGACCTGGAAGCTTAAAATCGACATTTTTGGGGTTTTTCTTCATTTGGTTGCATCTCCTTCATCCTAGGTCCGATTTGGGTGATTCTTGGACCTAGGGTTTCGTTTTTTGAAGCTTTTCAAGATGAGATAGAAGAGGATTGGTGATCTTGGGTTGATCCAAGGGTTTATGGTCAAGGTAATCCACTCACCTCTTCATCTAGATACTAGGGTTTGATGTTTTTATCATCTCCCTTATATCCTTCAACTTTGGTGTATGTTGGTAGCTTTATGGTAAAGGAAACGTTGTGGGAATGTTAGATCTATCAACTAGAGAGGTCCCTTGAAGATCTCTAGTCTTCATCAAAGGAAGTTCAACATTTGGGGATAAAATCTAGATTTAGCCTAAATCTAGCAAGGTGAGTTCAAGTTGATTTGTGAAAACGGTGTACATGCCAAAATGTCTATTTTAAAGTGTTTATATGTTTTACATGAAATTATTAACTTTTGGGTTATTTGGCGAATCTTGATTATTTGAAGTGTTTGATTTTATAAACTTTGTAAAACACCCACGTTAGGGGTTTTGAGCATTTTGACAACTAAATTATACACATTGGTATTTTAAGGATTTATTTTATGAAGTAGAGTTTGGGTATAAATACATTTTATTGTGTATCTTAGATAAGTGTTTGATTTAGTGTCATGGGACGTTTTTGAAGGAATAAATGATGGAAACTCAATTGGAAAATGATTTGTCTCAAACTAAACTACGTTGGAGTTATTTATATAATTTGGAGTATGGGTTTGCATAAAGGCGGATTGTTTACGTTTGGTTTCATTTTATGATTTTCAACGTTGAGTCTTTGTATTTATTGAGCTTATGGCTCGGTTTGGATTTTGTTGGGTTTTGAGGACACTTGTCCGATTTTAATAGCTCAATGTAGAGCGTTTGGTTATGATTTGCATTTACTGCATCTTATTTGAGAGTTACATGTTTTGAATACGTTAGTTCATTCGTTTTGAGTCATGTAATATTTTAGTTAGTGCAATGGATCCATAGGCACGTTGTTCTTTTGTTCCGTGACAAGTTCACCACTTTGGCATGGAATAGGCATCGGGTCACCAAGGTAAGTAAGGAGTGAACCTATACGTTCAGGCAACGTCCCATGGGCAGTAAGGTGTAATTCTAGTATGTGCATAAGTTCCCGTTTTGGAACTGGGTTCCCCTGTTTTGGAACTCTCAAGGATAGATCTGGAGTGGTTGACTTGATGTTTTCGAGCAATAGACTTGGAGTAGTTGAGCTCGGTAGGTTTTATGCGTGTAATCTATACGTTTTGGTTTTCTACATAGCTATGTGACCCACTTCGGTGTTCTGTCATGTACAATGTAATTGGGCCTCCCTTGTAACACTCATAAATCTCTGCTTGTGAGAGTTAACCCTTTGAGAAAATTTTGTTTCTTATAGTAGAATTTCATCCCCTATATCTTACCTATTAAGCCTTATCGCGTCGTGGGTGGTCCGGGTGGAAAATGGGAAGAATTGAGCTTCGGTACACTCTAGGCGATAGTGCCCTGGGCACAATCGCCAGCGGGGGTGTGCCTGCGGTACGTTTTGGGCGATAGTGCCCTGGCACAATCGTCGGGCACAATCGCAGTCGGCCCCAGGGTCTTTTAAAAGTCGCGATTCTCAGTAATTTCCCTTACTTCTCATTTCTAAATCCTTCTCCTTCTCTCCCAAAACCGATTTCCTCATACCCTCTCATGAACCCTATCATATTTTGGAGTTTTCCTTCTAAACCAAGTGTTCCTCCATCATCTAGCATGGTTGGAAGCTAGAACTAGGGTATCTTCTCCTTCTTGACCATCCTCATCAATTTCTAAGGTTTTCGCCCAACCTTTTATCCTTTTTGAAGATTTGAAGGTGTATGACTCATCTTGGTGATCTAGAAGTGTGGTGGTTGGTGGACTGGAGCTATGGTTAAGGTAACCTCATCTTTTCTCCATTTATGGGAATTAGGGTTTTGGCATAAGTTGGGCATTTTGATGTAAAATGTTTGGGGAATGATTTTAAATGGTTAAATATGGATATTTATGGTTGGACCCTTGTGGATCTAGGTTTTTGAAAGATTTGGCTTGAAGGTTCGGATTTCTTCAAGGAAGCTCAAGTTGGGGTAAAATCTAGATTTAGCCTAAATCTAGCGAGTTGAGTTCAAGTTGCTTTACGAAAACTATGTACATGCCAAAATGTGTATTTTGAAGTAAAAATATGTTTTACTTGGTGTTTGTCAAAGTGTGAGTATTTTGATAAGTTTACATATTTGATAAACTCGGGTTATTTTAATCTCATGAAATACTCATAATCAGATTTTGAATATTCCAACAAGTAAATAGCATGACCTATGTATTTTGGTGATCTTGTACAAATAAAGTCCATTTTATTATTTATGCATTCTCGGTGATTTTGGTTCAAATGAAGTCTAATCCATGATGTTCGGCATTTTGACGTATTTGAGTTCATAAACCATTTGGGAAAATACTTGGTTTCCATACGTGACGAGTTTTGAGTTAATCACATCTTTGGGATATATGTTTGCATAAACGTCGTTTAAAGGCACTTCATTATTTGGGGGTCAATTATTTATTGGTCAAATTAATTTTGAGCATTAAAGCTCGGCGCTGACTTTAAAAAAGTCTTGAGGACATTTGTCCGGTTTTAATGGCTCGATGTAGAGTTCAATCTATGATTTACATACTAATGCATTTTATTGCATATTTATGATAGTTACATGTTCGAGTGCTTTGGTCATTCATGTGTAGTCATGTAATGTTAGACTGTGGTGCATTGAATCCATAGGCACGTAAGTCAGTCTTATTTGATGGTCAAGTGGGTGGTACGGGGTTGGACTCCGGGACTCATGTTTTATGACCTTGTCCTTTCAAGTGTACACTAGGAGGGTTGAGTCCGGTTGTGCTATTGTGACGGTGGGTAGTTCATGATGGGCGTTTGGGGCCTCCGCCATGTTGGGGCAATGCCATGGTTGTATCCCCCTTGTGCCGAGCCTTTGGCGGTATTCATGGTAATATTTGCTAAGGTCAACTGTCTCTTTTGGTGTAGCCTGAGGGGAGTCGTAGGGGCACTTGGGCTTACGTGTCGTGAAGTGTCATACGATTAACGTTGTATGGGTGGCATACTTTTGTGTTTCATCCACTCTCAACGGATACGGGAATCCCCCGTTGTTGGCCCGTAGTATTTTGGATATTTAATTGTCCATGCTTTAATATTTGGATTTCATTCCATTTTATGGTCGCATGAGTATTAAATTTCAGTTCCATGATTTTGATGACGTATCATATCTTTATGGATTGTTTTCCGCTATTTAAGGGTTGAGTATTATGTCCCAACCGTGTTTTGGGTGTTTTGGGATATGAAGTGTTATTCACGTTTTCACAAATTGGGTGTCGAATTATAATCCCGTTTTGGGTGAGTTATGAGTTGCATCGTTTTATAAAGGATGTTTGTCATTGAGCGTTGTCTTTAAAGATACATATTTTGGGGAAAGCGAGTCGTTTACATATCTAAAGTGAACCATTTCGAAAGATCTTGATTTGAACTGAATTCTTTTCTTTTAAAGACATATTCATTCATGTTAAAACTCTTGAGCTCACTAGACGTTAAGCCTAACCTTTTTATTTGTCGGCATGTGCATCAGGTTCCAAATGGGGGTTCGGTTCTAGCAGTACTATGAAGAGTTGAGCCTTATCTTTATACAAGAGTAAGTAGTTGGTGAAGTCTTCCGCATGTTGGAGATAGTAACTGTTATTGGGTTTTACTGAAAACGTAGATAAATTCCAACTTCCAAAACATCCCAAAAACATGGATAAGATCCAATATTCAAAACTTTAGACATGGATAACCACCTGAACTCAATACGTCACCAAAACATAGATTATAAAACTCAATACCCAAATCAACACCTTTTGGTGACGGGGGATGTAACACCCTCAATTCTGGAAATAACAACTAAATTAAAATTTTCTAAATACATCGATAAATGCTTCGTCTACAATCACAATTTAAGAATTAACCTCAATACATACATTCATTCTATACATAAAATCTAAGATAAGGGCGGGATTATTAAAATGTCAGTTATGTTTTACGTGAGTTTTGGGTTTTGGATTTATATTCGAAGAGTCGTTTTGCTTTGTAATTTTTAAATCACGAAGAGGGTGAATGTTGAGAAGTGATTATTCATGAAGAGGGTAAGTAGTGTGATGAAGTCTTCCACAGTTGGAGATAGCGACTGTTATTGGGTTTTAGTGACATCCGTACCTATTATAGATCGTGTATAGGGATCGAATTGTGTTAATTGAAGTTAAACCTTAAATTGTTGTTGCAGTTGATTCAGTTATCGATGTATTTAGAAAAATTTAAATTAGTTGCTATTTCCATATTTGAGGGTGTAACAAAAAGTCACCGAAAACATTGATAGTAAAACTCAATACCCAAAACAACACCTTTCAGTGACGGAGGAGACCCGATTCCATATAATGTGGCGAAACACAAAGTAAGTCACATACTATGTTACTAAAACCAATCACATGGTCATACACATATTGGATGTCGAGCTCGACTACTTAAAGTGTACACTCATGGAATGTTAACTTCAACCCCTCTAGGTCTCTACATTGAATTATCCATATCCAAGAAAACATACTAGCAAGTAGGACTTACACCATATTGTCGATGCCTAATAGTCTAATATGTGCCTGAGCTCGGCTATTTAAAGCGTACACCCATGGAATGTCAACTTCAACCCCTCTAGGTGTCTACATTGAATTATCCATATATAAGAAAACATACTAGCACGTAGGACTTACACATACCATCAATGCCTAAACCGTGCCTCAATGTGGAAAACTAGCATTCCATCATCGGACATAATGACTCTAGTGCTCATGGATCCATAGCAATCATGTCTAAAATATTACATGACTCCAAATGAATGTCACACGCACTCAAAACATGTAAATCTCAAATAAATATAAATTATGACCAAAGCTCTACGTTGAGCTAAACTGGACAAATGTCCCCAAAACCCAACATAATCAAATACCGAGCCACAAGCTCAACTAATCAAAAGACCGTTTATTAAAAGCCATAAAATGCAATAAAACGTAAATACTTTAGGCTTATGCGAAACATTTCCCTCATGATCATAAATAACTCCACGACTCTAGGTTATTATAAATCATTTTCCAAAAACACCCATCAAGGTGCTTTTATACCAAAAGATTTACACTCGTAAGATAAATCGTTAAAATGTCAATACCTAAGATTTACTCATCAAAATATTCGAGATACATCTTTTCCCCAAAACTAAAAGTTTTACAATTTCCGAAATGTTTGAAAGGTCAGGTGTAACGCCCTAAAAATTAGGGTGAATTTAAAAATTCGAAGTCCGGCAATATGACGTCTATAAATGGAGTAAAACTGAACACCCTAACGATAGGGGACATTCAAACCTGTATTACGGTATAGACCAAACATGCCGAAGTGCAACATCCCAAAGTGGGGAATAAAGTATGGTATTACAAGACCAATAAAATGAAGAATTTAATCGACAACCTACTAATCTAAATTTGCCAAATAGATTACGGTCGGGTGTCGCTATCCTTTCAAAATGTGTATCTATCAATTTGTATAAGCTGGTCTATAGACCTCCTAAAAGGACCGCTCTCAACCACACGATCAGCCACTCATTCCCGATGGTCCCCGCCACTAGGATGCCCTGTCATACATGACAACCAAAGAAACAAGTGTTAGGCTAAGCCTAGTGAGAACATATAATCACAATGTAAATAATGTAATGAAGTTACAACATATGTATATCCCTATATTTATAGTCTCCCAACCGAATTGCTCGGCTAGTCATCACACATGGAATGCCATACACCCCTTGGCAATATACTCCCAATTCTATTCAAGCCATTTGGTTTCATGACATCAACCCAAACCGAGTCTTTAGCCATTCAAGACATCAACCCAAATCGGGTCTTTAGTCTATTTGAGACATCAACCCAAACTGGGTCTTTAGCCTAAACGGGACATCAACCCAAACCGGGTCTTTAGCCTATCTGAGACATCAACCTAAACCGGGTCTTTAGCCTATACGAGACATCAACCCAAACCAGGTCTTTAGCCTATTTGAGACATCAACCCAAACCGGGTCTTTAGCCTATACGAGACATCAACCCAAACCGGGTCTTTAGCCTATATGAGACATCAACCCAAACCGGGTCTCTAGCCATTTGAGACATGTATCAATATGACCAACATAAAACTCTCTAACTCTCTACAAACCCATGTTACTTGATACATTCAATCATCCATTCCAAACTCAACTCATCAACCTGGAACATCTTCATAATTAGGATATTAGGTCAAACTTTACACAACCAAATAAAGATATAATAAGACATATATGTAGAGATTAAACCCTTATTAAACATATATATATATATATATATATATATATGAGTAGGATAGACAAGAATGCACTCACCTTGGTGATTTCTTAGAAGAAATCAAACCCTAGAGATGGTAGGTAGAGGAATGAGGACTTGAGAGTTGCTACTAGCTAAGTTCTTCCCAAAGATCACACCTAGAGATGCATTAAACCACCATAAATGCTCATGGAAGCTCATTGAATGAGGTAGGTGGAATTAGGGCAAGAGTTCTTACCAAAATCGTAGGAGAAAATCCCTCAATCATCTTCCAAAATCAGTACCAAGTGACAAAATCCCATAAGTTGGGAATTTATACCATCAGCACCCCATCCGCGACTATGACCGGCGACAATGCCCTGGTCATAGTCGTCGGGGCAATGTTGCACCCCGGCTTCACCCCGCTGAGATTTGTCCCGAAACCACACCCATCACAGCGACAATGACATACGACTATTCCCTGGTGGCATAGTCGTCGGCCATAGTCGCCCCAGGCCTTTTGGGTGCGACTTTGACCCGAACTGATCCGTTATCGACGTAGGAAGGTTGACCAAGTTTCAAAACTCAATAACGAACAATGAGGCATTAACAAACAAACGTTTAAATCCTAGAACGTCACAGAAAAAGGAAAATATGCCCGAAAACACGGGTGTTACATCAGGAATGACCAAAATCCGATGACCCACACGTTGGTATTTTCAAAACATCTCATAACACAAACTATGCATATTTCCAACAAACATTAAAATGTATTTTTACCAAATAACATCCATTTACACAATAAATCATCAAATCACTTTCATTTATGATTTATTTATCAAATCGTCCAAAAGTCCCAAATGTGGGTGTTTTTAAAAGGTTTATAAAGTTAAACACTTCAAATAAACAAAACCCACCAAATAACTCAACAATTGATAATTTCATGTAAAACATATAAACACTTTAAAATGGACATTTTGGCATGTACAACGTTTTCATAAATCAACTTGAACTCACCTTGCTAGATTTAGGCTAAATCTAGATTTTTCCCCCAACTTGAGATCCTTTGAAGAAATTGGAACCCTCAAGCCAAATCTTCCAAAAACCTAGATCCATAAGTTTCCAACCATAAATATTCATACCCAACAATTTAGAATCATTTCCCAAACATTTTACATGAAGATATCAACTTATACCAAAATCCTAATTTCCATAGATGAAGAAAAGAGAAGATTACCTTAACCACAACTTGAATCCACCAACCAAATAACTCTATGCTCCCCAAAATGAACCACAAACTCCCAATCTTTAATATGGAGAAAAGGGTTGGATGAAACCCTGGAAAATTGATGAGGAAGATGAAGTGAAAGGGATTCTATAAAGGTTAAGGTTCATAAAAATGGTGTGGGGTTTGATTTGGGAAAGAAAGATGGAGGGAGGAGAAATGATTTGGGGGTTTTTGGAGGAGAAAAACGAAATGAGATAGAGGGAGATCAGATTTAGATATGGGGGTAAAAGTAGGAGAGAGATGATGGAAAAGTTGAAGATGAAAAGGATGAAAATTTCGTCAGACTCAATGCGGACGTCCACTTGCATCAGGACGGAAACTTATGTTGCTTCCGCGGAAGACCCTATGCGTACGTCCACTTGACTTTGGTCGCCCGATTTATTGCACAATTACTGTTTTGGTCATAACTTCTTCGTTTTAGCTTCGTTTTCGCTCCGGAAAGGACTATTAGACTCGTATTTGAATTCTCCATCCAACAAAACTATAAAATATAGGATTCAATCCAAAATCCTATTCCTTCTATTTCTCTCAAAAGATCGGTTTTTACACTGACTTGAAATTATACTTACCCGAAAATTACGGGTAGGGTATGCATCGGTCTGGTCGGGGCGGGGCCTAAAACCATAACTCGATCGGATATCGGGTGAAGGATGGGTAAGCCTCAAGCATATCTCATCATCTCAAACTCTAAAAAAAACTAGGTTAATAGGTTTAGGAACTTATCAATTGAGATTTGGGCAGTCGATGTTGGCGGTGGCTGGTGGTAGACTGGTGCGGTCACTGGTGGACGGTGGTGGTCTCGCTGGTGGCCATCAGTGGCGTGAGGGGCTGAGCCGCCGAGAGCAAAGTGAGAGAACGAGAGATCGAGAGAATGAGAGCAAAGTCAGATTAGAAATGAGAAATTAATATTTAGAAATATATGTAATTATATTTATTAAATTAATTAATTTTTTTAAGTATAAAAAAGCTCGTATATTCGGACGGGTTCGAGTGGGGGTTTGGATACCCACCCCGATCCGTATTACCCGGAAAATAGTTCGGGTGCCGGGGGGGGGGGGGGGGTGATCGGGTAACGAAAATTCGGGTAGTTCGGGCCTCGGGTCGGTCGGGTAGTTCGGACCGGGCGGGTTTTGTCACCCCTAATTACGAGTGTTACAATATTTTAGTTTTTATTTATTTCAGTCAATATATTTCATTCTTTTATACAAATTAACAAGATACTTTAAATGTTGTCATTTCAAAAGAAAATGTCTATTTGGTTTGATGATAAATTTGGATTTTGTCTTTACAGTTTAAAATTACAAATCTTTCACATTGTGGTTTCAATTTTGCTTAGGATTTGGTCCATGACCCTAACGTTAGAAGGGACCCCTACGTGCAAAGCATGTGAGGACAATTTGGTCATTTTACCTATTTCTTTATTAATTTTTAATTTGTATTCGAACAAGTTTTGGACTGTATTGAAGAAAAAACTAAATTAATTAGCCCCCTCCAGCCAACCTCCCCCATCTTCGGTAACCCCCCCCCCTGCCATCTCCCTCCTCCCTCACTTCACCGGCCTCATTTCTCATCACGTTTCAAACACCCAAAAACAATACTAGTTTCTCTAGGACATAAACCTATTCGTAGGGAACATATGAATTTATGTGATTTTTTTAAGAGGATTGAAATTGGAACGAAGGCAACTTAAGTTGAGGTAAGCAACGTAAGCCATATATGACAACTCCTTCGATTGTGTCAAAAGACCTAACAATAATCGTATTTATTTCTTGGATTCTCTGATTTCCACCACACGTGTGCCCTAGGTTCTCTGGCTAACGCAACCATGATGCTAAGTGAAGTGGGGGAGCCCGAGGTTGAGATAAGTTTTTTAATGCTATACATACTTGTACATATACATTTTAAACTTGTATACTAAAAAGTAATATAAAGGATAATATGACTAAATTACCCTCACTTGAGGGACATGTGAGAGGAATTAACGAATCTAGTTAACAATCGCTAAGGTTATGAACCAAACTCGAAACTACAAGAAAAATTCGTAGATTTTTTAATTTGCAAGGACGATATCCAAATTTTCCCTAAACCACATGGCCTAAAAATGTAATCAACTCTAAAACGCATTACTTAACATATATTGAATTGTAAAACATTTATCTCTAAAATTTGGATGAAAAGCAATGCAAAGTCCATCACATCAGCTAAAAGGTATCAAAGACTTAAAATCACCTATTTATGCTTTGTACCCTCCCTAAAAAGAAGGGATCAATTATGATTGATTGGAAAGGTTCCTCACCAAAATATATATATTTTTTTTACTTTTTTTTCTCAAAATACAACATATACTTCAAATTAAGTTTAAAAAGTACAACATTCTACATGATAATTTATCTAAAAAAATATAATATTTTTTATAATATGAACTTAAAGAATAATTATATGTTTGGGGAATGAATACATTTTGATATATGGGATGGAACATTACTAGATATGATGAATATGTTTTATCTTATGTTTGATATAATGTATGTATTGTACAAGATGTGGATGTTAAATAAAATTAACATTTTTATTGTTTCATAAAAGAGTTTGGACGAAATTGATAAATTATTTTAACAAAAGAAGACGATTTTGTTCTCAAGAGAACTTTTTTGTTTTCTATGTTGTTAAATAACGTGAAAAAAGTGATTATACATGTGTGTCGAAAAATATATGTATAAATCTTTTTCATAAAATTATTTCAATGTTTACTTGACATTTTCAATTCATTATTATTAGTACATTAAATATTTTTTTTAATAACATTATCTAAATATTATTTATTTTTGTTTGTGCTATAATTTTATTAAACGTTATATAGCGAAATAGTTTTGTTTGATTTAATTCAATCCGGTCCAAATGAATTTCTAATCATGTTCAGTTTATGTACCAACACGATCTAATCATGATATAGAACTAACATTAATATATTGTCTTTTACAATTATCGGTTCGAGTTCCTTTAAAGCCGCATAGATTTTTCTGGATAATCTCTAATATTATTCAGGATCCCATGGGATTAATTAGTCGATATACGAATAAGGCGATCCAAAAACCCACAGTTAACAAAAGATATTTATTTTATTACATTAAAAATGTATTATGAAACTATCTTATTAATTAGAATATTTTTAAAATCAAACTTGAATTTTTATGATGCTTTTATTCCTTTTTTTTTTCAAATTAAAAAGTCTTCATAAGGAACAACAAAACAAATCTCTATTAATTATCATATTTTTACTTTAAATTTTATTTTTATATGTTGTTAAAATTAATTCCTTATTTACTTTTATATACTTTTAATAATGATTTTTCAAATTAAAAATGTTGATGATATATTATATATACACATGACGTGATTTTTGTTTCTAACTTATAAACATAACCATAACAGATCCAACAATTTAGGTGGCTAGAGGCCTTATGTTTTATTAAAAAAATCAAAACCTTATAACTCATTCGAACCAAAACAATTTTGGGTTATTCATTAAACAGTTCAGTTTGTGAGTTTATCGGTTCGGTTAACCAAATAAGAAAAGTTTGGATTTCGATTTTTTTACCATATCAGTTAACTAAATAGCAAATCATACGTTTATTTAATTTATATATATTTTTTCTAAATGAATTGGTTTGAACATATATAAAATTAAGTAATTAACATTATGTGAAATAATTTATCTTTAAACTAAAATAACAATAAATTGAAATATATTTAACAAAATCATCAATCAACTTTATCATTGTAGAATTATTGCAAGAACTAACAGTAATAAAACAATCAATATGCAAGAGAACAACTCTCATTCTGTCAAGCAAGGGAGTGGAGGGTTTCATCAAAACGGACTAGACCACATGGGGCACCGTCATAACTCATAAATGATTAAAGAAACTAAGGGGTTGTTCGGTAACGACTTAATGAGCTGTATAATAGGTATGGCTTATTCGCTCAGCCATACCTAGTTGTTCGGTAGGAGCTTATTCGCTCAGCCGATGGCTTATTCACTCAGCTACAAAAACCATGTCCTATAGACTCAGCCATTAAATTATATTAACTTCCCCAAACTACCCTTTCTCCCTAAGACCCCAACCTCTTGAAACACCATTGATGCCTCATCTTCCTTTCTTTCTTCTTTGGTGAGCCATGAAAACCCTCTCCAGACTAAAATGGTTCTTGGTGAAAAAAACCCACTCGATCTCATGAAAAAACCATATCGATCTCCATGAAGTACCTTCTCGATGTCCTGGAAAAAACCTCTCGATCTCCCCTCTGTTTCTAAAGGTTGTTCCTTCTCTGTTGCCTCGTCATCGCCGACACCGGTAGTTGTCGCCTCGCCATCGCCGGCACCGTAGCTGCTGCCTCGCCATTGCCGACCCTCCTCCTCGCCGTCGTCGGCACCTGTAGTTGTTGCCTCGCCCTAGCCATCGTCGCCCTCTTCCTTGCCATGGAAACAATCTAACCGTTGTTCTTCTCCCCTTTGTGGTTTTTTTTTATTTTTTTTACAGATGTGTTCTTATCCATCCCCATTGTGTGTGTTTTTAGTTTAACATATGTGATTCTGGTTTTTTTAAGGCTTATATGTTTGGGCTCTTTTATTTAGGGTTCATAAATTTGAGTTTTTAATTTAGGGTTCATAGATTTGGGTTTATTGTTTGATGATTTGATTATAAAATTGTTATTTTATAATTTGTTTGTTCTAGTTTGATTTGTACTTTGTTGTATAAAAACTAAAAGTTGTTGTAAAAGTTGTTGTTTTATCAAATTTGATACAAATGTAAACTAAAGGGTAAAATAGTCATTTTCTATATTCAGATTGTTTGGTCAGTCCTACAACCGAACACCAATTTAACTAGATCTATACAGACTTCATTATCAATACAGACAACTTTATCTATACAAGACTTAGGCCTTGTTTGTTAGCAGTTTAATGAGCTTAATGAGGCTCACAACTTATTCAGTCAGCTATATATGACCGTTTGGTAGTGGCTTAATGATATAGAAAATGGCTTATTCAGTAAGATTTCAAGGGGGGACTTTATGCAGAAAGCCATGTTTTTTACAAACTAGTCCCTCCCATTAAAAAAACACGTTTCTTCTATCTATGAAAAAACTCTCTCAAATAAAAACTTTCTAAATCTATATAGACAGGTTAATCCACAACTTTATTCATACAGAACTTAATGGAAAATCAACCAAACAGCCCCTTAATGGTAGACGAACCAAATAATCCCTAAGAGCATCTCCAACAACATTCCTATAATTTCTCTAAAATAGAGAACCAACAGTGAAAATCTTTAAAAATTATTACATTCAACTCCAATCAGATTTGCTATTTTATAGATTTTAAAACAACTTATATTATTATAATATTGTCTAATTTATCATCACAATACACTTTTTTTAAATTACTATAAAATAATAAAAATTGAATCTCATTGGTGGGATTGAATAAAATAATAATTTCTCTCTGATGCCATCAAGTTTTAGAGAATTCTTTAAACTTGAAAAAAATTCAACTTTTCTCTATTATAACAAACAAGATAGCAAATATGTTGGAGAGGTTTAGAGAACAACAACCCAATTTTTTCTATTTTAACAAAGTTGTTGAAGATGCTCTAACAACATAAGAGTAATTTTTTTTTACCTAAATCACTTAAAAAGATTGAATGGGGTCTTTACCCTTTCCCCACAATCTATGTGAGTCCGCCCCTATCATAGCTTGTAATTTTGATTTGTTAATTCAAATACGTAGTGATATTAATGTTATAAATATATTAGAAGCGTACTCGCACAATACAGCGAGATACATCATGATTTCAATGTTTTCTTTTATTTTTTGTCGATTTACGGTACGATTTTGGATGGTTTTGTCTAACAACCCAACCAAAAACGGCAATATGGCAATTTAAATCTTAATAATAGAATAAAAATTTATGCCGAAACGGCCCCAAGCTTCCAATAAAATTTCAGGGTTTTCAAAGTCAACCTACACAACTGAGATAATAAAAAAAATATCTAAGATAACGGTCTTCTATCTCTTCCCGCTACATCTTCCCTTTGCCCTTATCTGCTCTCTCTAATACACGCTTGCCTGAAAAGATTTTTAGTTTTGAAAGAGTGAGGGTTAGACCGTAGGTCTAGTGAGTCCCCTCTAACAGATAAGAAACAAAATAACTTTCCAGCAAATTTAAATCAACAGATTTATAAGCACATAAAGATAAAACACGCTACTGACCACACGACCGTCAAAGACGATGTGTCTAGCTCGCACTGCCTTAATTTTGGGACACACCCCCAATGGCATAAACGAGACACACTCGCCGGTACGAGTAGGCGGGTCACACTCCCCGACTTAGGTCACAATCTCCACATATAATGTATGTATACATTTAAACATCAACGATTATAACACACTTAATTAATTTTCATAAAAATCATGTCATTGTAAATAAATCAAAGTTTAAAATTAAACTTCACATGCTTTCGTTACCAAACAGGTTTAGTTCAGAAAAACTCACCTGACGTCCTTAGCTTAAATCCTGCACTTACTTTTATAATTCGGTCCGAAACCTATAAAACAACACATTGACTGGTGAACTCGCGATTCTTTCTATTTAACACAAGTTGACCTTAACACCATAATCCCAACTTTACCTATTCTCTAAAAATGACTTAGTCCACTAGAACACCAACTTACGACAAGGTAATCTCGAGTCCTTGAATTAAAATAAAAATGGGCCGACAATCTAGAAAACCAAACCCAACCTTAAAAATTACCCACTAAGTTGGCTAATGGGCTGCGGCCCAATACCAGAGCCCGGGGACCGGGGCTGGCCGACCGGGGTATACCCCCCCTGGTGACCGGTGTGCACAACCGACCGGGGTGCTGACCGGATCCAACGACCGAGCCTAAACCCCCGTGTCTCGACGGGTGCCTAAGTGACCGGTACCCACCTGCTCAAACGAAGAAACTTCTCCCGAAGGCTCGATACAGAGAGACCATGAACACCAGAATAAACTCAAAATGACAAACAACTTAATCCAATACTCTTTTATGAAGGAGACTCGATTTCAACAGTAACAACTATCGATCCAATAATTCCAATTATCTCAAACCCAGAAAACTCAACTTCAGGGAACTATCAATAATACAACACCCAACTAAAAAGATTTGAGAAAACAATTGGTAAACCCCTTTTTCAACAATAATAGCAATGGATTTATGAATTACCTTGGAGATTTGATGAACACCAAACTCAGCCTCTTTCTCTCCTTCGATTGATTGTCTCGAGTCTTCTCTCTCGCTCTTTCCCCAAAAGCCAACCGCCAACAATCAATACACTGGTCTTAGGGTTAAATCCCTTTTTTCTAACTTTTCATTCTAGACCCCCTTACTATGGTTTTTCTACTTTATTACCCAAACTTTTAAATTCTTAGTTTTTAGTCCGGTTATTACAATTTGAGAAAATGATTATGGTTTTTTTATAAATTTGTTTAATTTATCCTTAATAATATAATGGTTTTTATATAAAAAAAGTAAGTATTTTGTTAGAATTCAATGATTATATTTTAATTGAGATGTTTATCCTGTTTTAATTATGTTTATTAGTTAGTTATGAATTCAAACATATAACTTTATAAATTTGTACTCGTGTATCATTACTTGTAATCTTGAATTTTTAGTAATTTGTATCAATAAACAGTACTTAATGCATAAAAGTTTGTTCTAAGAGTTTATTCGATAGTTTAATGATAATGCAATTTATTTTAGATTTAATACTATAATGTTTTTTTAAAATAAAAATTAAATATTTTGTTAGATTTTCTTAATTATATTTAAGATTTTTTATATTTAAAACTTGATTTTTATCATGTACTTAATTATGTGGGGTAGTGATTTTAGAGGATTGAAGTTGGAAGAGATTTTAGGGGAGTTAAATTGGTTAAAGATTTGAAAGTTAATAAATAACATTAAATGTAGTACATAAAGCTTTAATGGTTGTTTTTAAGATATTTTAAGTAATCAACATTAAATAACGGTACATTAAGATTTAACAATTGTTTTTAAGAGTTTTTTATTCGTGCTTTATAATATAGTATAGATAGATGTACGTCTTTTAAGCTTTTAATAGCAATTGGGCGTAATTGAAAACCAAAACATTGTCAATGAATTAACCTATAATTAGCTGAAAATATAGACATAAATAATGACATTATTTTTATGCACCGAAAGAAAAATACTTGTTTGTAGCTAATGTCATTATAGATTTCACATACAATCTTAAAGATAACATGTACATAAACCTCCAATATATATATATATATATATATATATATATATATATATATATATATATATTGGTAACCGTGGGTTTCCAGGCCAGCTTACGCGCATGGACTAATCCCCAGGCGACCACGAATGGTCTGGAGTCATCGCAGGTGAACCTCCATGGCCACAAGGGCTTTGGCAGCGCCTGAACTTGAACCCTGGGAAGATGAGATATTCTACTACATCCCTCAAATGGTTTACCAGTGCGCTACAACCCAAGTGGTTATATTTTGAGAGGACTCAAAGTAGCGATCAATGAAAAGTAAAGCTAAAATCTCACTAGTTAAACTACTTTAAGAATTAACAATTAAATACTCTAAAATCACAAAGACATTTATATTTTAATCTCTTATATATCCATGCATAGACGGATGTGGATCTATGAACAAATTTTAATGGTTGTACCAAAACACACATTGAAACAAAGTGGTGGTATTCTTAAGAACCATACAAAATTCAAAATTACTTCAAAAAAAGTTTTGTGATTCAAGAGGCTCCCATTGAAATCGCCTAGATTCGCCCCTGCGGCATAGAGCTATTTTATTGGGTCCGATCAAACCCAATATTCGTGTAAAACAAATACAACTTGATTACTTAATTGTTTGCAAAAACAATACCTTGCCGGTCTTAATTAATAAAGATTGAGATCCCTCTTTAGTTTGAGGATTTGATAAGATTTGGAGAGATTTGTAATTGTATTACATTTTATGTTTGGTTTAGAGAAATTTGGATTTGAAATCTCGTGAAATCCCACAAAAAATGGATTTGAAAATAGTCGGTATTTTGTGGGATTTTATTGGATTTATTTGTAATATTGTTTTAAAATGTATTAAAAACACTTTTTTTGTAATAATTAATTAATAAAAAAGTAGGTTAATTGTTTTTACAATTTTTATAATCTGTTTTTATAAATTACTACAAACCTTATAAACCCGAGTACGCCAAAAATTTTAAATCCTTCTAAATTCAAATCTTTCCACAAAGTTAGAATTTAAAAAAATATATATATATATATATATATATTTCACTAATTATAATATTTGATTGAATGAAGTATAATGTAATTTTTTGAATAATAAATTTGATGTATCCTAAATAGTAGAACCAAGAACATGTGCCCCAGAAACAAGACATGATAAGGAAGCAACCAATGAGAACTCGACAACACATCTCTCTTAAACCACTCTGGTTTTAGATCCCTTTCTTATTGGAACTGTTCCCCCCTCTTCTTCTCTTTCTTTTTTATTCCCTATCCGTATTTCAACACTATTTACAATAAAACTTTTATTATTACTATATATATATATATATATATATATATATATGAGAAACTTATTAAGATTTATTGAAATTCGTTTGTTATGAATGTTAAATTTTCCTTAACTTTTACCTTAAATTTTGTGATAAAAATACAAAATTTTAATCGAAAACATTGAGAGTATATATTTTAGTTGCATAAAAGTGTGAAATAATAATAAATAGTTTATATATATAATATAATATAATGCATACACCAAAATAGAAAGAATGCTACAGAAAAACATTCTCTTGTGTCTCTGTGGGTCTGGTTCTTCTTAGATAATCTTAATTTTTTCACTCCAAAAACAGCAGGTTTTAATTTAGGGTTTTACCCAAAAAAGATAGATCGATGGGAAGAGGAAGGGTGCAGTTGAAGCGGATCGAGAACAAGATTAGCAGACAAGTGACATTTTCAAAGAGAAGAACAGGTTTGCTCAAGAAAGCTCATGAGATCTCTGTCTTATGCGATGCTGATGTTGCTCTCATCGTTTTTTCCACAAAAGGAAAGCTCTTTGAGTACTCCACCCACTCCAGGTAAATTAACCTTAGATATATATCTCTTCGATCTTAATTTTTTTTTTTCTAAAAAAATATCGGCTTAAAAATACATGCACAATTAAGGTTCAGGGTTTTCATTCCCTGAGATCCATCGGTTTTATTCAAAAATAAAATAATTAATTTTCCATATCTGGTTTTGTGTTTGTGTGTGTATGTATATTTTAAGATCTCAAGTTTTTTTTTTTTTTACTTTATTTGGTTTTGTAAAAATACAATCGTTTAAAACACACAGGCACCACTTGAAGTCTATTATGAATCTTTAAGCCCTAAATTCGAGATTTTTTGGGTTAAATTTTATACCATCGAGCCAAACCCTCTTGATCTTGTGTGGTTTAATTAATTTCTTGGATGTTTTTTTTTTCTCTCCTTTTTTGTTGGGTTATTCTGACACAAATCTTTTGATTTTTCTTCACTTTCTCTCCTTTCTGCATGCACCTATTTTTATATACATATGTACAGACAGATTATAATATATTACCAATATGTATTCTAGTATATATGAAACCCCTTTGGTTGGATTTTTTTTATTATTTATTTTTTCTGGGTCGAAAAATACTGTTTTATTTGTTCGACATTATTAAGAAATTCCTTTAATTTTGACTAGTTGTGTAAGAACTAAACCAAATATCATGTCATGTTGGAACTCTCAGACGACATTATTTCTAGCTGCTTAAATTTCTATCTATCACATCCTTAACCTTATTGTTCGTACTAAATTTATTTTCTTCAAACAGATGAAGTAAATATTAAGGAAAGATCTACTTTGTTCGTACATAAGCAACCGAGACAACCTGGTACTCCCAAATTAAAGCTAGACCAGCTGTTAGGTGGTGATAACATCTAGCTATTTTTATAGATTCCAATAGATGTTCCAGCCTAGATTATTGCTTTCTGCAATAATTTGCATTCATATATGAATACATCAATTAAAGTTAAGTCTTTGAATAATACCCATATGAAAGATTTAATCTTTCTCTAGAATAATTAACGTGCTTGATTGTGTTAAATAAATGAAATGAGATTAATTATAAGTCGCATCTTGGTCATGTTGTAGTCTATGGTTCCCATATATAGGCTGCATTTTGTTCTTGTGTTTCTTTACTTAGTTTCATTGGCTTGTGTTCATCTTGTTTTCCTTTAGGTTCGATTGTACATGAATTAATTAGGGCTTCGTGGAACCTCTATAGATCGAGTATATATGGTGATTTAGATGTACAAATATCATGTGAATATGATTGCAAGAAGGTTTTCGCATAAAACCCCCCTTTAAGTCCATTTGATTTGCATCAAGAAGAAGAGAACATTTTTTTTTTGGGACAGAAAGAGAGTTTTTTCAAAAAATTTGAATCTTTGTAGTCTTGCAAAAAGATTTCGCAATGGAGAAGGTTTACATGATCAAAGGTTAGCATTAATTAGTTAAAGTCAAAAGAGTAATTGCCACTGAATATTATTCTCTCCCAATTTGAAATTATTTTCTCTTGCAAATGTTCATAAAAATTGAAGATGACATTTTCGTTCTCATTTTCCAAACACAACAAACAAGGCTTGAATTTGCAATGATTCAAGTAGTCGGTGGTTGGTATTTTATCCAAGACAGCTGCTCTCTGGAATCTGGAGTAGTAGATGAAATAATATTATTTTTTTCTGTAAATTACTATTTATAGATATATTTTAGGATGACACTAGGTTATATATATTTGGTCTTGAATTTGCTATATATATGTTTTTGGTTAGTTCTAACCTTGATATTAGTATTACTTCAAATCATATGATTAACATTGAAAGTTTAAATTCATTTTAGGGTTTATATGTTCAAATTGATAATTCCCAGGATGTTAGAATTATGGGTTTGTGGTTTCAATCACTTGGATAAGATCTATGGATTGTGTATCAGATGGACTTTTCAAATACAATATTTCGACCCTTAAGCCTAAAGTTGCACAAAATCTGTGTTGGGATAATCCAAGATTCAAGTCTTGTTTTAAGGCAGAAACTCGAGTATTCATCCATAAAATTGTTCTATGTTATCTTGTATAGGTAGTTATTATAACAAATAAAAGAGGTTCGGGGTAGCTACAGATACTGTTGTAACTAACGTTGATGGTTGAAAGACTCTATTGGATATGTGCTTATTTTCCTCAATGAATAGAGGCTTTGGAATACATTAATTTATAGGAGAAAGAGTACAAAATATATAAGGAAAGTAACTCTAGTTAGATAAGGCTAACCACTAATAACAACCAAGAGTTTGTAACAAATTGGAAAACTTCTTTTAAAGTAATCTTGTATTGCTATTACCCCCCTTCAAGCGTGACATGGGGTGTTGGCCGACGCAAAGCTTGGACCGAAAAAGAAGAAATAATGGCTTGAGAAGACTCTTTGTGAAGAGGTCAGCAACATTTAGTTTGCTGGGGACAAACTTGGTAAAGAGTTGCCCGAGTTGGACTAATTCTCGAATGAAGTGGTAATCAAGAGCAATGTGGCGTGCGCGTTTATGGGCTACCGGGTTTTGGCTGATGAAAAGTGCACTCTTATTGTCGCAAAAGAGAGTCGGTGGTTCCTTAATCGGTAGGTGTAATTCGGTAAGGAGGTTGGTTAACCAAACTACATCGGCTGCTGTGTTAGCAAGGGAACGATATTCTGATTCACAGCTTGAACGAGAGATCGTACGTTGTTTCTTGGAGCTCCATGTAACAAGGTTTGAACCAAAAAATATTGCATTTCCGGATGTCGATCGCCAAGTGTCGGGGCAACCCCCCCAATCGGCGTCAGAGAGAGCTGTCAGCGTGTGAGAGGAAGAGGTAGTGAAAGTGAGTCCATCAGTTGCTGTGCCCTTTACATAACGAAGAATACGTTTAACGGCTTGAAAGTGGTCGTTTGTGGGTGTATGCATGTACTGACTGACGGTATTGACAGCATAGGAGAGGTCAGGCCGTGTTATCGTAAGGTATTGAAGAGCTCCGACTAAGGACCGATATAACGTTGGGTCTTTGAATGGGTCTCCTGTTTGACTGAGATGTTGGCCAATAATCATTGGTGTGCTGATGGGTTTACTTTCATGGAGTTGAGCTCGAACTAGAAGATCATGATCATATTTTTGCTGGCCGAGAAAAATGCCGGTTGGGGTGTAGGTTACTTCTAGGCCAAGGAAATAGCCAAGCTGACCCAAGTCTTTGATTGCGAAAGTTTTCTGCACATGATTTATCAGTCTTTGAATAAGTTGGTTATCATTGCCGGTAACGATAATATCGTCAACGTAGACGAGAACATATAGTAGAGATGTTCCGTGAGCGTAGATGAAAAGAGACGTATCGGCGCGACTATTTCGAAAACCAATGCCCGTGAGAAAATCACTAAAGCGTCGGAACCATGCTCTCGGAGCTTGTTTGAGGCCGTATATAGCCTTTTTGAGGCGACAAACATGGGAAGGATGGTGGACATCGAGATAACCCGGTGGTTGTGCCATGTATACGGTTTTGTTGAGGAGACCATTGAGGAACGCGTTTTTGACGTCGAGTTGCCGAAGATTCCATTTGCGCATGACGGCTATGCTGAGAATGAGACGAACTGTTGCAGCTTTGATAACCGGGCTGAAGGTATGCGTGAAATCTAGGCCGGGCACTTGAGTGAAACCTTGAGCAACTAGACGAGCTTTGAGACGTTCTACCGAACCATCTGATTTGAATTTTGTGCGAAATACCCATTTTGAGCCAACAACATTCGTATTCCGAGGGCGTGAAACTAAGTCCCATGTATTATTTGACGTGAGTGCATTAATCTCCTCATCCATGGCAGCGATCCAAGCTGGATCTTTTGCGGCAGATTTGTAGCCTTTAGGGACGGAGGTGGTGAGAAGAGCAGGGAGGAGACCATTGGAATGCTCGGAGAGGAAGGTCGGATACTTGGGTTTGAAAATTCCCGACTTGGAACGAGTTTGCATGGGATGTGTTGGTAATGGCGAAGGTGGTTGCTCCGTAGTAGGGGGCACATTGAGAGATGGGGTTGGATCGGCGGGTGAAGGTGGTGTTTCGCCAATCGTTTGCGGAGGGATTGGTGTCGGATTGTCTTCGAGACATAAGGGACACATAGTTGTTGCATGAGCGGGGCAGTGAACTGATGAGGTTGGAGATGGCTCGGATGAGCAAACTTCCGGGTCAAGAAAGGTGGAATAGTCTAAGGTTGTAAGACTGGTGGGTGTAGTGGTGGTATTAAATGGGAAGTGGGTTTCGTCAAATTTGGCATGACGAGATATATAAATGCGAGAGGTGGAGTTGTCGAGGCATAAATATCCTTTGTATTTGGAGCTATATCCCAAAAAGATACAAGGGCGGGTGCGAGTTTCAAATTTATTTTTGGTATAATCCCGGAGGCAAGGAAAAACCCGGCACCCGTATGGCCGGAAAAGTGCATAGTTGGGAGTGGTGTTGAAGAGGAGCTCATAAGGAGTTTTACTTTGCAAAATTGTTGTGGGTAATCGGTTAATAATGTAGACCGTTGATGCAAAAGCTGTGAACCAGTATTTTAGAGGTACTTTGGAATGAAAAAGCATGGCTAGCCCCGTCTCCGTAATGTGCCGATGTTTGCGTTCTGCACGACCATTTTGGGGTGGTGTGTAAGGACATGAAAGTCGGTGGAGAATGCCGTTTGTGGATAAGAATTTCTGAAAATTATGACTAGTAAATTCGGCACCTCCATCACTGTGAAAAATTTTAATATTTTGGCCGAGCTGATTTGTCACTAATTTATGAAATTGTTGGAAAATTTCAAAAGTTTGTGACTTAAGATGCATCGGAAAAAGCCATGTGAATCTTGAGTAATCATCAATGAAGATGATGTAATACCGGTAACCTTCGGATGAGAGGATAGGGGCTGGTCCCCAAATATCACGGTGTATAATTTCGAGGGGTTGAGAAGCGCGTTTGTGGTCTACTTGAAACGGAAGGTTGTGACTTTTCGCAAGTTGACATGGTTCACATAATGTAGGATTAGGCAAGATTGAAGAGACAGATAAGTGGCCTTGTTTATTTAAAATTGAGATTACATCATTAATCACATGTCCCAAACGGGAGTGCCACAAAGCAAAAGATCCTTCAAGTGATGGACGATTGAGATCTGATAGAAGTGCGGAGTCGATGTGGTTAAGCCGATAGAGACCATGATCATGCTTCCCGGTTGCGATTGTCGTGCCGTCCGTCCGTTTCTGAATAACAAACGAGTTATCAGTAAAGGTAACGTTAATCGGAAAATCACGGGTAAGGCGACTAATTGAGAGAAGATTCCGAGTTAAACTTGGAACAACTAAAATATCGCGTAAAAGAATGGAAGGGGTGACATGATGATTTCCAATATGAGTAATCGGAAGGGAGTGTCCATTCCCAACAAGAACAATATGATTACAGTTATATGGTGTTGCGTTATTGATGTGAGCGGCGTTTGGGGTCATATGAGCCGATGCTCCGGAATCCATGAACCAATCGGCAACATCGGGATTTGAGGAAGAAGCGTGTAGGGCTTCGGTGAGATTAGCATGACCGGTATCGGCTCGTCGTTGGAGAACATAATCTTGGCATTGAATGGCCTTGTGACCATTGCGACCACATAATTGGCAGCGGGGAACGTAGGTACCGCGACGTCCTCCCCGACCTCGACGTCCTTGGAAATTGTTGTTTCCATAATGAGGAGTGGAACCCCTATTGTTGCCTGGATAAGGGGATTGGCCTCGGTCTGGAGTGGTGGCCGTGAAGGCGGCTTGAGCCGGAGCAGCGGGTAAGAGAGATTTGCAGAAAATTTCGTGAGCTTCGGCTCTATGAATGAGTTCCGTAAAGAGCGGTATTGGGGGCCATTTGAGCTGTTGAAAAATTTGTAAAATCGGAACCCAAACCGCGCAAGAACCATTGAGACTTAAAGGACTCATTAACGGGCTTACCGATTGATGCCAATTGATCACATATGTGTTTGAAATTACGGGCATATTCTTGAACAGGGTCGGATCCTTTTGTCAGATTTTGAAGATCGACGCGAAGGCTAAGTTCGCGGGTTTCGGACGAATGGCTGAAGGTAGTTTCCAAAGCCTTCCATGCGGCGGTGGGTGAATCTGTTCCGATGACGACTGCCATGGCTTCTTCAGAAAGAGAAGAGTTTAAGAGCATTCTTAATTGCTGGTCAACGGCGGCAGATGGCGGTGGCGTTGATCCATCGAGAAATTGCATCAGATTTTGTGATTCAAGAATAGGAAGAAATTGATTCTTCCAGAGAAGATAGTTGGAAGATGACAATTTGATAGTCATCATATGGAGAAGGGTAGCGAAGGGGAGAGATTCAGTGGCGGCGCCATCGTCAGTGGTGGTGGTCACCATGATCGGAAAAAAAAATGCAGGGGCTGTTTGGAAGAAGAAGAAGGATCGAGGGTGGAAGAAAGAAAACCCTAAGGAAGGTCGTCTGATACCATGAAAGACTCTATTGGATATGTGCTTATTTTCCTCAATGAATAGAGGCTTTGGAATACATTAATTTATAGGAGAAAGAGTACAAAATATATAAGGAAAGTAACTCTAGTTAGATAAGGCTAACCACTAATAACAACCAAGAGTTTGTAACAAATTGGAAAACTTCTTTTAAAGTAATCTTGTATTGCTATTAATGGTTATCAACCGATGAACCATCATTTGATCATGCCACTGACATTGATGCCTTTGTTTCCACTACTTCTGATCCCTACCGGACGCAGTTGCCACTAAAGTTAATCGTGAAGGACATAGAAACAGTAATTCATATATACAATTTTGGGACGACCGTCTAGCTAGGGGCTCCGCCTCTAAACCCCGCAAGGCAGTGTGGCCCCCTTGATCCCATGCCACTATTATGACCTCTTGCCAATTGATTTTAAGTAGCTTTATCGAGATCAGAAGAAAAGTGTGCAAAAGCTATTCAATAATATTATAAAAATGGCAGCGTAAGGTAACAACTAGTATTGAAAGCTTTTTAAGGCGGTACATAGAAGGGTGCATTCCGTTCCACGAAACTTCTCTTAATGCCCGGCTTTGAATCTTTATCTATCTCAAATCATTCTCAATTACTCCAAAATGATTGACAACAGTACTAAAATAACAAACACATGATTGGGTTTAGAGTTTCTATGTAAATCTTGGCACCAATTTGATTCAAATGGTATTTTTCAAAATAAATGACGTCGTTCCGAAACTTTCATAATCATTGTCAGTTATAAAAGTGAAATAGAAAAGGTTTAGAAGCAAGTTGAGATTTACTAAACAGATTATAGTCTCATATAATTTTTTGTTTTGTTTTAGGATTGTTTATTTGTTTGTATATGGTATTATCGACCTAAACCAATTATGCTTATAACGTGATCACATCCGTTCTAATATCTCTTGTTGGTTCTTCAAGTACATATATACTTAAGCCACCTTATATAACAAGGTTTATTTCCTATACTCCTAATTTATTTGATAATTAGTTGATGGTTGGAGCATTATCATCAATGATCTGGAACATCATATCACAGTGAGACAAAATTATCACCCATGAAGAAGTTGTTGGATCTATCTCAGAATTAGTTGTTGTATTGGTATAATTGATTAGTTCAATATGGGAGTTACAAGGTTTGTGAAATTTGCCATTGAAAAAGACTAGGATAATTTGATTATATATCCTTAGAGAAAATAAGTAGCCTCTCCACCACCCTTAGGGGTGGAGTTGTGGAGACCGATATGGTTTGTATACATCTTATCCTCCTAAGACTGATCTTCTCTTGTTATGACTGCAAAAAAAAACTGGTATAATTAAAGAGAGTCCTAATTTAAATGACATAAATATCCTTAGAGTGCAAAAAAGTGTTACTGATCTACTCTTGTTCTGTAAGTTTATTTCTTATGATGATGTTATTGGACATTGTTGAAGCTATGAGGTTTTACGAAATGAGATGGATCGTATGGGCGGTTTACTTAATAACAGACGGAAATGAGGAAGATAATATGACAAGAGACATCGATCGACATGCCATATGTTGTAAAGCCGCAAATCGTCTAACTTGGCCTCAAATGAAGACATAGGAAAAGGCTCTTTGAATATTTTACAAGAATGTGTTATTTTATGCCTTAATTAATAACATAATATATTCACATATTTATGGGAAATAAAAAGGTGTATCTAAATGTGTTCTTGGATGCATTTAATATGATACTTTCAATATATTTAAGTCATTCATGTTAGATTTCTCTTGTATCAAGGTTCTTGCAATCATCAGTTTCTAGTTTATAATTAAGTTAAGATAAGAAAGCAAAAACAAATACATCTAATGTCTGCAAATTAATCTTCAAAAGAACTACGTACACATGAAATATATATAGAACAAATTCAAACATCAGAATTGATGCATATATAGTGTTATCAAGACATAAGTAATTTAAGAAATAACTGCAAAAAGAAGGATAATATTATATTCGATCCTCATACTTCAAAAAAGATATAAATGTCCTAAAAAACTAACCTTTAGTAGTAGCTCAACAAGTAATTATGACATTGGATTTGCTTCCTATAAGTCATCAATTCAAGTCCCCTAAGGACTACCGGATTGTTGGGCAATTGGATTTGCAGAGAAACAATGTAATGCACAGGAATAAAAATTGACATCGCGTAAGAGTTTGCTTTCATTAAGTAATATAACAACCCAATTTTGTATGTGCATCACAAAATTTACTTGGCGATGATTTCAATTTATAGTCACGGTTTTGGCAGAAATCTTAACAATTTGTACATAAAAGTCAAAGAATCCCATTAAATGGAAATGATTGCCGTAAATAATTGGATTGTTATGATCAAATCATCAATTGATCACCCGTCAGTGGAAAATCATTGACTGAAAACCTGTCAGTGGGTAATGTAGCACCCATTGATGCAACATTTATTAGTGTTGTAACATTTATTGGTGTTACAGAGACACCAATAAATAACCATTGTACACCACTTGATATCAGAAAATTGGCATGGTCGGGGATCTGGCCCTATGACCTCACAAGGGGGCATGACTCTCTTGGCCCACGACAGCATCATTCAACAATCATGTGTTCTAGTTAGTTTACACGAGTGTACACTCTACATCTCCTAGTATGCATTATGTTATATATATATATATATATATATATATATATATATATATAAAGTTTTCATAGTGAGATTTTGTCCCACATAAAAAGTATAGTGCAATCTTATTTGTATTGTGAACTCTATATACATGAAGCTTAAGGCATATCACTTGTCACATAAAAATCTTCTTTAGTATATAAGATCTAAACATCTTATTCATGAATCGTTTATGAGATTAGATGAGCGAAGGAGGACTTGGCCTTTGTTGTGTGGATTTTACACATAAACGGTCAAAAGATAACACTGTTTGACGAATTTCTGGCTGTTTTTGACTGATTTTTCTTAGTTTATCGTTTGTATCAAATCCAAATTCGGTTTTTCCTTATCCAAATCAGTTATAGACAGGAACCTATATGTGTGTATATATTCTTTGTTCATTTTAATCTAACTCTGAGTCCTCTTCTTTCTCTTCATATAATTTCTACAGAAATGTTCATTGAAAATATGTTTTGTTGTTAAGCATATCTTGTTGATTAGGTAATCCTGGGGTGTAAGCCCAAACAACCTTGCTAGTGGTGACTAATAATATCTTAGTGTTTAATTGTGTCCTAATCATTGTATATTTTTTGCACATTTCTCCTTCTATAGTCCTATCTTCTAACATATTATAGCTTAACTAACAACCCCATCATTCATATGTGAATGAAATTATAGAAACTAGTCAAATGATTTCTCTAAGATCACCGACAAGGCGACAACCCTTAACTTCAGGACTCATTGGAACTAGTTGTCTAGTTGTGGTTCGGACACATTGGCCGGATACCCACGGTTACAAATTAATGCCCTAACTAAATATGTAGGACGCGTTATTCATGTAGAATATTAGCCATGATTGTTTTAAACGTTTTTCGCTGCAACGTTAAATGCGTGTATAGTACTTTATCCTAATTAAAGGTCATAGATTTCCCTTCTATTTTTAAAAGATTGAATAGTGCATTGTTGTTTACAATAATTTGTATTTAATCAAGTGTAAAAACTGTTGAAAAAGACTATATATCTTGCATGGAGTTGTGTATATATATAGTATAGATTCTGAGTGTTGTTTAGTTCGAACATGTAGTATGGAGACAATTCTTGAGAGGTATGAAAGGTATTCGTATGCAGAGAAGTTGCTTACTGCTCCTCCAACCGAAACACAGGTACGTATGTCATATCATCTATGCTTGAATGTGTGTGTATATATATATATATATGATTTCTGTTATCATCCTTATAAAACAACATCTCGACTATTTGGGGTACAGTAGAGGACAGTTTTGCGTACATCTCATCCTTAGACCATACTGTCCGCAAAACTAGACGATAAATGAATAGAACCTGGATCCTAATTGTCGTAGTTATATAATGTTTTTTAGAATATTGTGTACGTGTACAGGCAAGCTGGACTCTTGAATCCTCCAAGCTTAAGGCAAAGATTGAAGTTCTTGAAAAAAACATAAGGTAGTTGTTATAACCATCAACTTAATAGGATTTTTAAGTGATCTTTGCCTAGCTAGTAATTAACCACCGAAAGTATAATGCATATATATTACTTGTAACATATATATTTTTAGGCACTATGTTGGGGAAGATTTGGAGCAATTAAGCCTTAGGGAACTTCAAAATGTGGAACAACAACTCGAGACCGCCCTTAAGCGTATACGAACGAAAAAGGTAACTGGCGGGTCAGATCTTCTAAAGAAAAGAAAATATTTAATTAATTTTATTCCTGTATATATATACACATATATATGAGGTCGTGTGAGAAGTTGAGTTAAACATGAGAAGTGGATCTGAACCGTTGATTTCTTTTAATCTCAAATCCTCCCATGAATTGCGGCTTAGAAGGGAATTGATCCGGTGCATCATATCTCGGTGCATCTCATCCTAATGTGCGTTCATTTCCCATCCAACGGTTGATAACCACTTCTCACGCTTCTCACCATTAACTCAACTTCTCAACCGAACCCAACCCTATATATCAATATAACCTATTACCCTTTATATATGATTTATGCAGAACCAAGTGATGCACGAGTCCATCTCCGAGCTCCATAAAAAGGTAACCTAGCTATAATCCGTCTGCTGCCAAACATCTTGAATGGTTTCGAGTCATGGAAACAACTAACTTACTTGCAAAATGCAACCGGTCAGAAAACCGAAAGATCTAGTTCAATGAATTGAAAACACGTACATTGACAAATATTTTCTTGTTTCTGTGACAGGAGAAGGCGTTGCAAGACCGAAACAATTCACTCTCCAAGAAGGTACCCTAGCTATAACTAATGTTCTATAATTCTTAATTTCCATGAAAATTGTTCTCCGTATCTCCAGTTTTTTGGAACATTTTTTTTTCTTTCTGGAAAGATTCCAAGATGACTTATTTCTGAATTGGAATTAAACAGTTGAAAGAGAATGAGAAGAACACTACTAGTGAGCAACAAGATGCAACGTTAGAGTTACCACCGCCATATTCATTTCATTCTCTTGCAAACACCAGGTAATCTCTCCATCGTCTCCTTAATTTATGTGCATATATATATATATATATATGGTTGGTTCCGGTGAAAAATTGAGTTAACATGAGAAGCGTGAGAAGTGGTTATCAACTGATGTTGGATGCACATTAGGATGAGATGCACCGTGCGATTTGAGATTAAAAGTGATCAAGGTTTCAGATTCACTTCTCTCTCACATTAACTCAACTTCTCACACTATCTTTCGCATTATATATATATATATATAGGGTTGAGTTCCGATGAGAAGTTGAGTTAGCAGTGAGAAGCGTAAGAAGTGGTTATCCACCGTATGGACGCACATTAGGATGAGATGCACCAGATCAATTCCCTTCTAAGACGCAATTCATGGGAGGACTTGAGATTAATAGAGATCAACGGTTTAGATCCACTTCTCACGATACTCACCGTTAACTCAACTTCACACACGATCCTTCACACATATATATATATATATATAGAGAGAGAGGGGGGGGGGGGGGGGGAATGATAATGCGAAAAGTGTGATATCATATTCATATATGATTACACGGTCTGTGGGTGTGTTTAATCATATATGATATCAAATTTATCGCCTTCTCGCAAAATGTTTAGCTTCTCGTTTGAACTTGCCCATACATAGGATTAGGTTCATTTGAGAAATGCTAAAAATATGATAAATAAAGAAATGATCCTAGCCTTTTATCTGGTCAACATTTGCGGCTTTGACCGTGAAGCGCCGGATAATTCCTTGTGTGGTCTGTAGAAGATAGAGAGATGGTTTCATAAAATACATTAGACGAGTTCATATATGAACCTGTATGATTCACATATGAATTACAGTGTAATTCACATATGAACTATTTTAACTGATTCATATATTAACGTATTGTTCATATATGAATCAGTTCATATGTGAATCACAAAGATTCATATATGAATCTGTTAATTAATTCAACTGATTTACATATGAACTTACAGTGAATCAGTTAATTGGTTATATATGAATAACAAAGATTCATATATGAATCAGTTAAAAGAGTTCATATGTGAATTACACTGGTTCACATATGAATATATAGTTCATATATAAACTCGTCCCATGTATTTGTAAAAATTACGAAACTGTCTCTCTATTCTTGGAATAGCCGCAACTTTTGACCAGTCAAAACCGTAATTGTTGACCAGTCAAAGACGCAATATTTGACCATTAAAAGTCGATCTTGACCGAATGAAAGGCTAGGATTACTTCTCTATTTCTCATATATTTAGCATTTCTCTCAAATGAACCTCTCCCCCGATATATATATATATATATATATATATATATATATATATATATATATATATATATATATATATATATATATATATATATTAGATTGGAAACCATATTAGATTGGAAACTTTGGAAACCGTCAATTTCATTGGTTAAATTAATGAAATTGGTTCATAAAGTTGTTTAATATGATCACGTTATCTCATATAATTCTTTTATTAATGAAATTGTTTCATATATTTGTGTTTTTTATGTAGTTTCATCTATTTTTCTCATTCTGATGAAATTGTTTCATTCGCAGTCTGATTAAACTTTTTCATTTTTACATAAAAAACATAAATATATGCAACAATTTCATCAATAAAAGAATTATATGAAACAATTTCATTAAATTAAACAATTTCATGAACTTAACCAATGAAATCGAGGGTTTCCACGGTTTTCAAAATTAGAGTGGTTTTCATTTGATCGCTCCCCTATATATATATATATATATATATATATATATATATATATATATATATATATATGCACAAGGGCATGTTACAAATTACTTGTAACAAGTGCATATGCACATGTGAATATGCACATGTGCATGTTACAAATTACTTGTATGCACAACTGCATACTGTCTAGATGAAAGACTACCAGAGTGTTCCTCAGTTTTTCATTTTTTTGAGGTTTTCCCTTGAACCTCTCTCTCTCTCTCTCTATATATATATATATATATATATATATATAAGGTGCGTTTCTTTTGCAACCCAAGCAATTCGTACAAACTATGCAAACCAATCTTAGTCATTCATCAAGTCTAATGAATATATGATCTTATTATGTTTCCTAATTTAAAATCATGATTATAATGAATAAACTTAACATTTCCTAATTTAAAATCATAATTATAATGAATAAATTTAACATTTTCCATATATATCACAATCATTATTAATGAATCATAATCATTATCCATAAATATACTATTGTTTCCTAATATAGTGGTTTGCATAGTTTGTACAAATTGTTTAGATTGCAAAACAAACGTACCATATATATATATATATGATTTTATTATGTTTCCTAATTTAAAATCAAGATTATAATGAATAAACTTAGCATTTCCTAATTTAAAATCATGATTATAATGAATAAACTTAACATTTTCCATATATATCACAATCATTGTTAATGAATCATAATCATTATCCTTAAATATATCTATTGTTTCTTAATATAGTGGTTTGCATAGTTTGTACAAATTACTTGGTTTGCAAAAGAAACGCATATAAAAGGAGTGGTTTGTAATTGATTTTAAACTTTTTGAAGTGGACCATTCATCGGAGCAGCCATGAGGGAGGAGGAATCAGCTGAGGCTCGTCATGTCTCCTCCTCAATGATGCCGTTGTGGATGATCCGCCACATTAATCAATAAGATCAATTGAAGTACAATTCTTCATCGCTAGCTCTCCAGCCAAGGGTGTTTTATAAACTGTGTTAACTATCCTGTTCCAAGTTTGGATTTGCTGCATGCTACATACATACATATACTCTCTCTCTATATATATATATATGACCTAATCAAGATTCTACCATGTTAATCTATATGTTGAAACGTTGAGAATTTGTACTCCCAATCTGGAAAATGAATCCAATATATATGACCTAATTAAATTATGATGATAATTATAATATCTCTCGTGTTTACGTAATTAAAGATGTGGGGTGGAAGTGCATTTGATGCGATAATATCAATATATAATGGCTTGGAATAGATGTTATACCTGTATATGTATGAATGGAGATAGGGATAATTTTTTTAAAATATATAATAATGTTTTATATATATACACAAACAAACTCCCCCATCCTCAACTTTGGTGGGATTTAAACTTTGACCTCTTTTTGGTTAGGGATGCGTTCATTCCTTCACATGTTTAGGTCTACATATTTGCTTATGTTCAATAAACAAAAAATAGACTAGTAATATTTTATCGGCAATACATAGTTACAATTTAATAAGAAATAAATATATATGGGTTAAATTAATCATGAGAATTGATTTCAAGTATAATTAGATTTATATCCAATGATGATTTACATACCCAATTTTTAAGCCAAAAGGACAAAATTGTAAATCTCAATTTTAATGAAGTTTAGCGGTCTCTGACTCCATTAGCTATTTCACCTCATGATATAAAACACAATTTTCGTCTATATGTTAGTTCACCCCATGAAATTCATGATCGCTGATCTTTCTCAGATTTTCGATTTCCCCCAAATACGAACCTCCATATGGTCACAATTCCGTTTCAATTGCACAACACCGCCGTTCATGTTCCTTCCCCTATCCAAATGGCATCGTCACTGCCCTCTGCCGCCTCTACTTTCAACACCCCTTTCGTTGTCTTCCTTCATTGCCATCAATTATGTTGACCATGGTCGTTAGGATTAGAGATTTCTCTACTGATAAACGAAAATTAGCAAAAAATCTTGTATAATCTAGAAGGGTTGTATTTGAACTCCCCTATATATATAGGTCACGGTTATTTTGCAACCCCATAAAAGGTTATTATAACTCGTGCAACTCTCATCTAAACTATTTATTTAGCTATTCATTTGGATTCTCATTGATTCTCTAAATGAATTTACCTGATTTTATCGAATTTCTGACACAGATGTTGATGTGTACACATAACGTTTCATGTGATGTATCGGATGAAGGTGGTAATTTCATTAAACAGTATGCATTCCATGTTAGTGTATGCATTAATGAAATACTATGTATTGCATATAAGATTATTGCATGAAACTAATAATCATTCAGTGTCTACATAATGAATGTGCTACATGAATGATTTAGATGATGGTTGTACGGACTTGTAATTTTTTACTGGTTTGCAAAATAAACATATATATATACATATATATATATGGAGAGAGAGAAAGAGTCTGATTCAGGGAAGACGCTAAATATAAATGGAAAATCAAAAACCCATGAAAAACGGATGAAAAAAGTATATCAATATGGATGTCAAATTAAAGAGGAAAAATATGATCGGTTTTTTGGTGTAATTTGTTTCGTTTGAATTTTGATCATATTTCGTATTTTTTTCGATTTAAAAAAATAGGGGGTGAGAGATTGTTGAATTTAAAAATAAAGTTGTAACTATCTTTTCAATTGCATCCATTTGATCAATTAATCTAACAGTTGGAGTATTTTTCGATTTTTCATACCTCCTCTCTCTCTCTCTCTATATATATATATATGTGTGTGTGTGTGTGTGTGTGTATGTGAAAGTTCGTGTGAGAAGTTAAGTTAACGGTGAGAAGTGTGATCAGAAGTGGAGTTGAACTGTTGATCTATTCTTATCTCAAGCCCTCCCATGAATTGCGGTTTAGAAGGAAATTTATCTGGTACATCTCGGTGCATCTCATCCTAATGTTTGTCTATTTATCATACAACGGCTGGTAACCACTTCTCACGCTTCTCACCGTTAACTCAACTTCTCACCGAAACCCAACCCTAAAAAAATAGAAAACTGAGGAACACCACGGTCGCCTTTGATCTGGATGGTATGCATTTGTGCTTACAAGTAAATTAAGTTGTTTTTAAGTTGTTTTTTTTATGCACGTGTGCATAATGCATTTGTGCGTATGCATGTGTGCGTATTACTTGTATGCACAAGTGAATATCGTCTAGATCAAGAGCTACTAGGGTGTTCCTCAATTTTCCGGGTTTTTTTTTAGGTTATGATTTTTATAATTGAGTCATTAAAATACAAGTAGAGATGATTATGATTTTTATAATTGGGTCATTAAAATACATTTTAAAATCCATTTTATTATAATTCTGGCACTATGCATGTTTTCGCATTCATTTTACATTTTTAAACAACTAGTACAGTTCGTATTTCAAATTATATGTAGCTATGTCATAACTCATAACTTCGTTAGTAATAAAAGTTGGTTTTCGGTCTTCTATGTTTTCTTCTCGTTTTCTATTGGCTTCCAATTTTCATCAATGTCATCTTCAATCTTCAAACTTTTGTGTTTTCATCTCCTTTTAATCTTTAATTGCCTTCCATCAATGTCATTTTCAATCTTCAAGGTCAAAGGGTCTTCATCATCGTCTAATTAATGTTGCGTAGTGTAACACCCCAAAACCATTTTCTTCAAAATCAATTTAAAAAGAAATATACATTAGGAAAAACTTCTTTTTGTTAATATGATTCAACAAAATTTGGAAGTTTGAATACAACCCTGAACCCATTTGATATACTACTTGTTTATGCAAAAGCTTTACCAAAATATGTGGGGATTACATAGTTGCACCATTACATATGGTTCAAAAGAACTTTTGACAAATAAACAAGATAAAAGCTCCGACTTGTATCCACCTTGCTAGCTTCTTAAATCGGGGCCTTTGCTTTATCCTTAGCCTTGGATGAGTCAACCCCTAAGTACATACATCACACACAAATTAGCAAGAAGCTAAGCAAATAAACAATAATAGCATCAACCTTATTCATCACAATTTTTAAGAATATAATCTAACAAATTTAAAGTGAACAAAATGGTATGATTTATCAATACCTAAAATGTCATTCCACAACACTTTTATAAATACGCATTTCAATGTAGTTTGATATGTTATTCCACAACATCTTTGGTGTCATCCGCAACACGTTGGTTTTTTTCCACAACACCTTAGTTACAAATCCACTTTTGCAGGCATAATATTGAGAAACTATGCTAGTATATGGATTCTACACCACATAATATCCACAATAGTTAAGCAATTACTTCACTTATCAAGTATCATCAATTCAACATACCACAACTTATAAATCACAATAAATATACATAGTTAAGTATGACGATGACCATAACTTGAGAAGGTTTATGTACTCACCTTGTAGTCACGTATGTAGTTCCACACTATTTTGATCATCAATCCTTGACCGAACACCTAAAGATTACATCATTCAGTTATTAATTCAAAAACCGAACATCACATTCTAAATTTGACTTCTAACCACATAATACACCTTACCACACTCCACTTTAAATAAGAAACGCCTTAGAGTGTGATCCATCTAATCTCATACCCTTACAACTAATTAACACAACACCATTTGCCTAAAAATCCACTTCAAATCCACAATTATATATATATATATATATATATATAATTGTGTTAAGGTTTTCATATTTCAACACTATTTACATATATATATATATAGAGAGAGAGAGAGAGAGTCTGATTCAGGGAAGACGCTAAATATAAATGGAAAATCAAAAACCCATGAAAAAACGGATGAAAAAGTATATCAATATGGATGTCAAATTAAAGAGGAAAAATATGATCGGTTTTTTGGTGTAATTTGTTTCGTTTGAATTTTGATCATGTTTCGTTCGAATTTTGATCATATTTCGTATTTTGTTCGATTTAAAAAAATAGGGGGTGAGAGATTGTTGAATTTAAAAATAAAGTTGTAACTATCTTTTCAATCGCATCCATTTGATCAATTAATCTAACAGTTGGAGTATTTTTCGGTTTTTCATACCTCCTCTCCCTCTCTCTCTCTCTCTATATATATATATGTGTGTGTGTGTGTGTGTGTGTGTGTGAAAGTTCGTGTGAGAAGTTGAGTTAACGGTAAGAAGTGTGATCAGAAATGGAGTTGAACTGTTGATCTCTTCTTATCTCAAGCTCTCTCATGAATTGCGGTTTAGAAGGAAATTTATGTGGTACATCTCGGTGCATCTCATCCTAATGTGTCTGTTTATCATACAACGGCTGATAACCACTTCTCATGAAACTCATGTTTTTAACCTTAAATCATTCCACAATATAAACCAACATCAACCCACATTGCATTGTATAAATTTATGATGATCTAGTGGTGTTTCTAACAACTAAATCCTCTTTTAAATCATATAACCCTTCTACTTTCACTTCGTTTAATCCACTTAAATATGAACATATAAATCATAAAGGAAAGGATCTTACCTTCCGGAAAAATGTAAAAGATAATGAAGGTGATGATAGGTTAAAGTCCATTTTCTCCTCCTTCATTCTCCAACTTGAATCTCTTCCTAAACCTCAAATTTCTTCATGTTCCCTTCAAGAACCTTGTTGTCCATATTTAAAAATCCACTAAAGGGCGTTTGGTTCGCATAATATTTTTGGATGAAATGGAATCTGTCAAAGGAATTTGACTTTGAAGGAATTGGAATGGAATGTTGTCAGGTTTGACCACCTGTTTGGTTAACAGAATTGAAATGGAATATGTTAAAGGAATTGAAATATGTCTGTTTGGTTCACAGATTGTAGCTTCGGAATTGAAATGGAATTTTGGTAGATGACCAAAATACCCCTTTTCATTATTTTAATTTTTTTAAACAAAAATTGCTTTAATAAAATAGTCATTAAATACTTTATTTTTTAACTAAAAATACTTTAATAAAAAATTATTAAGTATTTTAATGTGTCAAAAATATGATATACACAACCCAAACATAACAATAAACCAAATGACGTTAGTAGATCGATATTAAAATTGTTCCAAAATACTTACATGCCACCAAATACATGTTCCAAAATACTTACATGCAACCAAAATACATGTTCCAAAATAGCATTCATAGCTTCTTCAAAAAACAATCGCATAATCCTACGTTTGCATGTTGTGAGACTAACTCGGTGTAACACCCTGAATTTATATCCCAATTGAAGAAAAGTGTTGAAATGGGTGAATAGGTAAAGTAAGAACCACATATGGAGTATGGATGTAGTGTCATGTGGTTGTGACACCTGTCACAATAGCACCAATGGTACTAAGAGTATAGTAGTCTCAACTATAGTGCCGTGTGGTTGTGACATTTGTCACAATAGCACCAATGATACTAAGAGTATGGTCGTCTTGGCTATAGTGACATGTGGTTGTGACATCTGTCACAATAGCACCAATGGTACTGAAAGTGTGGTAGTCCCGGCTATAGTGTCTTGCAGTTGTGACATATGTCACAATAGCAACGGCGATTACCAAGTGGTTGGTTGTCCCAACGAATGTGCCATGTAATTATGACAATGGCAGGATAACTGGCATAATAGCATCAAATGTTCCGAGAGAACAGTCGAGGAATGGCCGGGAGAACGGTCGAGGAACGGCCGGGAAAACGGTTGGGAAATCAGTCGAGAAAGCGATCGAAGAACGGTCAAAAAACTCTCGGTACGAGTCTGGCTACAGTGCCCAGCGACAGTGCCATAGGGCACTGTAGCATAGAAGTGTCACACGAGGCAAGGGGCCCTCGGTACATCCCGGGCGACAGTGCCTGCTACTGTAACACCCTAAAAATTAGGCGAAATATAACTCGAAAATTCGGAAATATAACGTCTAAAATACGAAGGTCCAATTACCCTGCAGTCATAAACTTCCAACAAGATAAACCCAAATGTATAGACAACTAAAGACGCCCATAAAGATGGGTTGGGTTGCAATAACAAGTTTGCAAAATAATGGGACAATAATGTTACAACAACCTATTTAATCTAGAATCAATTCCAAACTAGATTAAAATGGGTGTCGCGAATTTGCTATAATCTCTCTTCACAAAAATGCCCAAAAGACCGGCATTTCGAGAACTCCTACGTGCTCGATTGACAAGCCCGACAACCTAGTTTCCACCACGAGTAAGATCTGTGAGGAAACAACAACCACAACAAGTGTTAGGACAAAGCCTAGTGAGATCTCATAAGCTATATAAATCACAAGTAAGATATTATAAAACAATAATCGTGTTACCGAACTCCTTTGTCTCACAAATAATCAATTTCCCGCAAATCATGTTCTCGAACCTGAACATAAACATACAAGAGATAACCCTTGAAAATACGGGGGAGACCCGTTTCCATCGGGGTGACGTATACACGGGAGTGGAGTCACCCATGATGTTATCGGATTACACCTCATGTCCCGGTCCTAGTTCCCATGCCATCGAGACATCACAACCTCAAACCATATTCATTGCCTTTATTGCCTACTCCGTCGAGTTACACCTCAAGGTCTTACGGGACATTATTGCCTATCCAATTCTAGACGAGTTACACCTCAAGGGTTCACGACCCCCTATTGCCTACTCGCTAGTAACCACAACGACCAACACGATAGGTCCAAAACACCCATATAGCTACATCCTCGTGCACAAGGAGTAATGTTCACATTCTTATCAGGTATTCGATTTTGAATAATCATTTATAGTCATGACATTCCTCTTTTCTACATGTAAACAACATAATCACCCCATGAGATTCTAGCCCATAAGCTCAATATTTTCTCTAAGGCAACAACTCAACTTTACTATTCAAAGTAGTACATTCTCCATGTTCCCATTTATTTAGTCATAAATGATTGAGTTACTCTTACCATATTATCAGAAAAGTTATCAGCAGTTAAATCAAAATTGTAGAAATAAGGGTTTCCTCATATACTATTCACACAATCAAGAAATCAATGTTCCATAGACAAATAGATACCATAATAAGAGCTATTTAGGGTTTATGAATCATACCCACCATTTAGGGTTTATAAGATGAAAATCCTACAAGTTATGTCACAAATCCTAAGTGAACATCACATATGTAAAGTGTAGGGTTATTGCAAGTAATAAATAGGTAGAAGAGCATTTAAGGAGTAGAGACTCACCAACTAGGGTTTTGTGAAGTGAAAACCCTAAAATAGATAGATTTAGGAGACTTGATCTTCTTTTCTTGAGGCTTTAAATGGAACAAGTAAACTTTACTACCTTTCAATGACCTAACTTGTAATCTCTTCAATGCTATGGCCCCTTAGAACAATAAATGAGATGAGAGAGAATACGTTTAGAGAAAGAGAGGAAGAAAGAGTGACCTGCAGATTTAGAGTGAGAAAAAGAAATATGGATTTGGGTCTATCCATCGGCTTATGAAGGTAACCCCGTCCCCTCTTTGTGCGATTTTGCCCATCAGCGACTATGCCCCGAGCAATGTCGCCGGGCATAGTCGCCCGACTCCCCCTCCCTTCTATTTTGATGCAGCGACAAAGCCCACTGGCGGCTATGCCACGGCATCCTCGTCAAGCATAGTCGCCCTCCCTCTCAATGCTTCTGTTTCACGTTTTTGACAAGGACCGCCAGCGGCTAAGTAGCGGAATACCTGTCGGCATAGGCGCCCGACCTCTTCCCGGCTTTCCCTCGAGTTCCTCTTACGGTCTAAAACACTATACGGTGACACTCTTAAGGACGAGTGTGGGAGTTCGAGGACGGATCTTAAAGCGAACTAACACACATACAACAAGAGAGTTTGAACCTGACACCCTCACGAGATCACGTATGCACACCCATCGACAAAGACATTCGCATGAACACGACAACTTATTTATGTCTACATACATAAGTACGTACATATGCGATTATCATTATACACATACACACCTATATATATATATATATATTCTGACGTCAGAAGGACGATATACATACCTTCAATAACCGGGGGGCATACGACTAAGTAGAAAATTATATACGAAAGAAATTACTCACACAATTTCGTTGGGAAAAATTCGGGATGTTACAGCTACAGTGACAGATGGCACTGTAGCATGTCAGGGTCGCGCCAATCTCACAGTGCATAAAATCGGGATTTTCTTCATTTGGTCATATCTTGCTCATTTCTACTCCGTTTTGGGCGATTCAAAATGCTATGGTTTAGTTTTTTAGAGCTTTTCAAGGTTAAATTGTTAGTTTTGGGAAGATTAAAGAGTATATAACACCCTCAAATATGGAAATAGCAACTAATTTAAAGTTTTCTAAATACATCAATAAGTGGTTCATAAACAATCACAATTTAAGGTTTAACCTCAACACACACAATTTATTCTCTACATACAGTCTATAACAAGGACGGGCGCTACTAAAACCCAACAATAGTCGCTATCTCCAAACTGCGGAAGACTTCACCAATTACTTACACTTGTGAAAAACTAAAGCACAACACATCTCTTCATAGTACTACTAGAACCAAACCCCCAACTGGAACCTGATGCATATGTCGACAAATAAAAAGGTTAGGCTTAACGCCTAGTGAGCTCAAGAGTTTTCAACATATATAAATTAATCGTTTACAAAGAAAGAATGCAATTAAATCATAATCTTTCAAAATGATATGCTTTACTTATGAAAACGGCTCGTTTATCAATAATTATGCATTTTAAACGAAAGAGACACCGAGTTAATCGTTAACCAAACCAAACTGTTTTAAAGGCGAAGATCCCAATATACAACGTTCTTTCGTAAATTTAAGTTCAACCCAAAACTTGCTAAAAATAAAATGGAGAGAGGACTCCAAATTTTATAAAATGCGGGTAAAATGTTATATCTCGAAATACCCAACACGGGTGGAACATGACACACAACTCATAAAACAATAGGTGAAAACCCATATAAATAATTATCGCCGTGAACACGGACATTAGACCCAAAACTCACGCAACCATAAAATGAGACGAAATCAAATACCGAAACGTGGAGATGACGTATTTCATTCAAACCTTAATATACGTGGGGGAAACTCAATATTAAGGTCATCATTTACCGTCGACCACCCAACCAACGATAATAAAGTATGACGTTAATATTTAAAATGCAAATGGACAACGACGGGGGAGACCCGTTTCCATCTTGGGTGACGAGAACACGTAAATGGGGTCACCCGTGATGTTACTGGATTTCACCACATATCCCGGACCTAGTTCCCATGCCATGCCAGACATCACAATCCTCGGCCCGTTTATACCTCTCGTCATACTCCGTCGAGTTCCACCCCAAGGATTTACGGACATGGGTGCCTATCCAGTCTAAACGAGTTTTAACTCAGCAGCATCGCGCCACCTATTGCCTACTCGCTAGCGAACCCAAGCGGTCAATAATTGTAACCAAAATCTCAGGCCTTACAAAACAGACAGACTTACGTGCCTATGGATCCAATACAACACTGTCTAAAATTACATGACTCCAATTGAGTGACCAAAGCACCCAAAACATGTAACTCCCAAATGGCATGAATTAAACGTCATCATACTCCAAAACTCCACAACTGTTTTTAAACCGGACAAATGTCCTCAAGACTCCATTTAGTCAAAACCGAGCCAACGACCCCATAATTTACGTAAATCTCCAACGAAAGCATTTGTAAACATTAAAACACGTTTAACCGACGGTGATGTAGACAAAACGACCAAAAGTATAATTAACTCAAACTCAACAGTGGTTGAGGCAAACCATTTTCCAAATGGACTCTTTACCCTTATATTTCCAAAATACCTCATAGCACAATAATATGCATTTTCCGAAAAGGTTTATAAGATCAAATACACAAAATGACACTTACATCAAATGGACTCCATTTATATATGTAAAATCATTAATGAAACATATCAACATGATTTATTTACCAAAATTCTCACAAATCCCAAAATGGGTGTTCCGCCATGTTTATAAAACTAAACATTTCAAAATAACCAAAATTTATCAGGTGATCAGCAGTTAACAATTTCATGTAAAACACAAAACACTTTAAAATAAACATTTTGGCATGTACACCGTTTTCACAAATCAACTTGAATTCACCTTGCTAGATTTAGGTTAAATCTAGATTTTTCCCCAACTTGAGCTTCCTTCGAGAAACTTGAATCCACAAGCAAAATTTTCCAAAACCTATAATCACAAGTTCCCAACCATAAGTAATCATATTCAACCACTTAGAACCATTCCCCAACCATTTTGTATCAAAATCCCCAACTTGAACAAAACCCTAATTTTGACCTAACTTTCCCAAAGTCGCCCAAACCGAAATAGAAGAAACATAATACTAGGAAATCATCCATGGAGTGATTATAACTCATAAAGAAGCTCAGAAATGGAGGGGATGAACTTACAATGGTTGGTGTTTGTAAACCTTAGAAACCAAGAAACTCTCAAAATGGTAGCAACCTTGACCTTGAACTTCTAGGTTGACAAATCTTGGATGAGATGATGGTTTAGCTTCTTGAAATCCAAGTATTAGATATTTTAGAAGAGCTTAGGGTTTGCATTTAATGAGAGAGAAAACGAGAGAGAAAGTGAGGGTTTTTGGTAGGTGAAAGTGGGAAATGAGAAAAGATTGGAAAAAGGCATTAAATCCTCCTGCAGCCCGTCGGCGAGAGTGACATGGCGAGAGTGACATGTGTCACTTTCGCCGGGCACTCTCATGAAAAGTGTACCACGGAAATAAGGCCCTCTGCGAGAGTGACACGCGATTGTGACACATGTCACTTTCGCTGTCACTTTCGCCCAGACTCCTTGAAACCCGAAAATCCGATCTTTTTCGACACTAAGGCCCTCGACACTCTTTGGAACTTTTAGTAGTGTTTTCCCAACATGAATCCCACCAAACACAAGATACAGAAACGCCTGGGTGCCCTTATACTTACCGAAAATAATGGGTGTTACAATCCTCCCAACCTTAAAAGAGATTTCGTCCTCGAAATCTAGATTTCAACAAAACGTTGCCCGCGGGATAGATTATCCTTAATCCATATTCCAGAACCACTACCATGATCCTTATGCCGATACTCACGACAGTCGTCCCCTTGGGCACGTTACACTTATGTCCGAGTGAATACTTAACTCAGGGTTGGGGTGTGGTGGTAAAGGCCCTTATTGCCACAAGGGTTGTGGTGTGGTGGTAAAGGCTTGGGGAGTTCATAGCGCTCAACCCGGGTTCGAGCCCCACTCGCAGCACTTGTGGCCACTGAGGATAAACTCAGGGCTGCACGCTTTAGCAGCTGGGCCAAAGGCCCTAATTGCCAGGGATTAGTCTGGGCCATAGGCCCAGGATACCCTTTCAAAAAAAACACTTAACTCACTAAAGTAGTCTTTACTCACAAGACTACGGTTGTCTCCCAACCTTGGGTAACACTTACTACCTCAAGAGTAGTTTGTGACCTCAACTTCACACCGGCCAATTCACCTCAGCTCAACATATTTCTGGACCAAAACCAAAGTTCGACATCAACCTCCAAGGAATCCTCAAAATTTTTAATGCTCCAAGGTCGTCCTTCAGAGGCGTACCAATACGCTCTCCGGGTAACTGGTTAAAGTAGATCCGACTATCACTCAATCCCGATCTACTCCCAACCTCAAACATGTTGGGTCATCTGAAGATTTGAAGATGACCTTCTGATCTTCCATCTTATATCATCCTACTTAGAATATGTCTGAGGTTCTTTTAGCAGCTTGGTTTCTATACAAATGTTCGGTGAAGTCGAAGATCAGCCGAAGAAGACAAAGAAGGAGTACATCTCTCAAAGCGGATTGAAGATAGTCTCCTCAGCCTAAAGCCAAGCATGCCCAAGTGATCAACACCATCGGCCAGGATGGTGTCAATCACATATCTTTCAAGAGTATGAAGGTGTTCTCACATCTTCAGGAGCCGAAGATCTCTCAGGTCTTCGGCAACCGATGATCTCATCTCTCCTTAGAGTATGAAGGTGTTCTCACATCTTCAGGAGCCGAAGATCTTTCAAGTCTTCGGCAGTCTATGCTTGAGGAATTCTTTCAAACACATTGTACTTTTCTGACAAAGTATATTGTGATATCTTGCATTGACGTGGACCTCATCTGGAGATCAGATAAAGTAAGTTTTGTCTACTACACCATTTTAAGGAAAGGTCTCTACCATCCTCTCTGCAGGTCAACACTTCAATCCAAAACACCTCAAGACAAAAGGTACATCCTATACCTTGCTGAAGACCTGTGTCCATCCTTTGCTCAACAGGTGTCCCATGCATTTAATGCATGAGGCACTATAAATATGAAGGATGGCTCAACATGCAAGATCACCAGCTCTCAAGCATTCAAGCTCTCTAAGTGCACTGGCATTCTCTCTCTACGAAGTTCTTATTGTTTTCTAAGTGTTTTACAATTGTTCTTCATTTCTCTTTGTGTAAGATTGTTTGAATAGATTTCATCTATTCTCTTCCGCAACAATCAAAGTTTTCTATGTGTAATTCTTGATTTCAAATCAATAAGAATTAAATTAAGTGAAAAACTGTGTGTATTGTATTCAACCCCCCCTCCTTCTACAATACTTTTCTTATTTACTTACTACTATTTGGGACCAACAAGTGGTATCAGAGCGGTTTAGTTTAATTCAATAAACTAGATCCGCAATGGCAGCCTCTTCTTCTTCCTCCTCTTTGAAAAATGCTTCTTCTCAAAACACTACTGCTGTTTCATACAACAATGGCTCTATAGCCAAACCACCGAAGTTTAACCCCAATAACTTCTTCCTGTGGAAAAGTCGTATGATACTCTTCTTAGAAGGAGTTGACAGCAGATATCCTACTATCTTACATGAAGGTCCTTTTATTCCTAGAGTTTGGGATCGTTACAATGCAGATAAGGCAAAAGCTGATGAGGACTCTTCTGAGGAAGAAAGAACTCCAGCTACTGGGAGATACATTGTAAAGGACCCCAGTAAATACAATGATGAAGACAGACGTCTTATAGCTCTTGATACTAAAGTCAGAGCCATCATTGCCCTCTCTCTGCCTGATGAGGTCTACCATTCTCTTGTTAACCTTTCTACTGCAAAAGAAATGTGGTCCACTCTGTGTGTTTTTTATGAAGGTACGTCTGAGGTGAAAAAGAGCAAAAAAATTGCTCTTGTAAGAAAGTATGAACTCGTCTCTCATGAGAAGGGTGAGTCTCTCTCAGACTACTATAATCGTTTTAACAGTCTTCTCAACGATCTTAAACTTGTGGGTCGCATCTATGATAATGAGGAAGTCTTGTGCAAGTTTATGGATTGTCTTCCTGAGTTTTGGGAAAATATCTGTACTTGTATGAAGTCTACCAAGGATCTTGATTCCATGCCTCTCACTGCCTTGTACGGCACACTCTTCAACTATGAGCAGACTAAACTGCTTAGGAAGTCAATCACAAAAGACATCAAAGGCTCTTCTCTAGCTCTTGTCGGTGAATCTTCCAAAAGTATTGTGTGTGTCCCTAGGATCACCTATCCCTCCGATTCTGACCGTGATAGTCAAGAGGATCCCAATGATCCTTCAGAAGCCTATCTTAGTGAGGCTGATGATGAAGGTGAGGAAATTTCTAGTAACTCTCGCTTCTCTTTGAGAAAATCCAAGTTTTCAAGAAAATCCACTTCTACTTTTTCTAAAACCACTCCCTCTGACAAATCAAATGAGGAATGTTACAGGTGTGGTAGGAAGGGACACTTTGCTTCTGAGTGTAGAAGCATGTCTTCTGATAAATCCAGACTACCCTCCTCTAACCGTACCTCCTCTAGGTTTGTCATAACCAAGTCTAATTCTAATCAACCTTCTTTCCAAAAGACAAATATGTCTGTCTCCTTAAAGTCTGACCGGGCTGAGAAATACAAGGCAAAATATAAGAGAGAGAAGGAAAGAAATGAAATCTTGCTTAAAAAGGGAAAAATTCAAATGACTGAAACCCATGATTGGGCAGATGAACCCACTTCTGAAAGTGACAAAGAAATGGTCAACCTTTGTTTCATGGCTAAAATAGATGATGTTGATGAACAGTAAAGCTCAATCCTTCTCTATGGCCATTGTGTCTGCTGAGTGCTCTACCTCATCTACCCAAGTACATCCCTTTCTCTCTCTCTCTCTCTCTCTCTCTCTCTCTCTCTCTCTCTCTTTCGACCTCTCAAACCCACCAAAGAACAAACTTCCTTTATACCACCCTTCCCTTTTCTTCGGCCCTCATAACAAGTCGATCTTCCTCATTCCCTTACCTCACCTTCGGCCCTCAACCTCTCTCACTATCTTCGACCCCTCTCTCTCACTCTTCAAAAGCCTACCGAGTCCACCATCTTCGGAGAAACTGCATCTACTAATGTGAAGTTTGATGATCTTAAGTCATCATCTCATCATGAGATGATGATTGGTGGATATCATCATGTGTTGGTGAAGATTCTCATAATCCTTCATCTAACTCAAATCCATATGTTCCTTTCTTCTCAAGGCACATCTCATCATAATGGTGAACTACCTATCTTCTCATCTCCAATCCCTAATCTTCAGATAGTCTTCTCTGAAGATCAAGATCTCTCCTTTCTCCCATCATTATATTTCACACCTACCGATCTCATTTCTCATCATATCACCTCTCCTTCCTCCATCATCCATATTTGATATCTCATTCTCGTCTCAACCTCAAACTTCACCACAAATCATCCCACTTTCTCAACCATACATTCCTTCTTTACCTATTCATGTGGATCTTCCATCTATCTCTCTCAAAGATGTTCCATCCAACTCTCACCTACAACATTTCTTTCTTCCTCATCTACCACCAAAAAAAAATAAAAAATAAAAAAATAATTTCGGTCACTGTTCATCGGCCGAACTTAAAAAAAAAAACTTCGGTGGTACTGTTCATCGGCTACCGAACTTTTCAAAAAAAAAAATTCTCTCTCTCTAACCTCCCCTTCCCCCCCATCTCCACCGAAAATCCCAAAACACCCCAAACCCTTTTTTTTGCCTTGACCAAATTATCCATCATTCTCCTTCCCTCCCCTCTCTCCCTTCCCTTTCGGCCTCTCCACTCCCCTCTCCCCTCTCCATTTCTTTTTTCAGCCGCCGAAGAGTTTTAAAAAAAAAAATCTAGTTTTTTTTAAAGATTTCTTTTAAGGTGTTGATTTTGTTTTAGTTTTAAAAAAAGTTCAAATTTTTTTTGTTTTTTTTTCACACCTCTAGTCTCTCTTTCCTTCCCTCCCTAGCCGAAACAACCCAAACACCCTCTCCATTCCTCTCCTCTATCTTCGGCCTCACCCTCTCCCTCACTCTCTCCTCTCCTTCGGCTCCTCCCACCACCACCGAACTCCCTCTCTCTCCCCTTCCCTCTACCTCTCCCCAACCGAAACCCCCCCTCCCTCACCCTCTCCTTCTTTGGCCCCCAACCAACTGCACACCCCCCTCTTCCCTTCCCTTCGGCCTCCCTCTCTCTTTTTTCTTCGGCAACCGACCCTCCCCCTTGTACCTCCCTCGGCTACCGAAGCCCACCCCCCTTATCACCCCCATTCGGTTACCGAAGCAATCACATCCCCTCTCTCCTCATTTCGACCACCGAACCCATACCCATTCCCTCCCTCCTCGGCCCTCTATCACCTCCCTAGCCTCCCCCATCTCCTCTTTTTGTCTTTTTCCTTCACCTACCCTACTCCCTTTACTCACTTTTCTTTCCTTTCGGTTTCCCTACCCACCGAACCAAACCTTCCCCCTTTCCTTTTTTTTTTCTTTCTCCTTCTCCCTTTGCCTTGCCTTAACCGAAACCACTACTCTCTCAAACTCCTCAACCGAAGCCACACCCTCCCCTCACCTCACCCTCTAGCCGAAAAACACCCCCCACTCCATTTTTTTCTCTCGGCTAACAAACCCTCCCCTCCCCTCAACCTCCTAGCCGAAATCCCCCATCCACCCTCTTATCTCTCCCACCGAAATCTCCCTCCTCCTTACCCCTTGGCCGAAGCTACCCCAAACACCCTCTAGCCGAATAACACCCTCCTCTCCCCTCACCCTCTAGCCGAAACCCACCCTCCCCTCCCCTCACCCTCTAGCCGAAACCCACCCACCCCCACCCCCACTCCAATTTTTTTTCGGCTAACACCCCTTCCCCCCCTCCCCTCATCCTCTAGCCGAACCCCCCCCCCCCTCCCCCACTCCATTTTTTTCGGCCAAACCCCCCTTTTCTTTGACTTTTTCCTTCATTCCATATCTTTTTTAATTAACCCCTTTCCCCATTCTTTTTCCTTTCCCAAGACTTATCTATCTATCCCATCCTACCAAATCTCACCTTTTCCTTCCATAATCTTTTCCACTCTTCTCTTCTTTCCCCAATTACTAGATATCCTCCATCAATCAATTCCCTCCTACATACCTTCCTCCCATCTCTTCTCCTCCTTATTACCCATCCTCATTTTTTTTCCACTTCCTATCTCACCATGATTACCTACCTTTTTCTACCCCCCCCCCCCCCGTTCTCTTTTTCTTTTCTTTTAATTTCCTGTTTAAAAAAAAATGGGCCACTGTATTTCTGAGTTCTTCGTGTCTTGTATTTTTCCTGAGTGCCAGTACCATTTTTTCTTTGTGTTGGTGTCATCATCAAATAGGGGGAGAAATATTTGTTGTGTCACTAATTGATTTGGTGATGACTCTCCGACCAACACTTAGAAAGTCATGATGACCACTTTGAACAATGCCTCTCTTACATTGATCGCCCTCCACTGTCAGGTATGTTTTCCTTCATAAACTCTCCCGATCTACAATAGGGTAATACTAAGGACACTCCGGTGTCCAAAGGTCCCTCAACTGTAGTGGACCCTTCTTCCCCTTTCTTCAGTGACGCCGGCTAGCACTAAATCCTCAACTGCTACTGGCACCGCCACACTTGCCCAAATGGCCATACCACCGAAAGAACCTTCGGCGGTTACCCAGGTCACAACCCATATCTCAAAGCGGCGGCACTCTACCTCTTCCCCTATCTCTCCTCTCTAGAGTCTAAGGTAGGTTTCAAGGGTCAAACCACAAACTCCACCCACCGATTCTCCACAATCGGCAGGTGTTGAAATTTTCCCATCTGGGCCCGGGGACTCTGCTAAACCCAAAACCACCTCCTTTGTATCCTCACAAAAGGATACAATTGTAAAATTGGGGACCCCTATTATTCCCTCATCAACCTTTTCCTTGGTTAATAAGGATGACTTGGACTCCTTCCCTATCCAAGGTGCCTCTTCTCCACCTCACAGCCTATCACCCAGGATTCTCAGTCCTGATGCTTTTGCACGATTCAAGGATGAATCTGCCCTTCCAGGAGCAGGTTCGGAGGATCCTGAAAATCTTCTGACTTCTTAGTTAAGAGGGAGTATGAGTTGAGGGGGAGCATCTTCCCACTCAAGCTTAAACTCTGCTGAAACTAATTTTGTAATGGACTATGTGATCAAAGCCACCTGACATTAGTTGAGGGGGAGTATGAATTGAGGGGGAGCAACCAACCACTCAAGTTCAAACAATCCCGACTACTGTCTTCTGTATCTTTGTATATATTTTTTTTCTTTCCCATTCTTTATTCATTGTATTCATTTATTCGTTTGTATAGCTATACTTTTTCTTTCACTATGTAAAAGTCAGATATACCAAAAAAAATGGTCTATGTGAAAAGAACCCAAAAAGAGTAAAAATGGGTCAAAATTAATTTATTCAGTACACTCTTTGTTCTATTCTTTAGTATGGATGTCATCCTCAAATAGGGGGAGATTGTTGGGTCATCTGAAGATTTGAAGATGACCTCCTGATCTTCCATCTTATATCATCCTACTTAGAATATGTTTGAGGTTCTTTTAGCAGCTTGGTTTCTATACAAATGTTCGGTGAAGTCGAAGATCAACCGAAGAAAACAAAGAAGGAGTACATCTCTCAAAGCGGATTAAAGATAGTCTCCTCAGCCTAAAGCCAAGCATGCCCAAGTGATCAACACCATCGGCCAGGATGGTGTCAATCTCATATCTTCAGGAGTATGAAGGTGTTCTCACATCTTCAGGAGCCGAAGATCTCTCAAGTCTTCGGCAGCCGATGATCTCTCCTTAGAAGCTGAAGATGTTCTCACATTTTCAGGAGCCGAAGATGCCTGAAGATTTCTCTCAAACACATTATACTTTTCTGACAAAGTATATTTGTGATATCTTGCATTGACGTGGACCTCATCCCAAGATCAGAAAAGGTAAGTTTGTCTCTTACACTCTTTTAAGGAAAGGTCCACACCATCCCTGCAGGTCAATACTTCAAGACAAAGTCACTCCAAGACAAAAGGTACATCATGTACCATGCAGCAGACCTGTGTCCATCCCTTGCTCAACAGGTGTCTCATGCATTAAATGCATGAGGCACTATAAATATGATGGATGTTTCAACATGCAAGATACCCCAGTAGAACCAGCTCTACTACCTTCAAGTTCTCTAAGTGCCTGGCAACTTTCTCTCTACGAAGATCTTTTTGTTTTCTAAGTGTTTTACAATTGTTCTTCATTCTCTATGTGTAAGATTGTTTGAACATATCTCATATGTTCTCTTCCGCAACAATCAAAGTTTTCTATGTGTAATTCTTGATTTCAAATCAATAAGAATTAAATTAAGTGAAAATTTGTGTGTATTGTATTCAACCCCCCCTTCTACAATACTTTTCTTATTTACTTACTGTTATTTGGGACCAACAAAACATTCCATCAATAAGAGATTTACCATATTAGGGAAGCTTATACACATCGATACTTAATTACCAACATCTAAGTTTCCCTTAAATTCCACCACCGTGAGGCTAACATTCCTCATAATCCAACGGGATACTTCCAAACATTCTAAAGATCACTGGCCTCAAACGGACAAGTCGACTTGCACTGAGTCAATTCTCAAAAGATTTAAAGTTAACACCTAATATGGAAATGCAGGGTCGGTCCTGAGATTTTGGATGCCCATGGAAAAAGGCAAAAAAAATGCCCCTTTGTTACGCAAACGAAAAACCAATTTAAAGGGGTTTGGAACCTAGTCAAGTTAGGCGGCTCATCCCCACGTCGGGTCTTTATTAACTAAAACAAAAATGATACAACGGGGGGGACATAAACCACCCCCGCATAATAAAACTTAAAACATATTACCTAAAACGATGCCTTCGTGCGTTCTTTGAGGCAAAAATATCAATGACTTTATCATAGTTAATATCTCCTAAAAACTTACTCTCAATATGTAACACCCTAAAAACAGGGATAACAAAACTTTTCCAAAAGAGGAGAAGTGGTATATAATTTGCCATAGCAAGAGCCTCCCAAAAAGAGGAATATTACAAATAAGCATGTTTAATCACAATTGTAATTTAACGGATAAATAAACAACAACCAACTAATCTAATTTCTACATATAGAAAAGAGATTACAAAAGGAGTGTCATCTATAAACCCAAATCTTCCAACCAAAAGTTCAAGTGCCAAAATCCCCAAGCTCTCACCCAAAGCATCTAAACTTGCCTAGGAGCAGCGCCGCTAACACCTGAAATACACTTCGACACCAAACAAGTGTTAGGCCAAAAAGCCTAGTGAGATGAACAAGTAAAAGCATGCCAGATACCGATACAATTCTTATCAGCAGTTAACCAATTAATCACGTAGATGTTAAGTCAACGGGAGCGACCCATATCTCCAATCAGGTTCACCCAAAGAGGCGATGCACCTTGAAGCCAAATAACAAAGGCAACCCAAAGGCCCGACACGCATCGAGGACTACCGCTTAGGAAATTCCCCGACGGCGGAGGTCTAGACACATAGGGGACTACCACTTAGGAAATTCCCCAAATGTCACCCACCTACATCCTTATAGTGAATCACTGACTTGGTTCGTCCACATTATGCAAATAAGAGGTCTCAAGATGTGTTTTAACCCAACATATTCGGATATCAACCATGAACACATATTTACCATCCCAAGCATGTAAATCCATCATATGACATAGTAATCATCCAAATACTTTGTGAGAATATAAGGTCGCCAAAAGGCATTCCAAGTAGGAATCATCATAATACCAAGATATGCATAAGTGACTCATAGTAGGTTACTCACATACATATTTCTATAGAAATCCCCAAATACTTGTACATTAAATAAGAACACTTGAGTAATAACAACAATGATAACAAGTAAAGTAAATGATGTGTATCTAGTTTTTACAAAAGGATTAGTAGATGAAAACCCTAGATTTGAGAAGATGAGACTTGGAGATGAGAAGTGGCCTTGAAGAAACCCTAGAAATCTTCCTTGAGGTGATTTATTGCAAGTAATCAATGCCCCCAACCACCAAGAGGGTTTGGTATAAATGTGGATTAGGGTTTGGGAAGGGATGGACCAGTTTTCTTAGAGCCAAAATCGCCAAAGAGAGAAATGAAATGTGTTGCAAATGAATTAAAATCGGTTGGAACTCATTTAAATGGAATTCCCCCGTCGGCGATAGTGCCCGGCGATAGTGCCAGGGGCACTGGCACTATCGCGAGTCACAATCGCGAGCACCCGAATACCTACGGTACAAGTCGTGCGATAGTGCCCTCTGCGATAGTGCCATGGCACAATCGTGACCCACCCCGAACTCTCGGTACATAATCGGCGATAGTGCCCTCCGCGATAGTGCCTAGGGCACAATCGCGGGGCACAATCGCGAGGCACTAAAAACAGTCTGAAACTCAACCGAAAACGAAAACGAGCACAAGGTTTGAGCGATTAAAGATGGTAAATCAATTCTGATGACATTACAACATATTAACCATCATAAAATACATACAAAGGCTCATATACTCACATAGGCAAAATTAATGCATTAAGGGAAACCAATACTTACCTTATAAGTTTACGGATGTTACAATCCTCCCCACCTAAATGGGATTTCGTCCCCGAAATCTTACTCTAAGCAAAAAAGTGAGGATATCGCTTCTTCATATCATCCTCGGACTCGCAAGTAATGTTAGCACCCCGATGATGCTTCCATTGAACTTTAACCATGACCACGTCCTTATGCCTCAACTTCTTCACTTTTAATTCTAAAATCGACTCCGGTTCTTCCACACAACGATTCCCATTGTCCACCCGAATTTCCGATAAAGGAATCACGTTTTCCTCTTCGGCTAGACACTTCCGAAGGTAACACACGTGAAATGTAGGATGTATCCCATCCATTTCCGGCAGTAAATCCAACCGATAGGCTTGCAAACCAATCTTCTCCAAAATAACGAATGGTCCAAGGAAACGAGGACTAAGCTTCCCACGCTTCCCGAAACGTATGATCCCCTTCCACGGAGACACCTTCAACATGACCCGGTCCCCCACTTGAAACTCAACAGGTCTTTTCTTCTTGTCCGCATAGCTCTTTTGCCGGTCTTGCGCCGCCTTTAGCCTTTCTCGAATCTCTTTCACTTTTTCCGCCGTCTCTTGCACTATTTCCGGCCCGGCGAATTGCTTTTCGCCCGCTTCTAACCAACAAACTGGAGTTCGGCACTTTCGCCCGTACAACGCCTCGAATGGTGCCATGCCAATGCTAGAATGGTAACTGTTGTTGTACGCGAACTCTACCAACGGTAGATGTGAATCCCAACTTCCCCCGAAGTCTATCACACACGATCTCAACATATCTTCTAATGTCTGGATTGTCCTCTCGCTTTGGCCATCCGTTTGAGGATGATACGCCGTGCTCAAATTCAATCGGGTACCCAACTCCTTTTGCAAGCTTGCCCAAAAGTTCGACGTGAAACGGCTATCTCGATCCGACACGTTAGATTGTGGAACCCCATGCCTCGACACAACCTCGTCGATGTAAAGCTTGGCCAATTTCTCCATTGGCAAAGTCTCCCTCATTGCAAGGAAGTGCACGCTCTTGGTTAGCCTATCAACGACTACCCAAATTGTATCATGGCCTCGCAAGGTCTTCGGTAGCTTAGTCACAAAGTCCATGGTAATGTTGTCCCATTTCCACTCGGGAATGGACAACGGTTGTAAACTTTCATACGGTCTTTGATGCTCCGCCTTGACTTGAAGGCACGTGACACATCTCTCCACGTAGTTAGCCACATCCAACTTCATCACCGACCACCAATAATTTAATTTTAAGTCTCTATACATCTTGGTACTACCAGTATGTATAGAATACTTCGACTTGTGCGCGTCTTCTAGAAGTAACTCCCGATTTCCACCCAATTTCGGCACCCAAATTTGACCTTGGAAGAGTTTAAGCCCACGGCTATCTTTCGTCAAATGTCCACTTTGCTTCACCATGATCTCGGATTTGAGATTTTGCTCCTTGAGCGCTTCCACTTGCCACGTCTTGATGCTTTCCACCAAACTTGATACCACGTCGATCCTTGTAAGGGACAATTTAACGCCACCATCATAGCTTCTCCGACTCAATGCATCCGCCACCACATTGGCCTTACCAGGATGGTAGAGTAGATCACAATCATAATCTTTTAGAAGTTCAAGCCACCTTCTTTGCCGCATATTGAGTTCCTTTTGATCAAAGATGTACTTGAGACTCTTGTGATCCGTGAAGAGAGTACACTTGGTCCCATACAAGTAATGCCGCCACAACTTCAAAGCAAAAACTACCGCCGCCAACTCTAAGTCGTGTGTCGGGTAGTTCTTCTCATGCTCCTTTAATTGCCTCGATGCGTAGGAAATGACTTTCCCTCGTTGCATAAGTACACATCCAAGCCCCATCTTAGAAGCGTCACTATACACCACGAAGTCTTCCGATCCCTCAGGCAAGGATAAGATCGGAGCTTCGCACAATTTCCTCTTGAGCGTTTGAAAGGCTTGGTCATGAACATCGGTCCAAAGAAACTTGACGTTCTTTCTTGTGAGGGATGTGAGTGGTGTAGCTACCTTGGAAAAGTCTTGGATGAAGCGTCTATAGTAGCCTGCTAAGCCCAAGAAACTCCGTATTTCCGATGGATTCGTCGGTGGCTCCCAACTCATCATCGCTTCAATCTTCGTCGGGCCCACCTGAACCCCGTCCTTTGATACCACGTGCCCCAAGAATTGCACCTCTTGGAGCCAAAACTCGCACTTAGAGAATTTTGAGAATAACTTCTCCCTCCTTAGGACTTCCAAGACTTCCCGCAAGTGTTTCCCATGTTCGGACTCATCCTTAGAATAAATTAAGATATCGTCGATAAAGACGATCACGGATTTATCCAAGAATGGGCGACACACACGGTTCATAAAATCCATAAATACGGTCGGCGCATTGGTCAACCCAAAAGGCATAACCAAGAACTCATAGTGACCGTAACTCGTTCGGAAGGCCGTCTTCGGAATATCATCATTCTTCACTCTCACTTGATGATAATCGGATCGAAGGTCAATCTTCGAGAAACATCCCGCACCTTGGAGTTGATCGAAGAGATCATCGATGAGAGGTAAAGGATACTTGTTCTTTACCGTGACTTTATTCAACTCACGATAGTCAATACACATCCTCATCGATCTGTCCTTCTTCTTCACGAACAACATCGGCGCTCCCCAAGGTGAAGAACTCGGTCAGATAAAACCCTTCTCTAACAACTCTTGAAGTTGCGTCATCATCTCCTCATTTCCGTCGGGGACAAACGATAGGGAGCTCGGGCTATCGGAGTCGCTCCCGGAGTGAGGTCTATTTGGAACTCCACTTGGCGTTCTGGTGGTAATCCGGGAAGGTCTTCCGGAAAGACATCCGGATAATCCCGCACGATCCTCACGTCCTCCACTGTCTTCTTTTCCTTCTTCGCGTCCACAATATACGCTAGATACGAAGGGTAACCCTTCACTAGAAACTTACGCGCCTTGAGAGAGGAAATAATGGGGTTGCGTCCCTTTCCTTTCTCCCCATAAATGACGACCACGCCGCCTTCCGACAAAGGCACTTGGATCATCTTCTTAGCACAAATGATGTCGGCCTTATGCCTTGACAACCAATCCATGCCTATGACCACGTCGAACCCTCCTATGGCCATAGGTATCAAATCTAACCCAAAAGAATTCCCGCCGATCTCTAAGGTGCAACTACGAAAACGGTCTCGCATAATTACTTGGTCTCCATTTGCTATCTCTACTACTAGTGCGTCGGAAAGGACACTAGTAGGGGTAACAAATTGTTTACAAAACACATCCGAAACAAAAGAGCAGGTAGCACCCGAATCAAATAGCACACGAGCAGGCAAGGAGTTCACTAGAAACGTACCTGAAACGACATCGGTTGTCTCCTTTGCTTCCTCGGTGGTCATCCGGAAAGCTCGACTCGGCACCCTCGGCGATTGGTCGACTCTAGCCGTTGACCCAACAGATTTTCCTTGACTGTTCCCCGCTAACTTTGGACAATTTATCCTTATGTGCCCCAGTTCCTGGCACTCAAAACACACCGTCGGACGAACAGTGCAGTCCCGGGCCATATGGCCCTTCTTGCCACACCTGGTACAACCCACCGGCCCCGCATAGGTTTTGGAAGCACGTGCGCCCGAATGCTTGGTTCTGCACCTTGGGCACCACTGATCACTTTTACGAGAGTCGCCAGTTCTCCCACTAACAAAAGGCTTCGACTGACGAACGGCCCCAGATGGCCCTTCCCATTTCCTCTTCTCACCCGCAACACTTCTTTCTTCCTTCTCAGCCAACCTATCATCTTCCACAATCAAGGCCTCTTCAATGACTTCTTGAAGAGTTGATCCTCCGACATTGCGCACGTCAGTCCGCATATCGGCCGGTAGGCCAAGATGAAAGGCCTTAATCTTCGATCTCTCATCTGGGACCAGATATCCCACCAAGTTCAACTTCTCCAGAAACAGCTTGGAGTAGTCGGCTACGGAAAAATTTCCCTTCCTCAGATTCCGGAACTCAGCTTCCAGTTTGTCCAATGAACGCTCGCTGCAATACTTGTCCATTATCTTTTTCTTGAAGACTGGCCAGGTCAGCTTTGCTAGGACTTCGGGGGTGAGGGCGGACCGGGTGAGATTTCACCAGATCAATGCCTCTCCCCGGAGTAATTGAGAAGCAAATTTCACCCGTTGCGAGACGTCGCACTCACTAGACTCAAAGGCCATTTCCACTTCCTTGAGCCAGTACATACACGCAACCGGGTTGTCGGAACCCGCAAACTCTTTAGGGTTGCACCCCAGAAAAGCCTTTTAGGAGCATCCCTTAGTCCTCTCTCGATTCACGTTGCTCGGTTGCTCTTCGGTCACCACCACTTCAGGTCCACCACCCGACCTAGCTATGATATTCTCCGCCATAGTCTCGGGTGGGCGGTTACTAGCATCTCGATCTTCTAGGAGTTTCATGAAAAACTCTTGTTGTTGGATTTGTTGATGGGTCATGGCAGAATTCTTAGCCAACATCATACTATCTCGAATCCTGGTCTCCATGGTCACCTCTTCCATGATAGCATTATTCGTGTTGAGGTTCCGGCGAGGAATATGCTCAGGTCCGCCTCCCAAGATTCTGGGTACGGAAATTTCATCGGAGGTTTCCCCTACCGGAGGTCGTAAAGCTGTAGATTCCACTTCGGGTTGACCCTCTGGCATGTCCGGTAATCTACTTCGAGTATTAACCATTGTCCACTGCCACACAAGCACGAGAAGGAGATTGAGAAAAGACTAAACGAGTTTAACTCATTGTACGTACTAATACATTCATCAATTATCGCAATAACAGTAAATCAAGTATGCTTACGTAACAATGCATTCATAATAGCAGTAGCTAAGTGAAATTATGAACGAACCATACACAAGAATTCTTGTCACTATCATCACAACTTTCAATTAGTGTAATTTCGTAACCTAACACTCTCCCCATCTAGGATTTCTACCCCAAGAGGACAGTGAAGTCAAAACAGTCTAAAGCTTAAGTCTAGATATGCTACAACAATACCTAGTTCACTTAAACTAAAGCTTTGATACCAACTTGTAACACCCTAAAAACAGGGATGACAAAACTTTTCCAAAAGAGGAGAAGTGGTATATAATTTGCCATAGCAAGAGCCTCCCAAAAAGGGGAATATTACAAATAAGCATGTTTAATCACAATTGTAATTTAACAGATAAATAAACAACAACCAACTAATCTAATTTCTACATCTACAAAAGAGATTACAAAAGGGGTGTCATCTATAAACCCAAATCTTCCAACCAAAAGTTCAAGTGCCAAAATCCCCAAGCTCTCACCCAAAGCATCTAAACTTGCCTAGGAGCAGCACCGCTAACACCTGAGATACACATCGACACCAAACAAGTGTTAGGCCAAAAAGCCTAGTGAGATGAACAAGTAAAAGCATGCCAGATACCGATACAATTCTTATCAGCAGTTAACCAATTAATCACGTAGATGTGAAGTCAACGGGAGCGACCCATATCTCCAATCAGGTTCACCCAAAGAGGCGATGCACCTTGAAGCCAAATAACAAAGGCAACCCAAAGGCCCGACACGCATCGAGGACTACCGCTTAGGAAATTCCCCGACGGCGGAGGTCTAGGCACATAGGGGACTACCACTTAGAAAATTCCCCAAATGTCACCCACCTACATCCCTATAGTGAATCACTGACTTGGTTCGTCCACATTATGCAAATAGGAGGTCTCAAGATGTGTTTTAACCCAACATATTCGGATATCAACCATGAACACATATTTACCATCCCAAGCATGTAAATCCATCATATGACGTAGTAATCATCCAAATACTTCGTGAGAATATAAGGTCGCCAAAAGGCATTCCAAGTAGGAATCATCATAATACCAAGATATGCATAAGTGACTCATAGTAGATTACTCACATACATATTTCCATAGAAATCCCCAAATACTTGTACATTAGATAAGAACACTTGAGTAATAACAACAATGATAACAAGTAAAGTAAATGATGTGTATCTAGTTTTTACAAAAGGATTAGTAGATGAAAACCCTAGATTTGAGAAGATGAGACTTGGAGATGAGAAGTGGCCTTGAAGAAACCCTATAAATCTTCCTTGAGGTGATTTATTGCAAGTAATCAATGCCCCCAACCACCAAGAGGGTTTGGTATAAATGTGGATTAGGGTTTGGGAAGGGATGGACCAGTTTTCTTAGAGCCAAAATCGCCAAAGAGAGAAATGAAATGTGTTGCAAATGAATTAAAATCAGCTGGAACTCATTTAAATGGAATTCCCCCGTCGGCGATAGTGCCCGGCGATAGTGCCAGGGGCACTGGCACTATCGCGAGTCACAATCGCGAGCACCCGAATACCTACGGTACAAGTCGTGCGATAGTGCCCTCTGCGATAGTGCCATGGCACAATCGCGACCCACCCCGAACTCTCGGTACATAATCGGCAATAGTGCCCTCCGCGATAGTGCCAAGGGCACAATCGCGAGGCACTAAAAACAGTCTGAAACTCAACCGAAAACGAAAACGAGCACAAGGTTTGAGCGATTAAAGATGGTAAATCAATTCAGATGACATTACAACATATTAACCATCATAAAATACATACAAAGGCTCATATACTCACATAGGCAAAATTAATGCTTTAAGGGAAACCAATACTTACCTTATAAGTTTACGGATGTTACACAATACTTAAAAATGCTAACCCGTTCAATCTTTCTTGGCTCATGGTAGATCGTAGATAGGACTTCAACAACTTTAACTTCGAAAAACTTCTTTTCACGGATGCAACGGTGACGGGTACGCGGTCAACAAAATCCTATAAGCAACCAAGACATGTGGAAACATGTCCATCTTCTTTGCAAACTCTAAAATTTGTATGGATGTCCAAGGATTTCCACTCTTGGATGCCTCTTCCGGTAACATTGCCTGCAAAACATGTAACTCCATAAACAAATATTCCCCATCAATATCAGAATCATCACCATTTGTTAAAGCAAGTTCAAGATTCATACAACACTTTTTCAACTCATCCTCATGTAAGGTTACTAACTTCCGCCCGTCAAACAAGAAACCAAAAATAGATTCAAATTCTTGCATTTGTTCAAATCTAATTCGCAACTGAGAAAGAGCCATATCAACTAAAACCAGAAAGTAATCGGTTCTAAAACACTCTTGAGCAGATTGTTGTTCTCTCTCGGTATTTGGAATTTCATCAAAATGTTTTTTTCCGAGAGATAGAACGTTTGACAGTAAATCCAGACTCAACTCCAATATTATTTGCAATATCTTTAGCTTCATTAATAGCACATGCAAACCCATTTTCTCTATATTTTTCAAAATATAAAACTAATCCTTTGAGATTTTCAATGGCAATATCAAGAAGCATATCTTTAGACTGTAATTTCTTGCTAACTAAATTAATTCTATACAAAATTTCATGCCAAATAACCAAACTTACAATAAAATCAAAACTTGAAAGCTCACCATTAACCAAAGAATCGGCATCCCTACACACTTTTCCATCCTCACTTACCTGAGCCAATTGTATTAAAGCATCTTTGATTTGGCCAACTTGAGTTTTGATAGCTTTAACACTTTCAATATGGCTTTCCCACCGAGTAGTAGATAAGGATTTCAAAGTCAAATCATCAATATGTTCTAATAACACAGTCCATCTTTTTGTAGAATTAGCAAACACATTGTATATCGTTTGGCAAATACCAAAAAAGGTTTTGGATTTGAAACAAGAATTTGCCATATCACATAAAACCAAATTAAGACTATGACAACCGCATGGCATGTAAAAGGCTCTAGGATTTATATCAAGTAATCTTTTTTGCACGCCTTGATGTTTTCCTTTCATATTAGCCCCATTGTCATACCCTTGACCACGCACACAGTTAATATCCAAATCAAGTAATTTCAAAACATCTTGTAAAGCATTAAAAAGTCCTAAACCGGATATATCTTCTACAACTAGAAACTCAAGAAAGAACTCTTCTACTTGAATAGGAGAACTTGATACATCAACACATCTAACAATCAAAGTCATTTGTTCTTTGTGTTTACATCCGGAGTACAATCAAGAATAACTGAAAAATATTTTGCCTCTTTAATCTTTTTAATGATCGCACTCTTTACATCGGATGCCAACATTTCAATCAACTCATTTTGAATTTTATGGCTAAGATAATGATAATGAGTTTTTTTGTCTTTGATTTGCTGAAAATGTTGTTTCATAACAGGATCAAACTCAGAAATCATTTGAATTATACCCAAAAAATTACCATTAGACTCTTCAAAAAGTTTTTCATTGCTCCCACGAAAAGGTATGTTATACTTTGCTAGACATTTAACAGTAGCAATTATTCTAATCAAAACTTCTTTCCAATGGTCGGTGTCCTTTTTTTATCATTTCTTGCAACTCTTTATCAATAGTTTCATTCTTACTCAATCTCAAACGCAACTCGGACCAAACTCTTAAGTTAGTCATATGCTCGGGACTATTTTCATGAAGGTTTAATCTTTGGCCAAGATGTTTCCAATCATTTAATCCAACACTTGCTAATTGACTTTGTGACCGACCATCTTTGAAAAGTTTGCAACAAAAACAAAACACTTTATCAAGCTCTTTAGAATAAACTAGCCACTTTCTATCATGACAATCACCATTGCATAACTTACGAACATAAAAATCATTCGAGAAGTGTCTACCTATATTATCTTTAGGGAAATTGATGTTAGTTTCCCTAATAGGTCCTTTTTCAACAAGCAAGTCTTTCATTTTTGAATTTAGCATATCCCAAACTCTTGGATCAAATATATTCAAACCAATATCATCACAAATAATTTTCTTTTGCATCACAAACATTTTTATCACAAGCATTCGCATCACAAACATTTTCATCAAAAGCATTTGCATCAAAAGCATTCACATCACAAACATTTTCATCACAAGCATTGGCATCAAAAGCATTTGCATCACAAAAATTTTCATCAACTATGTTCTCGTTATTTGACAAATGGCACTGTAGCATGTCAGGGTCGCGCCAATCTCACAGTGCATAAAATCGGAATTTTCTTCATTTGATCATATCTTGCTCATTTCTACTCTGTTTTGGGCGATTCAAAAGGCTATGGTTTCGTTTTTGAGAGCTTTTCAAGGTTAGATTGTTAGTTTTTGGAAGATTAAAGAGTATTTGGTGGTGGATTGGAATCAAAGGTCAAGAGTTCATCATCATCACCTCCATCTTCAAGGAATTTGGGGTTTTCTAGGTTTTCACCAAAACTTAAGTGGTGAGTTCATCCTCCTAGTTTCTAAACTTTGCTCTAAGTTATAAATGCTCCAGTGATGACTTCCTAATGTTTATGTTTCCCAAATTTCGGTTTGGAGGATTTTGCAGAAATTAGGTCAAACTTGGGTTTTGGCCAAAATGGAGTTATAAATACTCATATTTCGGTCGTTTGGTTTATAAAATTTTATTCAAATTTCAATATTTGAGCATTTACCATTATTCGCGTTTTGAGTAAGTGTTGGGTAGCATTACTTGATGAAAGAATGTTTTGGCGTTGAGGCGTTCATCTATAAAATGCGTATTATTGGAAAATGGGTCATTCTTATTTAAAGTAATTCATTTTAAAGGATCATGATTTAAGTTGCATTATTTTCGTTTAACGATTTTTATAATCATGATGAAAACTCTTGAACTCACTAGGCTTTAGCCTAACATTTTTATTTGTCGGCATGTGCATCAGGTTCTATTTCGGGATTAGTTCTAGCGACACTGTGAAGAGATGAGTGTTAGTTGTGTGCTCGAAGAAGTGAATAGCTTGGTGAAGTCTTCCGTATTTACTTTGGATATAGCGATTGTTATTGGGTTTTAGTAACACCCGACTTTAATTAGTCTTTATGTAAGACTTTATTTATTTTGTTGATGGTTCAACCTAGAATTGTATTTCAAGTATGGACTTGTCATAAGAGATTTTATTATACTTTAAGGTATTGTTGAAAATTTTAAATTAATCGTTCTTTCAAAATTTGAGGGTGTTACACTTGGGTCATTTCCTGTTTATATACCGCACAAGGAATAGGTTATTACATCAAAACACATGAACAATCAGTAACCACATGAACAATCAGTAAATCAGTAAACACATGAACAATCAGTAAATCGATTTTGAGAAACAATGAACAAACAAGAGAACAAACAATGAATGAATGGAATCTACTCAAACAATGAACAAATCAGTAAACACATGAACAAGCATTAATCCATGAATAAGCACTAATCACAGGCTGGAATACAGTGAGTAAATCGAACAATGAACATTCTCCATTACAAGCATTAATCCATGAAAAAATGGATTAATCCATGAAAAAATGGAATCTGGTCAAACAATGAACAAATCAGTAAACACATTAACAAGCATTAATCCATGAAAAACAATGAACAAATAGGAGAAATCGATTCTCAGAAAAGGATTTTCAGAAATCGATTTTGAGCAATCAATTTTGAGGAAGGGTTTATTGTCGCATCGACAAACACAAGGGTTATGAACAAATCGACAAACACTGAACAAATCAACATATACCATGAACATTCTCCATCAAAAACAGTGAACAATGAGAAGACGAGAGATAACCAGAGATGGAGAAATCGTCCAGGAGATAACCAGAGATGGAGAAATCGTCCAGAGATGAACAAACATTAATTCATATACAGATAAGACGAAATCGAAATGGAGAAATCGTCCAGGAGAAGAGAGAGATAACATGTGTTTTCTTGCAATGGAGAAGACGAGACTTCGATTTTGGAGAATAGGAGACCTTCGATTTTGGACGATGGAATGGAGAAGAACAGATGCAATGGGTCGATTGTCTGATGTCGGCTTTGATAAAAAGGTAGGGTTTATTTGGGATAAGGGGTAATTTTGGAATTATAGAAATAACAAATTCCATTTCATTGAAATACTTCGGTTTAAAGTTTGATGATAGAATGTTAAAATCCTTTAGGTATGGAATTTATTGGAATTGGAAGATTTCATTCCATTGAAAAGCTTAAACCAAACAAGGGAATGGAATCTGGTCAAAGGAATTCAACATTCCAATTCCACCAGATTCCATCACATTCTGCGAACCAAACGCCCCTAAAATTGTTTTCTTTCTTTTTCTTTTTCTATTGAAAATTGATTGGGCTTTAACTTTTGAGAGAGATTGAATTCTTAGGAGTTTTAGGGTTCAAAATCAATTTAGGGAAAAAAGAGTACTCTTTCACGTATAAAAAAAATGAGAGGAAGAGAGAGAATTTTTTTTTGTACCACCACATTCCTGGGTCCAACTAAAATATCAACTTAAATTATTTATTGGGCTAAAATCTATCCAACATTAATTCCTCCCAACTTATAAAAATCTTATAAATAAAACCTAAATTTATACTACATTGGTCTACCCTTTTCATTAAATTTTTAGACTATGGTTATAAAATTCACACATTATTGACATAACAACAAATCTTGAAAATAAATAAATAAATTGAGATAATGAGATATACTTACAGAACTAGGGTGTAACACGTAGGCAGCGTTGATATCGGTAGTTGGCGACATTGTTAAGTTTTTAGTGTATTCGATTTTATTTCACACTATAATCTCCATCTCTAGTCAGTTTTATCTTGAGTTCTTTCCATGCTATCCAAATAATCATTTACATACGTGCAACATTATACGGATTTTGAGCTAAGTTTAATTTGTCCTCCTCAACCAGATGATCCTACCACTTACATATCAAGCGGACTTCAAAACTACATTACTAGCTTGGATTGTTAGTATATCATATGCCACATCGGTCAAACTAGAAATTGCAATTGTTTTTGTTTCCACCATTCCAATAAATTGTACACTTTCAGAATCATTAACATTCGAAAAGGCAATAAACTTGGTATGCATATACATATTTAGTTCACCTAATTACCGGTATCAAATTTAAATTTTTTTACTCATAACATTTTAAACCTCGCTAAATAAGTTGGTCATTGTATTTTGTTTACTAATGCGACAATAACTTGTTTGAGAACTAGAAATAACTATTGATTTACCCATGTCTAAAAGTTTTGTGGCTCACTACATAAAAAAATTATAATATGATAAAATAATTCTCTAAATTATTATTAAACTTGCGTATTTGTTCTTTTACAAAATTATCATTTTCATTACTTAAACTAAATGTCAGACATATTTGAAATTAAAACTTCGACTATGGTATCATTTAAAGCATGTTTATTTTGTATTCAGGTGCAGATAGTCCACATCTTCATAGACATGTCTATTTCACCAAGTCTCTCTCCGAGACAGTGTCAAGATCGTTACGTCTTTCGTGCGGGTCGAAACTCGCCTGACAAGGAATTTCGCTACCTTAGGACCGTTATAATTACAGCCGTCGTTCACTGGAGTTTTGGTCGTCGCCCCTGTCATGTCATGACAGGTCACAAACTTCCTTGACCTCCTGGCAGTGACACCTGCCTATACATGGTCTTACGACTTTACAGAGACTTGTGTTTTTGGTAAACAGTTGCTAGGCCTGGTCCACAGCACATGGAAAGGCAAAAGATATCTCTTACAATAATAGAAATATTAGAGATCTACCACATTTATGATAATTAATATACGTTTCTGCATGTTCTTAAAGACACAAATGTTGAACAATGTTTAAAGTACAACATTAAGGACTAAAGATAACAGAAAGCTATTGTGCTAGATATAACAGTATGTATCAATCAACTATGTAACATTCATCATCTGAATTCTATCAATCGTTGAACTTTGCCAACGAGCGTATAACACAACAGGCGCCTCTTTTCTTGGTCGGTTTAACAGTCACAGATTCTGCCATCAGGGAGACCTTCCCTACAATCACAAAAAAATGGTTCAGTAAACGGTTTCTTGTTACGATACGGTATCGAAATGGGCTAGCTTCCGCCCCAAAAAAACATTAGAAAAAGCCCAAAACTATCAAACATTCCTGAAGATACAAGAAGCCCAAAATGAGCTATCACCCGAAATGGCAACAAGCAAATGATCATGCTACGTTGACTTTTGTGGTCAGATAGGTCATGACTCGAATGTAAAGAAGGGTATAAGATATATACATACATATATATATATATACCTTAATCTCTCACAAAGGCGGACCAAAGCATCAGAACCAGTTCGATATGCAACATCTTCAATCATAGAAGCATTCCACGGTGTCACAGAATCTGCAAGCCTAAACTCACACAACTCCTTCAACGAACACGCATCTGTCAAAACAGCAGAATGGCCTCCACCAGCTGCCAGCTTTCGTACTTCCCCAACGCACCTGTTTCCAATATGTTTCTATCAGAATACAGTTTCAAACTCCAAAAAAATTACGGCATCGGCTTACAAGTCAAGGTCCAGGTCAAAGGAGGGAGAGAAAGAGAGGTGCCGTGTACCAGTCAACAGGAGATGGGTACCAAGCATAAGTGCACTTCTGATTAGCTGCTTGACCGTAGCTATTATAACCCCATCCATGGATTCTACCATCTTGAGTGGAGACTAACGTATGAGAATGTCCACATGTGACCTGTTTCACACCAAACGGTAGGACCAAAACAGGCATGTTACGGAAAATGCCTCCAGATTCACTAGCGACACATGAAAAGAATCCAGTCTGCGGGCCAAGTCCTAGCTGGCCAGCTTGACCGCCACCCCAAGCATATAGAGCTCCTTTTGTAGTCACTGCACACGTGTGCACACCACCTGATGCAACATCCTTCACGAATATCCCGTTAAGTGCAACCACACGCCGTGGTATCAGCTCCTTATCACCTGATTGAAGGGAATAATGACCAAGTTGCCCCATGTTTCCCAACCCCCAAGTGTAGCTGCAATAAATGAGAATTACAAGTTCAAAAATGAGAATCAGAGAGCGAAATACAACCTTTTTCCCCAAAAAAAGAGTCCACTTCTGACCTTTGATATAGTCAAACGAGTTACTATTCAACTTCAACGTCGTTGACTGATTATTTTCCGAGTGATTAGCATTTCAAACCGTACTTTGTTTTTAAACTGATTATTTTCCGAGTGATTAGCATTTCAAACCGTACTTTGTTTTTAAACAAACAACTTACTTGCTAGAATGCGAAAAGTAAATAAATAAAATCATAAAAAACTCAACTTTGCAGAAAGTAACAAACAAATTACTCGAATCGCCAACTAAAGTGTTAATTATGTCGTTTTTGGGTCATTATGGTGCTTCTTTATCCATTTTATGCTAATTATAGTGTCTTCTTTTACAAGCCTGCTCTTTGTTTAAAGACAAAAGGTCATTAACTATATTCTCCGAGTGAAAACATTTGATGATTACGTTTAATATATAGGATGTAACCAATCAAAGAACTAACAACCGATCTACTTCAAATTTGGATTTGGAAAAGATTAGATCCAAGTCCCTAGAACCAAAAGTGGACTCTTTTCTGGAGAGAAACGGAGTAATTGTAAGAACCAAATAGCAAAAAGGAAGAAAATGGCTAGGTTGTGATCAAAATATGACTAGATGTGAGGTTGCCTTGATATAGCTTGTGACCTCCAAGCAAAAATCCGCTTGTGTCTAGACCCTATCTTCATCAACAAAAGGTCCATTTCTAATGCACTTACACCTCTCCGTCCTCTGATATGGCTGCCGAATGGTACTCGCCACATGAAACTTGAGTAATCTTTACAAGCTCAGGGGCTTCATCAAGGAACTTAGCATATGCATTTATAACACGAGCCTTCTGAAGGCCTTCACAAGTAACACCTCTCCCAAGCTGACCGTATTCATTGTAGCCTAGTTTTATCACAGTGCAATAGCTTTCACACATACAGGTACTTCAAAGAGAATTAACAATCAGAAGTTTTAACAAAATTAAGGTATTTATACCCCAAGCTTGCAGTAGACCATCCTCTGATAGTGCCACAACATGCACTGCCCCGCATGACACTTGACGAATAACCTGAATGGTTTAAAATATATCTCATAATGCATATTAAGGGTTAGGTTCAAGGGAAAACCACAAAAAAAAAATAGAAAGTTGAGGAAACACCCTAATAACCATTCATTTTACCGGTATGCCTATGTGCATAAAAGGTATGCACATGTGCATACAGTGCACACATAGAAATCAGGAAACATTTTCAATTGCTTTTATGCACATGTGCATAACGGACAAATGAATAGTTTTTTTTTTTTGGGTAACCGTGGGTTTCCATTTTTTTTGTGGTTTTTGCCTGAACCTGAGTCTGCATATAAAGTATCATAACGCATTCATGTTTGTCAAGATTTCGCGACATAATGGTAAGACAAACATAATGTTAAATATCCACCTAAAGCTTAAGTATATTCTTACTGTGTTAGGAGAAAAGGCTCCCCAGAATACACGAGGATAGTTTGATCCCTGAAAACATTGAAGAAAATGGAATTACAAACATAACAAATAGAACGATATAGAGTGATTGTAGTTTTGCACCATTGTATTCAGCTTTTGTTGCATATTAACCACCATCATCGCCAAAATGCTAAAAGCACATTATAAAGAATGAGAAAAAGAGAACCCCATGCTTGGCGCTTTTGTCCGAAAAGCATTCACTCTTGCAAAAGATGGTGGTGATCTAATTGTCATGAAAACTCATTCTTTGAACAGTCCCTCACTCGGTGATTTATGTGATCCATGTAAAGAGTTAGAAAGAACACAGACCTGATTTTGTCCCCAAACCCAAAGTCTTCTAGTAGAGATTGTTCCATCGTTGTCACGTGGCTCTGCAATAGCAGCAGTACAATGTGCTCCACAAGACACGGATATCACAAGCTCATTTTGCAATTGCTTCAGTTTTTTAGGATGCTTTCTACTCGTTTCACTTCCATCTCCCAACTGACCAAACTCGTTTGCCCCTGAACAACATGTGACTATAGACATAGTTAAGCCAATTTCACCACAAATCAACATCTAGCTGAATTCTTTGGTAATCACAAAAAATGACAATCATGGGGTAACACTTCGACGTAGGGGGTTAAAATAATCTGACCCCAAGTAAAGAGGGACCCATCAGAGGCCACGGCTGCAGTATGCTCTCGACCACAAGCCACATCCAACCATCGTGAATTGGCTCCGGCTGGACACCCAAAAAGGTCAGGTGGAAGCTGTTTTGGGATCCTCAAGTTCTGCTCTTTACATTTTCGACCGGTTTGTCCAGATTGATTATAACCCCAAACATAAAGTGCACTTTTGGTTGGGGCAAGCACCGGTCGCGTTTCTCCGAATATTTCATCAATAGCCATTTACTCACACCCCCTGATTAACCTAACCATGAAGAAAAATCAGTATGCCCTTTCATTTTACAAGAATTACCCAATATTCCTCTATTCACATCCTCAAGAATTATGTATTCCCATTTTCTTGTCAATTGGGATCAAATCAAACCAAAAATACGAACAAAATTCTAAAACCCAAAATAACACTTGAAAAAAGATCAAAAATATCAACCAATCGGTCCCTAAAAAAGATGGGAAATTACATTACCTCCAAGGGTTTCACCTTAAAAATCTCAAGATTTCTCAACCCAACAAGAAACCAGTAAAGAACCCTAAAACTGGGCTCGATCAAGATGAAATCTGAACCAAGAGTAAAATGAAATTACTTTTGGTAATTGATTAATGACGGGAAATTAAACAAGTGGCAAATGATTTCACCTTGGATTTCTTGAAGAATCTTAAAGAAAATCTTGAAGAAGAGCAATTAAATGCGCGAATTGCAGATTATATAAGCAAGAGGAAAGAAATTACCTTTGGCAGGGGAAGATCAATTGTGGATAAGATTTGAAATAGAAATAATTGGGTTGTCGTTAGAATGATTGTTGAAGCTCCGATGACCTTGGGGAATAAACGGTTTGATGGATTCGGTGGTGTTGTCAGTGATCGGAAAAATGTGTGCCGTTCGACTCTATAGAATCTCCGAGACCCTTTGGATTTGATCATATTTAAATTCACCCCTCTTTATACTTTCACTTTAACCCCTTATTATTTACATTACTAACCACTTCAGCCCCTTCATTTTGGAAACCAATAAGCTATTGAATATTCCCTTTTATATCTATTTATATTTAGAGGAAACAACAACAAATATAAAGCACCATGAAATATGCATGACTAGAATTACAAGGTGAAATTTTTACGAATAATCAAATAACAAAAATATGATATGAGTGTGTATTTTTCTCATATTAATAAATATATTTAATTTGACACATAATTTACAATATCTGAAATCCAAAAAAAAAACAATTTAAAGTAATAATTTTAAGGGAAACTTTCAATAAAACTCAACAAACTATTCTATTTTGAATGATTAAGTCCCTAAACTAATTTTTTAAATGAAAAAATCATTAAACTTTCTCATTTTGAATGATTAAGTCCCTGAACTATTTTTTTGAATGAAAAAACATTAAACTTTCTCATTTTGAATGAAAAAACCATTAAATTTTCCCATTTTGAATTATTAAGTCCTTGAACATTATTTTTCAATAAATTAAATCATCGAACTTCTAAAAATTAGTTACTTACATTATTTTAACAAAAAAAAAACTACCTGTAATCTGTTACACCCCAAATTTTCACTAGGGTCGTAACGACATATCACCACTTAAAACATATAAATTATCCATCATATCACAGCGGAAGACTTTCAACATCGTAAACATAGAACCATCTTAGTCATCATGGGCACGCTTATAAATTGGATTTAGAGGAAAACATCTTACATATCTTAGATAAGGAAAACTAGGCCCATATGACATACTTCTTACATTCTCGTATCATACGTTTGCTCTTACTTTTCACGACCCTGCTTCATCCTGAGATACACGCTAACGTTAGCTTTACACTAAGTGAGTTCATGATTTTGTCATTTAATTCATAAATCATCACAACAATGTAAATCGGAACAATCGTTTATATAATAAAACTTTCATAAACGTCATGTAAACCCAAGCATTTCATTGAAACATCATACATGCAACTTGTCATCACATCAAAGATCTCATACATCCAATTGGCATGGTGGGGCTCCGTCAATCCGTCCATCTCTAGTCAAGCTCAGAGGTGCTCGCAAGCACATGTTTTGACTACCGTCCCATAGTGCAGTCTCAGAGTAGGCATGGAAATGGGGCGGGGACCTCAATCCCCATCCCCGTCCCCAATCCCTCATCTTCATCCCCGTCCCCGCCGGGGAATATGATCACATCCCCATCCCCAACGGGGAACGGGGATCCCCAACGAGGAAACGGGGATTTTCTTTTCCGTTTATGTAATCTATTTAAATCAAATATATGAGACACCACACATGTTTAAATATCACATATTTCCAATAAACCTAAAATCGAAAGAAATTTAATTTAGTATAAAAAAATCACAACATCATATAATAATTAATAACTTAAAACCAAAAGAAATTCAACCGAATTCGGGAAAAAAAAAACTTAACTTCACACGTACCAAAAGATATCGAGTAATATTCAATACCATATCGAGTAATTGTATTTTGATTGACATCCAAAAAATAACAATTTTGTATTATAAACCTAGTTAGGAAATAGGAAATTATGAATTACCGATTTAGTTTAAATAAATAATATATATTAAATATTAAATAAAATATATAACGGGGACGGGGCGGGGAGTGTGATACCCGTCCCCGTCCCCATCCCCGGTTTGAGACAAACGGGGATCCCCGTCCCCATCCTCATCCCCGGTTTAACGGGGAATCCCCATCCCCGATCGGGGCGGGTGGACCGTCGGGGCCCATTTCCATGCCTATCTCAGAGGTACCCCTTCCGGCACATGTACTAACTATCATCATCATCTGCGGTTTTCCGCCGTCCAATACCAGCGTCCTGGTAATGAGCCCCACACTTACAGCCACATCACCTCATCCTGATTTAACCATACGTAAAATATGCGTCATATGCACATGAAACCCATTCAATGTTAAAATACAACATGCTTGTAAATATCTCGTATCATAGAACATCTAACATCACTATCATGCAACCGTATATATAGTGACGTATCATGCTCAATCAATATATATATATATATATATATATATATATCATAACATGAATCAAACATCAATAATTAATCCACGTGTATCTCACATCCAAGAGTCACATGAAACTCACCTCGATTTGGTGTAGGATTACTCGTCACTTGGTAGCTCCCAACCCTACACAAAGTGATAACAATTTTCTAAGTACCCTCTTCTTGGAAGAAATTAATTTGTTCAACACGTGTTCTCGAATAATCTTACGGAACTTATTTTTAAGTTTCTAGATTGATTAAGCGTCTCAATATCTAAATCTTTCGTTAATCAATACACGACAACTTAAAAATATCATATATCAACATATATATATATATATATATATATATATATGCATGCATATATATATAGGGTTGAGTTCTTTTGTTAACTGATAGCTAATTATCGTGTACTGCACAGCGGGGGCACAGTATTACCCAGTGAGAGCACAAGTATATACCTTTACTGGAATCGCTACAAGTAATATAATGGTACAAGTACCGAGTATCGTATCCACAGGGACTGACTTACTGAGAAACAGAGATTTTCATGAACTACTTGCACAAGTTTCGAGTTGAGAGAAAAATATTTGTTTGGTGGTTGATTAACGCTAAGAGTACGGAATAAAGTTTATAATTAAAGAAATGGGTACGGGTGTAAGCTTTTCTTGAGATGGGCGTAGTAACAAATGGTTAGGTCTTTTGTAGTACGGAAAATCTATAAAAATTCTGATCTCTCGAAAGTGAATTTTTAAAGACCGGTCCTACAAAATGCCCATAAAGTGTCCATCGTTACCAACTCTTAATCTTACCGGTTTAATTACGTTGATAAAAAATCAAGTTCTACCGGTGCGGAGATTTACACCCAAATTTCTTTGTGATATAAATCTCCTCCGACGTGTGAACCGTAATAAATCATGCAGAACCCGTATCTCTACGTGATTATCAAAGACTCTCTCAAATCTTTGTGCATCCCTTAAGCCGTATTTCGAATCCGCCTCTCTCGAGGTCTAGATCTAATATTAACACTTCAAAGTGATCGGCTTATCAGCGTTGAGTTTAAGTCTCGACTTAAGTGACCAAGCTTAAGAGCTAGTAACGATGGCCACACCCAAGTGTTGCCTACTAGTCTCAAGTTGGCTCACACCCTTACCCAAAAGATGGTTAGTTCATAATAATAAAAGACAAAATAATAAAATGCATAATAATAAAAAGCATATAAATAAAGAGCATAAAAGTAAAGAGCATAAGAATAATAAAAGACTTGGAAATAATGAAAGACGTAAAGAAAGAAAGGAAATACTTGTTACTCTACTTGCATAAAATTAAAGTTAAGCTACAGACATGCCCACGGTGGGAAACCGAGGGCAGAAACGAAAATACAAGAAATTAAAAGCTACTTTCTTAGCTCCAAAACTCTTCCAAAGAGAGAGTTAATAGAACTGGAGAAGGTTGATGGTGTCTTTAAATGCTTAAGCTAACAACCTATTTATAAGAGAAAATAAGACTTTTACCCAATGGGTAATACCCACAAGTTAAAGGGTTATTAACCACTAGACAAAAGAGTACAATGATTGAGGAATCTTCCAGCTAGCATCCACCCTCTTATTATCAGATATTTTCCAGCCTTGAATACTGCAATACCCCCAGAAAACGATACGAATACGCAGTATAAATACCGTATGCATCCTCTGGTGCCCTCGGTGGGCAGACAGTGCCCACAGTCCCACAAAAACGAGATTTTCTTGACAAAACCGCATCCTTTGGTGTTTTCATCATACTTGCAAACTTTAATGACCAAAGGAAAGAGGTGGAAGCAAAAGTGGCTAGAAAGGTGAATAAAATGACGGAAAAGAGTAACAAATAACACTAAAAAATGAGGGTTATCATTAACCTTCATATTTTTGTTAACTATGTGAACTAAGCCAAACCATCCATCTTGATATTGGATTGTTGAGATTAATACTTAATTTTTATTAAAAAAAATGTCTCATTTATTACATATGAAGGTGAACATGACTGGTCAAGGGTATTATGGGGAAAAAAGGCTCATAGTATTAATCCATATGAAACGCCTAATTGAACATTTATTTCATTACAATAGAAACGGATGAACATTTATTACATTTATTTCTTTACATATGAAACATTTATTATGGGAAAAAGAAAATGATTTAATCATAATATACAATATAATTATGGAAGCTTCATTTTTGTAACCCCCAATAAAAATTAATTTTAATTCAGAAAACACATGAACATCTCTGAAATGAACGCAACAACGATGAACATCGATAGAGAGAAACACAAATGCTCATCGATGAACACCTTACAAACATAAAACATTGATAGAAGGGAACATCGATGAACACAAACATTGATAGATGAGAACATCGATGAACACCTTACAAACATAAAACAAATGCATAAAACACATATGTTCATCTTTAATATATGAATGTTCGTGTGATTTACGAATGATGATTAATATATGATAAATTTCTTGAAAAAAATGACTATACGATCTACTATTTTATCAAACATATGCACCAAAATATGTTTATCCTATTGATATGATGTAAAAAAATGTAGGATATGGAGATAATACAAGAATCGTAACCTACCATGTAATTATGGAAACTTGTTTTTTGTAACTCCTAATAAAATTAATGCAAATTTGTTAGAAATAAAATGACATATATACCCTTAACATTAAGAATTTTAATAATTTAAACATCAACAATCCTTGAATTCCTATTGATTGAGCAAGGTTCATAAAGTTAACAAGAAATGAATGGTTAACAAATGATCCTTACTCTCTCTCTCTCTATATATATATAAATATAATCATGCATTTGGTCCTAATATACCTACAAAAGCTACTGGTCCAAAACCCAACTTTGCATAGTCACTTTTGCATCATTTCATATATATATATACACACGTCCCAACCATTAATCCATGCATATATATATAGAGAGAGGGGCGGTATCAATTGGAAACGAAGTTTCATTGAAAATTTTGGAAACCAAATTTCAGCCATTGATCTTTATAATCAATGGTTAAGATTCATTTGAATTATATATGGTAGTAAATTAATTAATTTATTAATAATAAATAAAAATAATAGATGAAAAGGGTAAATATGTCTTTTGATTTTGTGTCTCAAATATGGCAAGAAAGATTTATTTTATTTAGATTACTTGAAACCAAAATAAATTTTCCCACGCAATCTAAATTTTGATTTTTTTACTATGAAAACGAGGAGCATTTGTCTTTTCATCAAAAAAAAATTATTTTTCTTTTAAAATGTAAGAATTTTTTTTTAATTTCATTTTATTATAAAATTTCTCACGCAATCTAATATTGTGATGAAACAGAATGAATTTGTGGATTACAGATTTCATTGGATTACAGATTTCATCAGGTTCATCGTGTTAGCATTATTATTTCATAATGAAAATAGATTCATCAGGTTCATCGTGTTAGCATTATTGTTTCATAATGAAACATGATGAATTTGTGTCATTTTTGTTAACTTCCCATTTTTGTTTCATTACTTGTTCAGTTGCATATCCGTATATGAAAATAGATTCATCAGGTTCATCGTGTTAGCATTATTGTTTCATAATGAAAATAGATTCATCAGGTTCATCGTGCTAGCATTATTGTTTCATTATTACCATATATAAGCTAAATTAAAATTAAATAATTTACCTAAATTAAATATCTCATTTTTAAATTAATCAATGATTATTATTACTATATATAAGCTAAATTAAAATTAAATAATTATTAATATAATAATAATAACAGTTACCATATATATTATGAAATAATGTAAAAGACAAAAATAACCTTTTCAATTAAAAATAAAAATGAAAAAAAGAAATTCACTGATTAGTTGATTTCGGTTTCCAAAGTTTCCAATGTAATACTGGTTTCCAATTGATCGCTCCCCTATGTATATATATATATATATATATATATATATGTATATATAGGGGTTGTTTTATTTGCAACCCTTAAAAAGGTTGCAAACCTTGCAACCCACATTTTAACCGTCGGATTCATGATCGACTATATATATATATATATATATATATATATATATATATATATATATATATATATATATATATATATATAGTGGAAGGATATTTTGCAACCCTTAAAAAGGTTGCAACCCTTGCAACCCACATCTTAACCGTCGGATTCATGATCGGCGATTATTTTATTTTTATTTTTCTGTTTTTTTAATTAAAAATATTGGGTCCCATATCTATTGTAACCGCCGATCATGAATCCGACGGTTAAGATATGGGTTGCAACCTTTTTTAAGGGTTGCAAATTAAACAACCCCTATATATATATATATATATAGGGGCATGTTCAAACGAGAAGCTAAACATTTTGCAAAAAGGCGAGAAGTGCTTAATCACATATGATACACAAGCTTAATCATATATGATTAAACACATGTTATATTGGCAATACATAGATGTTTAATCATATATGATTAAACACACCTACAGGCCGTATAATCATATATGATTAAACACTTCTCGCCTTCTCGCAAAATGTTTAACTTCTCGCATGATCCTTCCTCTATATATATATATATATATGAACTCTTGACCAAACGTGGCCTTCATTTTCCTTCATCTCATGAATAAACCACCCAAACTAAGTGTGGGTTTACATCACCCATTGTGCCGTGTGTGAGGGTGGCCTTACATGACCGGTCACCCTTTCCCTCGTTGCCAAACACGGCTGTTTCTACTCATACTATACCATAGGGTTGTTTAAAGTTGTGGATTTTACCACCGGGCTTGTATCTGCCTTTGCAAACAACCCCTCGGATCCTTCGATTTTGACCGGTCGTACTCCATTAATCTTTCAAGTTTAGCATGAAAACAACTCTAGGGCATAGCCACATTTGAACAACACCATCCCTTCGATTTCGTCTAAAAATCGATCTAATATTACTCATTTTACAATAATATTTAACTTCCGTTTTGAAACATTCTCTCAAGTTATGAACATGAATCGAGCGTCTATTAGATTTATGAACATTTCATGCACATCATAATCGTTTGGGTACATCACCATCAACGGTAAATCATTTTTACCTCAACTCGTGGAGTCTCGGTCATAGATTAATGATGTTTCTTCTCTCTTTTCCTGTTTCTTTTTTTTTTCTCGACATGCATCTTCCTCCTCTCGGATCTCTCTTGCAGACTCAGAAGTGAAAGAAACGGTGGATGTCTTAGCCATTGCTCTCCTCAAACGATGCCACCTATTTATTTTGACTTTGTAACCGTTGCCGCTTGAATATTTATTCAACCACTAGTCCACGTCCATTTAAACATATATGTTCTTTACACCCATTCATTTTGCACCTTTAATTTTACTTTTTCTTGATCATAAATCCTTGAACTTGAGTTTCGGGATTTTACATAACTAATCCCTATATTTATGGGATTATTTGTTATTAAATTTCGAGATTTTTGGGTGTTACATTATCTTCTGATTCTTTCTCTTTTTATAAATAAAAAATAGATCAAAAAGAGGGAGATCGATAACAAGGGCAAAGCGTGTTAGGCAATATGGAGAACAGACAAAGTTCGGGCAATGGGGAATGACGAGGCGGAGCGATACGACTGTTTGTGAGTGCTTTTAATGACGTAAAGTTTGAGAATTGTAAAACTGATTTAGATTATTTTTACTTTAAAACATTCGTACTTAGTTACGGGTACCTTTAGAAAAAAAGGTAACTAATTTTTATAAGTTCGATGGTTTATTTATTCAAAAACAATGTTTAGGGACTTAATTATTCAAAATTAGAAAGTTTAATTGTTTTTTCGTTCGAAAAAATAGTTAAGGGACTTAATCGTTCAAAATGAAAAAGTTTAATGGTTTTTTCATTCAAAAAATAATTCAGGGACTTAATCATTCAAAAAGAAATAGTTTATTGAGTTTTTTTGAACTTTTCCCTAATTTTAAATTAATTTTAAAATTATATTAAATATATTAGTACACAAATTAAAGCTTATAAATGGCTTATAAATATCATTAACAATTCATATGTAACGGGTTTGTCTCATCCTACTTAAATGATCCTACGAATCTTATTTTCCGTCAATATCAAACAAGATGTCACATAATAATTTAAATAAAAATGTTTGATTGTGAGCAAACATTGAAAACATATAAACCAATCAATGTCAGAGTTGGTTTAAAAATAGTAGTTATTGTGAGAATGATAAAAGGAGATCTTCGTTTTTGGATTAACCCTAATTGAAGGTTTATTGAAAAAAAAATTCTAAGCTATTTCATGGGTTATTTTGGGACTTAATTTAAACCATTAGATCAACATTAATTAATTAAAAGTGATAAAATATCCAAATTCTTCTTACACTTATTACCTTAACTAATATTCTCACACGATCCTTCGTCTCAATATCATGTAATTATATATACTATATTATAAAGCATAGCCTTAATAATTTGATAATACCACAATTTATGAGATCCTTTAGCTCCATCCTACGTCACTAATTTAAGATAATTAATACATTTTTTAGGAAAAATTCAAATTATATATATATATATATATATATATATCATCTCCTCTCCTCTCTCCTGTAACATACACGCATACATATGAATAGTAAAATATGTACACAAGGTGAACACATTTAAAACAATCTTAAAATTTTTTGAACTAGATTGTTCACAATGTGTTTACAAAGTGATGTTTTATATTTTGTTTTATTGTTTTAGTTGGTGTTTACAATATGTTCACAAGTTATATTAGATCTTGTAGATTTAGAGTTTGTTCATAAATTATAATAGTATTTCTAAAAAAATGTTCACAGTGTATTCACACATTATAATAGTATTTCTTAAAAAATGTTCATAACGTATTTACTTTATGTATCCATTTAATCGTGTGTGTATATGTTACGAATAAAGGAAAGAGAAGAGAGAGAGTTTTTAAATTAAATTATATTTACTTTTTAACTAAAATTTTTGTATGTGTAAAATAAGACTCCCCATGTAGAGTATTTATATTCTTATTTTGCTATTCATACAAAATGCTAAATCTAAATTATTAATTCATACAAAATCTTTGATCTTTAAAATATTCTTATTTTACGATTCTTTGAAACATCGTATTTGAAAACTTTTACCATCCTCTCTAAATATAAAATCAATTAACAAAATAAACAACATTCTTGTTTCTATTTAAGATTTTTAGAAACTTCCATCGAGCAACTATCAACCTACTATCCAGAGGGAGAGGTTTATCAAGAGGGGTAGGGTTTGGGAGTTTATGTGACTTGACTGAGATAGGAAAATCATGGAGGTTGTATATAGGGGTGGACTTATTCATGTTCGAACGGGATTCGTGTACCTGTTCAACAGAATTTCACAAGTAAAATTTTTTCTGTTGTATGAAACGTGTATCCGTTAAACTTTGGACGGTGCTCCGGGATATTAAAAAATACAAGAAATATCAACCAAAAAAACAGAAAAGTCCATTGAAATCGATAGAAATAACTTTAAAAAAAAACTTAAAAGAATCTTTCGAAATGGTAGAATTCATCTAAAAGCAAATCAAACAACTTTACAACTCTTTGATCTACTTTAAAGGTCCATCTACTCGATTAAAATCTTGGGTCAAGACACACCGGTTGTACATCGGGGTATTTTGGAAAAGAAAATTGAGAAAGGGATAATTATACTTTTCCAATATTTAAATAATAGGAACATATCTATATTCTATAAGAACGGAAGCGGGCCTTAGAGCGCGCGTGAGGTCTCACGCATAGGCGCGTCTCAAGTTTCCTCTCCACTCGCATGACTATTTTTGCCCAAATCTTAGAAAACCTAATACGCTCGCCTTCGTCTTGCTCATCAGTTCTCCTGCCTCCAGCCTCCTTCACGACTCTCATACGACTCTCAGGTAACCAGTCTTTTCTGTCGATCTCTTCTTCTTCCTCACGTAATCGATTTCTGCTTAATCATCACATGAGCTCATCGATTTCTGTTAATCGACTCTTTCCATATTACATTTTAATCGATTTCTCCAAATCAGAGTTAATCGATTTTCTGGTTTAACAGCGAATTCTCCGATATCACAGTTTAATCGATTTCTCCAGAAAATCAATCGATTCTTACGATATCACAAAACATTTGAGTGTATGATACTTTTTACTTGTCAGTTTTTGCTACATTGTTGAATAATAGTTGCATAATTGCAAATCTTTGCTGTTGTTAGTTGGAGTGGACGACTAAAAGTGTTGTTTCTTGGTTGCTTATTACAAGTCTAGAGGATGGGAGCATTCCATTTGGACCCATGGAAGGTAAGTTGCAGTCAATTGATTTGATTAAATTCTGATTATGAGATTATGATTTGGGTCTATGTTTGTTTGTTGACCTAAATTACTGTTTATGGGATTAGCTTACCTATACGAAATGATGCATTGAGGCCAAGGTGTTTGCATTGGGATCTTCATAGAAAATTACCCTAATTTTAGCTTATATATTTTTCTGGATATGCTCAAGAATGGGGATTGTTTTTAGAAAAAGAGGTATGAAACGAACCATCATTGATGAGGAGCATGCATAGAGGGAGTTCTGGTTTGAATGCTTCGCTTTTCCGCGTTTCGGTTTCTAATCTGTCAACGAAATCATCAACCTGCAATAGCTTCTCGGTTACGCTACTGATTCTCGACATTCCACCAAGAAATTGAGTGATTGTTTTGGGGATAAAACTCGGTTTGAGATCCAAGCTTAGTTCGAGAGACGGATTTAGAAATTCCCAGAGTTCGTTGCAGAGAAGACTCGTCCGTTCCGTCGTCGCCGATAGTCGTAACTCTCTCGCCATTTGTGATGAAGCCAAGGTATCTTTTCCATCCTGTAATTTTTTTTTCAGACACACTCGAAGACTACACTCTGTTTGGTTTATTGTTGTTGTTACTAATAATATCGCTTTAGTGGAGTCAACTCTGTTAATCTACAAAAGGTGACTTTAGAAGAAATAGTACATATGTGATCATACTATCTTTTGTTCTTATCGATAAATTATACAGATGTTATCTTATATGATTTCAGAGTTATAATAATTGGAAAAACATTTAAGATGAGGATAGGGATAGCAATCACTGTGCTAGGGTTCATAAAAGCATGATCTTTTTAATGATATTACTAATTACTAATTCCCAATCACAAACTCCAACGAATGCATCTCTTTGGGTTTGTATGTATATTCGTAGGTTGGATTCATCTCTTTAAATGCCCATGGGAATACAAGGCTTGTTCTTGTGTATGTATATATTTGGGGGGGTAAATGTATGTGTGTTCTAACTATTTAGTAAGATCAGATACGAAGTTTGAAGAAACCATAATTATGATAACACCATATAAAAGTAGTTTTAAACTACTAATTACAAAGCTGAGGATAAGAAAATGTGATTGAAATTGTATAAATCCAATTAAATATATGTATATGTGTATCATTGCTGGTGGTAACAGGTCTCGCTTCCTTTCTAAATTCTAATCCACAAAAATCTATTAATTACTTTTCTTAAAACTTACAACAACGTAACAATGCATATATTGTTCAGGGCAATTTTAAAACAGAGTTAGCAGACAAAGTTGATGTCTTGTTTGCTGCAATTTTGCAATTGTGTGTGTATTATTGATCATAAACATCAATGGCTTACATGTATATGCAAATAGAACAAGTTAACCAAGATAACTTATCCGTATTTCTGATTTAGGGATTTAATTTCTTTAGCGATGAACCAAAAAGAGAAAAACAATCAATCAATAATCAAAACATGTTCTGAATTAAAATATGATGAAACAATGTGCACAATGCCACATCATCAACAATTGAAAGCACGAAAAAAAGTAGCTAAAAAATACGATATTTTAGAAGCAAAGATGCACATCCATAAGTAGCATCTTTTTTTTTTGTTAAAGAAAATAAGTATCAAGATTTGGTAGAGCACCCTGTCTTGAACCGGCAAATTTTATCTTAGCCTTTTATGGTTTGATTTATATTGTTTAATATTCATTATGCCACACTATTGCCTTTTTTCGAAATAATTAACCACCTAACGTGTGTATCTAATAGCAGATGAAGGGAAATCCCTCAGCAACGGGCAAACCCTTGGTACAGCCAGTGCCCCAGCAGATGACCAGAAGAGATGGTAAAATATATGGCTGATGTATACTTCTGGCTCTACAATCCATCATCGACAGACTTATAACATAAGAAATCGTCTTCGTTGTCAAGATTGTCCACCATCGGAAAGGAGTGCGAATTAATGGTTGAAATATCTTGGATATCAACCGATAAGAACAACTTCTCCCGTGCATCTTATGCCATAAACAATTATAGGTAAATCCTTAGGCATAACATAGTAAAAAAACTATAGTAAAAGAAAACATAAAAATGAAATCTTTTCCATTTCCAGTAAATGGATTTATTACTTGGAGCATCGACATGTGTTTGACATTGAGTTAACATATATGCATTTTCCTTATTAAGACTTTTGGTGGAACAATTGGAGAGGTTGAATTTGAGCCAAATGGAAACAAATGCCCAGATTGCATTTCTGGATCAATATGTATAATTCCATGATTATGCATGTAAGTTCACATATCCATTATCATATATCACTACAACAAATCGAGTTTATGGGACGCCAAAAGTGTCTAAGTATCGTAATAGACTGTGTTATAGGACTTACGTCTATAGAACCAAACAATTGTCCGTCCTATGTAAAAGCATTGCAATAAGTTTATAGGACGTTTTTGGGCGTTTCAATAAGTTTTTTAGAACACTTAAAAAATAAAGCGTCGTATTAGTTTTTTTGCATGATACTTTTGAGAATTGTCCTATGAACACACCTTTTTATAGGTCATTTTTTCAAATAATGTCATAAAAAATTAATAGATATAAGACATTTTATTTCAAAAATGTCCTAAAAACTTGTTAAGATGCCCAAAAGCGTCCTGTAAACTTACTGCAACATTTTTACATAGGACACACAATTGTTGTATCCTATAAAGCAGTTTGTTAGGACACTTGCACATTTTTGGCGTTCTATAAACCCGATTTTGTTGTAGCATATGGCGTTTTCCGACTCAAACGTACACCTTTGTCAAGCGCCTTATTTCACAAGGTAGTGCGCTTCCTTGTTGAAAAATATCGTATTTTACATCTATGGAGAGATGTTATGTGGTCCAAACTGGTTTCTTAGATCAGAAATCTTAAAGGTGGTTCCAAAGATTTATCTTGAATTCATCTTTCAATAATGTGGGTTTCTCTTTGTATAGTGCAGGCTTCTTACAAAATCGGTGGCCATGGATTCTCAACCAAATAGTTTGATATATTACCTTAGTTCTTGGAATATGATTGATCCATTGCTGCTATAGTAGAAATATAGCGCCAGATGCATTTTGATTTTGAAATGACAGTTTAAATATGATCACAAAAGGCAATATGTGATGATTTATTACAAAATGTGGGTCCAATTTTTGTTTTTAATAGTCCATTTTCTATTGATAATTGATATGATTCTTTATAAAATCATTCAACTTTCTGTATGCTAGAAGTAATGTGGACTTCTTTTCTTTGATAAATCCTGGAACTTAACTTTGATTGAAACAAATCCATCGGTCATCATTTGAGAAAGAGGACAAGACACCTTTGGCAATACAGCAGGCATCATTTGAGAAAGAGGACGAGAGTTCATTAAAATTCAATATTTACCATATCACACAATTTTTGGAGTCATTTGTAGCATTCAATAGACTCCCTCTAAATAATTATATGTCTTCTGAGTGAAAAATATTTAACCTTTTTAGTTCAGAAGATCAATAAAAATTTGCATGGTTATAAATTGAAAACGGTTATCACAATTAACCAAACGTCTTGAAACAACAATAAGTTGTGAAACTTAAGAGTTACTTTTGATTTAAATATCACAGGTTTTGATTACAATAAAAGTTGACACTTTTCTGGAACGAACAGTAAAAGTTTTTTCTCCGGTAAAAAAAGGAGATATTATATGATTATGCCTAAAATCCTTCTTTTATGTAGAGTTTGGGTTAAAAAAAAATAATGGTGTTTGTGTAATTTTATGAAAACTAGGTGGTGTTTCTTATGAGAGTCTGATCCATTCACAAGAAATAACTGAGCATTTTACATGTGAAATTTGGTTCTTTCATATAAAGAAATGAACCTTCAAAGTACATTTGTGTGAAGGTCAATTGTTAATCACTTTCATTACTTGCAGGGTGAAAACATACAAACCATTGCAGATAGGGGTGTTCAAAAAAAACGTTGGACCGCTCAAACCGGTCGAACCAAGTCAAACCGGACCGTTTTTGGCGGTTTGAGCGGTCTGGCGGTCCGGTCTGGTCTGGAAAATTGTCAAACCGGGCGGTCCGGTCCGGTCTGCGGTCTGGAGGTTTTTTTGGGCGGTTTGGACCAAACCGACCGCCAAATGTATAAATATATATTTTTTATTTTTTATATATACCTTTATTATAAAAAATAGATGATATAAAACCCAAATGTCCAAGTATATACAAAAAGGCCCAAGGTATTTTAAAAGATTGAAATCTTTATGGATTGTGGAATACAAAGAATGGAAAAATGAAGAAGTGAAGCCGTTGATTTTATTTGTACTTTGCATATTACTTTTTTTTAGTGTTTTGTCTTCGGATATTTAGTTAAATTTTGTGGACTTTGTTCTTTATTTCAAATGGACTCAAGCCAACGAGCATTTAAAATTCAAAGTTTTATATGTTTTTATGTTTAAACTTAAAAGTCCACTAAAAGGCCTAAACCGCCTAAACCAGTCGACCAAACCGCCTAAACCGCGGTCCGACTTGACCGGTCTGGACACTTGATGTCAAACCGCTCGGTTTGAAAAATCAATAAACCGCCACTTGCGGTTTGGTTTGTGGTCTGAGGGGTTAAACCGCCCAAACCGGACCGCGAACACCCCTAATTGCAGAGAAGAAATTAAATGGTCAGACAATTGTGCCTTCTGCAAGAGCTTACGAGACAACATATCGGCGACAACCAAAAACTAGAATATTCCTCATCAATGGACACAAGACCAAAGAAGGAGAAAACTCGCATATGCAGTTGAAAACAGACTCCAAGAAAAGGAAAGCAATAGAAACAACAAGCCTTCAAAAGATGACGCAGACTGAGGCCGACACAAAAATACCAGCCAAGAAGCAGAAATAACCACGTGAATGATAAAAAAAAGGCTTTTGCATTTTGAACTCCTTTTGGCAAATAGATTCAGATGGAAACCAAAAACACGTGGAGGTAGGATGCGTAGGCTAGCAAATATGTACTCGCCAAAAAATGGATAAAGCCTACATCCCAATGTCTTTTGTTAACGATAATATAAACACCTACAATAGGTTTCAAATGCAACTATCTGCATTTATACATTTAGTATCCAATCATAACATTGCACTTTATAGGACCTATGGGCAGAGGGTCGTCTAAGGACGGCCGACATCAATGCCTAGTTTTGATATATGGAAATACATTAAACATACAAACTCAAATTTCAGTTAAATTTTGTAACTTCTTTTATGTAAGAGATAATAAATTTTACCGGTACACGTTAAGCCCTTCTACTTTACACTAGTGCCAATTCAGCCCCTACATTTTTTGAGCCGATTCGCTCATCAATCGTCATCCATGGGGTAGGTGGTTGACAAATAAAAGTCAAACAACCGCGTTCTTCCATGAATAACAAATGGAAACCCGAATGGCGGATTCATATTTGGCACCAGTCGACGTATTTATAAACCCAGAACGAACCCTGTTCTATGTTCGTCTTCAATTCAACAACTTTCAAGTCCAGAAGTTTCGAGGTCAGTGTTTTGACAAAGGTATCATCATCAGATTTTTTTTTATTCACAGTAATCGATTAAATATATGAGCTTCGTGATCAGATGATAACCTTTATAGTTCAATTTTGATGGTTTACTGAAAACATTGATGCTTCGTTTGAAATGAGTGAAAATGCAAAGCGATTGGAATCATTTCTATGTCAATTTGTTTGGGTAGGGAACTTTTAGACGAACAATTGGAGTCAAAACATAAGAAATACAATTGCAATATTTCCTTCAACACGGTTTAATTGTTCCCAATTTAGTGTATTGACGAAGAATCGCTTGAAAACTTTCAGTTTAGGGGAAATTTATCATGAAATTGAGACGTTAAACTATATAACAACTACTATGACTACAAAATTGTTGGTATTTTGTGGCTCTCAATATATAAATTTGGTACCGGACTAGGTTTGAATTCAGTAACTCTATGATCATCATTTTGGAAAGAAGTCGGTACTTGATTTGCTACTTGATGTTTTCATGATCAATTTGTGATGATATCAATTGTCCATGAGCTTATCCAGCTCGATAATTTACTCAATTTGAATTGTTGCAAGCCCTATAAATATTCTAACAATCACCATGAGTTCATGATGCAATAATCAAGTGTAAATCAATAAGACAGATGCGAAAACTATGAAGTAGATATAAAAAAAGTCAATTGGTGATAAATCATGCAAGTGATCGATATATCGTGTCCAGAAATACTGCAGATACACCAAGTTAATGGCTCAATCAGCAAGTAGTGCCGGGAAGAAGCTCATCAAAATTGATGTGAGTTCAGACAGTGTGTGTCCATGGTGTTTCGTGGGCAAAAAGAATCTAGACAAAGCTGTAGCTTTATCAAAAGATCAATATGATTTCGAGGTTCCAATTCTCTCCCTTTTTCCCTACTCGAACCTTTTTTCTTCTGTTTTATTTTAGCCTTCGGTTTCTGCAGGTTAAATGGCACCCATTTTTACTAAACCCTTCTGCCCCTAAAGAAGGGATTAACAAGAAAGATTACTACAAAAGCAAGTTTGGTTCTCGCGCTGATCAAATGCATGCTCGTATGGCTGAGGTATCCCGCTTTACTTTCATCTATTCGCTCTAACTTTTCGATTTCTGGGGTGCTCGTAATCAACACTATAGAACTGCAGGTTTTTAAGGGACATGGATTGGAGTACGACTTGTCAGGCCTCACGTAAGTTGATTTCTAGTGTCGGTTTTGTGCTTATAAGCCCATTCCTTTGTCGCCTACTACCATTCTCAAACTATAAACATTGGCTGCAAAATCTGCATTTGAATAGCCTATTGGCTTAAAATTTGTATCTTTAGTATACCAACGTCCCAAGTTGGTGCACACCTAAAGATCCTTTCGACAGCTATCAGGTTACACCACCTAGAATCGATTTACTTCGAGAACTCACTAATGGTGTTTGTGTTTCTGGTAATCAGCGGAAGTTCCCTAGACAGCCACAGGCTCATATTTTTTGCTGGGAAACAAGGGTCTGATAAGCAGCATAATCTTGTCGAAGAGCTATTCAATGGGTACTTCACACAGGGGAAGTTTATAGGCGACAGGTACGTATTTTCCAACGCTCATCATGATACGAAAAGATAGATTCTTATTTTTGGACAAGAATAAGAACCAAATTGACAGATGGACAATTTTGAATCCAGGGACTTTCTTCTGGAATCCGCTAGGAAAGTTGGGTTAGAAGGAGCAGCTGAGTTTCTTGATGATCCAAACAACGGGCTTCAGGAGGTATGCGGCATGCTTCCTCAACTTTATGAAAATTAGATGCAGATAACAAACTTAACGGTTATTATGAACTCTTGAAGGTTAACGAAGAACTTGGGAAGTATTCGGCCAACATTTCGGGTGTCCCTCACTACGTGGTAGGGTCATATTTGGAAATCAAATTTACTACAACTTTTGGTTTGAATTACAGGCTAACCCAATGGAGTTTCATTGCAGATTAATGGAATGCATCAGCTGAGTGGTGGCCAACCAGCAGAAGTGTTCCTCAGAGCTTTCCAAGTGGTTGCTAATTGAGTGATTTCATCTAGTAATTGATGCTTATACGTTAAATACATATATTATGTGTATAAGTGTTGTCTGATTTGTTCTTATACATTGGTGTATTGTATTTTTCTGGAGCTGGCAAACTTCGAATAAATTTCTGCTTCTACTACTCTTGATCTGAATCATAATCGGTTGTTGCTCATGGCACATACCGTATTATCCCTTACACGAGCTTATCGGCTAGTTTCTACAAACGTGGCTTGTTTATCAGCTAACTTAACAACCCATATATCAGCTAAGTTATCAGCGAACTACTAGCTTAACAAAATAAATAGGTCAGCATCTTAACAAACACCACCTTATTCATTTGGAACATCGTGCAAATGAATAAATACAAACAAATGAAGAATATAAGAGCCTTTCCCCTGTAATGAGCATCTATTTTCTGTATGAATCCAAGAAATTTCCTCAATAGTTGGAACATCTCTGAAGAGAACATGAGAAATTATAACCAGGAAAAATCAATATTTATCATAAGAAAATGCAGCTTGTGACGGAGCTTATATCGACCAATTCTCCATTTCTTTACACGATAAAACAGTGGTAACTGTGGATATTCACAATGAATTTACAAGCTGTTTTCTTGGTTTCTTTACCGTCTTCAATTCTTAGTGGGTCTCATTCACAGCAGAAACGCTTCGGGTTAAGCCTCAACAGCCTCATCAAATGCCATCACCTACAAGAGTCAAAACATCCAAAGTTGTTGCCATGAGATCACCAACATGGTAAGCAAAACCAAGCAAACTGAAATATTCATGGTCAAAAGGGAGTCTAATCTGGTAGTATGAATCCCATCGGGCATCTTATTAGACTCCATGTTTCTATGACTTCCTAAGGGCCGAGGAGGAAAGCCTTTGTAAGCAGTCTTTCTTTTACCTTCTGGTCAGGAAGGAATCACACTTTCTTGGCATCATTTTTATGCTAAAATGTGACATTATATGTTTCTTGCCACTTTTGAAAGTATCAAGAAAATGTGGGATATCAATATCCTGCTAATTAGCACCCTAAAGCAGTAAAAGATCATGGATAAAGTAGTGGTCAAAGAATCACAAACTTGAAAGGAGCTGAAGTATCAGAGAATTAAGTAATTTTGTGGGTCCAATCTATATGATGCGAGGAAAAATGGACATGTGATTGTGGGTTCCATTAGAACGAAGGAAAGTCATATAAATGAATAAAAACTTGGGTCCCTTTGTAGTCGTAAGGTGATATGAGTGCAAGCCTGCATACAACCACACATAATGAAATCTTACCTTGCCACAAACTGGGCAGCTTTCGCTTCTTTCCATCCACTCGTATATGCAACCAAGGTGAAAATGGTGTGAGCACTTCGTAACTATCTTTGGATTTTCTGTAGTATATTCTGCAATGATGAAGAGCAAAAATAAAATGACGATAATCAAATCCATCTCATGTAATCCACAATGTGCAACTATCAAGAATCTTTACTAGTGCAGGATGGTATATAGCAACATTACAGCAATGTAAAAAGAGTTCTGATTTGCAGTTAGTGATCCCAGTTCAAGACTGCCAATTGGCATGAACACCCTGGAATTGCTTTTAGTTTTGAACGAAATGACCAACGAAAACAATTACTCCCTCCATCTCTTGAAAATGGAAGATTTAGACTATTAGTCAAATGCCATAAATACCCTTCAATAATGCAAATAATGGAAATCTGGTGGACCAAATCCATAAATATTATTTCTGTGAGGTAAGTATGTACTATTAGTTTTAAAGGCCGTTAAAAAAATTTGTTGCAATTTCCATGGGAAATAAGGAGTGACCAATGGCAATGAAGCATATTCTTGGTCCAAATCACAAGATTGTTCAAAAGTTAAATAAAATAAAAGCGTACATGGAACTTATTGATATTAGAAGGATTTAAAGGCAAGACTTGAATTGCGTAGTTGGGCATAACTCTTAAAGTAATTCTGGGCATCGAAGACAACTCAACAAATAGCAACATTTTAAAATTTACCTTCAAGACATGTTGGACAAACATCTTCATCTTCTGATGAAGAAAATATATGCGCAAATCCAGTTGTCTCTTTCGGGGTTGAAAGCTTCAGAGACGCCTTTATCTGGGACCCTTTTGTTCCATCTTCACAGGTTGAACTATTCCATTTGTTTCCGGCACATAAAGGATCTGTATCAGTATCACTATCACTTCCTCTTAATGGTTCACCTTCCTCCTGTGAACGACTTGAACCTTTCTCCCTTCTTGAGACCAGTCCATCTCTTTGAAGACGAATATACCTAGGATCAACATCATAAGGCAAGGGTCTTGGAGGAGAACGATACACCCCAGATAGAGAGTTGTCAAGTGATGCTGATGAAGTAAAAGATGTTGTCCCTTGAATGGATGAAGGGCTCGGAAGCCTCGCATGTTCTTCCCCTCTTTGAAATAATGATGTGTACTATTCAAATAAAATCATAGAAGAAGTTCTAATTATCTTCATGGGTATTAAAGAAAAGTTAATTAATCAGCAAAACCCTTCAAGAATGATATGAATACACAGAGCATGTTTTCTCTCTTCAATGGATTCAATCTCTTTGAATCATTTGAACTAATATGGTATCAGAGCCAAGGTCTACCAATCCATGGACTCGACACTCTCTGGACAATTTGTGCCCGTCTAGCCTCCGTTGGAGGGGGTGTATTGGAGTCCCACATCGGCTAGACTTTGACCATTTCTCTTCAATATATGTTGGAATCCCATTCTCACGGTCTCACCTCAAGGACTCTTTTGCAGGGTAATCTAATGGGGTTCCACATTCTCAAAATATAATTATCTTCATGTGTATTATAGAAAACCTAATCAATAAGCAAAACTCTTCAAGAACGATATGAATTACGATGAGTTTTAGAACGAAATTCTAGTGATTGAAGTTTCATCAAAACTACATGCATTGCTCTTTAAACCACAAGATCGCATAGAAAGAAAATCAAGAAACATTAGACGACCTACTAAGAACATACCATATACAAGAAATTCTGAAGAAAGCATCGAAGACAAATGCAGTTCCTGTATATCGAACTGTTGGGATTAACATAATCTTCACACTCATCACGCAAGCAGCAACAAACAGCACCCATAACGATAACCTTAATTTAGCTGAATCGCGTATGTAACCCCTGTACCAAATGCACTAGGAGTACACCCAAAAATACAAGAGAGGACTTGAGGCTCGCAGAAATTTCTATGGCTCTGCGAACCAGATAAACCCTCTCTATCTGTCCAACCCACTTCTGTATCTACTCTTGAATATTTCAGGTGGGTACTGAATCAAATGTTCTTAACCACCTGAAACAGAGCATGTACACATTCAGCAAAGACTGTTTCTTTTAAGCAAATATTTAATCAACATTGCAAAATGAAGCAACAAGAATCAAACATGGTTAGTTACATAATTAGCAGTAAATCAACATGGTAATCCCAGCTTATGATTCCTACAGAAAATTAAAATTAAACCATGCTGTTTACAATCACAAAACCCTAAATTCAAATATGAAAAATAAGCATGATTTTTTTTTTTTGTGAAATCAAGGGGCGGCAGAGGGAACAGTGGAGTTGATAGAACCACAAAGCAAGCAAGCAGGTGAATAAATTATAAAAATAACCTAAATTCCCTAAATTACTTTATCTCAGGTTGTGTATGAAACAAGTTGCTTTTTTCAGCCAAAAGTCAATTATAAATGAACCAAATTTCAATTGTGTTTCAAAGTCGTGCAATCGAATTCAAGAATCAAATGAACCCCTACCCAGATGGTGAATTCTTCAACAGCCCATAAAAATCATAAAACCCATTTCGAATCAATCAATTCGCGGCGATCAACAGCGTCAGAAATCGGCGATGATGTTAGAACCAAGGTTGATGGTTATGTTGGCAAAGATGGACAGAATACCTGAAAATTTGAAGTTTGATGTTTAGGATTGTGTTGTTTATTTATCGTATCAGATGATACGGGAAATTCTGGGAGTATTTTTGCTGGATTTTTCGGCGAGAACACGCGGTCTTCTTGTTCATGGTGGGTGGCAAGTTATAATTGAGAAAGTATGGGTCGTTTGTGTCAAGTTTTTGTAAAATATGGTTCCAAATACTGCAGTTACACCCTTACAAATATGAATATGTCCGCCTCATGTCCCTGTAAATAAATCACATCTTAAAATAATATTCTAGAATATCTTATGAATTATTTTTCAAAATACCATTTTTTTTACCAATTTATGAAGTTTGAGAAATTGCATATTTTTTAACCATAGATTTTCAAATCAGCTTACGCACACCTCAATTAATCTCAACTTAAAGAATCGGTAACATTTGAAAATAATCTTCGAAGGCCTAAACCTTATTTCTTCTAAGACCTGTAAGGATAAATTGCATTTTGACAAGTTTATGTATGTATATTTATTATAAAAATGTACTTAACAATATAATGAAATATAATTTAGTAATTAACAATCATATAACCCCAAATAAACTAGATAATTTGTTATACATTTGTTGTTGGGTCATCTGAAGATTTGAAGATGACCTCCTGATCTTTCATCTTATATCATCCTACTTAGAATATGTTTAAGGTTCTTTTAGCAGCTTGGTTTCTATACAAATGTTCGGTGAAGTCGAAGATCAGCCGAAGAAGACAAAGAAGGAGTACATCTCTCAAAGCGGATTGAAGATAGTCTCCTCAGCCTAAAGCCAAGCATGCCCAAGTGATCAACACCATCAGCCAGGATGGTGTCAATCACATGTCTCTCAGGAGTATGAAGGTGTCCTCACATCTTCAGGAGTCGAAGACCTCTCAGGTCTTCGGCAGCCGATGATCTCATCTCTCCTTAGAGTATGAAGGTGTTCTCACATCTTCAAGGAACAGCCGAAGATTTCTCAAGTCTTCGGTAGCCAATGATCTCTCCTTAAGACATGAAGGTGTTCTCACATCTTCAGGAGCCGAAGATCTTTCAAGTCTTCGGCAGTCTATGCTTAAGGATTTCTTTCAAACACATTGTACTTTTCTGACAAAGTATATTGTGATATCTTGCATTGACGTGGACCTCATCTGGAGATCAGATCAAGTAAGTCTTGTCTACTACACCATTTTAAGGAAAGGTCTCTACCATCCTTCTGCAGGTCAACACTTCAAGCCAAAACACCTCAAGACAAAAGGTACACCCTGTACCTTGCTGAAGACCTGTGTCCATCCTTTGCTCAACAGGTGTCCCATGCATTTAATGCATGAGACACTATAAATATGGAGGATGGTTCAACATGCAAGATCACCAGCTCTCAAGCATTCAAGCTCTCTAAGTGCACTGGCATTCTCTCTCTAAGAAGTTCTTATTGTTTTCTAAGTGTTTTACAATTGTTCTTCATTTCTCTTTGTGTAAGATTGTTTGAATAGATTTCATCTATTATCTTCCGCAACAATCAAAAGTTTTCTATGTGTAATTCTTGATTTCAAATCAATAAGAATTAAAGTAAGTGAAAAACTGTGTGTATTGTATTCAACCCCCCTTCTACAATACTTTTCTTCTTTACTATTTGCTATTTGGGACCAACATTTGTGTTAGAAACTTTGAATATAAATTTTATCATTATAGTTAAATATATATATTCATTTTACACACATATATATATTGAGGGACGTTCAAATACAACTCTTCTAAATTATACAACCGATGCAATCCATTTATCACCATTCATTTTTTTTTTAAATTAAGAATAGTTACAATCGATCAAATGGTAATCGTTGATGATTAAATGGACGCTCATGATTTGGTTGTAAGGGTTTTAAGAACGCAAAGGATTGCATAATAACTCGCCTCTATGTATGTATTAATTAAATAGTTACAATGTAACTTTCTGAAATAAAAATATTACAATAATATAGTAGACCTATAATTATTTTTAGGTGATTTTTGTTTTTTAAAAGATGTTAAGTCTTATTCCATTTCTGATTGATAAGAGTTTGTAATTTGTATTGAAGTTTTAAAGCAGAATTAATAAGACATGGACTTTCGTCTTGTCCTATAAAAGGCCGATAAGAGGTTTTAATTAAGCTTTTATCATAGGAAAAAACAAACAGTCTAATTATTTTAACTTCTTATTTAGTAAGACATAAGTGATAAATAAAAAACGATACCTAGAATGATATGCATTCCTAGTCCAATTATACAAAAAATAAATTAAAAAAAAAAACTCTCAAATTGATGGATCATCGTCATTACAATAAAAGGTCTGTATTGTCATTTTCTGAATTTGTTGGGACGAGACTGTAAATATTTTACCGACTTTAATGCACTCATCAAATAAGTTACTGTGGTGTGTATATTATATACATGTAGTTGCTTTCAGTCGACTTCAGGTCTCCTCTTTAAATACTACTATTTTTTATCTTCAAATATATTTCTTAAGAGTAAAGTTCAATTTTGGTCCCTTACATCTATAATTTTTAACAGATATCATCCCTAAACTTGAAAATTTTGGATCATAGATATGACAATAAACTCAATGTAATTGTGATGTGATTATGTGTTTGATAGAAAGCAATAGTAGATCGTAATATTGACTTAAGATTAAAGTATATTAACATGTGAGAAATCTATACCAAAGACGAAACTAAGCAAAGCCCAGCAAGAAACAAGCAACAAACAAAACCCAATGACTAAAGAAGAGGAAATAGCAAAAGGATACAACAGAACCTAAGAAGAATTTAAATGGTTGTGTTGGTGTTGAATTTCGATAAAGTTTGAAGTTTAGAGCCAGATAGATATACGTGTTTTAACTCGTTTTGACAACATATGAGTTATGGACATAGTTTCGGTATGAAAACTATACGGAAAACCATGCCATGTTCATAAACATGCATTCATGAGTGTTTTTATATGTGTGGTTCTTCAACTTAGTAATGAAACACTGAAATATTGGGTGAAAATACTATTGAGAAATCAACATGTTTGAGTTGAAACAATGAAAGGACAACTTAAATGAGGATCAACGGGTCGTAAACCACTAGACGATGATGTACCGTGGCAACGGGTCGTGTTGACGGTCACATTTTTCAAACGAAGTTCTAAAAATAATTGGTTTAGCGGACACACATTTCTGGCAGTCGCATTAGACGGTTATTTGAAAGAATGATGATGAATGGGCGTGTGATTCGATAAATGGCATTGCATTTATACAAATGTTGAAAAATACGTGTTGTGTGATCACTCGACAAATTGCTACTTAAAATGTATATCATATACTGCAACTTAAATAAATTGAACTCAAATCAAGTTGGTGCATGTTGTGAGAGCTCCAAACTATATAGAATAACAACTTCGGCCCTGTTTGTTAGCAGTTTAACGAGTTTAATGGGACTCACAACTTATTCAGTCAGCTATACATAACTGTGTAGCAGTGGTTTAATGATATAGAAAATGACTTATTAGTAAGCTTATAGGGGGGGGGGGGGGGGGGGGTAAAAAAAAATCCAAACTTGTCTCTTCCAATTAAAAACACACACTCATTTCATCTATGAAAAAAAAAACTCCTAAACAACTTATTCTCAAATCTCAATATATATAAACAGATTAATTCATAATAGACAACTTTATCCATATATGGTATCATAGGTTTTGTTGTATCAAATTCGGGTTATGTATGATGAAGTTTGTATTATAATGGATTATGCAAAAATATTTATTTATGCAGGGCCGTGCTTGGGGGAGGGCGGGTCAGGCGTACGCCCAGGGCCCATGAGAAATAGGGGCCCAATTTTTTAGTATATATTATATAATAGTAGTAAAAAAATAGTAAATAAAAGAGACAAGTTCTTTTAGCATCTAATAGGACCCAAAGAATTTCTTATTATATTAGGGCCCAAACATATATTAATTAATTACATTGGAAAAAAAAATATTTTAAAAGTGAATTGGTTGCACAATTTATAGTATTGTTTATTATTTATTTAAGTCTTGTTCTGATACCACCGTCTAAAAATATTTGCCTAAAAAGATTTAATATATTCTCCATCATTCATCTCCCACTTGTCATATTAGAAATCCAAAGTCTAATGGAATCAAAAGAATTTGTATTATATTAAGGGCCCAAACATATATTAATTAATTACATTGAAAACAAAAATATGTAAAAAGTTGATTGGTTGTTCATTTTATAATATTGTCTATTGTTTCTCTAAGTTTTTTTTCTATCTAGTATCAGAGTCTAAAACTACTTACCTAAAAAATATTATGATATATTATCCATCGACCATCTTTCATCTCCTACTGACTCTTTTAAGTATCTCATCCGCATGAATTCTATATTTGTATTAAAATATAACAGATTTTTGTTATTAACTAAGATAGCATGACCCTACTTTTTGAAATAAATTATCAACCATACGAGATATGAGACGGTTTTAACTTTTTTTTTTAACAACGAGAAAAGAATCACATTATTAAACAAATAATGGGTTTAGCGAAGGACTAGGACACCACGAGAACCAAAAATTACAAGATACTCACCCACACATTTCTCGAATTACTATACCAAGAATCCCAGCTTAAAATCTGCCTCGATTTAGATCTAGAACAAAGCCATTTGAAGGAACAAAGTTGGACGTTTTTAACAATAAAACAGTGATGAACAACATATAACCTAAGATGAGATGGAAACCCAACTGATTGATATTGGTTTACATAAATTATTACTCCGAATAGTAACGATTTTGACTCAAAATTATGTCATTTTATATATTAAATGTACATTATAAGGATGTTTTTGACGGTGAAACGAATTAACGATGCTAAGTAAAATTGATATGGCTTTAAATATTAATTCAGAAGTAATTATTGATTGATTTTGCGCCCAAGCATACTCGAAAAAATGATTTTATATGAATTATTAATATTTATTGAATTGAATTTTATTTCTTACGATAAAAACAATATATCTAAGATTTTCTTTTTCATAATTATCGAGGGTCCTTTTTCTACATCTCGCCCAAGGCCTATAAAATGTCAGGAACGGGCCTGTATTTTTGTTTATTTAATTTTTTAAGAAACTGATAATTAACATAACCACGGGTCAAATCAAACTATATAATTATTTGATTGAATCACACTTTCTTTTTAACATTACGGTTTGTTATAATATAAATAAAATATAATATAAATACCTCTGCATCCAACATTATACTCGTAAATGTATTGCACTACCTCTCTTATGGTTGAGTTTTGATGAGAACTTCACCTTTTCGCGAGAACAACAAGAAAATCTTCGGAGCCATTGGTCTTTCTTTGATCTGACGGAGTTGACTGTACACGTTTTCATAGAGGAACACTTTCGGCTTCTAGTTTTCCGCATTTGTGAACGATTTGATCGATTTTTGTGAAGGTGTGAAAATTCTCAGTATGTTTCTTATAAAGGGTCAGGTTCACGTGAGACCAAGCTGTTTCCGTGAGACCGCGTGAGACCAAGCCTTAAAACATGAAACTTCACACCGAAACACTGTGAAGGTAAAAAAACATTCGAACCTTCATAATGTAATCACACTATGAATGTAAAAAAAAACCTAAACCAAGTTAAAAAAATCAAACCTTCACAACTAAAAGACTGTGAAGGTATATCCGAACCTTCACAGTGAAGACGCTGTGAAGGTAAAAAAAACGAACATTCATAGCGAAAAACACCGTGAACGTAACATTTACGGTGTTTTCCCTATGAAAAGTTCGATTTTTTTTACATTCACAGTTTTTTGGTGTGAAGTTTCATGCTTTAAAGTTTGGTCTCACCGGTCTCACGGAAACTGTTTGGTCTCACGCGAACTTAAGTATTTTTATAAATGTACATTACTTTTATGTTGAAGGTTGATGAAAGTTTGTGAATATATATAGACGTTCAATGTTTTTTATTATAAGATATGTGCACGTTTAGTAATTTCTTTTAAGGAACGTGCACGACTTGATATTTTTACAACCATGTCATAGAAGTTTTAGTTATTTACAAAAATGTTACTATGTTTATAAACGAAAAAATCCAGAAATAGAGAACATATTCACCCGATTCACACCAAAAATATTCACATGATTCACACCAAATTATATACACACCGTAAGTTATTATATGCCCACGACATGTGTCACACAGAGATACTGCTGAGGAATATGTAAACCTATAGGGTCGCACACAAAGAATGCGTTTGTTTTCATCTTTAGAAACCCGGATTAAATCAAGTTGATTAAAAAAATTATTATTCTTAAACGATAATTATGAAAATATATGTTAAACTGTAATTATAATAATTACAGGGTGAAAACGTAATTATGTTAATTATGGGATATTATCTGTAATTATATATAATTATATTTAAAGTTTAAAAGATAATTATACATATATATAGGGGCTTGTACAAACGAGAAAGTAGTCAATTTGCGAGAAGGCGATAAGAAATATGAGTCACATAATTTATTAATTAAAAAATAGCATAAATAATTTTTTTTTTTTAAAATAGGATAATTACAATTTGAATTGGATAAATCCTTAAAAATCTCATAATATCTTTTAAATTTATTTATTTTTTAATTTTACTAAATTCATAATTTTTTTTTTCAAATTTATAATATTATTTTCTAGATAAAATCATAATTTTCATCAAATATCACATGTTATATCCATAACTAATTCATTATTTATTTCACCATTTTTTCTCTATTTTATAGATTTATGTTTTGAATTAATGTGATTAAGGTCGTTTAACATGTGATATATTATTATGTATCACATATGATCTCACTAGGTGGATTTTTGTAAATATCACATATGATAATATATGTCTGAATATAAATGACGCATAATCACATGTGATAATATTTACATCACAAAAATCTATAAATATAAATATACATAATCACATATGATTAACTAAAACATATACAATTATCAAATTTGATAATATTTACATCACAAAAAGATCTATAAATAGAAGTATACATAATCACATATGATTAACTAAAATATATACAATTATCACATGTGATAATATTTACATCACAAAAAAATCTATAAATAGAAGTATACATAATCACATATGATTAACTAAAATATATACAATTATCACATGTGATAATATGATATGTGATATGCATAAATATTCATATAATGATATCACATGTGATATTTGGTTAAAATTGTGATTTTTTTTATTAAAAGTATATTTAGAAAAAAAAATAATAAATTAATTAATAAATAATTAATTAAAATTAAAAAATAAATAAATCTAAAAGATATAATGAAAATTTTAAGGATTTATCCAATTTAAAATTATAATTATCCTAATTTCTAAAACTATTTTTTATTTTTTATTTATAGTTTTTTTAATTAATAAATTATGTGGCCCGCATTCTTTCTCGCCTTCTCGCAAATTAGTTTGTTTCTCGCATGATCCTCCCTCTATATATATATTTATATATATATATATATAATTGAATTTGAATTTGAATATTACAGATAATTATTGAACCTTATTTAATTCTTAGTTGAATTATAGTCTAACTATATAAATAGGGCGTTAGGCTAAACTGTTTTTAAAAACGATTGAAATAATTAGAATGAATCTATCAGAGAAATACAGAAAAAAACATTTTCTTTTCTATAAAACACATATAGATTTAGGGTTCTTGGGCTAGCACCCGGTGGAGACGAGAAACGTGTTCGTGTGTGGACTACCAATAGAGAAAATCTACTTTGGTTTATAGGTGCTCCGTTACAATCCCGACATATTTCAAAAGATACATATTCTAAACACCCTATGGTGTGGTTTTGTTTTAGTTAAAATGCATCATTGAATCCGATTGAGTTTTAAACTTTATTTAGAAAAAAATTCTATAATATTTTTAACCAAAACTATTTTAATTTTCCATTGCATTTTATCCGTTACAATTTGATTAAAACCCTACACACACGAATGACCAAACTATATATAAAGTGTATGTATAGATAGCGACGTTGATGATTCAAGTGGATGAGACAAGGTTCCCCAGGCACATCAATTACGATTTAATAATTAATTCATGACGGTGATTTAATTATTTAAAATTGTCCCCACCATCCAAAGTTTGGATTTAATTTAATTAACTTGTCCCCCTCTAGTTATTTTTGTTTATATGTTTGGTATGTAGTATAGTTATAAAAATTAAAATAAAAGATAAAAAAGAAAATGTGATTTTTAGACTTTAGTTAGATGAGACTATCATTTAAGGGTGTTTAGTTAGAGGTATTAAACAGTAACTCATTCCTTCATAAACTGTCATTTTTTTTTTCATTTTAATTATTATCTTCATTCATCTGCCTGAACGAAACAACCCCTCAAAATACGTATTTTCTTATTTGTTTAAAGGTTATATCAAATGTTAACCAGATAAATATGTATTTGAAAAAGAATCACTATCCTTCAATTCCAAGTAAATAACTCGAATTCGGTTTTTTATTCTATTAGAAAAGAGAATGAAATAAAATATTATAATGATACATTTTTAGTAGTTACATTCAATTATACAAATCTCTATTGCCCTCCACATATTTTTAAGCTTTAAACTAAATTATGTTACCGTTTTTCGTTATAGTTTTATTTGAGATATTCTTAATATTTGATTATGTTACGTTTCTTTAAAAATATTTTAATCAATTTTATTGTTCCATGTATTATCTACGTATAAAATCTTGGGGCTACTTGTTTTTTTTTTCCTTCTAATGGTTGACTGTGAAAAGTAGGTACATGATAACTTATCTGATACATGGTGCGTTTGCTTATTTTAAATGATTGGGAATAAAGACACCGAATAATGAAAATAGGTACATTCATTGCATTGTTTTATTATATTTTACATTGAATTGCATTGTTCATGTTTGGTGATGAAAAACGCATCAACATTGAGGAGAGGAATCGTAGTGTTGGTTACACCACCTCCGAAGTCTACTAGACTACGACTATCTTTCCTACCAATCTCCAATCCAATCTAAATGTGAAGAACAGATGAACATTGGGGTTATTTCACCCACCAAAAAACTATTGCAACCCGAGGTGGAAATCCAAATGAAAATCACAAAACGAAAATACAAGTAGATGGAAAGCTAACTGAAGTTTGAGATGGAGGGGAAGAGACCGTCATAACGGGCAAAATACGTTATCGTGAAAAAAGAAATCAATTCCGGTTCATAGTCGTTAACAAAAATCGATATGGGTTTGATGAACAACTCAAAGAAATCAATCTAGACAATCTATGATAAATTTAAAGAGAGAGGCGTTGGTTGTTTTCAAAAGGAGATGTAATCCGGGTTCGATTCAAATAGGAAAAAAAAAATTATTTGGTTTTATTCAAACATTTACTTTAAAATCAAGCAAAATAAAAAACAATGTTTTAATACACAGTAAATAAACCATTAAGCAATCCAAAAAACACAAACAAATCATTACACTTGTTTTACGTATAATATTAAAAATATGTAACATCCGGAAAAAATTTAACACACACACATATATATATATATTTATACATATAATAAATAAGTAACGAAAAGGACACGTGTCGCCTTCTGGTGAGCCAGATTTTTCATTTTTCCGCCTAAACATGTATCTGGACGCATTTTACATTATAAGTTCATTTAACACATCCACATTAATTCTTCTTTAAATCTTTCCTTAATTCATTTTTTTTTTAATTTATACTTTACATTTACTACCCTTATAATTAGGTATGTAGTTTACTTTTAATCCCTTAATTTTTTATTTTTCATTTTAGACTTTTATCATATAAATATAAATAATGTATATGAATTAAAATGCATTAAAAAACATTTTAAATTTTTACAAATTATTCCATTGTAATCATTTCGTCAATACCTTCGAAATAGGTTCAATATTGGATATTTTTAAATTTAATTATATTATTAAATATTATAAATATATACGAATTAATGTGCCGTGATTAGTATGGGATTTTTTTCAAATAATCACTAAATTGTCTTAATTTTCTTTTGGCTATTTCATATCAATTTTTACTTCAAGAGTTTTTTTTTTAAAACCTCATCCTCTTTAAATTTTTATACAAGAATTTTGATTTTTATCATGAAGTTTTATAAAATAACATTTTTAATTTTATTTTCTTGACATTATGATATTTTAATTTTAAAAATATTAATTATAGATGATGAAAGTATAATTAGCAATAGAACAAATAATGTTGTATATAAAGAAGTATTTGATAATTTATGATACGTGATTATTATTTTATTAATATTTTAACTATACACTTTCCATAATTTCATTTACGTTCTATTATAAATTTTGTTTTATATATTCTTAATAGTTATTCATATTTTTATTAATTTTTTGCAAAACATTCTTTGTGAAAACTGTCTAAAGCAAGAACATTTTGTAATCAACTGCAAAAAAAAACTCTGAAGGGGAAAAAAATTGAAAAAATAGCATTGTATTTTCGATGATAATTCATATATGTAAGATAAGCTTTTTGACATTATTTAATTTTTTAAAATTATCCCGTGTAATTCACGGGGGGGAATCTAGTATATATATATATAGAGACAAGTTCAGACGAGAAGACAATCAATTTGCGAGAAGACAAGAAAGAATATGAACCACATATATAATCCATTATTAAAAATACCATAAATAAGAATTAAAAATTAATTTAAAGATTAGGATAATTACCATTTTGGATAAATCTTTAAAAATCTTATTATATCTTTTAAATTTATTTATTTTTTAATTATAATAAATTCATAATTTTTTGCAAGTTTTATATAATTTTTTTTCTAGATACACTTTTGATTAAAATAAATCATAATTTTCATCGAATATCAAATGTGATATTCATAATTAATTAATTATCCTTTTCACCGTTTTTTTCTCTATTTATTGGATCCATGTTTTGAATCACATGTGATTAACTTCGTTTTACATATGATCTATTATGTATCACATATGATCCACCATATAATTTTTTGTTCATATCACATATGATAATAGAGGTGTGTTCAAATGCAACCATTTTTAATGGTGCAACCCCATGCAACTCACCTATCTATCACTCATTTTGTTTTCACAATTTTAATTAAAAAGATGAAAATAAAATGAGTGGTAGATAACTGGGTTGCATGGATTGCACCACTAAAAAGATTGCACAACAACTCACCTCTATGATAATATACATCTAAATATAAGTGACGCATAATCACATGTGATACTATTACATCACAAAAAGATTCATAAATATAAATATACATAATCACATATGATTAACTAAGATATATACAATTATCACATGTGATAATATGATACGTGATATGTACAAATATTCACATAGTGATATGACATGTGATATTTGATCAAAAATATGATTTTTTTTTATTAAAGATGTATCTAGAAAAAAATATAAAACTTAATAAAAAAATTATGAATTAATTGAAATTAAAAAATAAATAATTATAAATATAGTGAGAATTTAAAGGATTTATCCAATTCAAAATGGTAATCATCTTAAATTTTAAATTATTTTCTATTTTTTTTATTTATGATATTTTTTAATTAATATATTATGTGGCCATATTTCTTTTTACCTTCTCGTAAATTAGTTTGCTTATCGCATGATCTCCCCCCCCCCTCACTCTCTCTCTCTCTTTATATATATATATATATATATATATATATATATATATATATTGAAATGTGTAATATTTGTGAAAATGTTTGGATTTTGTCAAGGTGACATTAGTTTTGGAAAAAAAAAATGATATGATACAAAAGACAAATAAATAGAATTATTGTATTTAGACGGTGTAACTGATAATCCCAAAATTAACCAAATCTTAGAGAGAGAAAGTAGAGAGAGTTGAAAGCGCAAGATGTGATTTCTATGAGATATGCGTTAGTTTCTTACAAAACACAAAACCACAAGTGACTTAAATACCCTTGGCTAATACACTATCTAACAGCATTCTAAACACAGTATTAGACCAAGTCTATAAATACAATGATTACTATAAAAATTTGACTTAACAATCTCCCCCTTATTAATCATTGGCGTTGTGGTCTTCAATATCAATCTTCTAAATCAACTCAGACCATCTAAGCGACTTAGCGAAGCTTCTTGACTTTTAAAAAAAAAATCTTCTCAGCATCTTTCAATCTATGTTGCCTTTGCTGCCTTGACAAGACTGGACCTGTTTGTAATTAACTTGAAAGAACAATCGGTTCATCAGTTTGTGCTCTAGACGACGCACATCTTTCAAATGTACTTGAATGAACTGTGATGGTCGGAGCTGAAACAACAAAAGAATTAGTAGCTGAGAGAATAAAATCTTGAGCGAATCTTGAGCATCAGATAAACGTTTTGAACTCTTTGTCTCTTTAACTTCTCCTTAACTTCTCCCCCTCATGACCTTGATGATCTGGATCAACTTGGTCATGCAAATATTGGAGACGAGACAGCTTAAGATATGCAAAATCATAATAAAGGAGAAAGAGGGAAGTTTTGCGCTACATGTTGGTGGCGCATGGCGCAAACTTAGTTTTGCGCTAGCTGAAGGTGGCGCAAAGTTGAGTTTTGTGCTACCAACTGTTGGCGAAAAGCTGACTTGAAATCTTAAAAATTTCACCTGTTAAGTTCTTTGACTCCCCCTACACAAATGCACTAAATATGACAATTCAAGTTAGCATTCGTATAGAAAATCAGATACTCCCCCTCGAAATGAGATATGATTTTTGCAAAAAAAAATCCTTATTCACTCCCCCCTTGAAAAATGCACAGACCCATTAACACAGATATATGAGAACACTAGAATCAAAACATCAATGTAGAAAAAAATATATATATACTGAATATGTATTTTGAAACAACTAAACATATAAACTTTTAAACACTAAACAAATTAAATTCTGCTCAGTAAAATCTCACAGATTAATCGATCAGTTGAAGTCAAGTGTATGTTGTTGGATACAAATACAAGTTTCATTGCATATCAAGTTAAGACATGTTTAGTTTCAAAAACTTTCATTAATCTATTCAGTGTGCTAGCATGCGAACTTCAATTAGCTTCAAGAAAATGCAATTTTAAAAATATAATAGAGAACTTTGCATATACTCACACTAAGCCATCAAAATTTAAGATTTTCACAAATTTATAGGTTTGTCGCAACTCAAACATATCACTAAGTATCATGAGATGTGTGCTCATTGACATCTTTTAGCATTGTCCACGTTGGCATCTTCACATGAGTGTGCTCTTTGGCATCTTTTAAGCTTGTGCACATTGGCATCTTTTAATCAAAAAGTTTGGTAAGTAAAGAACATGTCGTAAACGTAACTTTCTATCTGACCCTATTGCAGGATTTGGGTCAGCCGCTCCCAGACCAGTTGGCCTTAGGGGACTAGGTGTCAAGCACCCCTTGGAACTTACTCTCCCATATCAGAAAGGCTACATCGACACATCCTAAACCCATTCATGCCAGTAGAACATGACTTTCGATTTGATTCTATAGAAGGATTTGGGTTCGATCACTAACATCCCAATTGACCTTAGGGGACCAGATGACAAGCATCCCACGGAACTTACTTTCCCAAACCAAAAAAGTCATAGGTACAAACTTTTAAACTTAGAGATTTCTGTATTTTATATATATAATTCATCTCAATCACCCAGTTTTACATCTAAGTGCTTAGCCCATATTTTCATTACGATCCATAATTCAGACTTTTTAGGATTTCTAAGCATTGTAAACAATAAATATTCCGAATCACGTAACTTTAAAGCAGAATGCAAAAGTTTCAAACATGTTGCTGACCTTTCGACTTTTGTAAAACTTGAAAGTTGAACATATAAAACTTCAATATAAACAAAGCAACTTAAAAATTTATCCTAGACACACATTTTATTCAAAAGAAATAAAACCTATAAAGCTTTTACTTTATAGAATAAAATTTGTAAAGATTAAAATTTTTAAATTCAAATGCCGAGTTTGAAAAATTTTCATTTAAGACAAATGTAAAAAATTCGGCAAATTGATATTTAGTCGGAACAAAATAAATTTCAATAATACCTTCGTCCACATAATGTATAATGAATTGGTATCTCATATCGAAGTTTTGGATCTGGTCTTGCTCATATTCTTTAAAAAAAACATGAGAAAACTGGAACAACATCACAATCAGAGATAAATGCAGCGGAATAAACTAGATGCACTCACAGTTTCTCATTTGTCCATAAGCTATATACATTGAAGAACGAGTCCTAAACTGACATGTTTAGAAGTCGAAGTTCATTGAAGTACGGGTTCTAAGTTGATGTACTTAGAAGCCATGGTTCTCCTACTCTCTTTTGACATTAGGTGCCTGCAACTTAGAATTAATCTTTGATTTTGGTACCCACTTATATTTGGGTCCAAGTTTGTTAGTTGCAGTTCTTATGGGAGAAAACTCGTTAGATTTGACATAGAAAGCACGAGAAAAATAATCAGATGAATTAACAGAAACATCAGTAGAGGACGAAGCATAATCATCTGAACTTGAACCAGAGGAGGAATAGGAGACATCTTTTGAAATTTGAATCATTTTATTTATTGAGTATTTTGAAATTTTATTACAAGTAGCAAATGAATCACTTTTACAAAATTTGTCTACATTTCGATCCTCTTCAGTCGCAGATTCATCAAATGTCCGCTTGACCCTCCATATCTGCCTTGAAGGTGTGCTCAACGTCCTGTCTGAAATATTTGAATCACAAGAATTAGAACTGTCATAAATGACTTTAACTTGTTTCTTTGACCTATTTGACCTTCTTCTTTTACGATTTGATTTATAATAATCATCATTTAGCGTAAAAGATTTATCAAGAATTTTCGATTTAAGAATTGAATCAGAAGAAGCAATTTTACCTATGAAACCCAATTGATCAGACAATAAATCTGAACTTACCTCGGAGTCAGAAAATTTTTGAGAAAATATTTCAGATTTTAGAAATTCCTTTTTGTTTTATTTAAAATTAGAAGAAAGGCCAAAAACAGAATCTTGTTTTTGAGAAATTAATTTTTCTTCAAGATTTGAAGTCATAAAAGAAAAAATAACATCTGATTCAATTTCGCTTTGAATATTTTGTTCTGCTATTTTATCTTCAAAATCAATGATTTTGCTTTCTAACACTAATGGAAGAATATATCTCTTAGAATCATAAGAAACTGGAGATATATTTTATTTATTCGTGTTAGTAGCACAAATATCAAAATAATCATCAGATAGTGAAGATTTAATGGGAGAAATGTCATTTAAATTGTTTCTGTTCTTCTTTGATTTTTCGGGAAAATATTTGGCATTTTCACTCGTGTAAACAAAAGAAAATTCATTTTTCTTATTATTCATCATTTTCTCATTTTCGATTTCTAACACTTGCTTTTCATTCATCCAATCAATTTTAAATTGAGGAGCATATTTAGCAAGAGTTAGATAATCGAATTTATATAAAGTAGGGGATTTTTCGATCGCATTGTTTAAATAATGTGGATTTTCAAAACCAAGTCCCCATTTTTCTTTTATAGACTCATAACTTCGCGGTTTGTTCAAATAAATAGTTTGTTCAGTTTGATTCATTCGATATAATTTTTCTTCCAACTCATTTATTTTATCTGAAAATTTTTCTTTTTGTTTGGTCATTTCAGTCAAAGAATCAAGATAAGTCATATTTGATTTTTCTAAATCATCCAATTTCTTTTGAAAGATTTATTTTGTTTGAACCAAAATAGATTTTTCATCTTTCAAAGTAATTTGTAATTTATCAATCAAATTTGACTTTTCTGAATTTAATCGTTTTTCAGATAGTAACTTCGAGCGTAAATCATGTAAAGCAGTTATAATGATATTCATTTGTGAGGATATAAATTTGAAATCAAACTCAGAAGGTACCTCATCTTCATCGGTAGTGGAATCTTCATCATCATCATCGCTTAGATTATCTCCTATGAAACACATTGTAGCAATTTCCTCATTACCAGCTTCATCGTCAGAGTGATCTAGCAAAAATTCTTCTTCAACAAGCAAAACAGTTTCATTCTCTCTTTCGTCAGCTAGTTCCAGTTTCTTCCAATAATACGTCGAATCCCGAACTTTTTTCACTCTACACTCCTTAGCAATGTGACCCGACTTTCCACAGTTGAAACAATCAGCATCTTTCTTTTGCTCGGGTACTTTGACATTCTTAGACCCATAAGTGAAGTGAAGATTGTTGGAACCCGAATAAGGTTGGAACTTCTTGTGATAGTGCTGAGAGAGAAGAATCATAGCTTTCTGAAGTGCCTCGCCATCATCATCAGTTGCACCGTCATAAGCATTCTCGGATAATGCTTGTTCAGACAGTTTGCTTGTGAGAAGTGCAACTGGATCCACTGTCTTTTTATTTTTCTTGTCAAGTTTGGCCTTCTTTTCCTTGACAATGCACTCATATGTCATCAGAATCTCGTAAAGCTCTTGAATTTTCATAGTAGATATCTGGACATCATTCCTCAAGCGATGGCAAGATTTATTCCATTCCGGTTGAAGGGCATTGAGGAACTTCAAATTTGTCTCCAGCTCAGTCTTTTCCACTTTGATCTTTCGCAGATCGTTCATCACAATGCAAAACCTGTCAAAGATAACCTTTAAAGTCTCATCGTCCTTTGCTTTGAACTCCTCAAAATTGTTCATATAGCGTGTTTGTCGGAGTTGTGTTGCCACCGTTGACCCAAGCATAATCTTTTCTAACTGACTCCACATCATCTTCGGATCATGCTTGAAACAATCAATTCGATTGTAAATGTAGTTAGGCAATGCTAGCATCAGATTGGACTTTGCTTCTCTATCGGCTTTTTCTCGTTTAACCTCTTCGGCAGTCAAGGGAATATCGTTCTTAGATTTAATGAATGGTCCTTCAGAAAATGACTTCATCATGTTCTCTCCGTTTGATTGACGCTCTATGAAGTTAATAAATCGGTTTTGCCATTGAGTGAACTCATTTTCATTGATTAGAACTGGAGGACGAGTATCTGTTCCTAATTGCATCATAATATCATCCTTATAAAAATGAGCTTGAAAAGAGAATTTTGACATATCCATATCTTCAGAAATCCAAAGAAAAATTCCAAGTATTGAACACAGAGAAACTGGTGCAAACTTGAGATTTGCGCTAACAGTGGATGGCGCAAAATGAGATTTGCGTGAACAGTGACTGGCGCAAACTGAGATTTGCACGAACTGAGGATGGCGCAAACTTGCTTTTGCGCGATACGTTGGTGACGCAAACCTTTCTTTGCGTTAGAAGATGGTGGCGCAAACCTTGACTTTGCATGAGATGAGAGTGATGCAAAGACACTTTGCATGATATGATGATGACGAAAACCTCTTTCTTCGCGAGACAAGTAGGTGGCGCAAAACTGATTTGCGCGAGACTTAGAAGACGCAAAACTGATTTGCGTGAGACGAAGATGGAGCAAATAAAGATTTGCGCGATGAACTGCTAGCGAAAAACTGAACTTTTCGCGAGAAGATTAAGATCTGAACTTGGCGAAAACTTTATCAACCTTAGTATGAACTGGCGCAAATCTCTAATGAACTCGTGCAAACCTGATGAACTCGCGCAAACTTTGAATCTGGCGCAAAGATGATGAAAAACTCAGAATTCTTCTAAATTCGATTACAGAACCGATTTTAATAAACTTTTCTCACACAGATAAGTTCGAAAACTGATGTATAACCACTTTGAAACACTAAAATCGATCGAATTTCTCAAAATCGTGAAATCAAGAAACACACATTACGTTTTTAACGAACAGAACAAAAACTCAAAAAATTTGAAATTGAAGATAAAAAATCGATTTTCTTGCAATCTGATGTGAATCAAAATTGTTTTACTATCAAAACCGAATCCAACAAACTAGAAAACAAGACAATTCGATCACAAACCAGTCCGAATTTGATGAAAAAATCAAGAAAATCGATCAAATTTTCTGATTCAACACAAATTCAGAATCGAAAAACGTTTCTCTCAATCCTCTCAGATTCAGATTAGGCTTTGATACCAATTGATAATCCCAAAATCAACCAAATCTTAGAGAGAGAAAGTAAAGAGAGAGAGTTGAAAGCGCAAGATGTGATTTCTATGAGATATGCGTTAGTTTCTTACAAAACACAAAGCCACAAGGGACTTAAATACCATTGGTTAATACACTATCTAACAGCATTCTAAACACAATATTAGACCAAGCCTATAAATACAATTATTACTATAAAATCTGACTTAACAGTAACAATTTAGGATTTGGACCAAAATTTTGGGGATTTTGGTAAATATGTATGTGAAATATGGTGGATGTATTTTATATAACTTCATGAGTTATATAGGTGGGTTGTTATGAGAGAGTAAAATGAGCTTGTGCATTTAGACGAGTTTCATGTGATTTACCAAACTAAAATGCATGTGGTTATGTTTTTGCATTTTTATGTCCATGTTATATGTATGAAAATGTACATATATATGCATGTTTGTTACGAAAGTGAAAACACAAACTACTTGATGTTACACATGAGAGTAATATAATAAAATTCTATCTACACGTCTTTTTGGTGGATGAGAGTGTTATATTTAAAAATAAGATATAAGATGGATCACAACGGATAATATATAGAATCCTATCTTAACCAAGAATAACAAAACCTAATAAACTCTAACTCTCTATCTATCATTGTCGTTAATCTCCCCCCCCCCCCCCCAAACAAGTTTCGAGCGTGATGTTGGGTTAGTCCAATGCTGAGCTTGGAGTGAAAAAAGAAGAAAAACTGATGAGATAGACTTTTGGTAAATATGTGGACCACATTAAGATTGCTAGGAACAACTTGAATAGTAAGCGACCATGTTGCACTAACTCACGTACAAAATGATAGTTAAGAACAATGTGTTTGGTGCGTTTATGGGCAACTGGGTTGCTGTTTATAAAGAGTGCACTTTTATTGGCACTTAGGATAGTCAGAGTATGTGGTATGGATAAGCGCAACTCTATGAATAGATGATTATCCAAATGACATCAACAACAACATTTGCAAGAGTTATATATTCAGACTTATAGCTAGAGCGATCGATCGCTTGTTGTTTCTTGGAGCTCTACATTACTAATTTAGGCCTCAGGGGAATGGAGGATCAAGAAGTAGGTCGCCAAGGGTCGAGGCAGCCTCCCCAATCGATATATGAGTAGGTTAGGATATTGTATGATGGAGGATAAGAGAATGAAAAAACAAAAGTTGAAATGCCTTTTACGTAACATAAAATACGTTTGACAACCTAGAAGTGATGATTCATGGGGTTGTGTATGAATTGGCTAAAGGGGGTAACAACACGGGAGATATTTAAATATAATCGATGCCGGTAGTGGAGGACGACATTGAAGAAGAATATGAGGGAGGGAGGATCGAGATGGAGGTTGAATCCCCAGGGGCTTCTTGATACCATGAGAGTAGTTGAATATAATTCTCTCCACACACTTTTTTGGTGGATGTAGGTATTGTATTTATATACATAATATAAGATGGGTAACAATGGATGTAGTACAAAATCCTATCTAACTTTGACAAAAATAACAAACCACTTGGGTTGTGGCGCACTGGTAAACCCTTTGGGTGATGTAGTGGAAGATCTCATCTACCCAGGGTTTAAATCCAGGCGCTGCCAAAGCCCTTGTGGCCATGGAGGTTCACCTGCGATGACTCCAGGCCATTCGTGGTCACCCGGGGATTAGTCTGTGCGCGTAAGCTGGCCCGGAAACCCACGGTTACCAAAAAAAAAAAAAAATTCAGGCGCTGCCAAAGCCCTTGTGGCCATGGAGGTTCACCTGCGACGACTCCAGACCATTCGTGGTCGCCCGGGGATTAGTCGGTGCGTGTAAGTTGGCCCGGAAACCCACGATTACCAAAAAAAAATAATAATAACAAAACCTAACAATCTTTAAAGGTCATTTACCAATGCTTACCGGTAAAATTCAACATTATCACTTACTGCGTAAAATTTTAGGCCACCAAAACGGTATCGTATGTAACAATTTTCCCAGTAAGCGCTAACCGTGGTAATAGTTTTCGCCTCACTTACCAGGAAGACTCTTGGTATCTGAATTAGCTCTTACAATGTAAGATTATTAGTTATTGCCATATTCATTTCCTGTAAGGTAACGTGACTTGGTAAGCTCTTACCCGTGTAAGCGTTTGGTAAACGACCCCTAACTCTATATCCATCGTTATCCTTAATAACACGTGGAATGGTAGACCAATACAAACGTTGCAATGTGCATTTATGTACTTGATTGATTTAGAACGATACAAATATATGTTTATAAGCTTCATGATTTTTTTCGTCCATCAATTAACTATTGACCTATTTTTATTCAAAATAGATAAAAATGATATTAATAATATTTGACAATCATTAGTAAACTTATATTTCGAGCTTGTTAAGAAATACTTTTTTTAATGGCGGTAAGCTAACCTTTTTCCTTCTACCAATTATGCATATAATATTTGACATAATATAAGTGATAAAAATAATATTTTATCATTAATTTGTTAATTAAAATTTTATTATAATTTGTAAAAATTAATATTAATTTTTTTGAGGGGGTTAATATTAAATATTTATTTATTATTAATCATATTTCAATCAATTAAAATATATTGAGTTGTTTTTTTTGAATAAAAATATATTGAGGGGGTGTTTGGGATTGGTTTGAGGGGGTTAATATTAAATATTTATTTATTATTAATCATATTTCAATCAATTAAAATATATTGAGTTGTTTTTTTTGAATAAAAATATATTGAGGGGGTGTTTGGGATTGGTTATTTAAAATAACTTATGTTTATTTGCAAAAATGCTTATTAACTTATGGTTATTTGTAAAGTGTTTATTAACTTATAGGAAGAAGGGGCAAATATGTAATTTGGTTAAATAAGTTAATAAGAAGTTTCAAATAAGTCAGTTGAGAATGACTTATCAAAAACTGCTTATTAGCGGAGTGGAGAAGTCATAAGTAGTTTCCAATACAAACACTAAAAACAACTTATTTACTGTTTGAAAACGCAATAAGTTAATAAGCACCTCAAATAAGCATTCTCAAACACCCCCTGAGTTGTTTATTGATTATCAAATATAATTTGGGAAAAATTCATAAAAACCCAACAAACTATTTCATTTTGAATGGTTAAGTCCCTAAACTAATTTTTTGAATGAAAAAACCATTAAACTTTCTCATTTTGAATGAAAAAACCATTAAATTTTCCAATTTTGAATGATTAAGTCCCTACATATTTTTTTTTCAATAAATTAAATCATTGAACTTTTAAAAATTGGTTACTTATATCATTTTAACCCAAAAAAAACTACATGGAACCGATTATCTTTTGATTCTTCCTCTTTTGATAAATAAAAAATAGATCAAAAAGAGGAAGATCGATGTCAGTAGCAACAACGTGTTAGGTGATATGGAGAACGAACAATGTAAGGGCAATGGGGAGAGGCGAGGCAGAGCGATACGATTGTCTATGAGGGGTTTTAATGGCGTATAATTTGAGAACGGTAAAAATGATTTTGATTTGTTTTTACTTTAAAACCTTCATCGTCAGTTCCAGATATCTTTAAAAAAGGTAGCCAATTTTTAGAAGTTCGATGGTTTATTTATTCAAAAAAAAATGTTGAGGGACTTAATCATTCAAAATTAGTAAGTTTAATGTTTTTTTCGTTCAAAAAAATAGTTTAGAGACTTAATCATTCAAAATGAGAAAGTTTAATGGTTTTTTCATTCAAAAAAATAGCTCAGGGACTTAACCGTTCAAAATATGATAGTTTATTGGGTTTTTTTTAACTTTTCCCATATAATTTTATCAATTAATTTTCGATTAATATCTTGTAGGGAAAACTTATAGGCACCCTAAAATACTTATATACACCCCATCCACCCCATACCCATCCCACCTCACCTCACATACTTAACTCCATAGGTTTGACATTTTATGTTCCCAATGTAACTTTTTATTTTTCCAATGTAATTTACACCCAACCTTGGTGTAAATAATAGAACCCTATCTTGCATAGTGTAATGGTTGGTGTAACCGAAAGAGTTGTGGAATCCAGAACCAAATGATTACGGGCGGGACATTCATTCCATTTGAACATCCTAATCACTCACACTCTCATACACGCCGATGAACGGTGCTTGCAATCAGATCGCCGATCTTCCACAACTCCGATCATTGTTCCCATCCCAGTAGAGTATCCTTTTACACATTCTCACATTTTCCAGCTTTTTTTGTCATCTGATTTAGAACGTTCCAATTTACCGGCCAAAACCACCAACATTTGCAGATCTACTTGCTTCCAACAACTTTCTCAATTGGCAAACGGATCATACCGTTTTTGTTTCACCACTGGATTTGTTAATTCAATTTCAAGGTACCTGGGCGTTCAATTCAGTGTCAGATTAGTCAATTTGGTATTTCAAAACCCTAGTTTTTTTGGGTTTCTCGCAAAAAATGCAGAGCTCGTCGGCGAGCTCTGTCGCCCAACCAGAAGCCATATTAGATTGGCTTCAGAAGGAAATGGATTATAGACCTTTAGGTCCGTACCTTGCTTCAAGTAAGGCATCAATGCCATCATCTGATGCAATTCGCAGGGTTTGTCGTGGGAACATGATTCCTGTTTTTAATTTTCTATTGAAGAGGGTTAAATCGGAGAAGACGGTGAGAGATATCGGGCGTAACATCCTAGTCCATGGCAGAGAAGACAATGCTTGTGGTCGTGGTAGTGCGGAGGTTGCCAAAAGTGGCGATGTTGGGCAAGGGAGTAGAGGAGGGAGGAGGAAAGAGAAACTAAGGGGGAGGGACAGTGAAAGTTCGAGTGCAGGGGAGGGCAATAACAGAGAGACAGCTCTGCAGGAGAGAGAATCAGCTGAAAAGGAGGTAGAGAGATTGAGGCATACTGTGAGACGCCAAAGGAAGGAGTTGAAGGCACGGATGTTGGAGGTTTCACGCGAAGAGGCTGACCGCAAGTGGATGCTTGATGAAAGATCAAATTACAGGTTTGTTAATGCAGTCATGGTTGTGTTTTCAAAGTTATGCATTCCTGCAATTTTCTTATGTGGTACTTTTTTGCATGCAATTGATTAAGGAAGGAACTTTTGGATTGTATGATAATAAGGAGAAGGGAATAACTTTCATTTTTATATGGCATGACTCATTAATGTTACTTAATAAAAGTTTAATCTTTTATCTCTCTTTATGATATGCCATAGAGAATAGTATTGCATACTACTTCTAAATCTAAGTACTAAAGAAAAGAAGACAGCTCAGGAGTCCAGGTATGGTACACAATAAGCAACCTTAACCTTTGTCTGTAAAGAAACATTTTTGTTGTGGTTCAAACTAGTGTTTATGTTGAATTGTTGATTACTTTGTAAGGCCTTTATCACTGGGCCAAATCTCATTTTCAGTTTAGTAAGGAAACAAAGTTTGTATCATGGTGAAGTTCTACTTCCAATTGCTTTTCAGGTTATTCAGAAGGAGCAGTTAGAAAGAAAAATTGGTACCCTTTGATGCCATCTTTTTATAGAGTTTTAAATGTGTTACCAAAAGGATGGTTGGACCTGGCAGTTTAATCACAATTGCGTGCATTTAAATGTGGAGTATAATACATGTTCTCATTCTTAGTGTAGGCATAAGCAGGTGGTGTTGGAAGCTTATAGTGAACAGTGTGATGTAGCAGCTAGGATATTTGTCGAGTATTGTAAGCGTCTTTGCTCCTATGTTAATCAAGTAAAGGATGCTCAGAAACTGGAGGCTGATTCTCCAGTGGAACTAGTCACCAGTTTCCAAGTGGACAGTGAGAAAGGCACAGTTTATTCTACGGTGAAAGGTTCAAAACCTTCAGAGGATGTAGTTCTTGTTGAGACGAGCAGGGAAAGGAATATCCGTAAGGCATGTGAATTGCTTGCAGTACAGATGATTGAAAAGATCCACAACTCTTTTCCTGCATACGAAGGAAGTGGTATCCATTTGAATCCACAACTAGAAACTGCCAAGTTAGGCATTGATGTCGATGGGGATATACCGGATGAGGTCCAAGATGTTATTCTTAAATGTCTCAGAAGTCCTTCGCAGTTACTTCTGGCTGTAACCACTTACACTCAAAGGTTGAAATCTATGGTTGCTAAAGAAATAGAGAAAACTGATGTTAGAGCTGATGCAGAAACATTAAGGTATAATTTAATTTATGTCATCTCCACTTACGCTGATACTTCTAGTTGTAATTATTAACAATCAATTGATTTTACTTTCCTTTTGCTTCTTAACTTCTTCCCACTTGCTGTACTATATTTACTCTAAGGCGTTGGATTTTGATCTATATGTATGTTTTTATTCAATTAGCATTGAAGAATTATGTGGTGAGTTTGCAACTATATAGTTTTTTGAAGTTTAGTTACTTCTACAAATTTTAAGTGATTATGGTTGGTGTAAAGGTTATAATATAGAACCAGTTTCATATTCACCATCCTATCTATAACTTGGTCACTTAGTTATGTCATTGTGTCAGTAGAGTTACAGAGCAAGTACATTAGAGGTTTTATCAAGGAATTAAGTTTGGATGATGTTTTGGCTTCTTAGTTCAAATTTTCAAGAGTGAGATGTCGTTTGGCACTAACCTTTTCAGAAAATTGTATGTTTGGTCAAGAAAGCCCATGCTAAAAGCGTACGAGCAACAAGAAATATAAGTTAGAGGAAGTCTGAAAAATGAGAACATGTCATTGTTAGGAAATTTGACAGTTGAAATCAACCATATCTGGTGATGGACTGATGGTAATTGCAAAGTTTGCAACTTCTGTTGACACATAATAGCAGAATCAAGGAATTAGCATGCTGCTGATGTTTCTGTTGATATTTTTAAATTAGTGAAGTTACAATGTTTTAGAGCGTGAAACTAGAGAAGATAAAAGTGAGAATAAGGGAATTACAATGTTGTTTCCAAAGCTATTTGTTAAAGTGTAATTTGTTCTGTATTTTTATTCCTCACATAAAATATGGCACCACCATATTTAATTCCTGAATTTTTCATGGAAGACATTGGTCATGAGGGTTTGGAAATGGGGAATGGTAGACACCGCTGAGGTATTGTATGGCAGTACAGATAGTCGACATCCATTATGTTTCAGTTGATCTATATGGCTATTGCTCTCTCTCTGGCTACAATCATAATTCTGATTGGTTGATGACTCTCATATTCACCCAGGTACAAGTTCGAGAATAATAGAGTAATGGATGCTTCTCCTGATGCAGGCACACCATTACAGTATCAACTTTATGGTAATGGTAATATTGGGCTTGACATGCCTTCAAAAGGAACTCAAAATCAACTTCTTGAGAGACAGGTATCTTTTTCTCTACTTATATGGCCTTAACACAATGTTCTCATTTAGCTTTATTTTGTGAGCCTGTTAGATTATTCTGTTTCACCTATCTTTTCTATTATATTGATAGATGTCATAGCCGGAGGTCATGGTATTTGCTGATTCCCCTTTCACTTGTCCATGACCCACCGTTGGCAGTTTATGATGTTATTTTTTGCATCACCCCTTTGTCGATGTAATTACCTTTTTGCTCTCTTGTGTTGTATTTATGGAATGTATTTGTTATGCATCTTCCTGTTTACAGAAAGCACATGTTCAGCAATTTGTGGCTACTGAAGATCAACTCAACAAAGCTGCAGAGGCTAAAAGTGCATGCGAAAAGCTTTTAAAGCGTCTATCAGGAAGCAGTGATGTAGACTCTTCATTGTCACTCATTGTTGGAGGGACCTCACAGAACATGAGTAGTCTCAGGCAGTTGGAGGTAATATGAAGTAAATGCTTGTTATACCACAGGACTTGGTGTATACAATTCATAGAACTCCAGAACATAGTTCAAGATTCCATGATCAAAATTCTTACGTACTAACGTCCTTATCTAAATAAAAGATGGCAGTTTCTTATCCTCTAGCTAGGCAAGTCAATTGCTTTGATAATATACCAACAAACCTTGCTACTGTCTGTTACTAGCTTCTTTTTGTTTGTTCAGCTGGAAGTTTGGGCCAAGGAAAGAGAAGCTGCTGGATTAAAAGCCAGCTTGACCACATTGATGACTGAAGTTCAACGGTTGGACATGTTGTGTAAAGAGAGGAAGGAAGCTGAAGATTCTTTGAAGAAGAAGTGGAAGAAAATTGAAGAGTTTGATGCTCGAAGATTGGAGCTTAAGTCCATCTACAATGCTCTTATGAGAGCAAACACGGTAAGACGCTCACCATAGTATCTTGCATAGTTGCATATAAACGTGTGCGCCTCCCCAAAAAGCTATGAGGCTTTTGTAACATCAGCAAGTCTCATTGTTGTTAAAAGCCTTGTATTCTTAAGTATCACTCTGCATAAATCCAATTATTCCTATAGAAAGTAATATGCTGAACGTCATGCCTAAGAATGTATCTTCTTGTTCATACTAAGAACCAGAAACGCATTCAGTAGAGACGAGAGGATAATATTAGTATCTCTGCATAACCATGTAGAATAGTTTTTTAACCAGTGCATGAAACAATTGAAAACAGAGAACTAAAAAAAAGATCTACTTGTTTGAAACAGTATCCTGTTGAAGCCAACTTGGTATATGTTTCTACTGTTGTGGTTGGAACTATTTTTTCAGCTCGCAAATAATTTTGATAACTCATAATGTACATACAGAAGGAGTCGGTTGTTTAATTTGTGCCTCATATTGTATTAATGCGGTTTTAGTATCAGTGCTGTTATTTGTAATTTATGTTCAAGTCACATCAAATGTATGAGGATGGGAAGCAAAGACTTTTAGTTATGATAATGAGGTTAGACAACAAGGGAGATATCATTTTGGTAGGTTGTTCAATAAAAATATTGAAGATAGTGTAAGAGACTTGCTGACTCTTAAGATAGTACTTTATAGGATTTTGTGTGTAGAATTGTAGTGTCAAAAGTGACAAAAGTGCTATGAAAGGTGAAAGTAGTTAAAGCTCTAGGGCATAATAAAATATCAACAAAGGGTTGCAGAGCCCTTAGGGAGGTAGGCTTGATATGGCTCATGATTATCTAGTGTCATCCTTAAGACAAAAAGGATGCATGATAAATGGAGAAAGAGTACCTTGTCCCAATATACAGAATACAGGAGATAGTACTTTAATCCGGGGATCAAGATTATGAACTTGACAACGAAACTCTTGGAGCAGGTTATCAAGCATTGTTTGAGAGTTGGGACTACAGCATTAGGAAATCATTTTTTGTTTCATGCTGGGGAAATCAACATGAAGCTAATTTTATTAGACAACTTATGGAGAAATATTGGGGGCATAAACTGCATAAGGTGTTTATTGATCTAGATAACCCAACCAAGACATATGATGTGGTGGGCTCCTGAGAAAAAGAAAGTTCCTAAAATGCATGTTAGCATTATTAAAGATATATGACCGCATGATAACAAGTGTGAAAGCATACAACGGGGAGAAATGTTTTCCCATTACTATAGGGTTACACCACGGGTTAGCCTTGAATCAGCATCTTTTTGCTTTAGTTATGGATGATGTCATGAAGGACTTATTAGATGACATATTGTTGGTGATTTACTTGTGATCGATGGGGTTTTCATTGGTTAAACTATTAAATGAGTTAGGAGGTATGGAGTGCATGCTATGCCCCTTGGCGGTAGGTTTGCACCTTGGTTGCAGTCACGGTATCGATCTTATCCGTTGGTAGTTATTTGATAACTGTTCTTATCTTCAGATAACTACTTAACCATCCCAAGTTAACAGGCAAATAAATACCTACTTAAGGGGTTTTTCGATCTCATTTTAATATGTCGAAAACACAACAGCATCTGTGTTATTAATCTCGATTTTGCCTATAAATCTTGAGTGTGTATTCGGATTATCTCCAAGTAAATTTCTTGTTACCCGTAGGCTGAAACAGGGTCGAAATATTACTTACCGACTAATTCCATTAACGATCCATATAATATTCAAATTCTCTACATTGATATCTATTTCCTGTAAACCCAGATTGTAACACATACAGGGTGTCTGATATTCACCAATGACATATGTTGATTGATAACAAATTAACAAGATGCTCATTTGTTGGAGGAAACTTCATGATTAAAAGGTTTTTGGTTTAGTCAACATTAAACAGAGCAAACTTAGGCAACTTTGCGGATGTTGATAGGGAAGCAAAAGATGCATAGAACATAGAGGGACAATAATTAAGCAGGATATTCTTCATTATCTAGGATTGGTTTTCTATAAAGATGGAGGGATTGATGTGGATGTAAGTCATATGACAAGGGCAGGGTGATTGAATGGCAACAAGCTTCAGGAGTCCTGTGTGATCAACATGTCCAATTAAAGCTGAACATAAGTTCTATCGCCTCGCAGTACGACCTGCTATGATTAACATGATAGAATGATGGCCACCAAAAAACAATATGTGCACAAGGTAGATGAGTAGCAAAGTCCGTATGTTTGGATGGATGCATAGCCATACACCAATAGATAAAATCAGAAATGTGGACACACAAGAGAAGGTTGGAATGCTACAGGGTGAGAAGTTGAGCCGACACAATGTGAGGCAGTTTATTCATCTCACACATAGGCATGCAACTTGTACCGAATGAGGTTGTTAGGAGAGGTGGAGGTGGGCTAAGATTGACTTGGGGGGAAGGAGTGAAGAGGAACTTGCATAAGTGGTGCATACCAAAGAAACTGGCATTAGAAGTGCATGGAACTGTGGAAGGATACCATTGATGTCTCTAGAGGGTAAACCTCTTTATGTTTGCATTTGGGTTGCAGCATTTTAATAACTTGTTTTGATTTCACATTTATCCTATACCAATATAAGATGAAAATCTTGTTTTTGTTGTAGCTATTGCCTATTTTATTATCATGCTGTTATTAATCATCTATAATCTTCATCGTTTATCTTTTTTTTAAACTGTAGGATGCTGCTGCATTCTGGAGTCAGCAGCCCTTAGCTGCAAGGGAGCATGCATCAAATACCATCATTCCAGCATGTACAGTTGTTATTAACATAGCAAACAGTGCAAAAGATCTTATTGATAAAGAAGTGTTGGCCTTTTCTCGGAGTCCTGACAATAGCCTTTACATGCTTCCATCTACTCCACAGGTCGCCAATCCACTGCTTTTGTCATGAATGCAAAATATTTTAGTACTGTTGTTGATAACAAATATAGCTGTTTGAATCTAGCACCCAGTAAAGCATGACATCTCTAGCTGTCTGTTGATCCTGTTTTGCCAAAAAGACATACCATTTTACTAGGATATGCATATCAATCCAGAAATCGTTTCTTCAATCTCAACATCTTAAATATGGCTATGATTTTTGGTTATTGCATAGAGCTGTGGTGTGCTGGCGGTTCTCGTGACATAGAAACAGTTAGCCATAACAAAATTTGAACTTGCTGTCGAAAATTGCTCCCTTTATCAGGAATGTTTCCTGCCTTTCTTAGTATGACTACATTCTAAAATTACTAGTGCTTTATATATATATGTGTGTGTGTGTGTGTGTGTGTGTGTGTGTGTGTGTATTAAGTTATTACTGGAATTTGGATTACTAGATGCTATCAAGTGAGAGCCTAGGATTTTTTCTTGGATGCATAGCGCTTTTATGTTACTTGCTTTCAACTGGTATGCCACTATATCATGAGTTAAGTATATAAATAAGCTGTCACTTCACATATTATAATTATTGAATTCGACTTGAGCCCTTGATGCAAGGCTGATCTGAAGGTATTGCAGAAGGTGGAGGCCGTGCAATAGTTTTAAACATATCTCCTGGATCTTATTCAAGCAAGTTTTCTGATGTATGTCAGTATCTCCACCAGGCACTCTTGGAGTCTATGGGTCTTAATGGTTCTACTGGACCTGAAGCAGTCGCTGCTGCAGAAAAGAATGCCGCCTTACTGACTGCAAGAGCTGGTGCTGGAGATCCATCTGCGATTCCTTCCATATGCCGTGTTTCTGCGGCCCTTCAGTATCATGCAGGTATCCTGGATATGATCTTTCCTCGATCATGAAATTATTTCTCTTCACACAGCAAATTCTTTGATGATATCTTGAAAACCATAATGCAACAATCAATCTTGTTTTCTCTTAAATCATGTAGATAATAATCTTATGGCTAAGCTATCATATCTATAATGTTGTGATCATACATATCCGCAGTGTAGACTCAAATTGGTATTTGCAATCAATTTTTGCCACTTCTGAGGTATGGAAAAGTAGTTTAACCTTTTTTTTTGGAAAAGGGTGTCCTGGGCCTTTGGCCCAGACTAATCCCTTGACAATGAAACCGACTGCTAAAGCATGCAGCCCTGAGGTTATACCCAGTGGCCACAAAGTTGCGAATGCAAGGAATCGAACCCGGGTTGAGCGCTATGAACTCCCCAGGTGATCACCGCTACACCACAAGCCGTGTGGTTAAAAGTAGTTTAACCTTCATTGCCACTTCTGAAACTGTGCTAGTTAGAAGTTCCCAACATCTATAATTTAGGATCATTTGATTTAACCAGCCAATCTGTTAGCTAATTCGTTACCTGCCATGTCAATCTTGTGGCATGGAAGTGTCCCCATTTTTACATAGAATATGTTGGTAATTATAGCTGCCAGATTTCTGTTTGAGTGCTTTATATTCTTGGCAAAAGCATCCCATTTTAGCCTAGCTGTGGATAACTGTATACAGTTCATGCTCTTTTAGCCTACCAGTCTACCACTGATGCATTTTCCAGCTGAAGTTTCCATTCTTCTACATCAATCTTTTTGTATCCATCCAACAACTGTTTTGTTGTGCACTTAGGTTTGGAAGGTTCAGAAGCTAGCTTAGCATCAGTGTTGGAATCAATGGAATTTTGTCTGAAATTGCGTGGTTCTGAGGCTTGTGTATTGGAGGACTTATCAAAGGCTATCAATTTGGTTCATATAAGAAGGGATCTTGTCGAAAGTGGTCATGCATTATTATATCATGCTTATAATGCTCAAAAAGAATATAACAGGTAATATAGTTATTTTCTTTCAGAGCATGGCCATCTAGTCCCAACGGATGGGTCCTGATTTACTAAACCTATGTATACAGTTTCTTTTTCTACAAAAACCTTAGTGGCAGAGTGGTTGTATCTTTCAGGAGCACGAGTTACTGTTTAGATCTGGCTTCCGAACAAGAAGAGATAATCATGAAGAAGTGGTTGCCTGAGCTAAAGAATGGAACTGTGAATGCTCAGAGATCCTTGGATGATTGCAAATATGTCAGTGGTTTGGTAAGCATCACTTTTTACATCCAAAGATCTGTTGTATATCTGTAATCTTTCATACAATCATAGCCTCAACGAGAGAGGAAATGCAAAGGAAGTTGCAAAACTAACAATATAGAAGACATATATTCTTTTTGCTTAAAACTGGGAGCTGGTGTCATTCTGATGCAGCTTGATGAATGGTGGGAACAACCAGCATCAACAGTTGTTGATTGGGTAACCGTGGATGGACAAAATGTTGCTGCTTGGCATAATCACGTGAAGCAACTTCTTGCATATTACGACAAGGAACTTCTGTGACTAGAGCTTCATCGTAATTCAGGCATCTGTTTGGGACCTTGCAGCTGCTAGTCACCCATGGACTTACCGGAATGATGACATATATCTTCCAAGGGGAGGGTGCACATACGAAACTCTGTATAGAAGGTTCTTCTAATCTTCTTTGTATAAAAGCGTCATTTTTAGTCTTGGGGTTCTGCATCACCTTTTCTTCCCCTCCTTTTGCTTTAATATATAACAAACAATATATTTGTAAGTTTGGCCTCAAAAGGATGCATATAGTATAGTACAATTGAGTGTGTCAAGAAAGCAGCAGGATTTGCATGAAGAATTTGTATCCCCCCCCCCCCCCCCCCCCCTCCTCCTCCCTTTCTTTCTCATGTAACTTGTGGCCACCATAACACTCCTGTGAACCAACAAGGTCCTAACCCCCCGATGGCTCTATCCACATTTGCAACCAATATACCACCAACAAATATATGCTCACAAAATTCCTTAGTCCCTTCATGTTGCATGATTCAGCTGTATCTGCATCTGCATCTTAACATGCAAAAACCATTACTCTTCTCTGGGTTTTTGTTGGCTTCGAGTATGCACATGCACATCTATATCATCTTAGAAATTCTAAACCGGCACACTTCAGGCCAAGTAGCACCAAAACTAGTAAGAAGTAAGAACTGTATTAAACCGAACCATATTCTCTTCTCCTTGTTTGCATGATTGACACAATGATGCCAAGCTCTCATGAGTTTCCCCTATAAAAACAACTTGTGGTTCTTCAATTTATGCAAAGAGTGATGCTTGTCTCAAGAATGTGGTCATGGGTTTGTTTGAACATAGCTTTGATCCTATGTTTGAGTTTGAATGATGTCTCTGAGGCTAAGGCTCAGAATCATGTTGCACTTGTTGGTACTGTCTATTGTGACCCTTGCTTCCATCAATATTTCTCCAAGTCTAGCCACTTCATTTCAGGTAGTTTTGTGTACTCATCTTTTTAAGAGTAAATTACATTTTTGGTCCTTATGGTTGACACCTATTATCAAGTTTGGTTCCTCTTTCAAACTAATTACAATTTTAGTCACTGTGGTTGCTACTTTATTTCACTTTTGGTCCCTCTGACCAACTTTAGTTAAAAAACTTAATTAAATTGAGGGCATTTTGGACATTTTACTTTTTCTGTCTTTTTCATTTTTCATTTTATTAGATTATATCGTAAATTACAATTATAGTCTATGTAGTTTGTCTTTTTTTCTTTTCTTTCCTACCTTTTTTCTATTTTTCATTTTATACCGTTATTATATTAATTAATGATAATTTTAACTAAACATGTATTAAAAATACGTATTTGATTTTGTAAAATTCACCATTATAAAAGTTTTGTCGATAATTTTAAAATAAGTTAAATATTAAATATTTTTATATTTTTATGCAAATTATCTGATATATATTTCTCCAAATTCATCAACACTAATACAAATAAACTTTCTATTTAAGTTGTCCTTAAAAAAATTATCCTCTTTTATTATGTAATACAAAAATCGAAATTTATCTATGTCTATTAATTAAAAAAATATATCATTTTTAGATAGTTCATTAATTACATGTTTTTTAAATGTGTATCAATTAATAAAATTTATAATATACTTATTAAAAAAATCAAAATATAAACTAAAATTTATCGTAATAAAAAATATTCAAAATATAAACTTAAATTTATGTAGGTAATTGTATTCAATTCTATTCCAAAGTACGAACCATATATCCAAAAATTCCAAACATTTCCAATTGTAAATCCTTACGAAAACATTATGTCAAGCCAAATGAGCCTTATTGCTTTGTTTGAACTAAAATGTAAGCTCATGAACCATGCATACTTCACCTTGTAAATCATTATTTTCTGATCTACTGATTTATTAAAATAAAGAAAATGCATAGTTGTTAGTTGGTTATTTATTTTTCATTATGATAAATTTAATTTTATATTTTAAAATAAATTAGTAATATTTTTTTATTTATTTCATCCACATTTAATAAAAACATGTAATTAAATAGAATATCTATAAACGATACAATTTTTAAATTAATAGACATAGATAAATTTCGATTTTTTCCCTACAGAAAATTATAAATTTCTTAAACACAACCTAAAATAGAAAAGTTTTTTTTTTCCGGATTAGTGTAAACGAATTTGCTGATATATATCAAATAAATGGCATAAAAATTTAAAAGTATTTTACTAAACTTATTTTAAAGTTATCTACAAGAATTTTTTAATGGTATAATTTACAAAATGAAATATGTATTTTAATTTATTGTGAGTTAAAATTATCGTTAATTAATTAATATAATAAGAGTATAAAATAAAAAATGAAAAAAAGATAGGAATATAAATTAAAGGTAAAATGACAAACCATAAGGACTATACTTGTAATTTCTAAATATTCTAATAAAATATAAAAAAAAAACAATGAAAAGATGAAAGTATCAATTTACTCTTAATTTAACTAAGCATTTTAAGTAAAGTTGGTCAGAGGGACCAAAAGTGAAGTAAAATGGCAACCACAATGACCAAAATTGTAATTAGTTTGAAAGAGAGACCTAACTTGATAATTGGTGGCAACCATAAGAACCAAAAATGTAATTTACTCTCTTTTTAAGTATATAATATTTATATTATTATATACGAAAAATACTTATGCACACTCTTTATCTTTGGCTATGTTTGAACCCTGGACCTACTGGGAGGCTGGGCTTTACTGGGTAGCGCTTGGCCAATAACTCTTTGGTTACTCGTCTATTCTTAATGTGTACGGAATGTCAAACTTGTGGTTGGTGGTGCTTAACGATGTTTCACATTCTTGGTTTAGGTGCATTGGTTGCGGTGGAATGCTTTGGTGATAGGGTGGAGGTGAGTGGCCCAAAACCAAGATTCTGGGAGGAAGTGAGAACAGATGAGAAAGGCGAGTTTAGAGTTGAATTGCCTTTTTCAGTTAGCAAACGTGTTATCGAGGGGTGTTCTGTTAGATCAGTTCATAGTAGCGAGCCGGATTGTGCGGTGGCCGTCTCGAGAGCTTCATCCACGATCCGGCTCAAGGTGAAAACCTCGGGAAATCGTGTTTTCTCTGCTGGGTCCTTTGCATTCAAGCCTCTAAAACAACCAAAACAATGTCATATGAAACCAAGAAACAAGAATTCTAACGACGAATTCAGCGATGCAAAGCCATTCCCAACGCCCGGCGGAATTCCGATTCCACCGGTGGTTACTCCTGGAAAACAAACTACAAACGGATACGATGATTCATCCGATCCAGACGCCCTTGGGCTCCCATTTCAGGCTAACCCATTTCAGCCACCGTTTCAATTCCAGCCACCACCGGATTCAATGTTTACTCCGGATTTCCAGCCACCACCGGCTTCCATATTCGATCCAATGCCATTACAGCCACCACCGGATTCCATGTTCAATCCATTGCCATTCCAGCCATCGCCACCTTCATTCATTCCACAGCTCCTCACACCACCACCACCACCATCACCAGCATGGTTCCCTTCATTGACGTTTCCACCACTGGAACCACAACCTGATTTGATTCAATCACCATCGCCACCATCAATTCCTCCACCGGAATCGGTCCCGCCATTCCCACCATTCCCATTCCAGCCTAGGCCAGGGTACCCTGGAACACCACCGGCTATCTCTTCTGCTCTTCTAAAGAAAACATTATCTCCTTGATTAACCACACATATAGACATCAAACATATCAACCAGCATAGCATTATTGTATAATTTCTAGTATAGTATCCTTTTAATTTGAAATATAATGATAATTAAATAATAAAAAAAAAGACATAATTCAAGTGATGCTAAATGAATCTTTTTCATATGCTACTTATATGCCGAACAAATTTCATACTTATACATATCAATATCAAAATCTATATTTTGTATTTATAATATTACGATTTAACTCAAAGTGGATTTAAATGGTAAGAGCTCTAAAAATCATTAAGTTATATGTATCTTATGTTCATGGACGCCATTACCACCAGCTATTAAGTTTGGGTACACATAAAATTGCAAATGTTTCGAGCTATTGTTAAACAAAACGATATATTTTGGGCTTTTCGGATAATGAAATATACAATGAGCTAAAATACTAACAAAAATGTCATATTTGATGTTTAAACATCAAAATCAAATCAAAATTGAGATCTTCAGGCATTTGTCATCAGAATTTGATATAGGCATCCCTTCCTTGACCCTACTCGATGTATGATTCATTGTGTTCATTTGATTTGATTTTTTTTTTTTGGATCTATTTGCTTAAATATATCTGCTAGTTCCTGTGTCGTTCTACGCAAACTCTAACATGATAAAATACCAAGTTTGACACAAATTAGTAACTAAATGTTAACCCAAAAAAACATAATTCCTCTATTATGAACGTTAGGTATTTTTAATGTAAACCCAAGCATCATTAGAATGCGAAATTGAATTTCAACTTGTTCACATACTTATTTACAAATAAGCATCATCATCATCAAGTTTCTCTCTATTATTCGAGAATTCTTTGGTTAATAGTTTAATTATTTAATAATCACTTTCACCGTGGCCTTGTGAGTTATTTTTGAAGCATAAGTTGTAATATCTACTCACTCCGTCCAAGAGTAAACGTCCATAATAAAAATGACACACAATTTCAAAATATGTAATTATTGCACTTTTTAATTAACCAAAAGACAAATTTATCCTCAATAATAGAGAGATAAATTTTCACCGTCTTATAATAAAGGGTAAAATTGGAAAATAACTATTTACTTTTGAAAATAAACAGTTGTTTTAGAACAAACTAAAATATAATTATGAACATTTATTTTAAGACAAATTAAGTACGGAGTATAACATTTGATATTTTAGGAAATTATGATGTCCCGTTATATAGACATTTTCCAACCTCTAATTTTCAAAATAATTTAAAAATATCAAAAGTCTCGTTTTTAAATAATAAAAAAATATATTTAATAGCTAGTTTTTGGCTATTGGTCGTTTGAATCATATAAACTTGTTTATTTTTTGAAAAATATTTTTAATTCACCATTTATTTTATTGAATAAAACGTTAGAGTTATAATATATATTTTTTTTATAAAAACTTAAAATCTCTTAAGTCACTTTATTGGAGAAGACTAATTAACACATTACAACAAAATTGGGTTTATAGAACGCTAAAAAAATATAAGCATTCTAATAGATTGGTTTATAGGACTTAAATAATATGACCAAAAAATTAAGCGTCTTATTTAAAGGCGTAATAAGTTTATAAGACGTTTTTGTACGTTATAACAAGTTTTTTAGAACCTTTTTTATAAATAAATAAAAATGTTGTATTAGCTGTTTTATAGGACACTAATTGAAGAAGTGTCCTATAAAAAGATGAGTTTCTAGGACATTTCTCAAAATTGTACTATAAAATATTTAATGTGACACTTTGTATTAAAAACTTGTTAAGACGCTAAAAAACATTCTATAAACTTATTATAACGCTTTTAGATAAGAAGCTCTTAGAAATTGATAGATTCCTATAAACACAATTTTATTGTAGTGACATTTTAATATCCTATATTATTAGACAAGAACCGAAAAGAAGTTTTGGAAAATTATAAAAGTTGGCCCATGCAGGTCTCGAACCTGCGACCTTCGCGTTATTAGCACGACGCTCTAACCAACTGAGCTAATAGGCCTTGTCGGTAGCAAGGCCAATTTAATGATTATGTTACATAACAGAATATAATCTACTAATGATAGATTTTTCTGCTTGATATTTATGTTATATTATTGAATTTGGAAAAGGAAAAAAAAAAGCAAGGGAATGAAAACAACATAAAAGAAACAAAAACAAAATGAATTTTTTATTTGTGTTCTTGAGAGATAGAGGAAAGAAAAAAAATATAGAAAATAAAATAAATTTCATGCTTTTGAACACAAGAGAATGAAAAGGAAATATGTCGTTTTTTATAAACCTACATTTATTTATTTTACAACAAGTTTTAATTTTATAAACAAAATTAATTGTTTATTATTTTTTCCATCCCTTGAAAGTTTTGAAAGAAAAATCAATATTATTTTTCTTTCATTTTTTTTCCTTTCCCTTCTATAAGAAGTCGAAAACACGAGATTTTCTTTGTTCTACTACTTTCGTTTCCATTCCATCCCTTACGTTCGCAAGCAGCAATCATCACAAGCTATTCGTGATATTTAATTTGATCCATTATTTTGTTTTCAAATAATTCTTTTAATTTTTCAATCAAACATTTTTATTAAACTATATAACAAAAAAAGAAAATGTTGCATCTATTTGCTAATGAAAGTCCCGTCAAAGTCATAATATTTATCTAGACATATGTTTTTCAAAATATTTAATTATTAAAAAATGCTTTAGAAACTGTCTCATGGTAACAATTTGAAAAGCCCTCCCATAATAACATAACATTTATATCGTCTTTTAGGCGTTTTGGGCCTTTCTTGTAATTTTGGGCTAACCATTCAAATTATTTTCTATCAAACATTAATCATATCATAATATATTTTGATTATAATCCACAAGTCTTTCATAACATTGTATTATAAAAGTATAGATATTCCATAGTTCCATTTTCTTGGACTAAATAATGTATTTTCTTGTAGCATCTGATATAATTTACTTTTTCCTTTTTTTGATCATTACAGATATTTCTAATATTTAGTACATAATATCATCTAATTTGTCGAGTGATATAAGATATTTTAATAATAATCAAGCTTTTTTATTAAGATACACGTCAAATCAAATGTTAGATTTATTTTTGAGGTTGTCCTAAACGAGATACTGTTACTTTTTCTCTCTCTTTCTTCTTACAAGGGATGAAACAATAAAGGATATTAATTATACCATTTTATATGTTGTGTAGATAGTCCAAGATTGATAAAGGAACATATAACCTTATTTTATATTCAATAAATAGTATTTTAAGCATTTAATAATAATAAAAATAATGTTGAAGTTTAATTTACCTATCTTAAATAGGAAAAAAAAACACAGTGACTTTTATAAGTTAAAATTAATATTTAATTAAATAGATAATTAAAAAACAAATATATCTCGTATTAATCTTCATACATACTAATAACAATAATTAGAATAATAACAAACTGTTATACAAATAAAAAAATAAGAGCAACTCAATTATTTTTCTATTTTGATCAATCTCTCACTTTGTATCCTTATAATTAATACACATTCTATCAATAAGAAGGTATTTAATAAAGTTCATATAAGTTTGGTCCGTTTATGAACCACTATCTACTTGATTTATATACAATCCATGGTCAAATTTACTAATTAGGACATAGTTGTTTTTCCACAAATTTTAAAAAGCTATTATTTAATATTTTTGGTCACCTTCACCATTATATTACATCAAGTACAAACCACTCCACTAAACATATAAATAAAATTAAATATAATTTTCATCATAATATATCATTATATTTATACTGACATATAATATAGCATATAAATAAAATGTTTTCTTTAACTTGTAATTTTATTGTTAATAAAAAATTTAATTGATTTTTCATATTTATCAATATTAATATATTACAAAAAAAATTATTGAGATTTGGTTGCAATATTAATATATTGCAAAAAATATTGAGATTTGGTGATGTCCATTCAATATCATGAACAGCCATTGAAACTTGAAAGTGCTACAAATTGATCCACTAGATTATGCATTGGGTATTACCCCAACAAGTCTAACAATGGCCTTTTGCCAAATCAAACCCACCAAAAACTAAAGGGGAGACTAAATGCACTTTTAACTTTGCTAAATGCACCCTTTTGATTAATTTTTTCTTCACATACATCAACATCAAAATCTGCTTTTTACATTCTTAATGCTCATTTGACCTGATTTTGACATAATTAATGGTGTCATTAGCACTCCCCAAATTATATTATCGAAAAGTCGAAAACGATGTGTTTGGTGTTTTTTTTTAAGTGTGTTTTTTTTTAACCGTGAGTGTTTGGGTCAGTTTGCGCACACCTCGACTAATCCCAAGGGTTTTGGAGAACAACCAATATAAGGCTATTATTCTTGTATATGAATATAGTCATATGGAGGTATTTTTTTAACGTAGCATGCAATATATGTATATGTAATTAACAAAAGGACAACTTTTTTACGTATTTGTCAAAACGACCACCATTTTTGCTAAAGTATTTCGCTAGTTTGACGAATTTCTTACATTAGTTCCACATGTCATAAAAGTAAAGATTCTTCCATGTATTTGGCCAATTTAGAAGGTTTTTGGCGAAATACTTATAAAGTGGGACCCAAATCTGAAAAGATGCACCTATTTTTTTTCCGGAAATTTGCCGAAAACTCCTAATTTGGCTAAATGCATGTTGACTTTTCTTATATGTGGGACCATGTATGAAAAGAACCAGATTTTCACCTATTTACGGAGTATTTTAGCAAAAATGGTGGTCATTTTGATAAATATGTTAAAAAATGGTCATTTTGTGATTTACATATACCCCATACCGGTCATTTAGGTGATTTTCCATTTTTAATGTTATAGTTTTTTCTTTGTTGACATGTATTGTAATATTAGAAAAATGTAGCTACACATGTGGTTATGGTATTGCAAGAAAAGACTATTTTGTACATTAAGAAGTTGTAATATGTGCATTGAAAGTCTATCTTTAGCACCATTTTTTTCCTCGTTAAACTTGTAGTTTTTATTTATCAAATCCTCATCAATGTTATCTTTGATTTATCTTCAATTTTATTACCAATTTGAAAACCCAACACAACGGTCTATATGTATGACATTGACAAATACGGATTTTTTATTGGTTAAGGGGTTGTTTGTTTAAAAAACACTCTTAGGGGTTGTTTTTAAAAAAAAAAAAACCTCTTAATGACTCTTATGTCTGAATCATTCAGACCTTTTTACACACCACCTCTTATTAATCATAACTAAAATAAGATTTCAGACTTTAGACCTCTTAAAAAACAAACGACACCTTAATGGCTCTTAAGTCTGAATCGTTCAGACCTTTTTACACACCACCTCTTATTAATCATAATTAAAATAAGACTTCAGATTTTAGACCTCTTAAAAAACAAATGACACCTAAGTATTTTTTTATAATTAAATTATCAATCAAATTAAAGGATGCATTTATTTATAAGAAAGGACTGAAATGTAATTTTCAAAACGACGATCACAATTCACAACAAAAAAACTTGAAAGGACAACAACAATGAAAGCAATTAATTGTGGTGTTTTGCAGGAAAAAGTAAAACATTGGAGTAATTACATGGAATGCATTGCAGCTCGTCACTTTTTCCATTTCTCATATAGGTTTTCATGAAAAAAGTATCAAACAGGTCCTTCATGAACCTAAAAGATGGGTCATGAATTATTAATTCTGATTATCATAGTTCATATTAAATTTATATCCATATATATATTTTGGTAACAGTAAGTTTTTGGGTCAGCTTACGCGTACCGAATAATCCCCGAGCGACCACAAATAGCCTAGAGTCATGCCATAAGGGCTTTGGCAGCACCTGAATTTGAATCCGAGAAAAATAAGATTTCCACTACATTAGAGTCATAAATTATAAATTTCACCTTCAAAATAGCAAAGTATGAAGGAAATACTTAATGTAAACGAATAATGGTTTTTATGTCAATAGTACCTTAGTGGAATGTTCAAGTAGAAAGCTAAATATCCTGAAAAGAAAATAATAGAAAGTTCATAAGTGAATCACTGAAAAAATTTATTTGAAAATGTATATACGTAATGTTGGTTCACATATACATTCAAATAGATTTTTTTTCAAATTCACATATAAACTTTCTCCTAAGTTGTCAAATTAGGATTTTCTTAATAGATATGTCTGAACACATTCGTAAGTAATTATCACATAAAAGTTCAAAAGGTATTACACACAAAGGTCCATGAGGTTATCTTTTGAGGTATTTGATTCAAGACATTCTTTGTAGGCATGAGATTGAAGGCATTTTTGCCGGAAAATTAGCATATCCATTTTTTTTTTGAACGGCAGATAACACACACACGTTCCCGCGGTATCCGGGCATCCGAGGGCAGCACCGACTAATCCGCGGCGACCCGGCCCAACCCTTTGGACTGGACCCGTCCAGGCGCCGACTAAGCCCGGCCCAAGGACCGAACCCGCAACCAATAGACTGGTTGCCCGGAAACCTGGACCCGAGCCGACCCGAAGGCCGACCCAGAGTCTGGGATGCTCCTCATGCGCCCAACGCTTCCCCCTAGACTCGAACCCGGGTAGACTGGGATACCATCCAAAGTCCCCTCGGGGTGTTACCGAGTTTCAGGTTACCACTCAGGCAAGACATGATTTGCATTAGCATAGCCATTTTAACTGACGCAATTCACCTTTAGCTATCCATATCCCATTTTAAACATTTTATTAATACTTCCGCAAGCGTCCTTGTCGCAATTTAAGGATGGTGCATTTATTAAAAAAGAATTGAGATTCAAACTTGATGAGTTTCAAACTTAAGACAGTATTTAACTCATCAATGCCTCCTCCGCAATTGAAAAAAAAAAGTTAAGTTTAATTATTTTATTAACTCGTTATTTAACTCATCAATACCATTTTTAACTCATTAATGCCTCATCCGCAAGTGAATAAAAGTTAACTTTAATTATTATTTTTAACCCATCAATGCCCTCCGCAAGTTGCGACAAGGACATTTGCAAAGATATTTATAAAATGATAAAAATAAAGGATGAATAGCTAGGAAGTCAAAATCCGCTATTTCTGTTAATTTTCCATAAAAAAGATACATATAAACTTGAATTTTAAAAAAAATATATAGACGCTTGGAACCGACCGTGACGAATGACGATGACCTTGGTAAGCATGTCACCAGTTCCTCCATATAAACAGACCCCTTCCATCTCCCCCTCATTATTCTCTTTCTTTCTCCTAATTTTTCCGGCAACACTAAAAACTCTTTGTTACTGATGATAACATTGTTGAATCAAGGCAAGAAGAAACCATTTTCACGGCTTAAGATACAATTTGCTTAGAAACACTCTGTTTCTTGTTCTTGTTGGTTTCATTAGATTTGGGTATTCTTTCTCGTTGAAGCTTTTTCTACGTCAAACAAAACAAACACCCACTAGAGTAATTGTCTTGATTTTGACAAGTTCAGCACAAGGGTGGTTTTGTTGAAATTTCGATCAAGAAAGTAGTCATGGTATTGGTATGCAGTAGATTAGTTGACAAGTGGCAGTTGATGGGATGGGTTATTATTGTGTAGGTGGTGAAGGTGATTGATCTAGTTTGATGGTATTTTTACAAGCCAGTATGATATTGTGGATGATTAGGGCAATCACAACTCTGTTTCTGTGGATTTGTGTGATTCAATTGTTAACTCTTGGTGAGATTTGGGGTCCAAGATTGTTGAAATCTTGGCCTTCTTGCCCTACTACTCCACAACCTAACATGCCCTCTTCGTATATTCCTCCCAAGAGTAAGTTCTTGGCTTCTAGTAGTTTGATTCTTTCAATATCTAAATGTATATGAATCACATTCATCTATGATTCATTTGGGTAGTAGATCAGAAGATGTTTGAAGCATTATTATGTTGGTTTATTTAACTTCCAACATTTTGCTGTTTTTTGTGTGTTCATATCTGCTTCTGGTTTTTCCTGCTTTCTTGAATTGATTCATAATGAATGATGCATTTTGATGATTCAACTTGTGTTATAAGTTGAATACTTGTTTATATCAGGAGCTTACAAGAACAATGGTTATCTCATGGTTTCCTGCAATGGAGGACTCAATCAAATGCGAGGCGCAGTGAGTTTTTGCTGTTTTATAACTCCGTTCTCAATCCAATTGGCTTTTCTATAGGGTGATCATTTGTTTGTTCTTATTTAATCGGATTGCAGATTTGTGACATGGTTGCTATTGCAAGATACTTAAACGTCACTCTAGTTGTTCCAGAATTGGATAAATCATCATTCTGGGCCGATCCAAGGTAACTTTAACTATTTCTGATCAATCTAGCACTGGTAGATAACTAGAATCATGATTCATTATAATGTACGACATTCAGCAACTTTGAGGACATTTTTGACGTCAATCATTTCATCAAATCTTTGAGGGATGAGGTTCGTATAATCAAAGAGCTTCCCCCGGTGCTCAAGAAAAGAGTTGAGCTAGGAAATATATGCTCTTTGGCCCCCATTAGCTGGTCTAATATTACATACTATCATCACCAGGTTAGTTTCATGTTCATTAACAATAACTACATCATTTAAAAATAGAAAATGCGCCTAATTAACTCTAAATCTAATATGTTTCTCAACAGATTCTTCCTTTAGTTCAAAGGTATATAGTTGTACATTTGAATAGAACAGATGCTCGACTAGCTAACAATGGGCTCCCTCTAGATATTCAAAAGTTGCGTTGTAGAGTAAATTTCAACGGACTGAAATTTACTCCTCGGATTGAGGAGCTGGGTCAAAAAGTCGTGAGACTCTTAAGGCAAAACGGCTATTTTCTTGTCCTCCATTTAAGATATGAAATGGATATGTTGGCCTTCTCTGGCTGCACTCGAGGGTGCACCAGTTATGAGGTCAAAGAATTGACAAGAATGAGGTAATCTTTCGTAGCAAGATTTCACCTCTTTTGCAGCATGTTTTCATTCTTGTTCACATGATAATTATGAACACAATCTGAAATCACTAGATATGCTTATCCATGGTGGAAGGAAAAAGAAATAGATTCTGATGCCAAGAGGAAAGACGGTTTGTGTCCAATGACACCAGAAGAAATGGCTTTGATCCTACGTGCACTGGATATCGATCGTAACATTCAGATTTACATTGCTGCCGGTGAAATATACGGTGGAGAAAGGCGAATGGCGAGCCTGGCTACTGCATTCCCGAATATGGTCAGTATCATGTCGCAAAGTTTTTTAATGTTTTGAACCGTTTGGTAAATTTTGTGGTATGAGCAGGTGAGAAAGGAGAAGCTGTTAGATCCTTTAGAACTGAGGTTTTTCCAGAACCATTCATCACAAATGGCTGCACTGGACTATCTTGTGTCACTAGAAAGTGATGTATTTGTTCCAACATATGATGGGAACATGGCTAGAGTTGTTGAGGGTCACCGAAGGTAAACCACGGTTAGTGCACATGCAAACACACTCATGTTTTGCTTAACAAGGAGACGTGTTATTTTGTCACTAGATACTTGGGATTCAAGAAGACAATTCGGCTTGATAGAAAGGCGTTAGTTGATCTAATAGATCGGTACAATGAGCGATCATTGAGCTGGAAGGAGTTCTCGGACACTATCAAAGAGGTTCATGCGGATCGAATGGGGAGCCCGGTGACACGAGTCGTGATCTCAAACCAACCAAAAGAAGAAGAGTACTTCTACTCGAATCCATTCGAGTGCTTGTAGACGATAGAAAAACGATTATCATTGTGACTCGTTTTCAGCTTTATATATTTCTCATATATACCTTTCTTATTGGGTCGGAAGAGAAAAGATTTAGGTAGGCAAGCAGTGTCAAAATATTCGAGCATCTAGATATAGCATAAAAGGTATAGGAAATAACTCGGTGATATTAGGATTGTAAGTTGATCTTAAAAACTTATTGTAATTTTCAATGAAACCAAGATATCAATTATTGCTATACTTGGCATTTAGCAAGTAGAAGGAAAAGATGTGAAGCATATGTAGTTATGAACGCAAATGCTTACAAAATTGACTCTGCTGTGGTTGTCAATTCCTAAAACCTAATCGCAAAATTGTGAATTGAACCAGGATTCGTTCAAATTCTTGAAAAACAACATATATAATATGGATAGATAAACATAAAAATTTGAACATTTCTAACCATGTATAAACCAAAATATATCAGGTGTCCCTCCCCAGTCCCCTCAGTCACTCGGTACGGCTTCCTTAAATACCAACAAAAATCATGTTTATCTATGTCGCTACAAGTAAGTTTCGAATCTAAGACACTATACAGACAATATATGTATAATATTGTATACATTTCAATCCAAAAAAGTGCAAAAAAGGCTTTGCAGGCAATTAAAATGTTGTTTTGAATTTAAGACCTCAATTATCGTATGCCCACAAAAAGATTTATTTGTAACTTTATTTGTAAACATGATACATTATACACCAAATAAGAAGCATAATCATAAACAAAATTTACCCAGAAAACACATAATATAACTAGCAAGTGTTTAGAATCGCAAATACCTCTTTGTAGAGTTGTGGTGGTTCTCTCTCTTATTGTTCTGTGTCCTCATTTCCTGGCATCTCAAAATTGGCATGAAGTCCCAAGCCTCTGCTTTTGCCTCAAACCCATATTCCTTGACTTGACATCAATGAAAGCCGAGTGCAGGAGCCCCTCAAAATGTCCAAGGAAAACGGTCCATTCCTCTTGAGACATATCTGAGAATGTTACGAAGCTCATGCTCCTAGGCAGCTGTCCATTCATGCTCCTATTTCCAGATGAACTGCTACCAGTGTCAACTGTTAGCATCTGATGCCTCCAGTTCTGTCCTTCAATGCTACAAGCTTTCAATGACGTGGATAGCTTTGAAACAGCCTGTACTTGCATCTTATCACCACCACGTTCGTTCAACTTTAAGTAGTCTTCTTCCTCTGTCTCAAAACTCTCTACAGAATCCGAAAGCATGTTTCCACCATTACTAAAATCTTCCTCGTATTCTATGTCAAACTGGAACACTTCCTTGTTTATTGTCCTTATTGCAGGGGACCAGGTCTCACTTTCCTCCAATAGTTTCCTTGCCTGGATGCATATTGATTCGAGCTCGCTTGGTTCTTCTTCATGGCCATGGAACTCCCTAGTCATCATCTCACCAATCTCAGTCAGACATAAACCAAAAGAGGCAGCTTCTTTAAGAAATATGGTGCAAAGGACTAGGACACGAAGACAAGCCTCACGAATCATTGGAAGTTCCATACGTAATATTTCAGAATCATAACCAGGGTCAAGATTGGAAATATACTCAAGTTCATCATAAGAGAAGGGCACTGATGCCTGTGGCCAGTGGATCCACTCAAAGTAAGGGTCCTCCAAGCTCTCAGGAAGACATAGACCATGGTCGATGGGGACAAGCTCCACCTGGCCAAAGCTCCCTAACCCGTCAAGTTTCTTGACCAAAATATTTCCTGCATGCCTATCTGTGTTCAAGATACGAACATCTAATATCCCAATCCTGTGGACTGCAGACACAGGAAAGCTTGAAGTCCCATGATCACTAGCATCAAAATCATGACGGATATACTGTTGTAGTGATGCAATCTTACAGCCGTGCATCATGTTTTGAAGCATGCTTTCACTCACCTCATCATTGACGTTGAAAATTGAGTGTCTGATCTTCACAAGGGTGGTAGGAGGTACCTTGGCTGATTGGTCATGATCAAGAAGGAAGGCGGCAACTTCTCTGAAGCCTGTCTCCCCAACACGAACAGAAGGCTTCAAGCCTGGTTGCCCAAGCACTTTGCCCACAAATCCTTTTGGATTATTGGGCGCAAAAGGTTCCTCATCTGTAGGCTTTACAATAGCAACATTATCACCATCACAGTTTCTAAAATAGTAGGCACCCCCAAGCCCACTTGAAATTGGAATCGGTGAAATACCACTCTCTATTGCCTTTGCAATGTCATGCACCAACTGTTTGGTCCTGGAAAATTGCATTGATGGCACTAGTATCTCCACTGGTTCACTATGATCACCATATTCAGCATCTTTACTGACTGGAGAAAGGCAGGGTGTGGATGAGCTTCTGTGAAGAAAGTTCCTTGTAAGAAGGACAGGGGAGCCATTTCTCACGGCGCTGAGATCATTATTCAAGACTTGATCCCCATAAACCAGCAACCACTCCTCTGTAGGTACATTAAATGCAGTCTGCAATCTTCTTTTTACTGTGTGTGCATCATCATTCCCATCCAACTCTATACCCAGGGCACATCCAGTCTCTGTCTGTACAAAAATGCGTCTTTTTCTTGAAGAATTAGCTTCCATTCTTTCCCAGTGATTGTCCTTCCTGAGGGGAATTTTGAAAGGAGCAGCCGCCATCCGATTCCAGGTAGGGAGTGAAGATCAGGAGATGTGAAAAGAAGCAGAAAACTTGTATATTCCAAAGCTGACGGCAGAGGCAGCGCCAGCAGAGAGAACTTCTCTCAAGCAGACACCAAGCTCACTCGCCAGCACCAATTGAAAGAAAAATATATTTTTTCCCGGAGCAAACATATCAGCCCTAGAGCCCTTCAAATTCTCTAGCAGATCTCACATTGGGATATATTGACAGCAACGAAACCAAAGAAGTGATCTCACATTGTTACACTTACCAGAGCAGAAATTAGTACTGCTAGACAATCAAAAAGGTCATTCAGATAGAGAATGACAATTAAGAGATAACATAATAAGAAACTATCACAAGTCTTATAGGGAGGTGGGGTTTGAGCATTAGCAAGGAAGAAAAAAATAAATACTTAGCCAACTTAGGGTGCGTTTGGTTTGCGGGAATGGATTGGAATGGATTGGATTTCAAGTAAGGATTTGGATTTGGAGGGATTTGGATTTGGGGGGATTTGAAATCCCATCCCATTGCAAAGGATTTTCAAATCCATCAACTTAAGGATTTTAAAGAGGTCAAAGGATTTCAAATCCGGTCAACAAATTTCTTTCCTCTAAACCAAACAAAGGATTGGAATAGATTTGAAATCCAAATCCCTCCAAATCCATTCCAATCCCGCAAACCAAACGGACCCTTAGGTGCTTTTAGATACTCCCTTCATCGGCCAGGTTTGACCTTTCAATGTCAAACCTAGTTTTTATTTTAACACCATTTGTTTCTATCTTCAGTGTACCGTACCAAATTCTTTTATCAAAATTCAAATAGAGTTGCATGAGTTGTTTTGAAGTTGAAGTTTACTTGACCTTCAAAGATTGAAAGTGGCCATAAAAATGGGACTGGGGAGTATTATATCAAACTTTTAAGAAGTCAAGGGAACCAAATCTGTACAGTAAGTTGTCCATCTGATAGACCCCATTTCTCTCTCTCTCTCTCTCTCTCTCTCACACACACACACACACACATCGGGCTTCAGATTTCTCAAAATAGTATACTCCCACAAAAGAATCATAAAACAATGAACCCGTTCTAGGTGATCTTTTTAGAAAGTTTTAGTAGTTTAATTCTTAGTTTTCTGTAATAAACCACTTAAATTATCTAAGTGAAATTCAATACAGAAGTTGCTAAACAAAGCTAAAAGTTAAGAACACTCAAAACTTAAGTATACAAGATTCATTAATTTTTCAAAAAATGTGAATCTTACTCGCTGTTAATAGGAGATTGATGATTATGATAATTCAAATGCACAAACTTATGATAAACAAAACGATCCTTTTCAAAGTTAAAATTGTTTGGTCTTCATCTTCTATAATAAATCGTTAAAGGCACTCAAAACTCATGAATAAAAGATCCATTGCAATATTCATTGATAACAAGAGACAGTTGATGATTATAAGTTCAAATTCATAACTTTACAGTAAACATTATATTTGTGTTTAAAAAGGTTCTATTTTCAGCGATTCAATCATCTAATTCTTCATTTTTCTCTGATAAACCATCTAATTAAAGTTAAACTTATGTTATCCGTTTGATTTGGTTTGGTTACAGCAGTTGCTAAACATTTGACACCATTAATTACTAATGGTTCAGAAAACTCCAACCGTGAGTATAGAAGAATGAAGATTAATTGAATTTTCAACAAATACCGAATCAATAGTCACCAATAATAAAAGACCAATGATGATCATAAATTCAAAATTCATAAACTTATGATGCGATACTATTTTCATAACATTTGTGTTCAAAACGAATTTTTTTTCACAGTCTCAGTTGTTTGATTCTTCATTTTCTCTTAAAAACCATCCAAAATCATTTAAGTGAAAGTTTATACGAAACTTGCTAAGCGAATCAAAACGATCATTTGCTAAAAGTTAAGAAAACACAAAACTTAAGTATGCAATATTCGTTAAAATTTCAACAAACACGAATTCACTGATAAACATCCAAATTCACAAACTTATAACAAACATTATATTATCATTCAACAAACCGCAAGAATCCAAGGCCGGGTAGATCAAACTTACCAAATGATCTCATAAGAAAACGCCGACACGAATCGAATTCGAATCCACCACCACCACCTCCGGCCGATGGAAATCGAGCGAGACGAGACGTACGGTGGATCTGATCGGCCGCTCGACTCTACGCGTCGAGTGTGTGGAGTGTGTGTCCTTTCTCCCGCTTTATAAGAGTCTCTTTTAACTTCCTTGCAAGAGAATCGCAAGGGCTTTACTGTCATCAAGATCTCTTATTGGAGGTCTGTTTGGGTAAATCATTCATTCTCTAACCGCCTCGGTTTATTTATACCATAAATTGTTTTTAGATGCTTTAGGGGGTGTATGAGATTGCTTATTAACTTATTGAGGTTTAAACAGCAAATAAGTTGTTTTGAGTGTTTGGATTGAAAACTGTTTATGACTTCTTTACTCCGCTAATAAGCAGTTTTTGATAAGTCATTCTCAACTGACTTATTTGAAACTCTATATTAACTTATTTAACCAAATTACATATTTGTCCATTCTTCCTACAAGTTAATAAGCACTTTCCAAATAACCATAAGTTAATAAGCACTTTTACAAGTAAGCATAAGTTGTTTTAAATAAGCAATCCCAAACACCCCCTTAAACACAAAACAATTAAGAGTTAATTAAGAATTTGATCCTTGTGGTTTGGTGGTTTCTACGAAAGTGATCCATAAACTTCATTTATTATGAATTATGTAACACCCCGGATTTTCGATAAGTAAAGGTCACTCGGACATTTTTCGAAACCCGTAGATGGTGGGGGGTTTGTTGGGAAAACTTCGTTTAAAGTCCCTTAGGGTATCGAGGACTTTAGCATCAAAAAGTCGGATTTTTGGAGTTCGGGGGGAGTGGGGCGACAGTGCCCGGCGACTGTGCCAAAGGGCACAATCGCGTGGCATAGTCGCGGGACTCCACCCCTTGCGGTACAAGTGGGGCGATTGTGCCCCTGCGACAGTGACCATGTCAAGGTCACGGGGCACTATCGCGAGCGGGGGCCAGGGCATTCAAATGTCCGAATTCTCACCATTTCTTCTCATTTCTCATTTCTATCTTCTTCCCTTTTCTCTCCCAAACCCTAAAACCGAACCCTAATCCATTTTGGGGGTTTTTCCTCTTCTTACCACATTATTCTTAATCATCTAGCTAGTTGGGATGATAACCCACAAAACCTTCATCTTCATCTTCCTCATCAAGTTCAACGGTTGGGAGCTCGGGTTGAAGTGTTGGATTGGGTGTTCTCGGAAGTCTCTTTGTCTTCAAGGGTAAGTTTTCTTGTAATAAGTTATAAAATGCTCCATTGATGGTTTATTAGTGTTTGGTTTCTCAAATCTCGGATTTGGTAAGTTTTGAAGAAAACTAGGGTTTTGATCTCGTTTGGGGTTTTGGTATATTGTTTGGGGGAAATGCTTCTAAATGGTTGAGTGTGGGTATTTATGGTTTGAAATGTTTGGATCTAGGTTTTGGAAGTTTCCGGCTTGAGGATTCGAGCGGTTTTCAAAAGAGCTCGTTGGGTGAAACCTAGATTTAGCCTAAATCTAGCAAGGTGAGTTCAAGTTGATTTGTGAAAACGGTGTACATGCCAAAATGTTTGTTTTAAAGTGTTGTGTCTTACACGAAATTGTTAACTGTTGATAAGTTTTGTTAACTTCTGATAAGTTGGTTATTTTAAAGGTGTTTAACTTTATAAACTCATTTAGCACACATCTTTAGGATTTTGGGCATTATGATAAATAAATCACGTATTTTGGTATTTTAATGATTTATTTTGTGGAAGTAGATTTTGAGTATAAATGTGTTTCAATTTGTGTTTTGGAGAAAGGCATGGTTTTGTGTTATGGGACGTTTTGAAAGAATAAATGTTGTAAACTCACTTGGAAAATGAATTGTCCCAATCTAAACTACGTTGGAGTTAATCATATGTTTTGGAGCATGGGTTTATATAAGTACGGGTTGTTTATATTTGATTTCATTTTATGAATTTTGACGTTGGGTCTTTGGATTTGTTGATCTTATGGCTCGGTTTAGATTTTGTTGGGTTTTGAGGACACTTGTCCGTTTTAATTGCTCGATGTTGAGTGTTTGGTTATGATTTGCATTTACTGCATCTTAGTTGAGCATGTCATGTTTTGAATGCTTTGGTTCATTCGTTTTGAGTCATGTAATGGTTTAGTTAGTGCAATGGATCCATAGGCACGGTGTTCCTCTATCCCCGTTTGGGAAGTTGGTTCACCATTTGGCACGGAATAGGCATCGGGCTCCATGGTAAGTAGGGTGTGGGCCTATACGGTCGGGCAGCGTCCCATGGACAGTAAGGTGTAATTCCATTGTGCCCGAGTTGCCCGGTTTTGGGGACTCTCAAGGATAGACCTGGAGTGGTTGACTTGATGTTTTCGGGCGATAGACTTGGAGTAGTTGAGCTCGGTGGGTGTTTTATGTGTAACCCACATGTTTTGATTTACTACATAATTATGTGACCTACTTTGTGTTCCGTCACGTACAATGTAATCGGGTTTTCCCCGCCACCAATAGGTGTGGTTCTGGTTATGGAGCTTTATAATCCATGTTTTCGGAGACGTTTGAGTATGGGTATTTACTTATGTTTTGAGGTTTTGGATATTGAAACTCATTCGAGTTATTGGGATGTTTTGGAAGTTTGAGTTATCTACGTTTTCAGTGCTTGATCATTATAATGTCATTTATGTTTTACGTGCGCTTTGGGTTTTTGGCTTTATTTAAAGAGGCGTGTGTTTTATGATTTTAAATCACGAAAAGGGTGGATGATGAAAAGAGATTGTTATAGGATTTAAAGTATTTCATTTCTGGTTGCTTTCAAATTAAATGTATTGCATTTTGGACATCATGATTTTTAAATAACATTCCCAAAGTTATTGCTTTATATATCTCTAATGAAAACTCTTGAGCTCACTAGGCGTTAAGCCTAATCTTTTTATTTGTCGGCATGTGCATCAGGTTCCAGTTGGGGTTTGGTTCTTGCAGTGCTTTGAGGAGTTGAGCTTTAGACTTACACGAGAGTAAGTAGATTGGTGAAGCCTTCCGCAGTTGGAGATAGCGACTATTATTGGGTTTTAGTAACACCCGTCCTTATTATAGACCGTATGTGTAGAATGAATGTGTGTATTGAGGTTAAATCTAAATTCGTGATTTTAGATGAATCATTCATTGATGTATTTAGAAAATTTTAAATTAGTTGCTATTTCAGGATTTGAGGGTGTTACAAATTATGACTCGTTGTTTGCATGGTTTGTTGGATTTGGTCCCTCACCTTGACGGATGACCATCTTTTCCGTTAATCTTGAAGGCATTCTATCGATTTACCATTTTCTCTATAAAGTATCATTAGTTAATGTTAACACTTTGATTTAATGTTGGGCTAGTAATGCAACACATAGAAGTGTTTAGCGTGATAAATGGGTTGAGATCAAAGGCCTTTTTGGTTGTCAATGCAATGAAAAAAAATATATATTATGGTTGTTGTGATGATCAATGCATAATATTTGTTTTTAAGCATAGTAAATTGATTATATGCCATTTATGTATGATATGTGCTTAGATGTGTATGTTATAAGTGTTTGTATACAAAAAGAACTAAGAAACAAGTGTAGTTACGACCAATAATGACATGATTATGCATATACGTCGAACAATCAAAACTCAATACACCATAGTGACTTGGGAAGTCGCGAATATGAAGTGCGAACCATGTGAGTTGAAGGTAGCTTTAGAAATCTACAGGATGTCGCATAGCCACTGAACATGAGTTCCAACTGTTGTAAAGGTCGTCTAAGCCCGACAATCTGATGAGCGACTTATGTGGATTGAAACGTATTTCATATCAATGTGCTTACAATACAATATGGTATTAATGTTTAGTAGCGTATGTAGACAATTACTATATGTGCCATGTGTATGTACTAGGTACTAGTATAAACCAATTCAAATTACCCTATGCATTAGGGTGAGTGTCATGCGACTTAGAAATGAAATACATATATATCCATGTATTTGGATTGTTATATGTTATGTGTTTTACATCTTAAAATTATCTAATATGTGCATATACCACGATGTCGGTTCGGTTCAAAAATACTTGATAGTTGAAGTTTAGTTCAGAATCAGCCCAATGGGCTATGTAATGTGTTAGATCAATATATCATGTATTCATAATGATACATTTCAGTCATAGAGCTCTCTATACATACTATATGTATGTATGTATGTATGTATGTATGTATGTATGTATGTATGTATGTATGTATGTATGTATGTATGTATGTATGTATGTATTTATGTATGTATGTATACAAGCATGTTTTCAACATTGTTTAAGTAAATGCATAATTGTTTTACATAGTTATTTTTAGCAATATGATGCATATCTTTTTCAATGTTATCATTCTGAAAGATACGTTGTTATATGAATGCCATAATTTATATGATATGGTTAATACAAAAACCATGAGCTTATTGCACTTATTACTTGACTACTTTTTTTTGAAAGACAATAATTTTATTAAAACCAAGGAAGAAAACAACCCAGGAGAGGGTTAACAGAAAAAAGGCTCCAGGCCAATCGAACAACCAACGAGAAGAGGTTTGTGAGGAGCAAACCTACCTATACCAACCAATCACGAAACAGACCCAAGGAAATTCTAAAGCCAAAAAGAACCGAGTACATATATGATCGATCAAACCCGGATCACAAAATGAAGACACATCGAAAGAAAAGCAATCAGGAGCAAACCAGCAGCAGTTGGTCTTGTTGCAGTCGATCACCATTACTCTCTTCCATCTTCTGTTGCAATCTATCGTCAAATGCTTTCGAGCGCACACACATTGGGGTTCGGAATAACGAAAAATAGTATAAAGATATGCTACCAGAAACCGATTTGACCAAAGTCAAGCGCCTTACAAAGGAGAATATATTTGCCTTCCAACTCGCAAGCTTGTTTCTAATTTTTTCAATTACCGGTTTCCAATGCGAAATATTCCTCATTGACGACCCAACCGGAAGGCCGAGATACATGAACGGTAGTGAACCGCTACCACATCCCAACCTCCGTGCCCAAGAATGGACTTCCTCCTCCGGGATCCCTACACCATATAGTTTGCTTTTACCCAAATTTATTTTAAGACCCGAAACCGCATGAAAGCACTTTAGGATCTTCATAAGGTTCTTAATGTTCGATGGATTCCAATCGTCAAAAAATATAGCATCATCCGCGTATTGTAAATGGGTTATTTTAACTTCATCCTTTCCCACTTTGACGCCTTCAAAAAAAAATCTCCACGGCTTCCTCCATTATACAATGTAGACTTTCGGCTACTACCAAGAAAAGAAAAGGGGCAAGAGGGTCTCCTTGCCTCAAACCTCTTTTCATAGGAAACTCACTCGTTGGAGCCCCATTCACGAGTATAGAAATCCTTGCCGACTTTAAACACGTATCTATCCATTTCCTCCACTTTGCACCAAATCCCATATCCCTCAATCCGTCCAAGAGGAACTCCCAATCCACCGTATCATATGCCTTTTCGAAATCAACTTTAAAGACCATGCCTTTCTTCTTTCTTCTTTTCAAAAATTCTACCGTTTCATTGGCAATAAGAATACCATCCAAGATAGACCTCCCTTTTAAAAATGCACTTTGCTCCTTTCCAATTAGTTTCCCCATAATTGATTTCATTATTCCCGCCAATATCTTTGAAATCACTTTATAAATTATTCCAATAAGACTTATTGGTCTAAATTCGTTTAGACCAATAGGATTAGGTGACTTCGGGATTAAGGTCACAAATGAGGAGTTGCAACCCTCGCTTATCTCTCCGCTTTCCCAAAACCATTTTATTGCTTGCATCCAATCTACTTTAACTATCTCCCAAAAAAAAATTATGAAGCCTATCGTGAAGCCGTCCGGTCCCGGTGACTTATTGCTTTTACATTCTTTCACCGTGTGCCATATTTCTTCTTCCGTTACTCTTCTTTCCAAGAATACCGCTTCCTCCTCCGTAAGCTTCCTCGATCTATCCAATTTCAATGTCAGCCCTCGATTTCCTTGACTCTCGAATTTCTTCTTGAAGAATTGGAATATGTGTTCTTTTATTTCCTTAGGATCCTCCGACCAAACCATGTCTATCATAAGTCCACGGATATAATTTTTCCGCTCTCGATTTTTAATTGCCGCATGGAACATTTTAGAATTCTCGTCCCCTTCCTTGATCCATCTTATTTTTGTCTTTTGCTTGTGTAAGTTATTATATGCCCACGACACGTGTCACACAGAGATACTGCTGAGGAGTATGTAAACCTATAGGGTCGCACACAAAGAATGCGTTTGTTTCCATTTGTAGAAACCCGGATTTTATGAAAAATATGTGTTAAACTGTAATTATGATAATTACAGGGTGAAAACGTAATTATGTTAATTACGGGGAATTATCTGTAATTATATAATTATATTTTAAAGTTTAAAAGGATAATTATATATATACATATACATATATATATATACATATACATATATATATATATATATATATATATATATTTGAATTTGAATTTGAATATTACAAATAATTACTAAACCTTATTTAATCCTTAATTGAATTATAGTCTAACTATAATTCTTCTGATATAAATAAGGGGTTAGGCTAACCATTTGATATACAATTGAGTTAGAAAAACCTTTCAGAAAAATACAGAAAAAAAAACCCTTTTCTTTTATGTAAAACACATATAGATCTAGGGTTATTGGGCTAGCACCCGGTGGAATTTCGCGTGTTCGTGTGTGGATACCGCTAAAGGAAATCTCGATTGGTTTCTAAGTGTTCAACTAGTTCAACCACAACAGATCTGAAAAGATACATCTCTAAACACCCTATGGTGTGGTTCTTATTTAATTAAATGCATCATTGGATCCGATTAGGTTTTAAGTTTTAGAAAAATTTTCTATTTAATTTTGTAACCAAAATTCTTTTTAATTTCCGCTGCGTATAACAGTTACAATTTATTTTAAACCCCAACAGTGGTATCAGAGCCACTTTGAGCATTTAATTAAAAAAAAGGGGGAAACATAAGATGTTATATGACGATAAAATTTAGTATATATGTTTATATATTAGACTCATCCTAATAAACAATATACATTTGTATTTTTGGTTAAATAAAACAAAATGAAAGGAAAAGATAAGATAAGATAAGAGGGTGTCAATTATTAAAATAAAAGAAAGTAGTCGACTCTTGTTTGATAAATTAAAAGGGTTTTCAATACCCTAATGGGATATTTTCTATACCAGCAGTCACATCTCCAAAAAAGGTTTGAGAAACCTTATCAAACCCCTCTTCTTTTTCTCATGTCTTTTTCGACTTGGTTTGCGTTTGTTGTCGTGTTTTCTTCTCTAAGAGTTCAAATGGTCGTTTTGGATTTTGAGTCAAGACTTTATGTCGTTTGTTTTAAATCGGTTACAACTTTGACATTAATATAATGGTCACTTTATTTATGTTATTTATTTGACCAAATTATTTTAATTATGTTTAAAATTATAATTAATGTGTTAATAACCCACAAATTAAGATTGGGTCCAATTAAATTTAAATTGCCATATAGTTTTTTGTTCCAGTTTTGGCCTTTATATTTATGTTAAATTATATCGGCCAAATATTTATATATGTATAATATATGGTTTGCCCCAAAGACCCGTGGTTGATTTATTTTTATTTTGGAAAATTAAAATGTATTAATTGCATGGGATGTAATTTTAATTTTCTAGATAGGTCCAAATGTAAAATAGATTAGGATATGTTATCTTTCTATTGTAAATCATCCGAAGACGAAGTTTCAAGAAATCAAGACGAAGACCCTGAAGTTCACCAAGATGACGAGGCCAGTGGGAGAAGATTGATGATGTCCTTAGATATTGACCGTGGTTGTTGTGTTGGCTCACAACACCACATTAGGGGCAAATCCATATATTATCTTGTATGTTTATTATGTGTTTTTTTATTTATTGATTTATTATTGTTATGATAATTGCAAACGCTTAAAATAAAAATCAAACGCAAAACAATTTTAAATCGGTAAATAAAATATGATATTTTAAATTGATATGTTTATCAAACTCAAACCGATTTAATAAAATAAACTTTTAAATTTAGAGATAAATTCAAACGTTTTAAAAGAATTAGAATGTTTTCTAAAATTAAACCTTTTTAAAATGTAAACTTAACGTCACCCATTTAAGGTACTTGTCAAGCATACAGGATCCCGGTATGGTCAGTGCTCAACCAATCATGCCGGTTGAATGTAGTGTAAGATAAGGAGCCAAATTAACGAGATTTAAGTGGACATTTGATTGGCCATTCACTTAAATAGTCGTATTTTGGACGACTGATCCTAGTAAACCCTAAGACTAGTATTTAGGTGGGATCACGATACCTTAGTATGGTTTGTTTACTTGAGAATATTATAGACAATTGATTGGCCATTTATTAGTATTTTCAAGGCATTAAAGTGGGATTAAACGTGCCAATTTCAATATATGATATATTGAATAGGATCCCACGACATCTAAGAGTTATGTTGAACATAATTGGATGATGCCTACCTAAATAGCCTAATTTCATAGACAGTTGCTTGACCATTTATGGAAGTAGGTGAAATATGGATCTTAGCTCAAATCAATTTTTTTAAAAAGGTTAAATTAATTTGAGATTTTAAAAGAATTAATAAAATTGAACTTATTTTGTAGATGGCCGCTAACGCCTCCAACCAAACTGTATGCACAAACGGTTTATCCCAATTTACATCACGATCAATCCTTGACAAGGATAAACTGAACGGTACGAACTTCGTGGACTGGTTGTACGTTCTCGAAAAGAAGTTGTACGTTCTCGAAACCCCCCCTCCAAAACCTCCTGCCATAAATGCTTCAGCCGAGGTCAGAGCTGCTTATGATAAGCATCTCAATGACTAACTAGATGTTAGTTTTCTGATGCTAGCATCCATGACTCCCGAGCTACTGAGGGAACATGAAGACATGAATGCTTGGGACATGATATCCTCTCTGAAATCCATGTTTCAGTTAGAAGCAAGGCAAGAGAGATTCGATACAGTCAGGGCATTGCATGATTGCATGATGACTGAGGGTTCATCAGTCAGTACCCACGTTTTAAGAATGAAATGGTATATTGACCGATTAACCCGTCTTGGCTACCCACTGGGTCAAGAATTGGCAACCGACATGGTTCTCAATTCTTTATCCAAGTCATATGACCAGTTCGTTCTGAACTACAATATGAATGGTTTGGAGAAAACTCTCATGGAGCTTCACAACATGCTTAAAACTGCTGAAAGAAATATGAAATCCAAGTTGGATTTATCCAAACCAAAACAGGTGTTGATGGTCAAACCTAAAGGTGGGATAAACAAAAAGAAAATGGTGGTTACCAAGGGTAAAAGAAAAGTTGGAAGCTCCAACAAGGAAAAGGGCAAGGGAAAGATTCCTGAGGAAGCAGTTTGCTTCAACTGCAACCAAAAGGGACACTGGAAGAGAAACTGCCCCGCTCTATTGGCAGAAATGAAGAAGTAGAAGGCTAATGAAGCCGGACCTTCTGGTATGTTTACCATTGATTTATTCACTTCTGACTCTGATTCTTGGGTATTAGATACTGGGTGTGGTACTCACATTTGTACTACTTTTCAGGGACTAAGAAGTGAAGAAAAAATGAAACCATGCCAGATGGAGCTTCGAATGGAGAATGGAGCTAAGGTAGCTGTTATTTCCCAGGGGACTTATGACATGAAGCTGCCAAATGGTCTTATTTTAGCACTTAGCAAGTGTTTATATGTACCTAGAATTACTAGGAATATCGTTTCTTTTTCTCGTTTGCAATAAACTGGATTTATGTTTACTTTCAGTAATGATTCAATTTCAACTTATCTTAACAATGTTTTGTATTTTGTGGCCAAACCACACAATGGTATTTATGAAATTGATATGCAAAAAAGTTGTAATTATGAATCAATGTCTAACGTAAACAATAAATGAATTAAGCGAGGCTTAAATCAGACCTATTTGTGGCATTGTCGTCTTGGACACATAAACAAGAAACGCATAGCAAAACTCCAGGCGGACGGAGTGTTGGAATCATGTGATGATTCATATGATGTATGTGAATCTTGCTTAATGGGCAAGATGACAAAAGTGCCTTTTAAAGGCAAACCCGAAAGGGCAATAGAACTATTAGGGATTATACATACTGATGTGTGTAGACCCTTTAGTTCAACCACAAGAAATGGTCATTGCTACTTCATTACTTTTACTGATGACTTCAGTAGATACGGGTATGTTTACCTAATGAAAAACAAATCTGAAAGCTTTGAGTTTTTTAAAGAGTTTCAGAATGAAGTAGAGAATCAACTTGTAACACCCAGAATTTTGTTATGTAACTTTGGTATTCTAGTGTTAAGCTTTTGTCGTTAGCACCGCGTTTGGTTCCAAGTTTGAGTTTGGCTTTTGGTGGTTTTGGACAAACCACAGTGAACTACGCGAGTTGCACCGCGACTTGAGGTCGCGGCACAACCCGCGAAACCCTCTGGATGGGTTTGGTTTTGTGTAAGCGGGTGATTTATGCCGCGGGTTGAGGTCGCGGCATAACCCGCGAGTTGGCCTAGCCGACTTATACCCTTTTCAGCCTAAATATCTTTCTCTTTTTCTCTTTTCTTTCTTTCCTTACAAGTTTCTTCTCTTTCTTCTCTCTCTCTAAAATCGATTCTCTCTCTCTCTCTAAGTTTGGTAGTTATTTGGTGTTCGATCCGAGGTTTCGGTGTAAAAAGCTTCGTCTTATCAAGAGGGTCGATATCTGGTTTTTCGGGTTTTCGTATAAACCTATTGGGTGAGTTCCTACTACCTTTCTAAAACTTTATACATGTCAAAATGGTTACATTTTGAACTCCTATGTATCTCCATGATTTCAGATTTAAGATTTATACATTTTGATATAAGTTGAGTTTTGGGAGATTTTAGGGTTCCGATCATTTTATGATGGATTCTATCTTATTTGAAGTAAAAATATGTTTTACTTGCACATTATGTTGGATATGTGAAAGAAAGTTTATGAACTCATTTTAACGATTTTCATTCGTACCAGAAGTTGAACTGGATATAACATTTTGTTTATGAAAATGTTTTTATACCATATGATTGTTTATGGTTGGTCACATATGTTGTTGTGACGAGTCTGTACCATTACTAGTGGATCCCTAGGTTTTAAGTCGACTATATTATTGGGATGTCATGTTCCCCATTTTGTAGCTATGGATGCATATGATCCTCGGGGGCAACTTGGTACGGTTATGTGAGGTCGGATACTATCCATGGTTCATAGTGATCCTAGCGAAGGAGTATACATTGGTTTTGCTTGGGGGCGCGATCTCACATCGTAGCACGGACCTATGTGTTCGTATCCTTGGATTCCAAGTGTTTAGCTCATAACTCGAATTGGTGGTCTACTTTGTGTTACACCACAATCCTTGGTAAAATGGTTCTTTTGTCATCGTATGATGAGTTTTGGACCGAAAAGGCCCGGTTGTGGCGAAATGTTATCTTTTATAAATTAAACCTTTATGAAAAGATTTCCTTATGATATTGATGTTTATATTTCGGGAAGTTTATAAAAGAACTACTTGTGCATTAAATTGTGAGGTTCTTGAAAGAAGGTTTATGGTCTCTTTTTAATGGATTTCATTCTTATCAACAATTAACTTGGAAATGCTTATTTGAAAAGATTCCCTTTGATACAAAAGTTTATATCTCTTGAAATTTATAAACTGTATGTTCTCACTAGGCTTTAAGCCGAACACTTTTTCTCAAATGATGTGTATAACAGGTTTCCCTTAGCGGTGGGTTGCACAGGGTTTTTGAGAGTCGAGCGTGGACTCGAGGCATTTTGAGATGACTAAAGTGTTGTTAGTTGGGCATTGTTAAGTCCCATTCTTTTGATGAATTTTGGTTTGTCAACTGATGTAATCTGGATAGAGGTGCCTAGATTAGTTTGTTGATGAATCCTATATCTATGCAGGTTTTGTAAAGTCTTAAGGACTGATCCCCTTTATGAGAGGTTTATATCAATACGAATGTCATGTTGCCAGGTTTCCAGGTTTTATTTTACTCTGAATTTTAGGATGTTACAAGTTGGTATCAGAGCTCTAGTTTAAGAGAACTAGGCATGAATGTAAGATGTCTAGACTTAGACTGAGTTTGATAGGCATTGATTGTGAGATTGGGTAGAACTTTTAAGATGGGACAGTCTTAGAGTCGACGGAAGTTATGTTCATCAGGCATTGTGATGACGGTAACAAGAACCCTTATGTGTTATATGTTCATAATCTCACTTAGCTAATGTGATTATGAGGATATTTTACGTGTGTGTAATTGGTTTGCTAATGTTATGACAATTGGTAGACGTAGCGGTACGTTTCTTTCGTGCGTGTTTCAGTTAAACTCTTCCTTACCCTTTCTCGTGCTTGTGTTTACCTGCTCTACCTTAGTATGTTGACCGTTAGAGTAGTGCGAAAGTTTCTAAGCGAGTAAGCTAAGGAATGATTGTTGTTTATAGCAATGTCTCTTTGGGATGATAGTAAGTGCGTAGAACGCATTAAGTTAATCATCTTGAGCCAGATTCGTTGGTGGAATTAGAACTATATCTTGTTAGATCGATTCTATTTCGAGGAGATTTGTAAGTTAATTAATGGGATGGTTGCCCTAAGATGCCTGAGGCATCCGGTTGATTATAGTACGTCGGGATGTTGGGAAGCGTAGTATTAAGATGTGAGTGCCGACCGAATTCATGCATTAAATTTATTTCTAAAATAAGGTTGCCTAAATTGCTTTTCATGATCGCCAACCATAAAGTAAATTACCTTATAACGTTTTGGCAAAACATTTAGCACTCAGCATATTTTAAACTATGAGCATAAGCATTGCTTAAAATGGTTTTGTTGCACCTGATTTCAAATTGTTATCAAAACTCTCTTTATTCACGTCTTGTGTTTAAATGCTATTTTTGGATGTCGAAATATCTATGTTTTAACGCTTTTTGAGTTAATGGGCAAGTAGCTGTGGAATTTTGACCTTGACATTGGATCTCTTCCACGTATGTCAATGGTTTTAAAGGAAGAGTTATTCTCATGCTTTTGAGTCGGAGTTTCTTGAGAATTTTTAGTTGTGTGAGTTTTGTTGAATTTCTTGGAGTTTTGTTTTACGGATTCTTTTGTCGCGTGCGTATATTTTGAGATGCGTGAGTTTAATTTCATTGCGTGCAAGTTATGAGTTCTTTGGGCGTCGTGTCTCATCAAAATATTGTCAAAATGGTCGCCTTACCTTGTGTTGAAAATGGAAATTTGGACACCACTTGATTTTAGCGTTAATGAGTTTTATGAAAATCCAGTTGGATTATGGTGTCTCATCTTACGACTTTTGTGTCACGTAAATAATTTCAGGAACATGTGCATATGCATCATTGTGTGCGTTAATTTCGGGGTTTTGTTAACAAATGTCAACCGTCGTGTACTATGTGCATTGGATTTAAGTATAACGTTGGTGTGAATGATTGCATAAACGATTTATGTTATTTTTAAAACAGGACTTTCATTCTGATCATATTTCCATTATTAACTCTTACTGTTAAAATTTTCGCAAAGTATTTAGCGAGTTAACGGTATTTTTGTCGTTGTAATATATATTTTGGTCAATTGTGTTTATCTTTACAACGTGAAGCTTTAAACTCGATTTGAAATTTTATTTGCATCCCCGTTACCGCCCTTTGGGGAATGAATTGTTGCATATGGGGTGAGTTGAAAAATCTTTTGTTGCAACGTCTCTTGGTTATAGAGGAGGAATTTTAAAGATAAAATTGTGATTTTTCCCTTTGGAGTTGTACAAACAATTGTTGCACATGTTGAAGTGCAAGAATCTATTTTCACGTTTATAGCGTAAATTATTGCGTATGTTTTACTCGGTATTTCTCAAGGTGCGAGTATTTTGTTAAGTTTTCGTATTCGGTAACTTGGATTGTTTTAACATCATAAATTGTTCATGTCGAGCTTGAATATTTCAACAAGTAAATAGCGTGATTTACATATTCTGGGTGATTTTGTACACGTAAAATCTACATTATGATTTATGCATCTTTGATGATTTTGTGCAAACAAAGTCTATTTCATGACATATGCATCTTAGTATATTTGCATTCATAAAACCTTTGGAAAATCTTTGGTCCCAATACGTGTTGAGTTTTGAGAAAGCATGTCTTTGTGGTGTGGGTTTTCATAAGCATTGTTTAAAGACATTTCATTATTTGCGGAAACGTTAAATGTCGGTTAAATGTGCTTTAAGGTTTTCGAGGCTTTCGTTGGAAATTTACGTGAAGTGTTGGGCCTTTGGCTCGGGTTTTGACTAAGTGAGTCGTGTGGACATTTGTCCGGATTTATAACCGTAATGAAAGATTTGAGTATGATGGTGTTTATTCGTGTCATTTGAGAGTTACATGCTTTGAGTGCGCTGGTCATTCATTTGGAGTCATGTAGCGTTGTAGACTGTAAAGCTGTAGATCCATACACAGTCTGTCTGTTTTGTAAAGCCTGAGGTTTTGGGTTACACTTAGTGACCGCTCGGGTTGGCTAGCGAGTATACAATAGGTGGCACGAGCTGCTGAGTTGGAACGCGTCTGGATTGGATAGGCACCCGTGTCCGTAAGCCCTTGAGGTGGAACTCGACGGAGTATGGCTAGAGGCAATAAACGGTTTGAAGTTGTGATGTCTAGTATGGCATGGGAACTAAGATTGGGATACGTGGTGAAATCCAATAACATCACGGGTGGCCCCATTCATTTGTTCTCGCCACCCAAGATGGAAACGTTTAGAGGTCATGCGAGGAAGTTGTATGGGAGGCCTACTTGCGTGTCCTTCTATTCTCTTTGTGTACGGGTCTCTCCGTCGTAGACCCGGGGTATTTTAAACACTAATGTTATATTTTTACCAGCTTTGGTTATGTGGAGTCGACGGTAAATGATGGCTTTAATATTGGGTTCTCCCCACGTATATTAAGGTTTGAATGAAATGTGTTATTCCTGCATATTGATATTTAGTTTTCTTTCGTTTTTGGTCGTGTGAGTATTGGGCCTAGTGTCCATGTTTTCGGACGTACGATGTGGATGGTGTTACTAATGTTTCATACTTCGAGTTAGTACAAGTTGTGTCAATTTATAAAGTATCGTTGAAATGAAGGATCCATCTTTGAAATTGCATAACTTTGAAAAGGAGTTGTTCCATGTTTTAAAATTCATTATTTGAAAGGTTCTGTTTTAAAGAGAAGTTCGTCGATTTAATTGCTTTTACTTATGTAAAACTCTTGAGCTCTCTAGGCGTTAAGCCTAATCCTTTTTATTTTTCAGCATGTGCATCAAATTCCTGTTGTGGGTTTTATTAGCGCCCGTCCTTTATAGTCCGAATGTATAGATTGGTGGTATGTTTAGAGGTTAATCTTTATAATGTGGTTGTAGACGAAGTATTTATGGGAGTATTAAGAAATTTGAATAAGGGCTACTTCCAGATTTGGAGTCGGATCGGAGTTGAGTGATAACATAATCTATGTTAACCGATTGCCGGAAAGACGCATTAGTGCGCCTTGTAAGAATATCTTTATCGATATTAGGAATGGATTAGTGAAATCTGAGAGTTTTGGGAAGATTAGCGTCGACTGTTAGCTTTGAGTTCGGAACCGTACAGTTCGAAAGAAATTGGTAGATGGAAAGTTGAGGTCGCTAATTTCCTGGAGGTAGTAATTGTCACCTAAGGTTGGGAGGCAATTGTAACCTTGTGAGTAAAGGTTACTTTAGAGAGTTGAGTGTTCGCTCGGTTAGGAGTGAAATGTGCCCAAGAAGGGTAGCTATTTCGGGTGTCGGTATTAAGATCACGTTAATGATTCTGGCATTTGGGTTTGAGACGATATTCTCTGCGAACAGTGTTTCATTGAGAAGAGTAGATTTCGAGGACGAAATCATTCTAAGGTTGGGAGTATTGTAACACCCCGAATTTCGTTATGTAACCTTGGTATTCTAGTGTTAAGCTTTTGTCGTTAGCACCGCGTTTGGTTCCAAGTTTGAGTTTGGCTTTTGGTGGTTTTGGACAAACCACAGTGAACTACGCGAGTTGCACCGCGACTTGAGGTCGTGGCACAACCTGCGAAACCCTCTGGATGGGTTTGGTTTTGTGTAAGCGGGCGAGTTATGCCGCGGGTTGAGGTCGCGGCATAACCCGCGAGTTGGCCTGGCCGACTTATACCCTTTTCAGCCTAAATATCTTTCTCTTTTTCTCTTTTCTTTCTTTCCTTACAAGTTTCTTCTCTCTCTTCTCTCTCTCTAAAATCGATTCTCTCTCTCTCTAAGTTTGGTAGTTATTTGGTGTTCGAACCGAGGTTTCGTTGTAGAAAGTTTCGTCTTATCAAGAGGGTTGATATCTGGTTCTTCGGGTTTTCGTATAAACCTATTGGGTGAGTTCCTACTACCTTTCTAAAACTTTATACATGTCAAAATGGTTACATTTTGAACTCCTATGTATCTCCATGATTTCAGATTTATACATTTTGATATAAGTTGAGTTTTGGGAGATTTTAGGTTTCCGATCATTTTATGATGGATTCTATCTTATTTGAAGTAAAAATATGTTTTACTTGCACATTATGTTGGATATGTGAAAGAAAGTTTATGAACTCATTTTAACGATTTTCATTCGTACCAGAAGTTGAACTGGATATAACATTTTGTTTATGAAAATGTTTTTATAACATATGATTGTTTATGGTTGGTCACATATGTTGTTGTGACGAGTTTGTACCATTACTAGTGGATCCCTAGGTTTTGAGTCGACTATATTATTGGGATGTCATATTCCCCATTTTGTAGCTATGGATGCATATGATCCTCGGGGGCAACTTGGTACGGTTATGTGAGGCCGGATACTAGCCATGGTTCATAGTGATCCTGGCGAAGGAGTATACATTGGTTTTGCTTGGGGGCGCGATCTCACATCGTAGCACGGACCTATGTGTTCGTATCATTGGATTCCAAGTGCTTAACTCATAACTCGGATTGGTGGTCTACTTTGTGTTGCACCACAATCCTTGGTAAAATGGTTCTTTTGTCATCGTATGATGAGTTTTGGACCGAAAAGGCCCGGTTGTGGCGAAATGTTATCTTTTATAAATTAAACCTTTATGAAAAGATTTCCTTATGATACTGATGTTTATATTTCGGGAAGTTTATAAAAGAACTACTTGTGCATTAAATTGTGAGGTTCTGGAAAGAAGGTTTATGGTCTCATTTTAATGGATTTCATTCTTATCAACAGTTAACTTGGAAATTCTTATTTGAAAAGATTCCCTGAGATAGAAAAATTTATATCTCTTGAAATTTATAAACTGTATATTCTCACCAGGCTTTAAGCCTGACACTTTTCTCAAATGATATGTATAACAGGTTTCCCTTAGCGGTGGGATGCACTGGGTGTTGAGAGACGAGTTGGGTCTCGAGGGATTTTGAGATGACTAAAGTGTTGTTAGTTGGGCATTGTTAAGTCCCATTCTTTTGATGAATTTTGGTTTGTCAACTGATGTAATCTGGATAGAGGTGCCTAGATTAGTTTGTTGATGAATCCTATATCTGTGCAGGTTTTGTAAAGTCTTAAGGATTGATCCCCTTTATGGGAGGTTTATATCAATACGATACGGTTCATGATGAACCCGTAACCTATCAGGAAGCCGTATCAGTTTTAGAATCTGATAAATGGCAAGATGCCATGAAGGCTGAAATACAATCCATGTCAGATAACCAAGTTTGGAACTTGGTAGATGCACCTACCGGCTGCAAAGTTGTAGGGTGCAAGTGGGTATTCAAAAAGAAAACGGACATAGATGGGATTGTACATACCTATAAGGCTAGGTTGGTAGCAAAAGGTTTCACTCAGACTCATGGAGTAGATTATGATGAAACTTTTTCTCCAATAGCCATGATTAAATCCATCAGGATACTTCTTGCCATAGTTGCATTTCATGATTATGAAATATGGCAAATGGATGTTAAAACTGCATTCCTTAACGGAACTTTAAGCGAGGACGTGTACATGGTACAACCAGAAGGTTTTAAACATCCAAATTTTCCTGAAAAGGTATGTAAGTTGCAAAAGTCCATTTATGGACTGAAGCAAGCATCTCGTAGTTGGAATATTCGTTTTGATGAAAAGATTAAAGAATTTGGTTTCTTAAAGAACGAAGATGAACCTTGTGTATACAAGAAAGTCAGTGGGAGCATAGTAGTATTCCTAATCCTATATGTCGATGATATATTGATCATCGGAAATGACATCCCTACCCTTAAAGGTGTAAAAGCCTGGTTAGGGAAGTGTTTCACGATGAAGGATATAGGAGAAGCAACTTATATCCTTGGTATAAAGATCTACCGTGATAGATCGAAACGATTAATTGGATTAAGCCAAAGTACATATATTGACAAGATCTTAAGACGCTTCAAGATGGAGGGTTCTAAGAGAGGAAACTTGCCAATGGTACATGGTGTACATCTGAACAAAACTCAGAGTCCTATGTCTAAAGAGGACATGAACCGCATGAAGGGTGTTCCCTATGCTTCGGCCATCGGTTCAATCATGTATGCCATGTTATGTACTAGACCAGATGTCTCGTATGCCCTAAGCATGACGAGCAGGTATCAGTCAAACCCAGGTGATGCTCACTGGGTAGCTGTAAAGAATATTCTAAAGTATCTGAGAAGAACCAAAGAAATGTTCTTACTGTACGGCGGTCAAGAAAGAGATTTGTGTATTCAAGGATACACAGATGCTAGTTTCCAAACCGACCGAGATGACTATAAATCACAGTCGGGATACATGTTTGTGTTAAACGAGGGTGATGTGAGCTGGAAGAGCTACAAACAAAGCACAATAGCGGACTCAACTACAGAATCGGAGTACATTGCAGCGTCGGACGCCGCAAAGGAAGTTGTTTGGATGAAGAAATTCATCACATATCTAGGAGTAGTCCCCAGCATATGTGACCCTGTCGAGATATATTGCGACAATGAGGGTGCCATTGCTCAGGCAAATGAACCAAGGTCACATCAGCGCTCCAAGCATATCATGAGACGATATCACCTAATTCGAGAGATTATTGAAAGAGGTGACATAAAGATATGTAAAGTTCGATCAGAAGACAATCCAGCAGATCCTCTTACCAAACCTTTGAGTCAAAGCAAGCATGATGCTCACATTAGCTCAATAGGCTTGAGGTTTTGTAATAATTTAGTCTGATTTGTAAAATTTTAGTAATCTTTTACTTTGCGAACATTACAACAGTTATGTTTTACAGTTATGGCATATTGGATATGAGTATTTAATTAAAGCATCTATGTGTTCGTTTTAGCATGTTTAACTATCCTTAAATGAATATGATGATCATATTATTTAAAACTGTCCTTGATCACTTATTACTAGGGGACTAGTAATAAATCAAGATCATTATGAAGTCTGGTCATAGTCCAAGTTGGAAGTGCACTAGGTGCAACCAGAGTCGCATGCGCTTGTCGGAGCACAAGGCGTTGAACAAGACCCACGGTCAAGATCACCTCATAGATCGGCATCATAAGGTGAGTCTTGAAATAGTATAACACTATTTATCCTCAGACCTAAGATGTGCATTGGGATCTAATGTACAAAGAATGTTATACTTTGATATAGTTTAACGTTACCCTTGACCGGGTAATCATAAGGGCTATATTAGGTATAACATGAATTGTGTAGTTAGTCGTGTACATGCAATATAGGATTTGCTCCTCTCAAGATGAGATAGATATTTCTGGGCCCCTCGATTACATATTATGATTTACATGCATGAACAAGTGGATTAGTTGGACTAATGACACTTGTATAATCAAATATGTTGGGATCGAGAAACACAATCTTTGAACTATAAATGATGAGATAGATCTATGCCTTAAGTTCAAAATAAAATATCGTGAAGCAAAAGGATAATGAATGATTCTACTATATGATTGATTAGATCAATCAAATTGCTCGAAGGTAAAAGCACATTTACATAGCCTTGGGGGCGGTGACGTGTTGCTAGAAGCTTACCATCGTCTGTGTTACTGTGTATCGTGTGCAAGTGGGAGAATGTAAGTTATTATATGCCCACGACACGTGTCACACAGAGATACTGCTGAGGAGTATGTAAACCTATAAGGTCACACACAAATAGTGCGTTTGTTTCCATTTGTAGAAACCCGGATTTTATGAAAAATATGTGTTAATCTGTAATTATGATAATTATAGGGTGAAAACGTAATTATGTTAATTACGGAGAATTATCTGTAATTATATAATTATATTTTAAAGTTTAAAAGGATAATTATATATACTTATATAATTATATTTTAAAGTTTAAAAGGATAATTATATATACTTATATAATTATATTTTAAAGTTTAAAAGGATAATTATATATATACATAGAGGCTCCTTCAAATAGAAACTTAGGAATTTGTAGAAACTATGAAACCCAATCTGGACCGTTGATGAAAGTGATCAACGGCTGTGAAAAAATCGGTGGCAGAATGGTAATATTATTGAAATTAAAGGGCACGGTATGAATATTTTTAAAGGCAAACGAGGGAAAAATAGGGAGACAACCAACGGGATCCTTATGCGTAAGAAATCCGGAGATTTCAACGGGATTCTACGAAGCGATTGAGAAGGAAGGTTACCCATGATTTCCGGTGAAGAGGATTACCAGGAGGCATACTCACGATTCACCTATTCTTCCTGTTTTCATAGATTCCATAGTGTGAAACCCGTTTATCAATTTTTTTTGGGAAAATGACCGAAAACGGAGAAAATCGTCCACAACGAGGTTAGGTTTTCAAAATATTAGGGTTTCAAACTACTTTCCATTCGATTGTAAATCACCTCACGACTACTGAAACAAAGTTACATATTGAAACAGTTACAAGACCTTCTGAGATAATAAGGTTGAAGACGTTATTCTCCAACTTCACTAACACCGTCGATGATCCAGTGTGTTTGGATCTTGAAAACAACGAAACAGGAGGTAATCAAGGTATGATACACACCATACTGTGTGTTTTTTGCTTTGTTATAGACAACCCAAAAAGGGGATATAAGTCATATATATTGCACTGATTCGCACTGGATATGGGAAATAGTTCACTTTGCCGGGATTAAATTTACATCGATGATGTGTGATTATGAGACATTCACCAACTTTAATTCAAATAGCTATGTAATTTGAATTTAGAAGTGGATGCCATAACCCCACTGTCATGAATTGATTATGTTTTGGTGATAAAAAAATTACAATAGTACAATATTTGGATGCATGAAACAGATTTCATACACAATTAAATGTACGGGAAATGATTGATGAAACTTGGGGCTAATTCATAGCAGGATGTATAGAAATATGAATTATTAGAAACATATATCAGTAAAGAAATGTCATAAAATGATATGTTTAGGTGTGTGGAAATACCGGATTTGATAATTTAATTATGTTATGTTGTTGATTTTTGTTAAAAAAAAATACCAAGTGGAAACAGATTTCGTAAACAAGAAAATGAAGGGAAATTCATTGATGAAACTTGGGGCTCATTCATGCTCATATGTTTAGACATATGAATTATTTGAAATACATATCAGTAAGGAAGTGCCATTAAATAATAAGTTAGGTGTGTGAACATTCAGGATTTCATAATTTAGTTATGCCATGATGTTGATTTCTGTTAAAAGGCACCAAGTGGACACATATTGCATACACAATTACATGTAGGGGAGATCATTGATGAACCTTGTGAATCATTCATAGAAGAATGTATAGATATATGAATTAATGTTAACACATTTCATTAAAGAAGTATGATTAAAGGGAATGTTCTGGTGTGTGCAGATCCTGGAATACTAGCTTAAATTATGCTATGATGTTGATTTTTGTTAAAGTCACTGAATGGGACAACAAGCAGATTCAGAAGGTTGCAGTAGCGGAAATGGGTCTAGGAAGCTTCATAGTTCATTGGGATGACTGTGAAATTCATCTATTATAATAAATGAAGAAACAGTACATTGGATATTGCAAGTACCAATTGGTGGGCTAGATCTATGCACACTAGAACCAGATGATAAGTGTGATGAACTTACTTATGCTCACCATTGTTAAAGATTCATATTTTCAACAATTATTGTTTCATACTTTATTTTATCAATTGCAATCCCTTGATTCGAGGAATTCACATTCTTATAAACAATTAGTTTGCCTAAAAATATGTACTTGAATTTCATATATTGAATCGTTGAGTTAAAATTTAAAAAAATTCATATCTACATACTTTGCCTATTCGAAGTTAACAATAAATTCACGACAAACATTAACTAAAATTCGAAATTGAATTCACTGAAATACTAAAGCATTACAACCAACCAAAAAATCAAAATGACAAAACAACAAAACATCCCTCAAACGCTAAACAACAACTTCTAACAAACAAAGTCGTCTAGTTTGTACAGTGTTTCTGGATCTTCGCAAGAATCTAATAAAGATTGACAGTTTCCTCTCAAAGCTTCCTAGAAGTCTCTTCGTAATCCTCCTTCCTCATGCGAATTATCTTCTTCTCGTTGGCGAGCTCCACATTCTTACGAGCCAGTTCCTTCTCGCAAGCCTCTAAACGAGCTTCAAGTTCACGATTTTCATACAACAACACACGGTTGTGGTTGACAAAGATGAAAGGTTGGAAATATGAAAGGACAACTTCCCACCTCCAAATAACCCCCTAATAAAAACCAACAACTAGGAAATTGAATTATTATGAATTGTTGACACTAGTATAATGGCACTTCAAAAAACAAAAGAAAAATAGTCACTCATAAAGCTATGAATTCCATGTCGGAGGAAATGTGAACTCATACCCAATCATCACAAGACTATATATGAAAAATAAACCATTAGGTCACTACTAAATTATATGAATTCATAACAATACCTGAAAAACTGTTTCACTACTAAAAACAAAACCCATTAAAAATGTGACCAACATTCCTAATAACAATTCACCACAACCTAAAAAAAGTAACCACCAGAACGTAGCGTCTATACAATATAACGAAACATATAACTAACATTTTATAGGATGAAACTTTTGAAACATTGATATTTCATATATGAAACATACACAAAAAAAAATCCCAACGTCGCATATGAAACACTAGCATAGGATTTAACATAAACAAAATGACAATAACTGTGACCCCTAATAATTCATAGGATGAAACTTTTGAGTGGCACACATAACAAAATTCATAGGATGAAGCATTTTAGGGACACAAATTGAAATTTTCTAATTCATATATAAAACAGAAAAAAAAAAACTAACGGATAATACGAAACAATAAGTTACTATCACAAACATGAAAAAGTATGACATATACTTTAAACTCTAAAAACGTTACAACAAACACATACTCCTCTACCTACTAAAGGCAAAGAAATTCAATTAAACAAGGTATAACATAAAATTTATGGGTAACATAAAATCAAAACACACGTACACCGCATGGTTCTGTAACCCAACAAAAACACAAAAACAACAAATGGGAAGGAGTTACAAAAATAAAACTGGAAAATATAAACCATGTTCTTCATTGGTTTCACAAAAATCACCAACCGAGAGTTCCACATCTCCACCATCAACATCATTATCAAAAAGATCATCTTCAATAAGCGTTTCGAAGTTGTAACCATCCGCTGGAATTAATTCTGAAAAAATATCACTTGCAAAAACCTATAATGGGAATTCCTCTTCCATTTGATAAAAAAATAACCAGACGAATATTAAGATGAAAAACAAACTATGACTATTGGGTGTATTCAAACCAAACAAACAAAATCACAATCCAATCAATATCATATTAAAGAAATAATAAATTATATCCTAAAATAACTTCCATCCTATAAATATGGAAACCGCCTACATGATTAATTCTTAATAATAGGACAATACTACCCTTAATAAATTAAAAAAATGAAAAAAAAAATTAAACTAGATCAATGGTTAGGATTAGTTTGTAAAGTTTGCATAAGATTAAAAGTTTGTAAATGATTATCCCTCTATATACATATATATATATATATATATATTATATTTGAATTTGAATTTAAATATTACAGATAATTACTAAACCTTATTTAATCCTTAATTGAATTATAGTCTAACTATAATTCTTCTGATATAAATAAGGGGTTAGGCTAACCATTTGATATACAATTGAGTTAGAAAAACCTTTCAGAAAAATACAGAAAAATTTTTTTTTTTCTTTTCTGTAAAACACATATAGATCTAGGGTTATTGGGCTAGCACCTGGTGGAATTTCGCGTGTTTGTGTGTGGATACCGCTAGAGGAAACCTCGATTGGTTTCTAAGTGTTCAACTAGTTCAACCATAACAGATCTGAAAAAGTACATCTCTAAACACCCTATGGTGTGGTTCTTATTTAATTAAATGCATCATTGGATCCGATTAGGTTTTAAGTTTTAGAAAAGTTTTCTATTTAATTTTGTAACCAATATTCTTTTTAATTTCCGCTGCGTATAACGGTTACAATTTATTTTAAAACCCAACAGCTTGGCTATTGCCAAGCTCTTTTCCTCCAACACTAGCCATTCCTTTCTTGCTTCAACCCATTTATTTAAAAGAAAGCATCATCGCTAACGTCAAGGTAAAGGATAAGATATAGTCATGTACTTAACTAGTTGTCTCAAATTCAAGTATTTACGTTGCTTCAATTTTTCAGTTTATCAATTTGTAGGAATCCAATTATATTTACGAGGTGTTTGATTAAAATTTTTTAGTAATAACTAATGAGGATGAAAAAAAAAGTAATTGTCTGGTTTTATGTAATATAATGAGTCTATTCCTCAATAAGTCTAAATTTTCATTTCAAGTTAAGCATAAAAATAAAAGTTATCATTTTCATTCTCATATTTGAACCAAACGACCGGAGTTTAGTTTCAGTTTCAATATGTAAGACTTCAAATGTTGTTTGGTTTACAATCATTCACATTCACAAGTCATAAGTTGGTTTGTGAGTGAACATGACACATCCCTATCAAAGACATGAAAGACAACAAGTGGCAGGTATGACAATAAATTGTAACCTTGTTGAAGTCAAATATTAAAATGATATAGATTCTATAAACCTACTGTAACACATTTTAGGTGTGCTATAAACCAAATTTTATTGTAATGTTAGATACTATACTTATTAATAAAATAACTCATATTTAACTCTTTGTTTCCTTCTTAAAATCAATTTGTGGTTAATAAAATGCATAACTAATTACAAAGAATGAAAAAAAATACAATCAACGAATGATTAGTAAAATTCGAATACAAATAAATCGACTAAAGATAAATGTAAACGAATAAACCGAATATGAAATCAAAGGACGCTGAGGCTCGTGTATGACACGATTCCCTTAAACAGTTTTTTTGTCTGTTCCCAGGGTACAACAACCAAAGCAATTGAACTGCCGGATATAACCACTTGTCTGAAAGTTAGTCGGAGAAAAACGTATGCTAGAGAATTTCAGAGAATATGTATCGTTCGGTATTCGGTGTGTTTTTGGAATGAATCCGGACTCTCATTAACAGAATTATTTGACCATTAATCATATTAATCTTTATAACAATGAGTATCAAAGGATTTCAACAACAGTGCGTGTCGTGCACTGTTTCTCGTTCTCAAGACAGTGCATGGCACGACTTTCGGCGCGGGTAAGCCCGCGGCATAACTCGCCCAATGCACTGGATCAAAACAAAATTTTCGCAAAAACCGCGAGCACAAGATTTCGGAGCGGCATTCGTGTCCACGCACAAGTTCACCGATTTTAGCCTACGAAATTCTCAATCGGCACCCCCCTTGCGCACAAGTAGGTGTTGGAGTAAAACCAATCAAAGGACTTGCAAGTCCCTCCCACATTCATGGTTATAAACCACAAAAATTTTACTCCTTCCTTCCTATGTGGGACACATTCCCACACCACTTGATTTTGCCAATTTCATCCCAAACACTTAACTTTGAGCATCGATATCTCATTCACACATATTCCGTTTTGGACACATAACATATCGATTCGAAGCTCTCATATAGAAGAACATAAACCCACGAAGAATTAGATATATATAATACATATACATGTATTTAAATGTGTCCAAAGTTAGTAAAAAATCATATTTTTACTAACATAACACTAATTACCAAAACACTGGTTTTAAACATGATTTTAAATTGTCATTTTCAAAATATAGTATAAATTTAAATCATAGAATTGTCATTTTCAAAATATAGTATAAATTCAATATAAACTACAAGTTATTATGCGACGGAAATGTGGGCCCACTGAGAAAGGAAAGCATGGTCGGCCCACCACAACTATTATATCATATCGCACGTGAAAAAGAAGACTCCATCACGTGAACTACTCCAATAATGCTTCCTTTTATACATAATATAATCTCTATGAGACCTGATTTTGATGAAAAGAAATTTATAAATTTATATCATTTAATTTATGATATAAAATTAATACTTTACATGATTTAATAAATATTTTGATATTATATAAATAAATTATTTAGATTACGTGAAGTGTTAACCACACGCACTACTAAAAAATTAGGGATAAAAGTTATTTATACATATATAGCTATTACGGTACGAGTGACTTATCACTATATGACAACCACTAGACCTGACAAACGTGTCATGTCGTGTCGTGTTTGTGTCGGGTTCAAAGTTAAACGGGTTGATAATGTCTAACCCTAACCGTTTAATAAACGGGTCAGAAAATCTCAACCATAACCCGTTTAACATATATAAAACTAAAAATTAAAAATCGAAAATTCACAAAAAGGTACAAATCCAAAATTCAAATGAAAGCATTATAAATCCAAATTTTATAGTTCAAACTTAAAAGTTCTAACCAAATCTAAAACATTAAAAATATAAACATTAAAAAGAAAACTTATAATATATATATGTATATATATAAACGGGTTATTCGGGTCATTTTTTAGTTGAAAATTTTGACTCTGACCTTACCCGTTTAATTTTCGTGTCGTGTCGTGTCAACCCGTTTACTTAAACGGGTTGAAATGTATTACCCAAACCCGTTTATTTCGTGTCAAGTTCGTGTCGGGTTAGCGTGTCATGTCATTTTTTGACAGGTCTAACAACCACAGGCAATGAATGCAGGTTTCATGGGTTGTTATTCTGTTTAATATGTTTTTTACTATGGTAAACGATAACTTTGGTCCTTATAACACCTAACTATGAACAACGTCCCTAAATTTCATTAAATACAATCACCGTGGTTTACATTTTGCTTTAAAAATGATCATTTGACTTAACACTCTTAAAAATTCTTAGTTAAGTGATGGGCATTTTCGTCTTTTGTCTTTTCACCCACTGTTATCCTTTTCTGTTCGATCATTTACCCAACCAAAAACTTATTTTGTAGTTTACTTTTTGTATTTTCACTCTTTATATATACAATCACACACAATATATATATTAATGTGTTAACTAAAAAACACATTATCAATCATTTCATAATTTTTGAAAATTTGGTGAAAATATTATTTAAATTTTCGTTAATTAATTTTACAAAATTATCTTTATTCTTTAGGGTTATCATTTATCATACACATTTTTTAGGATTATATTCTATCTTATACATTTTTTAGGATTATCTTTTATCGTTCATATTTTATGCACTTACTGAGAGAAGTGTCCATCACTTAACTATAATAATAATAATATATTGACTTTTGATATGTTTGAAATAATAATATATTGATTTTGACTTTAAAACAAACTAAAGAAAATAGAAAAAGACTGAAATACCTCTCATTTAACGGATGGAAGTAAAATCTGTTAACAGAAGAACTAAATCCAAGTGCTTATGTAGTTAGTGCTTGGTTGCATTTTTATGACCAAGAGGGGCATTGATCTATTGACTTTTAGAAGAAGAAAAAAAAAAGGATGAACATGGAGAACATATACTTCACTCTATATAATAAATTGTTATGATAAAGAGATTTAAGGGTTGCCTCTTCATCATTTATTATGATGCATTTAATTGAGATAAAAGGATAAATTGGTCAAATTACATACTTCTTTTAGTAATTAGTAGTTACAAACTTTGATTTTATGAACTGTAATAATGATTTAAAAAGTTAATTTGGAAATCTTTTTAATTGATACTTGATATAATGTAATGATGTTAGTTTTTTTAAATAGATTACGTAGACGTCTACAAGCTGGATAACTTGGCACTAGCTAATATTGTTTTGGGGGTTATATAAATACGAGTAAATTACAAACTTGGTCCCTGTGGTTTGTCAATTATAAAACTTTTTGTTTCTATAGTTTTTTAAAAAAAAAGATGACCATCGTGGTCTGTAAAATCGTCCATATTTGATTTTTCACTCTAAAGACCATTAAAACACGTTAAGTAATTGGCTTTTTAGTCTTTTTCCACTTTTATCTCAACTTTCTTTAATAAATATTAACATATGTAAATTGTAGGGACCAAAAAATGTAATTTACTCTAATTTATTGTAAGACCCCAATTAGGGAGGGAACTAAGGTTGACTTATGGTTGTGTTTGGTACATGGGACATGACAGAATATGGCGGGACAAAACTCATTGTCCCACGTTTTGTGTGACATGGGACAGGACAAAAATCCACTGTCCCATGTTTGACGCGACATAGGACAGGGACAAAGACTGGACAGGGTGGGACAAAAAATGGTCTTTTTCTTATTCCACCAAAATAAGTGGAACAACATGGGACAAAAGTGAGACAAAAACAAAAAAATATTGATCTACCGTCATTTGATATATAATTCTAATATGATATTAGTCTTAAGGGTCATCACTACCCCCCGCCGCCGCCACCACCATCGGCGGCCACCAGTAGCCACCGCCAACCACCGTCGGCCACCTCTACCAATTCCTCCACTATAACAACCTCTTCCACCACCTCCACAACCATTAGCCATTGCCACCACCATTACCATCGTTGACCACCTCCACTAACACCGATCACCACCACCCATGGCCGCCACCACCATCGACGCCCATCGGTAGCCACCGTTAACCATCGTCGACCACTTCCACCTATTCCTCCACTACAACAACTTCATCCACCACCTCCACCGATCACCACCGCCCATTATTGCCACCACCACCAACGCTCACCGTCAACCACCGCCGGCCACCTCCGCCTTTTCCTCCACTATAACCTCTTTTACCATTGTCCACCACCACCACTACCATGGTCGACCACCAAATACCTCTGCCACATCAACCACAACTACCTCTACACCACCACTATCCACTATCATGTCCTTCACAAACTACCGTTCTTCACCAGTCACCCATCGCCTTTATCTTTACTTGTTGCTGCAACTATGCATCTGTCAAATCATAAAGATCATCCAAAATGAATCAGATTTTTTCAAACCACTATCAATTATTTTAGATTTTTCATTCAAATTATGTACCATTGTTTTTGTATGCATTTATATGTATGAAAGAGTGTAAAAAAATAAAAATGTTTTTTTAATTAAATTATTTAAAAATATACTTTATTTGTGTCATTTATAACTTATATATGAATATAAAATTATCAAACAACTTTTAGGGAAACGTGTCTAGTCATGTCTTATCTAGTCCTAGTTGTACCAAACATAGGACATACATTTGTCTTGTCTAGTTCAGTCCAGTCCAAGCTCTGTCATGTCTAGTCTCGTCCAATCATGTCTGCGTACCAAACACTACCATAAAGGATTTGATACCTCTTCTATCAGACGCGTTTTAAAACCGTGAGTCATAGTGTGAACAAAACGAACAATATCTTGTATGGTTAGCTTGAGATGTTACAAATGATATGAGAACAGGGAACCGGACTGGTGTGCTAGCGAGGATGTTGGGCTCCCAATAGATTGGATTGTAAGATCCCATATCGATTGGGGAGAGGAACTAATGTTGTCTTATAAGAGACCGAATATCTCATCTATCAGACGTGTTACAAAACCGTAAGTCCAGGTATAGATGAAGCATAAAATATCTAGTATTGTTAGCCTGGGATGTTACATATATATTTTATAATGGTTAGCATGGGATGTTACATATATATTTGAATGGTTAAAGGGATGTGTTGACAGTTGCTGAATGATTTGGTGCATAATGATTAAGGGGTCAGAATGATTAAGAGATTCTTATGATGCAGTGCAAAATGAAACATGGTTGTTTTGTAATTATTCAAGATTAAATTAGGGCGCTAAATGGTTAAGGGAGGACCAAGATACAAACCATTCAGAGACTTTTAGAACCATTAAGAGGCAGATATTTTTTTTTGTCAAACAATATTTACCTTTTAACGATTCAGTTACTGCCTCTTAATGGAACCATTAAGAGGTAAACAAACATGTTGGGTCATCTAAGATTTAAAGATAACATCTCCTTAGTTTTTATTGATGTTTGAACCTTGTACTTTGATGTATGGTTATTTGTAATAGCTTAGTTATGGTTAAACAGATCGGTGAGTCGAAGACAAACCGAAATCAACATGAAGGAAGTCTACAATGCGGATTGAGATGAACTTCAAAAGTGAACTAAGCCTAGTCTGCCGATTCCTTTTTGGCAGATCCTGTCCTTGCCGATTTCTATTCGGCAGAGTTTCTACATGCCGATTTCATATTTGGCATATCCCTTCCTTGTTGTCGAATCACCTGTGTTCGACACATACCTCATCTACCGAATTCCTTATTTGGTAGTTTCCTTCTTACAGATTGCTCCTTTTATCTGTAAGAACATTTATGTCAAACCCTCATGATTTGACATACTTCCTCATTCCCAATGTTCTTCTGACATTAGGAATGGAAGCTTCCTTCTTTGAGAAGATATACACTTGGTCTTAATTTGATTGAGACGTTTATTTTCTATTTGATCTCAAAAAGATTTTCCCATGAATATTTTATAAAGATATTGTACTTTCATGGTACAAAAGTTACCTTTTGTATTGTGATATGTCACATCAAATATCTTATAATTTATTGACAATATCTCAACGACCCATGCCTTTACTCATACATGTCCTTTGCACTCATTACATTGGATAATATATAAAGGATGAAGGTAACACCTTGCTACTTACGCTTTCAGCTCAAGATTTCGATTTCACAATATTTCAAGCAGGTTGATAGTTTCCTTGTCTCTCTAAGTTTTAAGTCTTTGTGTTCTTATTTTCTTCTAAGTGTTAGATTGTTTAAAGTAGTTCTTAACTATTCTTATTCTGCAACAATCTTTATTTCTCTTTGTGTAATTCTTGATATTCATTTTCAATAAAAAAAATTAAAATTAAGTAATTTTGTGTTATTGTATTCAACCCCCCCTTCTACAATACTTGTGTTACTTCATTGGGACTAACAAAACATCCCTAAGTCACTGAACTTTTTAATCATTGAACCTTTTCATTTTGAATGATTAAGTCCTGAATATATTTACCGTTCCCAAATCATACGTAATTAACTCATTATACCTAACGTCATCGCTCCCCTTGTCACCCCATCGTCGTCCGCTTTCTATTACCATCCATCACTGTCGTTGTCCCATGCCATGACTCTTCCTATTCTGATCGTTTTTTTTTTCAAGCCTTTTGATATGCTTATATGTACTCCATTAAATTGTTTATAAAGAACAAACGGCGATGGGGGCAGCAAGGGGGAGCGATGTCACTGGGCGTGGGGTTTGAATGGCGTAATATATGTGAACAGTAAAACTAAATTAAGTTGTTTTTTACTTAAAACATTTTTAGCCAGTTACATATAGTTTTTTTTCCATTAAAAAGATGTAAATAACTAATTTTTAAAAGTTCAATAACTTATTTATTCAAAAAATAATCCCCAATGACTTAATCATACAAAATGAAAAAGTTCAATGGTTTATTCATTAAAAAATAATTTAAAAACTTTCGTCCGGCTAAACAACCTTAATTAGGGTGGGGGAATAGTACTCGCTCAAATAGAAAACAGCACTACTGCTAGTAAGAAATCGATCCAGGCAAAGAAAGAAGGGGGCACAAGCAAGCGCAAGAATCAAAGCAGGGCAGGATCGAAGAGCTTAGACAGCAAGCAAGCGAGAAGGAATCGGCACTGAGGCAAGGTCTTTCAAGCCGCGCTAAGACAACCATTCATGTCTACTTCTAATGCGCACGAACCAGAGCAATCTCCCCCATCCAGAGGTACTGACCATCGGTTCTATTGTGCCCCAGTTAACGAGAGCCTCGGATCTTAGGTGAGACCAAGAGTGGGAATCAAACTTCCACATCTGAAATCAATCAAAAAGAGAAAGTCCGTTATTTTTTTAAACTGTTTACAGGGACGTCCCAATCATTTTGGAATCCATGTTTCATTCGTAATAAAACTATAAACTACATAAAATGAGTAATAAACAAAACAAAATATAAAATTTCATATTATACTAAAAATCATTAAAAAAAAACAAGACTGTTTAAAATGACAACGTGATAAGAATATCAAAAACCCGTTTTTGTTTTTTTTCCCAGCAAATTCTGAATTTAAATAGCAATTTTTTATTTTGAAAAAGATTAAGGGGCCGTTTATTAAACACTTACCCGGTAAGTGTTTACCAGGTAATTTTCCTCATTGGATGAACATGGCAAGGGTCAAGAATTTTACCCGGTAAGAGCAATGATAAGGATGGAGAGTTTTACCCGGTAAGTGAGGATGAGGACTCTTACCCGGGTAAGCGCTTACCAGGTAAATTCTTCCATACAACAGTGTTTTGATGTACCATAATCTTACCCGATAAAATAAATTATAGTGTTGACTCCTACCGGTAAGCACTTACCGGATAAACATTTGGGTAAACAACCCCTAAGTAGATATTTATTGAGGCGGGTTCACATGTTAGATTATATAAATTCGAGTCCAAACGTAAAAACTAAGAGGGCGTTTGGTTCACATAATGAATTTTGATGGAACTGGAATTTGTCGAAGAAATTTGACTTTGAAGGAATAAAAATAAAATTTGACCACGCATTTGGTTAGTAGTAGGGGTGCTCAAGGGTTAGGTTGAAGGCGTTTCAACAACCCAACCCAATGTTAGCGGTTTGAGAATTTTTAACCCAATCCAACCCAACACAAAAGTGCAAACCAACCCAACTCAACTCGTTCGGGTTGGTAGGGTTGTGTTTAAACAAAGTAAAAACAATATTGAAAACATAAAAATAAGGAAGTTTTTCTTTGAAATAAGATCAATCATTCAAAACAATATACGAGTTCATTAAATATTATGGTATTACATATAACTTTCCAATAATGTCCTCTTATGAGTTTCATTGCTCAATATTGCCGAGTTGTTTTTGGCAATTTATACATATTAAAGGGAAATATAAATAATTTTAGAGAAGTCGCTAAAATGTTTATCGGGTTATCGGGTTGGTCGGGTTACTTTGAGCCTAACGCAATATCAATCCAATAGCTTCGGGTTGTCCTAATTTTGTATCGATTATATGTCGGGTTACCTCAGGTTAATTTTTTCCTGGGTTGGTCGGTTTTTTGAACACCCCTAGTTAGTAGGAATTCAGTTATTTCACTTAAGGCAAAGAATGATGAATTCCTTAAATTGTGGAATTTAATGGAATTTGAAGGATTCAATCGCTTTCATTCCACGAACCAAACATAGGCTTGGAATTTGGTCAATGGAGTTGACCATTCTAATTCCTTCAAATTCATTTCAATTTCATGAACCAAACAACCCCTAAGGGGGCGTTTGGTTCACATTAATGGAATGAATTTAGGGGATATGGATTTCAAATCCCACGTTTGGTTTGCAGGATTGTTCGGATTTGAAATTCTAGGATTTTTTTGAAATCCCTCAAATATAGGATTTTGAAATCCCATGGGGATGACTGAGATTTCACGGGATTTTGTATGATTTATATATAATAATGTTTAAAACATTTGTTTTCTAATGATCAATTAACAAAAAAAATTAATTTAATTTTTTAATATTTTTTTAAATAACGGAGTTCAATTCCATTCCAAATCTTATAAACAAAACACACCAAAAATTCTAAATCTTTCCAATTCCAAATTCTTCTACAAAATCTAACAAGGCGTTTGATTCCCATAATGAAATTTGATTGAATTGAATTCATCGAAGGAATTGAATGGAATTTGACCATACATTTGGTTGGTAAGAATTCAATCCATTCACTTGAGCTAAAGAATGATGAATTTCTTAAATTGTTGAATTAAATAGAATTCAAAGTATTCCATCATTTTCATTATTTGAACTAAACATAGGATTTGGAATCTAGTCAAAGAAATTATCAATTCTAGCTACTTCAAATTCATTCAAAATCCATAAACCAAATAACCCCTAAATGACTAACGCTCTGTTCTCGAGTTTTAAAAGGAAATAAAAGAAAAGAAAAAGAAGGAAAATAAAAGAAAATAAAGGAAGAGAAATGAAATGAATTTTTTTATTTGTTTTATTGGAGATTGAAGGGAAAGAAAGGAAAAATAATGAAATAAAATAAATTTTCATGTTTTTGAGTTGAAGAGAAGGGAAAGGAAAATGTCATTTTTACAAATATACTCTTATTTATTTTATATTGAAATGTAATTGATGGATATATATGTAATTTCATTAATATAAATTTTTTTTGGAAAGGGTGTCCTAGGCTATGCCTAGACTAATCCCTTATGTAGCGTTTGGTATGCAAACATGATTGGACGGGACGGGACTGGACAGGACAAGAGGCTATGACTGGACTGGACATGACATGACAATTGTCTGTCTTGTGTTTGGTACGACTAGGACTGGATATGACAGAACTGGACAAGTTTCCCTAAAAGTTGTTTGATGATTTTGCATGTCATATAATAATTATAAATAACACAAATAAAATATATCTTTAAATAATTTAATTAAAAACATTTTTTATTTTTTTACACAATTTTCATACATATAAATACTTAAAAAAACAATGGTAGAAATTTTGAATAAAGAATCTAAAATAATTGATAGTAGTTCGAAAAAATCCGATTTATATAAAGAAAATATAATATTTTGGTTCAATTTGGAAGATCTTAATGAATTGGCGGATGCATAGTTGAAGTGACACGTAAAGATAAAGGCGATGGGTGGTCGGTGAAAGACGGTAGTTGTGAAGAACGTGAAAGATAGTGGATAGCGGTGGTGCAAGAGGTTGTTGTACTTGTGGTTGATGTCGTAGAAGTATAGGTGGTCGACGATGATAGTGGTGGTGGCGGTGGACAGTGGTAATAGAGGTTATTGTAGTGGAGGAAGAGGCGGAGGTCACCAACGGTGGTTGACGACGAGCGACGGTGGTTGGCTGTGAGCGTCGGTGGTGGCGACGACAATGGGTGGTGGTGATTGGTGGAGGTGGCAATGGGCGATGGTGGAGGAAGTTGTAGTAGTGGAGGAAGAGGTGGAAGTGGTCGACGATGGTTTGTGGTGGCTACTGGTGGCCGTCGATGGTGGTGACGGCCATAGGTGGTGGTGATCGGTGTTAGTGGAGGTGGTCGATGATGATAGCAGAGGTGGCGATGGCTGATAGTTGTGGAGGTGGTGGAGGAGGTTGTTATGGTGGAGAAATAGATAGAGGTGGTTAACGGTGGCCGTCGATGGTGATAGTGGCGGTGATGGGTAGTGATGAACCTTAAGACTAATACCATATTAGGATTATATATCAAATGACGTTAGATTAGTGATTTTTAGTTTCTGTCTCATTTTTGTCCCATGTTGTTCCACCTATTTTGGTGGAACAAGAAAATACTTTTTTTTGTCCCACTCTGTCCAGTCTTTGTCCCTGTCCCATGTCGCACCAAACGTGGGACAGTGAATTTTTGTTCTGTCCCATGTCACGCCAAACGTGGGACAGTAAGTTTATGTCTCATCCCGTCCCACCCAGTCTGCAAACCAAACACACTCTTAGCAAATTATGACTGTAAGACATCAGCCTTAATTAAACATCAGTGACCACAATTGTTGTGTACGTCTGAATTCGAATCCTATACAGATGAGATATACAACCACATATTTGGGAGGAAAGTTATGGCATATGGGAGGAAAATCAATATAAATTTCCTTCACTTCCCTCCTTAAAAAAACTTGAGAACCTAAGATTTTTTATTTTCCCCTACTTTTTTTCCTTTCCTTTCGTTCAAAAAAATTCGAGAACACATCGTACCGTCCGTAAGATTTAACATGCGGGTAATAGATGTCCATACTATTCGCTATAGATAAAACTCAAACTAAAAAACAACAACAAAAAAATCCCAAAAAACCGAGATCGGAGGCTGACAAGTGACAAGAGAAGAGAAAGAACTAGGAACCAAGATTCACGCGCCACCACCGGAGAGTAGGATACAGCTTAACCCCTGTCAAGTATTCGGGCATGTCCGACTGCCACCTTCCAACAACTCACCAAAATAAATAAATAAATACTATTTCCACTCTCTCTCTATCTCTCTCCTCTTTTCACCTTCTCCACTTCCTTGTATCATTCTAGAGAGAGAAAATCTGTATGTATGAATCTCTGATCTAATGAAAGGGGATACTGGGGGAAAGATGGTAATCAAGTCCAAGTTGAAGTGGGTTGGCTTACTTGGACTTGTACTCTCTGCTTTATCTCTTTTCACACACTTTCTTCTTGCTAGATACTCCAATACAGATGAAGGGGTTACAGAGTACCAAGCAATCACCATTTTCTCTTGGAGACCAATTTTTGAGAATAATGCAGATCTTTCCACCACTGTAATTTTACTCATTACCCACTTTCAAGATCTCAACTTTTCCTCAAATTTCATCTATTTTTTTCACTTAATTTACCATTTCTGTGAATCTTGTGAATAGGGTTTGCTTTTGTTTGTTATTCGTATATTCGGTATGCTTTATTCATAGGAAAAGGTTAAAGAAAAAGGAAATTTTTGGTATTTGGTTTAAGTCAATGTTTGCATTTCTTATATGGGATTTCGATAATCGAGGAGCTAATCTTGTGTCTTGTTTGTTAATTATGTGATTTAATTTTTGTGCAGAATAAATTGTATAGAAGATTATGGGGGCCAGTTAGGCGTCTTGAATCTTTACAACCACATGCTAAACCTAGAGAACACTATGCAGGTTTGCTTATTTTTCATGAAAAAATGTCTATTTTTTTTTTGGTTACAAAATTATGTTCATTTTACACAATCCATGTTTGAAAAATTTGTAGAATTTGGTTTGGCTGCATATTTTGTATCTTGTTACAAATGCTTTAGTGATTAAATCTTGAAAACCAAAAGGGTTCGAATCCTGCCACTTACATGTATGCTTGTGGCTAATGGGATTTAGTAGGATCACCCATTTCCCAAAAAAGAAAAAGAAAAAAGATTAAAGCTTGAGGTTGTAACTTGTAAGTAGTGTTTTGGACAGCAGAATTTGATCTGGTTAAAATCAAAGCTTGATTTGTGCCAAAGTTTCTATTATGCAGCGGTTCTGAGCCATAAATTATACCTCCAAAAGATACCTGTAAGGTTTTAGGGTTTCTAGCTTTTAAGGAGCATAGATCGATACAATTAGAATTGAATATACATTACTCTACATTAAATTAAATTAAATTAAATTAAATTAGTTTAGATATGTTGAATTACATTAGATTTAGTTCCAATGCTCCTGAAAAGCACATTACTCTACAGTTTGTAAACTATTATCCATGGTTAGGATATAGGAATGCAAGAATGATCTTGGGTTGGATATTATATGCTTTAGTGTTCATAATTGCGCGGCAGATTGTGCTTAGGTTGTAATGTTTTGGCTAAATCTAGGAATCGGGCTGAACAAGTGTAAGACTGAAAGAAGCCACAAAGTGTTTTTTGGGAAAACATTTTGGTTTATTCTTACCAGAAGATAAGGTGACTTGCTTGTATCCTAAGGCCGTGCCGCATAGGACTACACCCAAAGCTTCAAACTTTCTACTATGAAAGCCATACAAATGTAACGAGTGTAAGGCTATGCTTAGCTGGTCAAAATTCATGTTACTTACTCTTGAACCAAATGAAACCAATATATCCCACTTGAAGGTGGGGTCAGGGGAGGGTAAGATGCACACAGAACTGATCTCTACCCCAAATAGTATAGCAGATGTTTCCTTGATGACCCCCGGCATGTGAAATATTACTACTCTTTGTGATAGCCAAAGATTTTGAACTTTGTCAAAACTGTCGGTTGGCTCATTTACAGTACCTAAAAATTAAACCTTTTTTGGATTTAAAAAGGGATTTTTGTTGTTGCAAGAGTTCTTTATTGTACAAAAAACTAAGCTCACATAGAATTTGGAAAGCGTAGGACAAGCATGTTATTCCAGGAAAGATCCAATTTACAAGGTGATATGTGTAATGTGTTCTATGTGGCTTATGCTCCTCCAACTAAATGCAACAATTGTTCTAATTCTATTCTATTATCAGTTCCGGTTTCAGAATCAAATAGATATATTTTTGTACGGATACGTGGAGGCTTTCATGAGATTAGGAGTTCGGTGAGTACGTTTTTCAAAAGCTTCAACAACACATATACCTGTATGTTATTTGCTTTAAACAATTATCCTTTTTTTGTAGATATGTGATGCTGTTGTTATTGCTCGGCTTCTCAATGCTACACTCGTGATTCCCGAAATCCAGTCAACCACAAGCAGCAAGGGAATCAGGTCCATTCTCTGGTTTAATTGATTTAATAGGTTGACGGCGTATATTATACCCCATAAATATTGAACGTACGGCTTTATATGTTGTTTGTAGTGCCCAGTTTAAGAGTTTTGCTTACCTTTACAACGAGGATCAGTTCATGGCAGCCTTAGCGAATGATATCACAATAGTAAAAACCCTTCCCAAAAGCCTCAAAGGAGCCAGAAGAAAGAAAGAAATTCCTTCCTTTAAAGTGCCCAATTCACAATCTCCCTATTATTATTTACACCACGTTCTACCAGTTCTAAAACGCCATTCCGTGGTTGAGCTTGTTGTTTCCGATGGTGGATGCTTGCAGGTACTTTTGAGTTTGTTGCTTTGAGATTAAATTTGTTTATCAACATGTGTCTTTAGATGTTTAGTCATCTACCAAAGATGGTAAACGATCACTACATATTCATATTTTACCACGAGCTACCAATATGCATGTTGTAAAACATGCTCTTTCCTCATTTCTCAACTATTTCATGCGGGATTTGAGTTGACCGCCATTGAAAATTGCATTGGTTGCCGACATTTCGCCGCTTTATTATATTAAAGCAAAGTTTTTTGATATTGGTATATGACATGATATTATTTGCCAATAAACTTGTTTGCTTTTCTATGACTGTGGTGCATATTCCGAAGGCAATACTTCCTCCAGATCTTGAGGAATATCAACGGCTGCGATGTCGTGTTGCTTTTCATGCTTTAAGCTTCCGACAAGAGGTCCAGGAATTGGCAACCAAGATTTTACACAGGTCAGTTGTCACCATGAGTTCTTTCTTGAAAAACCGATTAATGAGCCTTTGTTACTAAAGGGTCATTGGCTCAGCAGCTGGAGGTTAAAGGGTCCACGCCTCACCAAAGGTCAGGAGTGTGTGTGAGTTTTACCGTATATAAATGTTATGGTTGTGGTCTTCAGGTTAAGGGCACCAGGAAGGCCATTTATAGCATATGACCCAGGAATGACTAGAGATGCTTTAGCATACTATGGTTGTGCCGAGCTCTTCCAGGTACTTAATTGAATTAATCCAACTGTATAGTTAAATATTGGTTCCCCCCCCCCCTCCCTCGCGCGCGTGCCAAAAAGCTACACTTTCTAAGGAAACAATGTTAATCCGGTGCTTTGATGCATTTATTTTTTGTGTATATGAAGGATGTGCATACCGAACTTATTCAGCATAGACGTTTATGGATGTTAAAACGTGGAATTGTCAAGGGAAATCTTACTGTGGATTCAAACGCACAACGTCTAAATGGTTCTTGTCCACTTATGCCCGAAGAGGTTATATTTTTGAGTTATTTACTTTTTGGACTATTGTAGGTCATTTCGTTGCAAACAAGTTATATTTCTCAAGAAAAAAAAGGCTACATTTTGTGACAATTGAAGATATGATCACCCCCTTTCTTGATATGGTTTGACTTTAAAGGTCCAACAGACTTTTTTTTTGGGGGGGAAGGGTGTCGTAGGCTATGCCTAGAATAATCCCTTGGCAAATTATGACTGTAAGACATCAACCTTGATTAAACTTCAGTGGCCACAATTGTTGTGTACGCCTGGATTTGAACCCTGGGCAGATGGGATATTCCACCACATCCCCCAGGACCTTAACCAGTACGCCACAACCCTTGTGGTTGGTTCAACAGACTTGCAGTTAACTTAAAAATGACACGAATTCCTCAAAGTTTTTAGTAAAAATTGATAACCGCGTCCAACTTTATAACAATTGCTGCAAATTGGAAACCATTGGAGTTGAAGATATGTCACTTTATAGTACCCATATCGGTTTCGAATCAGGAGGTCTGTTTGACTTCAAAAGTCAAACTTTGGTAAAAGGGGTATTTTTTTACAAGTAATTGGTATCTTTTTTCTGCAGATTGGTATCATCCTTCGTGCATACGGATATTCTTGGGACACAATAATCTACATATCTGGTGGCGAAGTCTTTGGTGGGCAAAAGAAATTAATCCCGTTTCACGCAATCTTTGAAAACGTAGTCGATAGGACATCCCTTACAACACCTTGGGAATTGAACAAAATATATGGTCGCGAAGCCAACCTTGTTGACAAATATCAGAAAACCCCGCCTTCTGCCGAGAAGGAAATGAAATATGAAGCATGGAAAACATCGGGCCAACGCCCACGTCCGCTGCCGCCACCTCCGGCTCGGCCGAAATCCTATAACATTGAAGGGTGGTGGGGTTGGGTGGCTGAGAGTGATAACGAGCCTGAGAGTACTGTGATTGAGTTGAGGACTAATGCTCACAAGCTGTTGTGGGAAGCGATCGATTACATGGTTTGTGTTGAAGCCGATGTTTTTGTTCCTGGTTTCGATCGTGATGGTAAAGGAAGACCGAGTTTTGCAAGCTTGGTGATGGGTCACCGGCTCTATCATTCTGCTACGGCTAAGTCGTTCAGGCTGGACAGGTAATTAATTTTCCTTTCAAGAAACTAAATAACATATTTCGTCTTCATAGTTGCCGATTAATATTTCTGGATTTTTAAATAACAATAGTTAAAATCCTTGATCTTTACAAAATAGCGCAATCTTGTAACGAAGATGATGGGTAAATAAGTAGTTTTATCTTGAAAGTCGAATTTTTTCACAAAAGTAAATGATGCCATTTTGTGGTAATGTTGATCTATGTGTGTAGTCGATCAAGAGTGAAATGTCTAAAATACCCTTTCATGTTGACAAGATAGAGGAACCATGTAATTCCGGTCGTGGGTAATTAAGCTTTTAGTTTGAAATGTTGCCAAAGGAGTAAACTATCCAATCACATGAAAAAAAAAAACACGTGTGAAAATGCATTGTTTATACAATGTTGTTTCATATGTGAAATGTTTAGGACTGTTATGTATAAACGTTACATTTTCACACGTATTTTGTTTCATATCTGAAACAACGCATGAAAACTGGTTTGTAAATGATTATGCTTCATATTAACTATTCCAGATTGACTACATTTTGCCACCCCATTAGAAATTGCAATACCAACAACATTGCTATGCCTTAAGAATTGGACTTCTTGTGGGCACTGGACTTTTACGCCAGCCATCTAGCAAGCCGCCGCGTACCCAATTAAAAAAACAGAATAAAAAAATAAACATACATTCGTGATACGACTATTCTTAGTCCTCCTTACTTTTTGGTTTGCTCGAAACAGGAAAGAAATTGCAAAGCGCATGGAAGAAATCAGCGATCATTTATACGAAGCCAACCATACTTGGATCAAATCAGTGAGAAGCCACCTGAGCAAAAGCTTGGTTGATGGATTAACAGAAGAATCAAAAGCATCAAAATCGTTATCTTTTCTCTCTTTCCCAGTCCCCGAATGTTCTTGCCTGAGATCCGAGTCGACCCGGCCTTCCACTTCCCAACTTCCGTCCGCTCTTAAAGTGGCACGTTCTTGTCCTGCTTGGATGGGTAAAGATGTAGTCTCATCACGTCCCGCAGACAAAGAAAACGACGATGATCTCGATGATGACGATTCTGGTCCTTTTGGTTTGTTTTTCCGACAAACTGGCGGTTCTAGTAATAGGAATACTGTAAGTAGCGGCGGTAGAGGTGGTGGCGAGATGATGAGCAGCAAAGAAGAGACTCAGATGGAAGATCAAGAAGAAATGGAGGGCAGCGATAGATGAGTTTAACGGGACCGCCCGGAGTTAGGAGACCCCTCTAATCGTAGTAGCCTAACTTTTAGTTGTTTGTATAGTTGGAATAGATTGCTGATGGTTAAACTGGTCTATTTGTTGTAAGTTTTCCCAGAGGCATCATGAACAAGTACAGTTTGATTTTTGATGCCAAAGCTTTTGCCTTCCAACTTTAGATTTGATATAAATTGTTTCAGCTTTTATAAGATTAAAATGTCAATGTTCATCCTCAACAGCAGAAAACCGAAAGTTGGTCGCATCGACGGCGTAATGGTATTTAGTAAACATAATCTTTTGGGATCGAATTGGGATTCAACCTATGGATTAGTATGAATACTTCCCTTGAGTTCTGTAACACCCTATTTCTATATTAGTAAACTTTCAATACTTTAAGTCTTAACTATAAGAATTATGACTCAATCGCATTTATTTTATACAGATATTATCAATGACAAGTGGCTTATAAGTGGTCTACAAGACAAAACATGAGAAATCAACGCTACATAGATGACAAAGCAAGCCTAAGATGCATGACAAAGTAATCTAGTAATGAGTTGTAAGAGCTAGAATGGTGTGTCAGTAAAACTAATTGATGACAAAGCATATCCAGAGAGCATGACAAAACATATCTAAAGAGCATGACAAAGCAAACATAAGTGATGAATTATAAGACTACATGATAAGTTGTCAAAACTAAATGATGAATTGACAAAACTAAGTAATAGAAAGTACATCCTAAGAAGCTTTATATGGTAAAGCTAAGTAATAGCAAGTACATCCTAAAAAACATGATATGGTAAGCTAAAACATGACAAAGCAATATTCTCTTACCTTAAAGTATGAGGAGTCAAAATCTCATAAGAATAAAATCTTGAAAGTAAGAAGAACAAGTAATCAAAACCTTGTGTTTAACTATAAATAGAGGTAGAAGCAAAGCCACTAGGTTCACACAAAAATAATTACTCTCTCTCTTAATAGACTACTATGATTAAAGCAAGAAGATCAAAGGAAAGTTGACATAATCAATGTAAGTACATTATGTGATTTTGAGATACATACATGCTATATATAAAATTATTTTATGCATTATGTTGACATGTTTGAAACTGCAATACATTTTTATGATCAAGGCATATGATGACATGTAATGATATAAGTATATGTAATTTTGCATTCAAGGCATGAAAAATTTTATACATGTTATGTATGACCATTAATATCCAACGTACGAGATATGTTACAAGAACGGACGTCTTGTAAATGAACCTTATGGGGCAACCTTTATGGACCCGGGGTTATTGAACCTCAAGGCAAGCACATATGGCATACTTACATGTGACAAATAAGATCTCAAACGAATGTTTTATGCATGACAAATGTTTTTATGAATTATTACTCATAAATTGACAAGTATTATGAATGTTATTTATTTATGAAACTATGATTACTTACTAAGCTTAAAGCTTATATACTCCATGTATGCATCTCAGGGAAGAAGTAAAGAAAGAATTCAAAGTTCAATAAAAAATGTTTATTACAAACTTTTAATTTACGTTTCCGCTATGTTTTTACTCTGATGTAATAAATAAGACATGTAATAAATAAAGTTTTGTTTCTATTGTAAGATTTGTATAATTAAAGTAATGGCACCCAAAAGGTAAGAACGGGGAGTTACAAGTTCCCATCTGGTAGAACGAAATTGAGAGCTTAGAAGCTCTAGTTTGAGGTTGAGAAAATATTGAGGGATTAAACACAATTTAATGTTTCGGTTTGTAATTTCTCTTTGGTGTTTGAGTGTTCTTCATCAATAAAAGTTTATTATCTTCCTATGAACGTACATCACCATACCAATGTGGAACCACGTAAATCTTCCTTGTTCTGTGTGTTTGGCGTTTTTCTTTAGTTGATTGTTTTAATACTTGTGCTTAAATGCGTGCATTCTATCTTACTTTGTTTTCCGTATTGGTTGTTGGCATCACATATTTGATTGTTGTTAAATAAAATTCATTACTTTATTTGGTTTTTGGGACTTTGTGGTGTTTAAATCCCAACAAGTACCCATGCAACCAACATGAATATTTCTAGGATGCGTTTGGTACATAAACGAAACTAAACATGACATGACATATAAGAGTGACGTAGATAGGTGAAAGAATAAACGAGACTAAACAAGACATGATGGACAAGAGTGAGGTAGATGGGTGAAAGAATTATGAAAGGTTTTAGGATTATAAACTTAGGGTGCACATGGATTGGGTTGGTTACACGAGTTAAAGTCATTTGAACAACCCAACTACTTCTCTTTAAAAATTTACAACACATTCAACCCTCTTTTATTTTATAACCAACCCAACCCATTACATTTCGGTTTGGGTTGAAGTTTTGAACATTGTTAAAAAGACAGATTATATTGGGTTGAAGTTTTAAACATTGTTAAAAAGACGTTACATTGCAATGTCAAAAAAAAGAAAAAAAATCAAATATTTAATGACTAAAAAATATTACAATCATTGAAGTTAAATGTTTAGTTATCTATTTGTAACACATGTGTCAAGATGCATATTACGATAATACCATAAAATTAAAATGATAGCATCAATCAATAAATACTGGTTTTTGTTTTTGGCCTTTTAAAATTACATTGGGCTGTTTAGTTGCTGAATGATTAAGTGATCTGAATGATTAAGAGGTTTTTATGATATAGTGTAAAATGAAATATGGTTATTTCCTAATTGTTCATAATGAAATCAGGGCTCTTAATGGTTAAGGGAGGGTTAGGATACAAAATCATTAAGAGGATTTTGGAACCATTAAGAGACAACCCTTTTTTTTGCCAAACAAGATTTACCTCTTAGCGATTAATTGTCTCTTAATGGAACCATTAAGAGGTAAACAAACATACTTGATGGGTTAGAAGATCACTATTTGTACAGGAGAGATTTATTAATCGAGGACTTAACATTAATATTAAATCCATTACATAGAAAGACATCGGGTTTAGAAGACCCTAACCCAATTCCAATCCAACACCTACGTTTAAAGACTTTACAACTCGATTACATATTGAGTGGCTTCGGATTAGGTTGGCTGGGTTCTTGTGCTCCCCATAGATAGCAAACGTATAACAATATAAAATTTTATTAGACAATAATTATGTCAGGTTTGACGGGGTGCTTCGGTTTGAGATGAATCTAACCCCTAACCAACCCTACTCCCATCGGTTTGTCTAATTTATAAACCAATGAAACACCAGGTTAAAACAGTTTGGTCGGTTTATTATGCATCGTTAATTTGACATGAATAATATAGCAATTACCAATCTTGTCTATCTTCCTAGACATATTTTTTGTCCCGCTGAGTCCCATCCTCTCATAGTCTAATGTTACGTCAAAGTAAATACAAGTTTTTGTTATGTACATCAGTACATGTAGCAAACGCACCCTAAAAGAACCCAAAGGCTGAACAACCATTTGAAGAAGGCAACTTGCACGTATAAACCAAGTTCAAGAAGTATACAACAGCTTTTAAATGAAAACTTTTAAAATTTGTATCCCCGACCCATCCCTTGTCAAAAAACCGACCTTAAAGTGTCGAACCCATAATTGGCATGCAGCCACCATCCCATAAGGATCTACCAGGCTGTCTCCAGCAAACTGCCCAGGCCCGAGCAACAGTTTACCAAAAACACAGATTTTTGCAAAGTCATAACCCGGGGGGTCGACTTCTGGCCACTGTTGGAAGATCGAGGAAGGCGGTAGCCAGTGGTCATAACTATACTGGAGCCTGAGAGACCCTTCAGGTTAGAACCAATCGAGGAAATTAGTGGCTCAGTAGATTGATGCGTCAAACCGCGGCTCATAGAAACAGACCTGACTGTTATATGATTGTAGAGCGCAGCCAGCGATCCAAGACCATACCTTTTTATCGACATCAAACAGCAGACCTTTCCCTTGATTCCAAGATGTAAAACAGATCAAGTTATCCTGTCCAAAGCACTCAAACCTCTCTGCTGATAACCTCAAAAGAGCTCTAAAATACCTTGGTGGCATTCTACTTATTTCGATCCATATCACTTTCGCATGATCTAATTCCCAAATTCGCATACTCTGAAGAGTACTATAAAGACCAATTCTTCCAACCAGAAACAAACGTTTCTGGGTACCAGCAACCAAATACCCATCCAATAAAGATCGTGGGAACTTTGCTGGTATGTGTTCCCAATACCCTGCATCCAACTGATACATCATTAAACCAAGAGGCGAAATCGTTTCTAAGTACAGCCTTGAGTCGCAAAATGCCATCTTTGATGAGCAAAGATTGACAGCAGGCATTGTCTGGTGAAGTGACCAACTGTCGAGCTTTGAATCATAAACCTCAGTCGGCAATGATTTATCCCCATAAATATCACTAGCAGCAATAACCTTGAAAGATCGTTTCTTTCTATCAACAACCAGAATCAACTGTCTCTGTTGATTATAATGCATACTTGGTAGCGTTCTCCAACTTTGCGTGAGGGGATTACAGATTAAGGTTCTGAAAGTTAAACCATCAAGACCCGAGAAACAAACAAGTCCACCCGAAGACCCAACCAGCCAAAACGCCCATTGAGGTAAGAACACAAAAGGGATCTTGTACCATTGTTTCAACGGCAAGCTAAAAACAGAGCATTGCGGTGTTTGTGAATTCTTCCAAAAGGTAAGTAGGCAAGGCCCGTGAGATGGAACTTGCGAATGAAATTTGAGAAAACTATTATCCTGTAAGATCGAGTTCCACCTCTTACAAACGGAACGGAGACGAAAGATCATGAAAGGCGGAACCCTAGCTAATATTTCATTCAATAAGTCTTCTGGTAGCATAGCCCATATGTTATCTTCCATATGCACATCAGGGTGTGGAGCCTTGGCAAATGTGGCAACCATTTCCTCATCTAAACCCCTTGGTTTAGTCTTAATCACCTTCTGCCTCGATGGACTAGTGTTCCGCAGTCCGAGCCCCCGGCCAATAGGGCTCGTATTTCTTGAACTACTTCCCCCAAAATAATTCACTTGCCTCCCATCATCTTCTTCAGGAGAACAACCAGTTTGAGTCGATTCAGCAGGTAAATTTCTAGACCTAGAATCAGAAGTCTCACCAGTCCCTACCATCATCTTTCAACAACCTAAAAAACCCCAATCGAGAGTTAATGCTTCAAATCAACGGACTAATTGGCTAAGAAACCACAATCAATACCCTAATTTTTGGCATTTTTATACGAAGATCTAACAAGTTGGTTTAATTGGATTGTGGATTCATGAAATTTAACATGAAAACCCTAGATTCTCAGATGCGAAGTGGGATTCCTTGTTTCTAAAATAGGTAGGTATGCATAGCGAGATGAAGAGAAAATATAAATGAAAGCGAAGAGGTGAAACATTACCGATCAAAGGTTACCTTTAATGGTGGAAGCAATTAACGTTTTGTTGAAGGGTTCATCGGATTATGGAGTTCCTTCACCAAGAAGGTAGCCCTAGGTTTCATTCTCTATTTCTCTGGTTTTTTCACACAATCGTTTCTGTAGCTCACAACTTGTTTTTGTCGCTAGTGGCGTATATAATTCTTTAGATTTCAACAAGATTATTTGGAGTGAATTGTGGATTTCGGTTTGTTACTTTTTTTTTGACTACGGTCCCTTTATTGTGGATTTGGTCCCTGTGGTATTTAATTTATCTTGGTCATGGTCTCTTTGACTAACGCATCCGTTAACTCCATTAAATCAGTGATCATTTTAGTCATTTTGTCTAATTTGTGTCTTATTATGGTAAGAAAAATAAAAAATATATTTTTAACACACATATATATATATATATATGTATAAATATCAAAATAAATAAAATAGGATGTTATTATATGACTTGATTCTTTAAATTTAAAAAAAAAAACTAATTGTTAAAGAGAAAAACAAATGAAACAACAATATGGAGAGTATAACAATAGGACAGAGAGAAGAAGTCTATAATTCTCATTAATCATAAGTCATTTAAATAGGGAGGAGTTACAAGTAGATAGTTAGGAGATATTTCAGTTCTAATCTAACTCTGATATATTTATCTATATCTCAATCTCTATCGTCATATCCTTTAGACGATGGCACAATTATTCTACAACACTCCCCCTTGTGCCGAGTTAAAGGAGTTACAGTGCACAATTGTTGTCTCGTTAAAACCTTACGCCAAAATAAAAACCCAGTGAAAAAAATAAAAGTCTGACGAAGGAAAGAGTACAATGCACCAGCTTATTTGTAATACATAGACTTTTCCTTCAGTCTAGTTTTCTCTTAGATTCATACTTTAATCTTGAGAGTTAGGAAAGCATGATGGTATATAAACAGTTGTCTCACTAAAACCTTACACCAAGAAACAAAACCCAATGGGAAAAATAAAACCTTGGTTGAAGGAAAGAGCACAACATACCAATATCAAATATATAGTAGACTCCCCCTTTTGTCTACTACTCTCCCTGATTCGTGCATTAATCAAGGGAGTTTGGAAAACATTTGTGTTGGGTTTTAATACAATTTTGTAACCGATAAAATGCAGCGGAAAATTAAAATAATTTTGGTTACAACTAATATAGAAAACTTTTCAGAATAAACCTTAAAACCCAATCGGATCCAATGATGCATTTAATTAAAATAAACCATGCCATAGGGGGTTTAGAATATGTACCTTTCAAGATCTGACGGGATTAAAACTGAAGCACCAAGAAACCAAAGTAGGTTTCCTCTATCGGTAGTCCACACACGAACACGTTTCCCGTTTCCACCGGGTGTTAGCCCAAGAACCCTATATCTATATGTGTTTTACAGAAAAGAAAACTTTTCTGTATTTAACTGAAAGGCTAATTCAAATTTAATCGTCTATCAAATGGTTTAGCCTAACCCCTTATTTATACCAGAAGAATTATAGTTAGACTATAATTCAATTAAGGATTAAATAAGATTTAGTAATTATCTATAATATTCAAATTCAAATATATATATATATATATATATATATATAATTATCCTTTTAAACTTTAAAATATAATTATATAAATATATATAATTATCCTTTTAAACTTTAAAATATAATTATATAATTACAGATAATTCCCCGTAATTAACATAATTACGTTTTCACCCTGTAAATATCATAATTACAGTTTAACACATATTTTCATAAAATCCGGGTTTCTACAAATAGAAACAAACGCATTCTTTGTGTGCGACCCTATAGGTTTACATACTCCTCAGCAGTATCTCTGTGTGACACGTGTCGTGGACATATAATAACTTACAATTTGCATTTACTTTCTACATGTTTTCCAATATATGGTTTTAGGTAATGACTTGGTAAAATATGTCACATTCTTTCGACACCTTACTTGATTCACTTGAATCTAAAAGAGAGTCTTTTATTGCTGATTGTATAGAAACTTAAGCAGAATATGCTTTGTGTTATCACCCTTGATGTATCTTATGGTAATTTCTTCGATACATGATGCATTATTTTCATATATGCAAGTAGGATACTGGTTGAACCCAAAATTACTAGCTCCTCTAATATATGTAATGATAGTCCTTAATCATATACATTCTTTAACTATCTTCATGGAAAGTAATATTCTTGGAATAGTTCATGGAGGTAGTTACAAGGGTTTGCTTAGCTTACTTTCAAGCAATCTGGGTGTTCACTGTGATAATTCTTTATCCAGTTTGAGAACAACCTTTCTATGAGTCAGACATATACCTAATATCAACAAACATATACCAAGACATTGTTTGGTGTTTTTCAATAAGAGCTAGTACTTTTGCTGCTTATATTATAAGTAGGTATTGAAGTTCCATTATCAATCCTATTTTTCTTTCTATAGGGAAAGTATAAGCCCATGTCAATGATTCCAAAATATTAATTTGATATCATTCAAATGACTTTGCGTTGGCGCTGAGCTAAATCTAGCTAACAAGTTCATTGAGAAATATAATGTATGGTCAAGTGTATTATGCTAAGTACGATAATGTGCATATGGTACTTAGATAGGGAATTCTAGCTCCCAACATTTTTCGTCATCATCCTTTAGATGAAATGGATTTTTCCTTATATCCGACACTTCAACCGATCATGGGAGTGCTAACCGGATGCACTTTGTCCATATTAAATTGTCTGATTATTTTCTGGACATATGCGATCGGTGAATTAATATTTCACAAACTCGGTGTCGTAGCTCAAATATCTAGACAAAACCAAGATTTCCAGAGATCTTAACTCTCAAAATCAGATTTCAAGTAGCTTGTGGTTCTTCTTATTTCATCAAGAGTGTCTATTATGTTCATAACATTGACATATAGAGCTACTTTGAAAATCTAGAACTTGTTTTCCATAATAAATACGCAAGGGAACAGTTCATCGTTCTTATATATCCTTTCCCAATCAAGTATTCCATCAGGCGGGTATACCACACTCGCTTAGATTGCTTTAATCTATAAAATAGGCGTTTCATATTTATTTCAAACGCATTTCATGGTTTAGAGTTACTTGATTTTGGTAATGTAATATCATCAAGCACTTTTATATATCTCTAAATCTAGATCCCCATAGAGATATGTGGTAACCACATTCATGAGTTGCATTTCCAGTCATTCGGAAACTACAAGGCTAATAAATTATTTGGATGTCATAACATCCATCATGAGAGAGTAAGTCTCCTCGTGGTCAATCTAAGGCGTTGTGAGAAACCTAGCGCCAAAGGAGAGCCTTATATATTAGGACTTCATTATTCTCGTTACGCTTTCTGACAAATATTCAGTTATGTCCTACGGGCTTTACACTTGGTAGGTTAGCACTACCAGACCAAATACCCGATCATTTTTTCAAAGAATATAATTCTTTCTGGATTGTTTCTTTACATTTAGGTCAATATGCTCTTTGTTGATACTATTCAACTGAGCCTGGTTCGATGTCGTCGTGCTCGATCATCTTATGAGCCATCGTATACGCGAATAAATCATCAATGATTGTATATGATATGTCCATCGACTCATATGTACTCTCATAGTTCATTTGAGATTAATATTCATCTCTAGAATCAATATTAACTTCGGAGCGTCCTCCAGTGATGATTCATGGACATAATTATAATTAGAGACAATCTCATGAGAGTTTTGTGTATTGATGATAAATGGATGTGTCTTACTATTCTCTTCCTTTAGAATAGTATCTATCGAACCAAGTAGCTTCCATCACTTCCATTTGGTAGCTACGACCTCAACCACACCTCCACTATGTGTGATTGCAACGCACTTTCCAGTGGCGTTGTGCCCCTGTTGGGAACTTTTTAACCTTGCGAGTATATTTGCAGCTCGTATATGTGATATTGTCACTTTTGGAATATTAAACGTATCAGGTATTGAGTCTGATTCGTTTGATTTCAACATTACGTTGTGAAGTTTTGGGGATCAAAATGAGACAGAGTAAGAATATTCAATGACACTTCCTGTCGTTCCCATGAAAAATCCTTTTTCCTATCTCCCCCTAACGACGGGAAGACTGTCTCATGAAAGTGACAACCTGCAAATCTAGAGGTAAAGAGATCACTAGTCAAATATTCTAATTAGCGGATAATTGTTGGGAATTCATATCCAACATATACCAAAACGTCTTTAAGGACCCATTTTGATGCGTTGTGGGGGTGCAATTGGCACATATAATCAAACATGCGTAAATGTAAAGTATCAGGCTTATATCCAGTTACTAATCGGTACGCATGAGGCTGGTTAGCAAGTAGTGGGTCTAAAAACGACAAAAAAAACTGCATATAATAATTGCATAACCCAGGTAGATGTGGGTAAATTGATGCACATTACTAATACCCTAGATGTCATCATATTATTTTGATAACAACTTCTATGAGACCATTTTATATATACACATGGGGTATAGGAAACTCTACATTGATCCTAATACGTCAAATCCTTATGATGTAAATTCTCCAGCATTCAAAATCATGTAGACTTGATGAAATAATAAGGGTGGTGAGCCCTTAAACATATAACTAGTGCTAGGAGTGCAGTATTTCATGTGAACAATAATACGACTTGCGTTCATCGTGTCGAAACCATAACCATAAAGTACTTTAATGGTCCGCATTCTGGATGTTTATGTCCATAAATATCACCTTGTATTCGTTGTAACAATGGAATATTTTTTGTATAATGTCCTTAGCTTTAGGACGATCTCATTCCTGTATTGGCTAAGGATTAGGGTATATACAAAAGTTTTATGTATTCAAGAGGGCATATTATGATAGCAATGTTGTTTCTTATGTTGCATAAGTCAACAGTTGCAATTTGCCTTGTTTTGCCTTTCATTCGAAAGAGAATGTGTTTATGTGTATTTTGCAATACACGGATCACTATGTCATAACCATGGTTTCCAACATGGTCATGTCGAAACATATATATGTGTTATTGCCCCCAAAATTTCTTTATTGGTGACAAAATATGTTCCGATGACCCAATAATCTACTAGTTTGACACATTAGTTTCCATGATATATGTTTCCTTTCATATTCATTGGAATTTATGTACATATGCTCATTTTCATTTCCATTTGATACGAATATCTTTACAAGGTTCCTATTAAAATTGTTCCACCAAGAAAGTGACAGTCCATCGTCTAAGTATTTGGTTGGAGAAAATTTATTAATTCAATAAATAATAATGTATTTCTTGTATGAGATGTCATAAAAAAAATCATGTTCTCCTCGATACATTCCTACACGGAACGAAGAACATTGAGAGTTTTGTTTTGTTTTTGATGTATTTCTTTACATGTATAGTGGTTATAAACTCGGGTGTATATTTTGTATAATCAATTAATTTGATAATTAAAACACATTCAAATGTAATTATATTCAACTAATCTTAGATATAATATATTTCATTTTCAATTTGTTCCCTTTTCGAAAGGAGCACTCTTTAGTGCATTTCTTATTTGGTTGTCCATTATCACCTGAGGCAGTAGCTGTATCTCTACTCCAGATGTTGAAAAATCATTCCCGACTCTTACCAAGACCTTGACCCGTTCTAGGGTTTCGTCCACATAGTGCATAAATGTCACATGTGTGAAATTGTTTTTAACTCTCTGTTCTTTGGAGTTGTTTTGTAACACCCTCAAATCTGGAAATAACAACTAAAATAGAATTTCTAATTTCACCAATAAATGATTCCTCTACAAACATAATTTAAGATTTAACCTCCACTACACACATACATTCTATACGTACAATCTATAATACGAACGGGTGTTACTAAAACCCAATCGTAGTCGCTATCTCCAAATCGCGGAAGACTTCACCAACCACTTACACTTGCACAAAGCTAAGGCTCAACTCTTCATGACTGCTAGAACCCAACCCCCATCTGGAACCTGATGCACATGCCGACAATTAAAAAGGTTAGGTTTAACGCCTAGTGAGCTCAAGAGTTTACAACATATAAAAATTAACCGTTTAAAAGAAGAAATGCGGTTAAAATCATAATCTTTCAATTCGTTATGTCTTATATACGGAAACGACTCATTTTTCCAATGATATACAATTTAGGCCAAGAACACCAATTTAAACGTTTTCCAATCTAAACTTCTTCAAGGACGAAGATACCAAAATGAACCTCCCATTCATAAATTTGGTTTAACACAAAACTCACTCAAAACGTGGATAGAAATTGAACTCTCCATTTATGAATATACGGTTAAAACTTAATATCCCAAAACACCCAAAACACGGGTGGGGCATAATACTCAACCCATAAACCAAGGATAAAATTCAAATATACAAACGCCACCGAAAACTTGGATAATAAAACTCAATACCCAAAAACAACACCTTTCGGTGACGGGGGATACCCGAATTCCATCGAAAGTGACGGGCACACAAAGTTAAGCCACTTATCAATGTTATATGAGCATCACTTAGGGATAAAACACTCGTTAGCATCAACCTTTCCGGGTCTATAGCTAACAAACCAACAAGCTCAACAACTCCATGTATTTTGCCTGGATAATCACCAAGTTCAACAACTCCATGTCTGTACCTTGGGAATCTTCGTGCACTCATCAAGTTCAACCCCTCCAGGTCTTTACCTTGGAATCCCAAAACATCCTAGTTAAGCTCGCTCACAAGAAAGTTGCAATTATTGATCATAAGACCTCATGCCAATTTCAAGTTACAATACGAGGATAAAGTCCCCAACTAAACCAACCGACTGACTCATATGCCTATGTATCCAATGCATTACAGTCTAAAATGTTACATGACTCAAACGAATGGACTAACGCATTCAAAACATGTAACTCTCAAATAAGATGCAACTAAGTACACCATACGTCCAAGGCTCCTCAACGAGCTACCCATAACCGAACAATTGTTCCAAAGACTCCACCGAGTACGAATCAAGCCCAATAGGCTAAAATAGACGTTTGGCTAAAACATGCAAGCCAAAATAGTTATATAAACCAAAATACGCATTTTCCCCAAAATCTTTAATTCTCAATTTACCATTGGCCTTCGGCCCCAAATCCCAAAAGGGTTTTCCATTTCTAAAATGTTCCCCATAGCCGGGAATGACCCAAACCCAAAGGACTCACGTATTCGTACCTTTCAAAACATCCCATTTCATGTACGTTGCATAAAACCCGACAGACACTTAAAAGTGCATTTTTGACCAAATACTTATTTATGCGATAATTCGTCAAAACCCGTTCATTTATGACACATTTAACGAAATGCCCAAAAATCACAAAGATGTGTGTTACATAAGTTTATAAAGTTAAATATACCAAATAACCAAAACTTATCAGCAGTTAACAATTTTAATGTAAAACATAAATACTTTAAAATAAGCATTTTGGCATGTACACCGTTTTCACAAATCAACTTGAACCCACCTTGCTAGATTTAGGCTAAATCTAGATTTTCCCCAACTAGAGCTCCTTTGAAGAACACTTGGATTCTCAAGACAAAACTTCAAAAAACCTAAATCCATACATATTCAATCATAAATAAATATAATCAACCACAAAGAGTCGTTTCCCAAACCATATACATGAATACCTCAACTAATACCAAAACCCTAACTTCCATAACCGAAGAGAATAGAAGATTACCTTAACCCAAGCTTGTATTCACCAACCAAAACACTTCTAGTTCACCAAAATGATTACAAACCTTCAATCTATGAAAGGGAGAACAAATGGTGGATGAAACCCTAGAAAACTTTGGGGAAGAAGATGAATAGTGAGGGATGAGAAGCTTACCACCACAAAATACTCTAGTATACTTCAATAAACTTCCAATCTCTTGCTTGATCCTTGAAAAGCTCTCAAAAACGAAACCGTAGCAACTTGAATCGCCCAAATCGGAGTTGAAATGAGAGAGTTATGACCAAATGAAGAAAAAACCCATTTTTACGCACTGGAGGGTTTTCGCGACAGTGACTCACGACAGTGCCCTGTCACAATCGCGAGGCAGGGTCGCGCGAAATGTACCGAAAGTCCTAAACACTGTTTCGGCCGTAACTTCTTCGTTATAGCTCCGTTTTCGCTCCGGAAAGAACCGTTGGACTCGTAATTGAATCCTTCATCCATCTAAACTATAAAATCAAGGATTCAAGCCCAAAATAAAATATCTTATTTTTCCTTAATATATCGGTTTCGGTATTAACTTGAAATGATACCTTTCGAAGAATCGGGGTGTTACATATTTCCACCTTTAATATTTTCATTATTGATCTCGGAAATTTTCTTTATCTCGACATATGTGGTATTGTTATTCGAAAGAACCTTATTATGTCTCTCAACCACTTGCAGTAGGCTGATGAGTTTGTCTAAAGGTTACATTCCAACTTATATTAGTTAATTAATATTTTTTGATATATTAAAGGTGGAAATAATGTTAGGAATCATGTCATCTTCTGTGAGTTCCTTGCCACAGAGATTGAGACACGTTTTGGATATAACATTTATTTGTTGAAATCAATTACCTTTTTGTAATCGAGTAAGTGAGTTTCATTCCACTGTACAATTAGTTCGGGAAGTACATATTTATGAGTACTCCCGATTATCCCTTTCGGGACATCCCACATTTCTTTGGGGGTTTGTAGTAAAGTTATTCCGATGAAACTTAGGATTTATATGTCGTTTCAAAACATGAGGGTATTTGCTTGTACCTTTTCAAGAGGTTGGTTTCAGAGTCAATGGGGAGTTTGATGGACTTTAGGTATTTTCTTGTACCTTTTCAAAAGGAGGTTTATATACTCATTTATGATACTCAGATTCTTTTGAGTTTACGCCGTTGACTTTGGGGTGAGTTGTTTCATATATAAAGGATAATATATGATTTTATTTTTTGTAAGAAAATGTATTATGGTTATGAAATTTCATTATCATAACAATATTGGATTTTTGTATGCTTTAATTTTATTGATAATACTTCATTAATATTTCAATTTGCGAAAAAGAAACCACTCAATCTATTGGATTTCCAGGTAGTAGGGGAATCACATGAATTTCTTAAGTCCCTACAAACCTTAGGGCTGTTTACACCCGTTTGACAAAATCCAGTCGATATCTTGTTATTTAATTAATTTAAATATAACATTTATTATAGAGTATTTGGAAAGATGCAAAAATGACTATGAGTTTGGCATATAAGCCAATTTTAATATTTTAATACATTAATAGTATTTTTGGAGCTTTTGGTAAAAATCAAAATATATGGGGTTGGAAGTGTAACTTCCAAAGATTAATTATATAGTTTAAAAATAATGAGTAGGAACCCATAATCAAGATAAGTATTTGGATATTTTTTTTTAGCATTTTAATGTTATTTTTGGAGCTTTTAGCAAAATAACAAAAGTTATGGGGGTTGAAAATGTAAATTCCAAATATAATTTATAAGATTGAGATTAATGAGTAGGAACTCATAAACAAGATAAACATTTGAATATTATGTGGATAAGGCATAAAAATCTATAAAAGAATTACTAAACATTTTAATACCAAATTAAAACAATTGATTTAGATAAATAAATACAAATTAAGTTGTCCACTTCAATGTACATTATCAATAACAATAGGATAAAATAGAATCATATATAAAACAATTAAAATAATAATAATCCGATAGATAATGACAAATTTTAGATTCAAATGCAAATTAAACAAATAACAAAATTAAATGTTGATAAGTCCAAGAAAAAAATTAGATAAGAGATAATTCTAACAAATCCAATAATAACTTTTTTTTTATCAATAACAATAGGATAAAATAGAATCATATATAAAACAATTAAAATAATAATGATCCGATAAATAATGACAAACTTTAGGTTCAAATGCAAATTAAACAAATAACAAAATTAAATGTTGATAAGTCCAAGAAAAAAATTAGATAAGAGATAATTTTAACAAATCTAATAATAACTTCTGTTTTTTGGAGGGTTTAGAACTAAATCTACAAATATTAATTTCAACTATAAGATTGAATTGAAATTGAAATTTACAACATCGAAGATTACTAACATATTAATCGTTATAATAATGAGTTGTAACAAATTAATTTATTTAAATAAGTAAATAATAATAACATGATTAAGTTAACTAACTAAATATATGCAATATTATAAACTTATTTAAGAATACCTAAATTAATAACTATAACAAAAATTGAGTCAGTAATTAATTGTTTAAAATATATAAAATATGATTCCAAATCCACATGAAAGGTTAAAACAAAAAAATAAAGTGTGTAATTTCCTTTTAAATAAATAAAAAAATAGCGAAACTAAGATGATCAAATCCATATGAAAGGCAAAAAAGCAAAATAAATCATTAAAACAAATTCATCCACATCATTAGCACAATTCTTTAATTGTTCATATGTATAAAGAGTTGAAGAATGTGTATTTGTATTTAGTAGGAGGATGCGAGTTGTCCAACAGCGAAAACCAGATATATTTGAGCTTACGTGCTGATAACGTGTTAAAGAGAAAAACAAATGAAACAACAATATGGAGAGAATAACAATAAGACAGAGAGAAGAAGTCTATAATTCTCATTAATCATAAGCCCTTTAAATAGGGAGGAGTTAGAAGTAGATAGTTAGGAAATATTTCAGTTCTAATCTAGCTCTGATATATTTATCTCTATCTCTATCTCTATCGTCATATTCTTTAGACGATGACACAATTATCCTACAACACTAATTATATTAAATATGATTTAATTTTATTATTTTATTGTAATGGTGGAAAAATATGATTTTATTGTTTTAATGTAATTAAAATTTTAATTTAAACAAACTAGATTATAAAATTTTATCTTATTTTATTTAGAACGAATAAAATAAGATATGTTTTTATGATTTGATTTATTAAATTAAAACTTTAATTATATTAAAGACGATATAATTTTATTGTTCTTTTACTATCATCACAACAAACAAACTTATTATCGATATTTTGACACCAAAATCATTGAAAACTTGAGAAATAAACTCTAATTTTATCATCTTAAAATTAGAGGTTCCAATTTTCATATTGTTTTTCAGTCAAAAATTAAAAATCAACTGTTTAGATTTTAACGAAATAAAATATTTAAGTTGCGAATATTTTAACCCACAATAAAATTAACAAGTGTAATAAACTAATAATTACACATTTCTAAAACCGTGTATCTTTTTTATTATGAACATTTATTTTGGAACGGAAGGAGTACCGAATAATGATAAGACTATGTCGTATCTTTCTATTGATGGATGTTGTAGCTGATATTCGCTATTTTTTAAATGCTAACATGTTTTTCTGTTGGTGTTACCTGACATATGATGCTCTATGTTTTGCCTTGTGGCTGTGAGTTAAAATATTCGTAACTTAAATATTTTATTTCGTTAAAATTTAAACGGTTTGTTTTGAGTTTTTTTTTTATTGAAAAACAATATGAAATTAGAACCTCTAATTTTAAGATGATAAAATTAGAGTTCATTTCTCAATGATTTTCAATGATTTTGGTGTCAAAATATCGATAATAAGTTTGTTTGTTGCAATTATAGTAAAGAACAATAAAATTGTATCGTCTTTAACATAATTAAAGTTTTAATTTAATAAATTAAATCATAAAAACATATCTTATTTTATTCGCTCTAAATAAAATAAGATATAATTTTATGATATAGTTTGTTTAAATTAAAATTTAATATAATTAATTCTTTTAAAAATTTAAAGAATTAAGTTATACAATAACATCATATTTTTTTTTATTTTGATATATATATATATATATATATATATATATATATATGTGTGTGTGTGTTAAAAATATATTTTTTATTTTTCTTATCATAAAAAGACACAAATTAGGCAAAATGACTAAAATGGTCCCTGATTTAATGGAGTTAACGGATGCGTTAGTCAGAGGGACCATGACCAAGATAAATTGAATATCACAGGGACCAAATTCACAATAAACATGCTATAGGGACCGTAGTCAAAGAAAGTAACAAAGCACGGGGACCAAATCTACAACTCACTCAGATTATTTGTAATTTATTTATAAAAAAAATAAATAAAAACCTAATAAACTATTTTATTTTGAATGATTAAGTCCTACACTAATTTTTACTAATTATTATTATTATATAAAAAAATTATTTTTACTAATTTTAATATATTCTTTTAGAATTTATATAATTATTATTATATAAAAAAATTGATAATTCAGTTTTACTAATGAAAATAAATAAAAAATTAATTAATTTTAAAATTAAAAATTTCTCTAAACTTAATGCTTTGTCTAGTTTTATCTATTTTAAAAAATAATATAAATAATTTATTGAAATAAAAACAAGAATCTTAGGAATAGGATTTCCTCATCCTTTCTCTCCGTTTTCGATAATCATCAACGAAAGGAAAAAAATTAGTATTTAATAAGTTTTCACCTTGTTGAAGCTCGGGACAAAATCAATAAGCATGAGTTTATGTTTGTTATTTGTTTATTTATTTTTAGGTATGGATTTAATTTGGAAAATAGGGAAAATAGTTATCGGTGGAAAGTTTTGATTTTTAGGGGTTTTATTTTATCCATCTGGACTTTTCGATTTTTTAAGGGTTCTCTCTTATCTTTCTGGGCTTTTCAAATTTTTTAGGGTTTTTCTTTTATCTTCAAAGGGAAAAGAATTCATGTGGTTTGGTCGGAGAAGACGATCATTTGTAGCTTACTCTAAATTTCTAAAATATATCAGAGAATTATATTTTCAGTCCCTGTAATAATGTAATTTACATATTTATTTATGTTTAAACAAAAACGAGATAAAAGTCAAAAAAAACTAAAATACCTTTCATTTAATGGTGGTTAGAAGAGAGGACCAAATCCTGACTTTTTTTACAAACCATGATGACCATCTTGTAATTTTAAAATCTAAGAACAAAAAATATTATTTTTCCAAACCACAAGGACCAAACTTGTAGTTTACTCAAAATTTTAATTAAAAAAAGGAATGTATTCTGTTTCGGATTACCGTTAATATAAAATCAAAATACAATCTGGTTTGATCCCATTTGATGCGTGAGGTCATTATTTAAACTTTAAAGACCGAAATTGATTGATCCACCGTGAAGACGAAGATCATACAACATTCTAGTCAGGAGTGTAAGGTCTGTTTTCGGTTGGAAAGAGAAAAGATTGTTAGCGGCGTTTTGGGCTCGGTACATGCAGATGCTCTGCTTTCGTCATCAATGGTGGAGAAGTCTGGGATTTTTTTTTGTTTAATAATATACTTTCCCCCCCTATGAAAATTATGTGCTGTTGACGACGAATCTTTGGCTTTTACATTTAGTTTTTTTTTTTTTCTTACGGTACGTAGATTTTGGGGAAAAAAATATGTTTCATAACCTACTTAATTTTATCATCGGTGGTAATTGAATGACTGTTAGGATGCAAATTTAAGTCCTAATGAACACTACCATAGAGATGAATATGGGGATCGCCGTGAAGCTTATCGTGGATGCACTGCTACAACGGTTCCTTCCACTTGCCAGACGTCGGGTTGAAACAACACAATCACAGGTAAGAATTAATGGTTCACTCGCGCCCTACCTTAATTTACCCTTTTTTATTGTTCCATTATTTCGATATATGCTTGCATACGTCATTGTTACATGCCAACATCAATGCCTGTTTTATGGATTGGATGAATTTCTGGGCGTTGGGTGGAGAGAAACTGAGTCATCTTAAGTGCTTGAAGGTTTACTTTAGTGATGACTGATGCCTACATGGAGCAATGGATCACTTGGAAGAATTAGTTCTTCGAAGTTGAAACACTTCTGTTATTTTGTTTTGTGCTATAGAAGTCCAAACTACATGTGGAAGTAATCATCCCAACTTGAAGTGTTTTCCGGAGGAGTCTATACTTGGAAATTCTGTCAGTTTAGCTGACCTTGTCCCTTTTCTAGGACTCCATTTTTATCAAGTAGAGTTTCTTTTCCTGATTCACCCTCATTGAGTTTGGTTCAACATCCATGCTTTTAGCAGTTTGTGTATGCCTAAGGGTAAAAAAGTGAATAACCTTTAGGTGCTTTCGACCAACCATTGCAATTTGTGAATCAAATAAGACAACTAAATAGGAATGGAGTGATGGATAATTTTCCTTACACTTATATTCAAATGCAAACTTATGGGGTCTTCAGATGTTCACCTAAAATGAAAAAAATAAAAAGCATGCCATGCCAACATGTCTAGTGCACGTTGTTCGATACAATTTACTGGAAGTTTGGATACTATTGAAGCATGTGAAACGTTAACGAGTTTCAGTTATATCACATCTTTGTAATGCATCCCTTGAACAAATGATCATAGATTGCTAAGTAAGGGATCCTATCAGAGATGGCATCATCTCTCTGCAGAAACTGAAGGTGCTGTGAACAAGTCGTATTCTTAAATATTGTTTATAGTCTGTTTTCCTTTTTCACAATGAGGTTGTTTTTGTGACTTGCAAAAAACCTTGGAGACTTTGGAAAGACCCTTATTTTGAGAGCATATATAGAGGTTTGACTTATGAAAAAGATGACCAAGGAATATGTAGAACATTGTTTGCACTTACTCATTTTGAAGTTCATTTCTTGTAGCTGTTGATGTATAGCCTGTGGATGGTAACTGAATACTCAGATCAGATGTTTTTTCAGCATTAGAAAACAAAAACTGTTCATGATGTTGCTTACTTCAAAGTTTGTTTTAGTTGATCTTCTCGTGAATTTCTTATGTCTTCAAATTTTATGTGGGGGAACTACAGGATGGACAATACCTTCGGCCATCAGATCCGGCCTATGAGCGAGTGTTGGACTCTTTAGCTTTGGTGGCTCGACACACACCTGTACCTCTTCTTGAAGCGCTTCTTCGCTGGAGAGACATGTAGGTTTTTTCTGTTTAATATGCATGAAAATCGCACGAAATAACATAACCAAGAAAATCACATGAACATAACATATGGGGGTATCTTATACTAGCAGGTATATTTGGTCCAGAACTTTGGAAGCAAGCCAGAAGTTAAAGCAATGTTTAGACACTTAATTTGCTAAAGAGAGGCCCAACAATGTATACCATGCTTCATTAGTCCATTGTAATATTAGCATTATAAATACGCCTTGTCTCATGAAGTTTGATTATGTCGTTGAGCGATGTCTATTATGATGTGATGTTACATGGACAAAATAGTTGGTTATCAATCGCCTCAGGGCCACCCCCTCCTTTGAATATCCCTTCCTACTTCTGTACTTCTTCATCCTATCTCTCACAACTGGTTTCTTTTGCAGTGAATCTCCAAAAGGTGCAAATGATGCATCTGCATTTCAAAAAAAGGTTCGCATGAATCCATATTATTGTTGGTGTCTTCTTTTTAAAGAAAATTTAGGAATGTAGTTTTAGAGTAATGTCACTAACGAGAATGAATGATTATGCAACATCTTCATTTAGTACGCTTTCTTAGTTCAGAATCTGAAGATTTTTTGTATTGAATAAAATAGTATCTTCCTGATATCAACATAGTTCGTTTCTTAGAAAGGAGCCGAATCTCCTGTGGCTCACGTTATTGGGGGTTACAAAGTTTTTGAAGAAACAAGAAAGAACCTAAGTACACCATGTGGCTATCTGTTTTCCATGTACTCTATGTTTCTTTCTTGTTTCTTAAAAAAATATAACTCCCAATAACATGAGCCACAGGAGAGTGGGCTGCTTTTTGAGAAACGAATTGCGCAAGCTGGTCATGTTTCATTGCTACTTCTTCTGGTCTTGGTTATGTGGTCATAATATTTATGGTTTAGTTGGCCAGCTTATCTGGTGCTAACTGTTTGGAATTCACTTGTTTGTGAGAATGAACTTATAATGATGCTTTGCTTCGATCAGCTTTATGTGGAGTGCATTTTTTGCTCAGCATGTATTCGCTTTGTGCAGTGTTGTCCACCTGAGGGACTTACAGGTTTGACAGTTCCATTTTTAGTTTATCTTTGTAAGTTAAGTTATTTTATTCTCAGACAAGATATGCTTACTGTAATCACAGAAAAACTCTGGATTGGCCTTGAACAATTTGTATTTGATTGGTTGATCAATGCTGACAGGTAAGGCCAAGTTGCTATAGAAGATTCAACATACCTTTCAATGTATCTAGTTGCTTTATGCTTTATGTTTTATGTCTTGTGTTTATTTGATAATAGTGGAAGCCTAAGAAAAGTTAGTTAAGGTATTTCTCATTCTAGATACTGTTGCACAGTCGAAGCTGAAATTTATTCATTGTAGGATTGTAAGTCAGGTTGAATATCCTTCATTGGTGGACTTGCGTGGGCTCCTTCTAGACCTAGTTGCACAGCTCCTGGGTGCTCTATCACAGATTAGGTAATTGGTACTTTTAACTCACTCTTGAAATCATGACACTTTGTCTCTTGTCTTACTATGTGTTTACTGACCCGCAAGTGCTTTTTGTAAAAAACCAACAAATCTTTTGTCATTTGATCTTATCATTGATTTTTTCCCTTGAAGAATTAATAAGTGGATTCAATCTGTCAAGTTGGAAAATTCCAAATATCGTGCCTAAGCTTTTTTGCTCCTAATGGATCCATCTTTGATAAGTTGTTTCCTTATGTTGCTATATATTATCTTAGTTTGCCTTGTTTAGGAATCTTCTTTGCATCAAACCAAATCAAACCTTGGGTAAAGGGTTTTTGTTATTAATGCTAAAGAGAGAAAATACAGGCCCTATATATAGGGAAAATAATTACACTTAGATACCCTAAGTAATTACACATTAGCACCCTTAACAATGACTAGTCTAACATTCCCCCGCAAGTTGAGGGCGGGGAACGACCTGCAACTTGGACCGTAGAAACTCAAATCTTTGTGAGGACAAGGGCTTTGTGAACACATCAGCAATTTGGTCATCAGTGGAGATGAACTTGACATTCAGTTTTCCTTGAGAAACTTGTTCACGAACAAAGTGGTAATCAACTTCAACATGCTTTGTGCGGGCACGAAAGACTGGATTTGCAGAAAGATAGGTTGCACCAAGGTTATCACACCAAAGTGTTGGTGCCGTGTTATTCAGACCGAGCTCATGAAGAAGAGACTGTAACCAAATCAGTTCAGCGACAGTATCAGCGATAGCCTTGTATTCAGACTCGGTTGAGGATCGAGAGACAGTTCGTTGTTTGCGAGCTGACCATGAAATAAGATTGGAGCCCAAATAGATAGCATATCCCCCGGTGGAGCGACGATCGATAGGGCAGCCAGCCCAGTCTGAATCTGAGAATGCTCTAAGATTAGTAGCCAAGTGAGAGTCAGAAAAGGCTTGAAGTTGAGACCCCGTGTTATGACGAAACAGTAAGCCGAGATTGATCGTCCCTTTCAGATAACGTAGAATTCGTTTGACACCAGCCCAGTGATTTTCAGTAGGAGCGTGCATGAACTGACACACCTTATTGACCGCAAAGGCAATGTCAGGACGTGATAAAGTGGCATACTGAAGGGCACCGACTGTTTGCCGATATCGAGAGGGATCGTCAAGTAGGGGGCTGTCATCTGGTAAGAACACTTGAGAAGTGCTCATGGGAGATGAAACAGGCTTGCAATCCGCAAGACCAGCCCGTTGAAGAATATCAAGAACATATTTCCGTTGAGACAGAACCAGATCAGAGCCATGATGCACCACTTCAATGCCCAAAAAATAATGGAGTTGACCCAGATCTTTAAGGGCAAACAGAGAGTTGAGACGATCAATGATGGTATTTATAGCGCCTGGGTTATTACCGGTGATGATGATGTCGTCAACATACACAAGGAGATAGACAAGCGTGCCAGAGGAGTTGAGAATAAACAGTGATGGGTCAGTTTTGGACCCATAGAAACCCAGCTGATGAAGAGCAGTGGACAATTTGGTAAACCAGGCACGAGGAGCTTGTTTGAGCCCATATAAAGACTTATTCAGTAAACACACATGATCTGGTCTGTCAGGATCAGTAAAACCAGGAGGTTGTCGCATGTAGACCGTCTCCTGAAGATCACCATGTAAAAAGGCAGTCTGGATATCTAACTGACGCAAAGGCCATTTATTTGTGACGGCCAGTGAGAGAACAGTTCTGATGGTGACAGGTTTGATTACTGGGCTGAAAGTCTCGTGATAGTCAACCCCATGTTGTTGATGAAAGCCCTTGGCAACGAGTCGGGCCTTGTACCTGCTAATCTTGCCATTCTGATTTGTTTTCAACCTGTAAACCCATTTACAATCAACAACGTTAGTATTGGGAACAGGAGGAACTAATGTCCACGTACCATTTCTATGAAGCGCAGTCAACTCGTCGGCCATAGCTTGGCGCCATTCTAGGTACTTGTTGGCAACGGAAAAAGAGGTAGGTTCAATAGGCGAGGTGGGGGTAGTGGTGGCAGTATAGGCAGCGGGATCATATCGGTTGGTTTGTTTAGGATTGGGGCGAAGATGAGGAGGCCGAGGTCGAGGGGTTTGAGGTGCTTGGGTGGGGGTGGAATCGGGATTAGGGGAGGGGCCGGGAGTGGGTGCAGGAGTGGGTGAGATGGTTGAGGTGGATATGGTAGGGGGTGAGGGTGGGGGTGTGGATCCGGGTTGTGATGGTGGTGAGTTGGGTTCGGTTGGAAAACCGGGTGGTGGGTTAGGAAAAATAGAGGTGTATGGAGAATCAGATTGTGACGGGGATTGGGTAGGGGTGGAAGGAGAATAGGGAAAAACATGTTCATTGAAGCGAACATGACGGGCTATGTATATCCGTTCGGTGGAAGGATCAAAGCACCGGTAACCATGGTGAACAGGGCTGTAGCCAAGGAAGACACATGGAGTGGAGCGAAAATCAATCTTGTGACGGTTATACGGACGAAGATAGGGAAAACATTGACATCCAAAAACTCGAAGAAAGGAGTAATCAGGTTTGCGTTTAAAAACATGTTCATAGGGAGATTTATTTGAGGAGACACGAGAAGGTAGTCGATTTATCAAGTACACGGCTGTTTCAAAGGCAAATTGCCAGAAGCGTTGAGGAAGACTGGATTGGGCCAGGAGGGTAAGTCCAGTTTCCACAACATGACGGTGACGACGTTCGACAATCCCATTTTGTTCACTTGTATGAGGACAGGAACGACGATGAATAATGCCAAGGTTGCGACAAAAGGTAGTTAGAGGACGAAACTCTCCCCCCCAGTCAGACTGGATGCACTTTAACTTGGTGTTAAATTGGCGTTCAGCCATTTTAATGAAGTTTGTTAAGACTGTGTAAACATCAGATTTTTGGACTAAAGGATAAAACCACATGTAGCGAGAGTGGTGATCAACACACAACAAAAAAAAACGATAACCATCGAGGGATGGTGTATGCGAATGGCCCCAAACATCACAATAAACTAGATCTAAAAAATTATTGCTACGAAAATTAGAATCAAATAAAGATAATTTTGAAGATTTGCCTAGTTGACAAGAAGAACATAAATTATTTGATAATTTGTCCGAAACAGGTAAAGCACAATGAGAAATAATTGACCGAAAAACTTGAGCATGAGGGTGTCCCAAGCGTTGATGCCAAATGTTCGAGGAAGCTTTGACAGCAGTGAAAGCAACCTTGGGTAGAGACTTGAGCTTAGGAAGACGGATGGAGTACAATCCCTGTTCACTGGGGCCCGTTAGGAGGATAGTGCGTGTAGACTCGTCCTTCACAACAAAATAAGAAGAGTGAAATTCAAAGAAAACATCATTGTCTACACAAAATTTTTGAACGGATAAAAGGTTTTGTTTTAGTTCAGGGACATGAAGTATATGGGATAATTGAAAGGTTTTGTTAGGAGAGTAAAGTTTTGAGGAGCCAATATGAAAGATGGGTATAGAGTTACCATTACCAACAAGTAAAGAATCGTTACCGAAGTAGGCCTCGGAGTTGTCAAGGCTAGATAGATCTGGAGTGGCATGGTGATTAGCGCCAGTGTCGGGCTTCCAAGTGGATCTTGATTGTGAACCAGCATCGGAGTAGGTAGCATAGTTAGCTTGTGGCGCTGCACGAGATTGGTTAGGCTGGTTAGGACACTGAGAAGGTAGGTGACCAATCCCACATCGGTTACAATGACCATAGACCATGTTTTGAGTAGAAGCCCAAGAGAATTGACGTGTGCTATTACTGTCACGATTGCGAGAGTTGGAGGCAGTTCGTGAGTTGCCACGTGAAGATCCACGAGAGCCGCGACCACCACGGTTGTTATTGAATGACCGTGATCCAAAGTAAGCCTGTGGTCGTGGTGAAGATGTAGGATTTAGTTGATATCCCAATTGAGAGGCCATGAGTTGAAGATTATGAAGCTGCTGCTGAATGGAGTCGAGACTAGGCTGCGGTAGGGGTGTAGAGGCAGTCGGAAAGAGCTGCTGGGCAGGAGAGGCAGTCGCCAGAAAGGCTTGAGGAACTTGCGGATTGGTTGCCAAGATTCTTGTGATCATATAATCATGGTCACTTAATAAACCATGTAGTTCATTGAAGTTGACAGGAGGGGAACGAGCCAAGAGGTTTGCCTTGAGGCCATTGTATTCTTCACGAAGTCCTGCAAGAGTTAGCATAACCAGATCTTTGTCTTTCATTGGTTCGCCTATATTGGCGAGGGCAGTTGCATATTCCTGTGCTCGGCTGAGGTATTCAGCAGGTTTTTCATCACCCTTCATGGTGATTCGAAGCAACTGATTTTTAAGGGTAAATTCATGAGACGAAGTTACCGGGGCATACGCTTGTTCTAAAGACAGCCACACTTCGCGGGAGCTTTTACCCTGAATGTGTTGAAAGGACTCTTCTGACACAGTAGAGATAAGGAGCATACGAATGTGGGCATCATTGGAGACCCATGGTTGGTAGCTTGGATTGTCTGTAGTAGCAGTTCCATTTGTAACCTTCGGTTCTGGACACGGAATAGTGCCATCAATATAGCCAAAAAGATTGTGAGAGGTAAGGAAAGCTTCGACCATTGTTCGCCAATAACCATAGTTCGTGGGTTTTAGGGTAAAGGCAAATTTATGAGAGTTGTGGGTCGTCTTTTCTTGATTGGTAAGAGTTAAGATTGCAGCCATGATGGTAAGGAAGTGAGATTTGTTTGCCGGAGATTTGCGTCGGCTGGTGAGGAAGGGCGCCGACGTTACTGTTCACGCGGCACTGTTCACTCGGCACTGTTCACTCGGCACTGTTCACGCGCACTGTTCACGCGCACTGTTCACGCGGCTGGAGGTTGCGCGAGTTGGTGAGAAGATGGCCGGAAGTTGCGTCGGCTGGCTGGTCTTGGAAGAAGCGACGGCTGGATTAGGGTTGACGGCTGGATTAGGGTTTGACGGCTGGATTAGGGTTTGACAGCTCTGATACCAAATCAAACCTTGGGTAAAGGGTTTTTGTTATTAATGCTAAAGAGAGAAAATACAGGCCCTATATATAGGGAAAATAATTACACTTAGATACCCTAAGTAATTACACATTAGCACCCTTAACAATGACTAGTCTAACAAATAACAGTACTTAAGGGCCGCAAAAGACTTAGAGATCCGATCACTAAATCCCTACTCATATAACTAAGACTTCACTATTTTCTTGTTAAAGGTTTTATTGATCTTTCTTGATTTGTATGGTTTCTCTTTCTAAACTACATATCATTACGTGGTGCCTTACTAAACACTACATGGTAATTTTGAAATAGGGAGAGAGTTAAGTTGATAAGACATGGCTTATATATGTTTTCTTGGAAGTATATTATATTCATATATGGCAAATGAAACTCACACACACGCCTCACCTTTTGTGAGGTTGGACCTTTTGACCTCTAGATAGGTTGGGTTACCAGATACCAATGGGCCAAAGGCCCTTTGGTTACTTCATTTCCCAAACATAGTCCCCATAAATCTTTGATGAATGATTTAGACAACTCTCAAAATGTATGCCTGGTTTTTAGTTTCTACCTCAATATTTATGACCATTAATCCATTAATATATTAGCATATTATGTTGGATGCCAGAGCCATCATGCTTACAATATTATGTCATAAGTATGAGACTTAAAGTTGAACAATTCTCTTCAACATCTATATAGACATCCCCATTGTACTCGTTTAGGCTGTGCCAGTGATTCCCTTTTCATGAACCGTTCACAACGGCCAAATGTTTCAGGTGAATTGAGCTTGTGTTCCATCTTTATATAGGTTGCACATTGTTGGTGATGTTGACCACTTGATTTGTATCATGACAATCATAAGATTGAGAAACAAAAAATGTTATAATGTATCTTAGGGTATTTGTTAGTATTTATGTGATAATTACTTGGATATCTGTTAGAATTTATTATTTTAGGTTATTCTTATTATCTCCAGGATAAGAATAGTTTAATTGTTATCATAAGTACTTTTAGGTTATTATATATAAGTTGTAATTTGCACAAGGGATAATAAGATAATTGAGTAGAAGAATTGAGAGCTTTTCGTTTGATTGTGTGAAGCAATCATCTGATGTGAGAAGCAATCATCTCATCATGTGAGAAGCCTCGGGTTTTCTTAGATGTCATGCTTATTACAACTATCATTCTCATGCAATTTTAGCATCAAAACAAAGTCATGAGAATAAAAATAAAAGTACAATTGACGAGCATAAATGAACATGGTTCGTCAAGTACAAGTCTAGAGATTCTCTTTGCCCTTGTCGTTACCGGCCTTGTCTTCTCTTGAGATACTCACCACTAGTCAACTAATATCTAAGTGAGTTCATAGTTTTTTCAATGCAAATAATTTTGTAAAATATCTCATATAAAATCATAACATCTAAGATGTCATCATAGTTATGCATACACACAGTGGCGGACCTACAACTTGCTTAAAATTTTGGAATTTATATTATAAATTTTAATTGAACCCATAAACTTTTAAAATTTTGGGTTTTTATTTTATAAATTTTATTTTTTATAACGATATATATTGTTTCGACCCCCCACAAATATAAGGTTTGTGGCACAAAAATTTTAACCCAGTTTCATTGTCATTTATTGTTAGGGTTATGGTTTGTTATTTGATGTATAATTATTAATTGTTAGGGTTAGGGATTATTAGTTGATGCCTAATTGTTGATTGTTAGGTTTAGAGTTTATTATTAGTTGATGCCTATTTGTTAATTTTTTGTTAATTGTTAGGGTTAGAGTTTATTATTAGTTGATGCCTATTGCTAATTTTTGTTAATTGTTAGGGTTAGAGTTTATTATTAATTGATGCCTAATTGTTACTTTTTTGTTAATTGTTAGGGTTAAGATATGTTAGTTTATGCCTAGTTATTATATATTTGTTAATTGTTTTATTATTTCGCTACAAAAATGATATTTTTTAAATACCAATAACCGGAATCAATACCGGTGGTTATAATTCTTTGAATATCCTTCAACTAGCTCTACTCGTTTGAAGCTCAAAAAGTTCATTTGAATGATCTTTCTTGGGATTCATCTGAAAGAAGAAAAGGTTATGGCGTATCACCCTAAACAAATACTTAAATTACCTTTCCAACTACATGACGATGACCTTAATAATTTTTACCCCCATCACCAAAATTCCTGGATCCGCCACTGCATACACATCATCTCAACGCTATGCTCATAGTAGATATACTCACAAAGAGGTCCTAGTGTTTTTTCCCTCTTTTCTTGGTGTGAATCACTTTGATTCATAGTTCCTTCTATTGTATTTCCCAAAATCCTATCATTTTGATTTTTTTTGTCCTGCATCAGTTTGCCTGTTTTCATGAGCTCCTATCATTTATACATTATGTTAATTGTATGTGATCAAATGAACTTAATCGGCTTATGGTTCATCTATCAAAATCACAACTTGCATGAGCCTCATGACGTTTAGAAACATAGACAAATTGACAGTGATGCACATGCATCAAATCATCAAATTACTTTTACATTGTGTTTCAGTGGTTTGAGAATTCTTTGCTTCTTCTCGATAGGTTTAGTTCTGTAACTGCACGCTTTTTCATGGAACTCAATACCCGTCGGATTGATACCAGTAGTGCTCGAAGTGAAAGCCTTAGTATCATCAACGGGATGCGCCATCTAAAGCTTGAGGTATGTAACACATACTCCTTTTTTGGTGAAATATCTTCTTGATAAGTACATAATATCATATCGGGAATACATATGTTGGCATTTGCCAGGTCAAGACGGAGGGTGGTCTTAACGCCTCAGCATCCTTTGTGGCAAAAGCCAATCCCCTTAATCGTGCTCCCCACAAACGAAAAAGTGAACTTCACCATGCGCTGTGTAATATGCTGTCAAGCATTTTGGCACCACTTGCAGGTGGTAGTAAAGGTCAGTGGCCGCCTCCTGGTTCGCAACATGCACTTCCTGTGTGGTATGAAGCTGTTGCACGGGTAAGGATGCAGATCATTCATTGGGCAGACAAACAGAGCAAGCATATACCTGTAAGTAAATGTTGAACAGTTCCATAGTTCCCTTTTCTCGCTTTGATCAAAAGATGAAACCCTAATACTAGCAATTAAAAAGAGGTATCCTAAATTATCTAACAATATTGATGCCCATTTTTTCCTTGGACTTTGACTTGATTCCTCTTTATAGCCTTTTTCTGTTGTTAGTATTGATATAGGGTTGAGATGAAGATGAATATTGATGTGTGAAGGGAGATCAGGTTCTTTGTATTGATTGAAAGAGGAACTTGCATAAATGAAAATGAATATACAATATATATATATATATAGGGTCAGGTTCAAGGGAAAACCTCAAAAAAACGAAAACTGAGGAACACCCTTGTAGCCCTTCGTCTGGACGGTATGCACTTGTGCATACAAATAATTTGTAACATGCGTGTGTGCATAATGCACACGTGCATTAAAACCAAAAAACAACTTAATTTACTTGTATGCACAAGTGCATACCGTCTGGATCAAGGGCTACCAGGGTCTTCCTCAGTTTTCCATTTTTTTGAGGTTTTCCTTTGAACATCCCTCTCTCTCTCTCTCTCTCTATATATATATATATATATATATATATCTAACAAATTGTTTGATTATTTTCTCTTGGATTGATCTTATAACTCAGACGCTTCTCGTTTCTATGTTCTTTGTGTTAGGCTGCTTACCCTTTAGTGACTTTGCTTCTTTGTCTTGGCGATCCTCTTGTTTTTCTCAGTAACTTTGGTCCTCATACAGAGCAACTGTACAAGCATCTTAAGGTAACTTTACATGCAAAAGGTTTGGAGCGAACAACATGAAGGAAGAAAAAGTTTTAATAGTGTTATTCTTTTCCTGCTACATTTAGTTGTATCATCTTTGAGGGGCACCCGACATAGCTGAGGTTCTGTTTTTCAGATACTCTCCATATTCTTTTTCCAGATGACAATATATATCTATTTTGCAGGACAAGAACACCAGGTTCATGGCTCTGGATTGTCTTCACCGTATTTCTAAATTTTATTTGAGCGTTCATGGGTACTCCCAACCATCAAACCGGGTATGGGACTACCTGGACAGCGTGACAGCACAACTTCTAACAATTATTAGGAAAGGGATGCTTACACAGGATGTCCAACATGATAAACTTGTTGAGTTCTGTGTTACTGTAGGGGAACATAACCTTGATTTTTGTATGAACCATGTGATACTGGAAATGCTTAAGCAAGATAGTCCAAGTGAGGCGAAGGTCATCGGCCTTCGTGCTTTACTGGGCATTTCAATGTCTCCCACAAGTGAGCATATTGGCTTGGAAATCTTTAATGGTGATTAATCCTTTTGCCTTTCGACTGCTATTTGTCAGATTTCAAATCTTTCTATTTGTATTTGTTTCGACTTTGCTTTTGCCCTGGTCTACAATGGCAGCTCAGGATTTAAGCCACTATGTTCCGAAAGTGAAGAGTGCGATCGAGTCTATATTGAGGTCATGTCATAGAGCTTATAATCTGGCTCTTCTCACTTCTTCAAAGACAACGATAGGTAAATTTTTATCTACTCTCATATCTTTTGTGTTTCTTTAACCATCATATCCCTATTGTATGATTCAGATCGAGAATGTGATTAGACTCTTGATCATCTTTCTGTCAAATAACAGCATTTAGATTTAGCAACAACATCCTGTGGCCTTCCTGTTTTTGTTCTGTAAATCAAGATTGCATCACTATAAGCTGCCCTCTTAGTTAGTATTGTTTTCAACTACTATATTCTTAATCTTTTTGCGGGTTCATCATGTATGTGCTTACCCAATTGATCCTTGCTGCCTTTCCCAATTCGTCTGAGAAGTTCCAGGTTTTTGAAAATCATAATAATTGCAAAAGAAAATTACCTAACAATTTATGTCTTACATGAATTTGTTTGGAAATAATTATCTGAAAAAGTGGGCATATATAGAAAACGGGAAAGATTAATACATAAAATGTACCGAACTCATGTGTACAGGAATCTGTTAACAGTTGACTAGTTTAATTGGGAGACGAGTAGGAGACGATGTAATAGAATATCTAAATTCCCTGTCATATGACCTGAAACACCAGAGAGAGAATACATTAAGAGAAGTAGGAGTACTTGACCGTGCTATGGATACATGAGGAGCAGCCTTCTCCTTTGAAGCACAATAAAACTGTTCTAAGTTGAGTTCCTCCTCGCTGAGCTTGAAACTTGAGGTAGAAGAGTATGAGCCATGCTACCTCATGTTGAGCATCCGTTTCCAGTGCCCTAATTTGGGATAATATTGACACTTGGGAATAACGAAACTGCCGCTGTGGTGAACCCACAACGTGTAGGTAAGAGATCTATATAGGCCACATATATCGAAGAGGATCACCTTGAAGGGAAGATGTATCGAGTTAGAAGGAGGTGATGTTAGTGGGAATTTCTGAGGCACGAATAATGGGCCATGTGACAGGGAACATAGGGAAATAATTGCAGAACTAGAAGCATCGTTTATTGTAGTATCATCATCCACAACAGGATTTAAACAAACAATATCAGGTGGATGTCGAGGTCTACTGGGATATACTAGGATGGTGTTGTGAAAGGATATTGGTTTAGGATCTGTAATCGGAATGAATAATTTACTACCGAGATAACTAGATACCGCAAAACACACAATTAGGGGACAGGGAAGGATAGAAACATGGACAATAGGTGAAAATAGTAGTATGAGGTCTGTTCTGGTCTGTTCTTCTAAGAAACAGAGAAGGAATTGTTGCTCATGAATGGTCGGAGGCGTTCTGTGTGAAAATACTAGTTGATGACCAAAATGTCTCATGGCGTTCTGTATTACTACTTCTATAAGCAGATTGAAATTCCACTTCATTTAACTCTTCCCCTTTTAAATATATATACCTGAAGATCAAGAGAACTTTGAACAATCTTCTAATGAAAACTAAGCAGACTGTATTAATACGTTCACTTCTAATGAAGTACATGTCCTCCAGATGCTATTACTAAGGAAAAATCACAAGGATATCTTTTCCGCTCAGTTTTGAAGTGCATACCTTACCTGATTAAAGATGTGGGTCGAAGTGATAGAATCACTGAGATAATACCCCAGCATGGGATAAGCATTGATCCCGGTGTTCGTGAGGAAGCAATACAAGTACTGAATCGAATTGTGAGATGCCTACCTGATCGGCGCTTTGCAGTTATAAGAGCTATGGTGAAATTCATCCTACGGCTTCCGGATGAGTTCCCTCTTCTCATTCAAACATCATTGGGACGACTTTTGGAACTCTTGCGTTTATGGAGAGCTTGTCTTTCTGACGATAGTGTTGAACAGGAAGCTTCAGATGCAAAACATGTGCAGCAGATAAACCAAAGATTCAAGAGATCTTCCGCTCGTGGAGAACCAGTTGAGTTCCATGCTTCAGAGATTGATGCGATTGGTCTTGTCTTCCTTTGTTCGGCTGATAGTCAGATTAGGCACACAGCATTAGAGTTGCTACGCTGTGCACGTGCTATACAAAATGATATACAAAACCTTCTATTATGTGAAAGGTCATATCTCACCAAAGATGAAGCTGAACTGATGCTTATGATCGATGTTTTTGAGGAAAATGGGGTGTGTTCTCCTTATGACCTATCTTATTAACTTTGTTTCCTGATTCCTGTCCTTTGCAAAAGCGTTCTTCTTTATGCTGCTTGTTGTATATGTAAACCATATTCATGTGAAACATTAATGTAGAAACCCTTATTTTTTGACAGGATGACATTGTTCAGAGCTGCTATTGGGATTCCAGCCGTCCCTTTGATCTCAGACGAGAATCTGATGTGGTACCTCCTGATGTAACACTAGAGGCTATACTTTTTGAAAGCCCGGATAAGAACAGATGGCCTCGGTGTCTTAGTGAGCTTGTCAAGTATGGTGCAGAGCTCTGTCCACAAGCTGTTCAGGAAGCAAAGTAATCAAAACTTCTATTACCTTTATTTTATTCTGCCTTTTCTCTAGATTTCCTTTATATCTTTATCATTATCATGTGAGGAAAGATGGTAAGCAGTCATTTCACAAATCCCATCAGCATGAACCCACCATGGATGTTGTAACATTTTCTTCTTCTTCTTTTTACATTTTACATCTATTTTATGAAGGTTCGAGGTGACTACTGTTAAAAATTTGTGCTATGACTGTTCACCATCTTACTCCCCCTGTTATCATTTTGTTATTGCTGTTCCTTTTCATTTTCTCTTCAGTTACAGTATTATTTTCTTAGTTCCCATCTGAGGTACAAATCAATGGTTTTTGATTGGTGTTTTCTGTGTAATGAAAGGTAATACAAGCTTGATCCTAAAATCAGTCAACAACTACTTTAGGATGATAACTCAAAGATCAACTCTTTTTTCTTATTTGCCTTGCCTTTTCTGTGCCATTTTTACTAATTAAGTTGTCTAGTTTCATGTTTATTTGAACCTGGAGTGGTCAACATTCAAATCAAGATATTTATAATCTCAGGCTAGAGATGACTAAGCGTCTTGCCCTTGTCACACCTGTTGAATTGGGGGGAAAGGCTTATCAGTTTCAGGATGCAGACAACAAACAAGATCAGTGGCTCATGTATGCTGTGTTTGTTTGTTCTTGTCCACCTGGAAGGGAAGGAGCTGGTGCAGCAGCAACACGAGAACTTTTCCATCTTATCATCCCCTCGCTAAAATCTGGTTCGGAAGCACATGTTGTGAGTATTAGCCAGTAACTTTATATATATATATATACATATATATATATAGAGAGAGGAAGGTTCAAACGAGAACGCTAACTATTTAAAAAAAAAGAAAACAGAAAATCAAATACAAAATCACATGTGATTTTATATTAACGGCAAAAAATGGCCGCGGGCGACTTTGGCCGTGACTTAATTCGCGGGACAAAGTCTTGTGAATCATATATGATTTTGTACGTGAATCATGAATGGTTTTGTACATTAACGACCGTTCTCGTGTTTTTTTAAATTGTTAGCGTTCTCGTTTGAACCCACTCTATATATATGTAAGTAAAGGTGGTTTCATTTGCAAACCTGCCCATTGGTACAAACTTTGCAAACCACTATATACCATTGATTTCATTCATCAACGACTTAGATCATTTGAAGTTATTTATGTTAAGCAATATACTTAATTAATACGGATTATATTAAATTTGGCCTGAAAAGGGTAAAATTGTCAAAACAAATAGATAATAAAATAATACGGTTACCATAAATACAATTACCAGAAAGAGGTGGGGAGGGAACTTACTAAGAAAATTTGGGGTGTTACATTTCACTACTGAAATAAATATGGATGAAATAAATATTGGATGAAATCATTGATTGTTTCACTATTGAAATTGGTTCATTTAACGGTTTCACTCCTAAAATTGTTTTACTATGTATAAACATTTATTGATGAACACAAACAAATTTCAATATCTGCAGTCGTAATTTCTTGACGAAAAAGATAAAAAAAAATAGATAAACTGCTAAATTGATAATGAAATGATTACCAAAAAACATAATCAATATCCTCATAAATCCGGTGGATTAATTATAAGATGATGACCATAAATAACTCAAAGAATCCGTTAATTGTTAAAAAGACTATAAAGCCCTTTAATATAAAAAAATAAGAAAAATGAAAAAAATGAATGAACGATTCTGATTGGCCGATAGTTTACAAAGTTTGTATGAATATGAAGGTTTGCAAGACTCCCCCCCCCCTCTCCCCTATATATATATATATATATTTTTACATAACGCAGTAAAAGTAAAAAAATTTCTATTGGATTTCAGCATAATACTACTATGGCTCTTGGGCTCTCGCATCTGGAAGTGTGTGAAATAATGTTCTGTGAGCTGGCATCCTATATGGATGAACTTTCTTTGGAAACAGAAGGAAAACCGAAATGGAAGGTATGGGTTCATGCTTTCTTCTAAATTCACTTTCTCACCCATATGTGAGTCTCTTAATAAATTATTTTATTTCCTAGGACGCTCCCCCCCCCCCCCAAAAAAAAAAAAAAAAAAAATACACACAAAAGACCCATTTTTTGTATGAGCAGGCTCACCATTACCTTTACGGTAAGTAGTTGCAAGTTTGTTACTTAAGATACAGATGGGTCTGCCTATATAAAGACGTTCCCACACATGCAGACATTACGTTTCGTGCGATTTGCTTTGAGATTGATGGTACTTTGAATCATGCATTTTCATTTTGTTTCAACATATTTAAATATCTTATTTGTGTTGATGCAGAGTCAACAATATTGTGTGAAGCACCCATAATCATGCATTTTCCTTTTGTTCCACCGTATTTAAGTATCTTATTTGTGTTGATGCAGTCTCAAAAATCTCGACGTGAAGAACTCCGTATCCACATTGCAAACATATATAGAACTGTTGCAGGGAACATCTGGCCTGGCATGCTGGTCCGTAAGCCAGTTTTCCGTCTTCATTATTTGAAATATATTGATGAAACGACCAGATTAATATCAACAGTCCCTCTTGAGAACTTTCAAGAGATGCAAACTCTTCGCTACTCACTTGCATGTGTACTAAGATCACTGGCCCCTGAGTTTGTGGATTCAAAATCAGAAAAATTTGATCCTAAAACCAGAAAGCGATTGTTTGATCTTTTTCTTTCCTGGTGTGATGATGTGGGTAATACATGGAGTCAGGATGGCCTAAGTGATTATCGGCGTGAAGTTGAACGCTACAAATCTAGTCGTAACACTCGATCAAAAGATTCCATAGACAGACTTTCATTTGACAAAGAAGTGTCTGAACAAGTTGAGGCAGTACAATGGGCTTCCATGAATTCTATGGCATCGTTGTTATATGGCCCTTGTTTTGATTTCGACAATGCAAGAAAAATGAGTGGCCGGATTATATATTGGATTAACAGTCTCTTCATTGAGTCTGCACCCAGGGCTCCATTTGGTTATTCACCCACTGAGCCAAGATCTCCATTTTATTCTAGACACACAGGAGAAAGTGGGCGAGGAGCTACTGGATGTGATAAGAGCAAAGTTGGTCACCTTCGTGTTTCCCTTGCTAAAATAGCTTTAAAGAATCTTATTCTTACAAATCTAGACCTGTTTCCTGCTTGCATTGACCAGGTCAGGCATCTCTTTGCAAACCTCCAATACTTTGTGAACGGTATATCAGATAACTTTATCACCTTTGAGCTATTTGGTACTGTTTAGATTCCAGGAAGAGGTTAACAGACTGGGAATGTTTTTCCATTTTGACCACCAAAATCCCCTGAATTCTTAACTTTCCATTAGGATTTATGTGCCTGCAGTGTCTCCTGCAAAAACGTAAACTTTTAACGATCCAATATTCTTAACTTCCCAATCAGAATTTACTGTTGAAGATACAAAACAAGAAGAAAAAAAGGGCATCTTTACGATTTCTAATATACTCGTCACCTGTGCCATTAATATTGTTATTATTATTGCTATATCACATGTAAAAACATCAAATGACTGGGTTCATTATGGATAACATGAACTAGATTTTCTTACGGTTGTTGAAGATATTACCTAAACTGAATCAACTATTTTTTCTTTCTTTTTATTTGAGATTTTCTAATGAAATTATATACATCATCAATTTTTTGTAGTGTGTTTTTTGCAGCAACTGTTTCTAGTCCATGTCAGATATTTGAAGACTGTAAACCTTAAATATCTACAAATATATTATTGCAGAACTCATTATCTAGTTGCTGGTTTTTTGAAGTATATAATATTTATATACAACAAATACTCACGCACACTCTTCATCTTTGGTGAAGTATGAACTGTTGACCTCCTCTCTACTGGTAAACCGCATACCAGTGGGCCAATGGCCCTTTGGTTATCTAGTTGCTGTTCTTGTCCCCATTGATATATGTGTATGTCACTATAGTTTTGTTACCTTGGAAACACAATATGTTATGGATGTTCTGCTATAATCTGATCTTCCTGCATGCTTAACAAAATTTCTGTGAAAACAAACAATTAATTTGTTCTGATTGCTTGTTTCTTATACTTGAGATTTATATGTGATGCTGTTTCTTTTTGTATATTCAACACTTTGACGGATATTTTAGCTTCTCTTAGCATTATCACTGCGTTGAGCATATGGGTATATCTTAGTCTAAAAGTCTACATGTGTTGAGCCATATGGGTATATCTTAGTTAATATATCGTATCAGTTGGTTATGGTTTTGAGTAAAATGTTCTTTCTTCTTCAGTGCTACTATTCTGATGCTGGCGTGGCAAATGGGTACTTCAGTGTATTGGCTGAAGTCTACATGCATCAAGAGATACCTAATTGTGAAATCCAGCGACTCTTGAGCCTGATTCTCTACAAGGTGGTGGACCCATCTAGACAGGTTCGTGATGATGCCCTACGGATGCTTGAGATACTATCTATCCGTGAATGGGCTGAAGATGGGGTTGAGGGATCAGGAAGTTACCGGGCTGCAGTGGTTGGAAATCTTCCAGACTCTTACCAACAATTCCAATACCAATTATCTTGCAAGCTTGCTAAAGATCGTCCTGAGCTGAGTCAGCTTCTTTGTGAGGAAATAATGCAGAGGCAATTGGATGCAGTTGATATAATTGCGCAGCACCAAGTTCTAACATGCATGGCTCCTTGGATTGAAAACCTTGATTTCTGGAAACTCCAAAATTCAGGCTGGAGGGAAAGATTATTGAAAAGCCTTTACTATGTAACATGGCGGCATGGTGATCAGTTTCCTGATGAAATTGAGAAGCTTTGGAGCACAATTGCTAGTAAGTCACGTAATATCCGTCCAATTCTTGATTTTTTGATCACTAAAGGAATTGAAGATTGTGATTCAAATGCATCAGCAGAAATAAGTGGTGCATTTGCTACATACTTCACAGTTGCTAAACGGGTAAGCTTATATCTAGCTCGAATTTGTCCACAAGGTACAATTGACCACTTGGTGTACCAATTGGCACAACGAATGCTTGAGGACAGCCTGGAACCTGTCAGACCAACAGCAAACGAGGCTGATCTTAATGGAAATTTTATTTTGGAATTTTCTCAGGTTTCAGCAACAGCCCAGCTTGTCCAGCTTGCGTCTGTTATAGATAACCAACCTCGTATGTCACCCTTACTGGTTCGAGGATCTCTTGATGGTCTACTACGGAATACAAGTGAAAACTTAAGTTGGAGAACAACGGCTGTAAGACGGCGAAGTGCTTCAGGTCCTTTGTTCCCAATACCTCCTGAGATTAATGCTACTCCTGTAACTGCTGGATGGTCTAGCCAGCTCATTCCATCTCTAGTAAACATGTCAGGCCCATTAATGGGGGTCCGAACTTCAGCAGGAAATTTGAGAAGCCGACATATTTCTCGAGACAGTGGCGACTACCTCATTGACACCCCAAATTCTGAAGCAGATGGGCTGCATTCTGCTAGTGGAACTTATGGTGTCAGCGCTAAAGAACTGCACACGGCCTTACAGGGGCATCCACAGCATTCACTAACCCATGCTGATATAGCACTGATTCTACTTGCAGAAATCGCTTATGAAAACGATGAAGATTTCAGGGAGCACTTACCTTTACTTTTTCATGTCACGTTCGTCTCAATGGATAGCTCTGAAGACATTGTGCTAGAACACTGCCAGCGGTTGCTTGTTAATCTGTTGTATTCTCTTGCTGGGCGTCATCTGGAGCTTTATGATGTTGAAAATAGTGACGGAGAGAACAGGCAACAGGCTGCGAGCCTGATTAAGTACGTCCAGTCGAAACGTGGGAGCATGATGTGGGAAAATGAGGATCCCACGGTCATGGAAACCGAGCTTAAAAGTGCAGCACTCCTGTCTGCACTTGTGCAGAGTATGGTAGATGCCATCTTTTTCCAAGGTGATCTTCGAGAGACATGGGGAGCAGAGGCGCTCAAATGGGCTATGGAGTGCACCTCGAGACACCTGTCCTGCCGATCCCACCAGATCTACCGTGCCCTGCGACCCCATGTCACCCATGATGCATGTATGTCGCTTCTCCGATGCCTTCATAAATGCTTAGCAAATCCAGTACCCGCAGTTTTGGGCTTTGTTATGGAGATTCTTTTGACGTTGCAAGTGATGGTGGAAAATGTGGAGCCTGAGAAGGTGATTCTCTATCCCCATCTTTTCTGGGGATGTGTGGCCATGATGCACACAGACTTTATTCATGTTTATTGCCAGGTACTGGAGCTATTTGCTCGAGTCATTGACCATTTAGCATTTTGGGACAGAACCACGGAAAATGTGCTCCTTTCAAGCATGCCAAGAGATGAGCTAGATCACAGTGTCATCAACAGCGATTTCCAAAGAATGGACTCACTGTGTTATGATGTCAGTTCACCATCCAGTGGGAAGGTTCCGGTCTTTGAAGGCGTGCAGCCTCTTATACTTAAAGGGCTCATGTCAACTGTGAGTCATGATATCTCAATCGAGGTTCTCTCAAGGATAACCATGCACTCTTGCGATTCAATCTTTGGGGACCCAGAGACGAGACTTTTGATGCACATCATGGGATTGCTTCCCTGGCTCTGCTTACATCTAAACCCGGAGGCGGTTGTGGGCCCCACTTCTCCCATGTTACAACAACACCAAAAGGCTCGTTCAGTTTCAGGGAAACTGGCAATATGGTGTCAGGCAAAATCCTTTGACGAACTAGCTACTGTCTTCATGGCCTATTCACGGGGTAGATTCAAGAGCATAGACAATCTACTCTCATGTGTCTCGCCACTACTATGTAATAAGTGGCTACCAAAGCACTCAGCGCTGGCCTTCGGGCATTTGCTTAATTATCTAGAGAAGGGACCCGAAGAATATCAGCGTGTTGTTCTTCTAATACTGAAGCAGTTGCTTCAGCATATTCCCATGGGTGCTGTTCAGAGTCCATATATGTCTGCACTCATTTCCCAGCTAGTTGAAAGCCCTCTGTGGTCAGAAGCACTAAGCGTATTAGAAGCTCTTTTACATAACTACGGCTCTATGCATGTATCCCACAACCACGACCCAGACGAGTCATCAATGGTTCGTAGTGGACCATCACAACAGGCTCTGGGTCTTGGGTTTGCACCAGGATCCACATTGACTGTAAAAGCTAGCCTAACTAAGTCAGGTATTTCGCCTAAAGAGTTGGCTTTGCAGAATACCCGTTTAATCCTTGGGCGTGTGCTTGATAACTGCACACTCGGGCAAAGAAGGGACTACAAAAGATTGGTACCATTTGTGACTACTATTGGTAACCCTTAACCTTCACACTTCACATTATTTAGTTTCCCTATACGTATGCGGATGCTACTTGCTACAGGTGCTAGGTCTGGTTTTGGAATTTCTTCTAAAAGACCTGGAAACATTCATTTAATGGATGAGATTATTATCGTTCATCAATTGATGCATCATGAAAATTCACCAAGAATATCCAAGTATGAGATTCAAGCACCTGGGAGCTGGATTGCATATAAATGAAGCTAGAATAGCGATTCCTTGCAAAAACTACCAACATTGGTAGCTTAAATTTTGTTTGTGACAAATTACTACCATTATTGATAGTCTTTGTATTATAATAAAAATGCAGTTTAAGTTGTTTGGATCATGAAACAACTATGCATTTCTAGTTTTCAATATTTATAAGATGAAATAATTCTGCTCAACGTTCTAACATACATATATTTATTAGAGTTTTGTCTTGCCCCCTCAACTATTTGTGTACTCAAAGAGACCCCTTTATTTGGAAATCTAGAATTTCAATCCCTCACAAGAGTCAAATAGGTTCGGAAAAGGTCATCTTTGTAGAAATAAAGTTGACCTGCACCAAATGTGATACTGTTGAAAATTTGAATATTTGCCAATAATTGAAAAAAAAACAATATGTTGTCAATTTGCTGTTATATCAACTTCATATTGGACTCAAGGATGCTTTTATTATATATTGAATTCAGTTATAATAAAAATTACTATTATCGATCTCCTTCTGAAATGTTGTGAATTGTGACACAGTTTCTAGTATGCTAACAAATATTCCAACATTTCCAAATTCTTAATCAAACTTAAATTCGCAAGATTTCCTATACTAAAGAATAAAATCCAAATTAAAGGGTATAGGAACTTAAACAAAATTCACAAATCATTATCCCAAAAATCTACAACCTCTAAAATTCTAAAATTGTATTTTCTTGTAAGCAGAGAGCCTAATATGTTTTGTTTTGTCAGGCGGCGTCATTTCTAGCTAGGTGTCTAAAGATGTTTTACTGTCAACATACCCTGTTTTTGTTGGCATATTCTGCATTCTCACTTCTACCTCCCATGTGCATGCCTCTTCTCAGTTTACTTTCAATGTTGCATGCCTCCCATGTGCATTCTCACTTCTACCTCCCAAAGTCATCTCTCTTTTAGTTTTATTTTTGGTGTATAATTTTTTTAGAGTTTTACCATTGATGTCCCCCGTTCTTCTATTCATCTCTCATCTTTATATGGTATAGCTATTGAAATCTATCAACACTCATTTCAATTTTCTATTTTATGAGGATATTTTACATATTGATGATTTGCATCCTGTTTGCTCTCTTTGAATAGTTTCAGATCTAGCAGTTATGTTTGGAAAGAAAAGTTGAGCAGAAAAGTAGATAGATGTGGAGCACATTGAACAAACACATATGTGAACTCCTGGTATGCCAAAGAACTCATTTGTCATTCCTCTTATGGTGGTTTTCTGCTTGGGAAAACTCTCGACTCATTCAATGGCAACTATAGCGCATCAAGGATCACTTGCAATGGCTGTTGACCGAAGGTCACTTAAGTATGGTTATCTTCAAGGTCAAGAATATAAAGAGTTTCAAATGTATGTCCTAATATCCCAACTTTGAACTTATTTCATGTTGTTCACTAGGGTAAGATCTTGATGACCCATAGAACGCTGTAGGGGAGTTGAAGTTCTTCACGAGTCATGGTTCACTAAGATCATGTTTGCAAAGGCCGTTGTACTATCGGATTGAGGCGTGAAGAGAATTAGGTGAGATCTTGGTGGCCTCATAGAATAAGATTTTAGTGGCCCCTAGAATAAGATCGTTATGGCCCCTAGGATGCTGTGGTGTTAAAATTCTTTATGAGACCTGGCTCGCTAAGATCAAATTTACAAGGAAGTAGGACTACCGGATGGAGTGAAGAGAATTAGGTAAGAATCACCATATGATTTGTGCAGCGTATTCCAATTTCATGAAGGAGCTCTCAAGAATCTGAATGGTGTTATAAGTGCTTCTATAGCTTTCTCACAGTAGAGCTGATGTTATCCTCAACCCCCTTGTGGTCATGGTAATTTCTCTTTTGTTGCCTATAGCCATGGATCTTCTATTATTTTCAATGATGATTGAGGAATAACTTATGGTTTTGGAGTAAGTTTGAATGAATGATCGGCAGTATGGCACTTGTGAAGCGAGGAGAGTGTCTTGAACACGGGACCAAGATCCTGATGGTTTTGTTATTGGATAAGGTTCGGTCGTCCTAGCACATGGATCAACTTTCTATATATAGATTTAGAGAAATTATGTTGTTTGTATTTCATTGATAATGAACGGGTTTATATACAGACTAGAAGGCCTAAAATACATTCCCTAATTTAAGGGATTTACAAACCAAGAAAGGGAGCTTTCTAACAATAGAGAAAATCAAGAAAATCAGCTATAAACAAATCCCATGAAATTAGGGATTATGATTCTTTATCAGATGGTAAGTTTCTGCCAACACTCCCCCTCAAGCTTGGGGTGAAAATTTCCTTCATCTCGAGCTTGTTCAATATCCCTTGAAGTGAAGTACCGGAACATCAGCCAATTGCTCTATTGATGGAACATATGGCATACATAACAAGCCACTTTGCAATTTCTCCTTTATAAAATGACGACCTACAGCTCGGCCTTCGCTTTTTGAGGCTTCCTCTACTTACATCTCTATGTGCCCGTAGCACTCCCATATGGAGAAAGATAGGCTTACCATGTTCCATCAATAGCACCTAACCTATGCCGATTTTGGCGGACCATGCTCCACCCGGTGAACTCATGTGGTTCCGACGTGCCCAGAGGCGAATCCGTTCACAGTCCGTAGGACAATTTTTACCCATGAAGGTTCATTTACTCGTAACGCCATAACACGAAGTTCAGCTGCAACACTTGACCTTGGCTATTTTTTGCTTCTCCAGGAGACTATGTTCCCCTGTAGAAAAGTGCAGAGTCTTGAGGTTGATCGATAGTCCAATGCGGAGCCTGCCCAATTTGCATCAGTGTAAGCCGCAAGGCTAAGTGTTGCACCTTTAATTTTTATTGTATATTTTTTAGAATAATTTTTGTACATTTCTTACTATAAATAAATAGCAACTTACCTTGCTTAAAAAAATAGCAACTTTTACGTAGCTAGATTTTTACTATAAAGTGGTTAATTGTTTTATAATAAGAAATGTATATATAATATATATTGTATTAAAATATTTAAAAATTATGTAAAATAAATACATAATTAAATTAATAGTATTTTCTCGATATAAATAAATATGTATTTGTATGAATTTTAATGTATTTATTTTTATAAATAACAATATAAATGATATAAAGTTAAAATGGTGGGAGCTGAAAAGTTGGAAAAGGCAATGAAAAAGCTGGTTGAGGTTTTTCACATAGTGGAAGTATATCGAGGTTTTTAAGTTGTTGAGGTGGCAATAATGTGTCAGAAGAATGCAATGAAAAGCTTGGTGAAAAACCCACACATTGTAGATGCTCTAAGCTATATCAGGGCGAGTGTGTGATGTAGATTAATTTGCCACCAACCTTTGATATCTCCCCCTGTCCACACAGTCCATAGGAATATCTTCAGGCTTCTCTCCGAGCTTGTACCCTTGTTCCATTGGTGTGTCTGATGGTTTACAACCAAGCATCCCTGTTTCCTTTAATAGATCTAGAATATACTTCCGTTGGGAGAGAAATATGCCTTCTTTGGAGTACGCTACTTCGATACCAAGAAAATACTTGAGTTTTCCTAGTTCTTTTATTTTAAATTATGCTGCCAACTTCTTCTTGAGCCTTCTAATTTCACAATGATCATTTTCGGTGATGATAATATCATCAACATACACAATCAAGGTTGTTACCTTACCCCCTTCTGATTTCTTCACAAACAAGGTATGGTCTCCTTGAGATTGTTTAAAATCCATCTTTCATCGCATGTGTGAATCTCCCAAACCAAGCTCGTAGGGACTGTTTCAGTCCATATAGAGTTTTCTTTAACCAACAAACAGTTCTTTGGTCAAAAGACTTATTGAAACCAGTTGGTGCTTCCATATACACCTCTCTTCTAGATTGCCATGTGGGAAGGCGTTTTTTACATCGAACTGCAGTAGAGGCCAGTCAAAGTTGGCTGCTAAGGACGAGAATTCTTACCGAATTCATTTTTGCTACCGGTGCAAAGGTCTCCAGGTAATCAACTCCATGTGTCTGAGTGTATCCTTTAGCAACCAGTCATGCTTTGTACCTCTCCAAGGAACCATCTGCCTTATGCTTGATTGTATAGACCCATTTGCACCTTAAAGTTTTTCTCCCTTCACGTAGGTCAACTTTGTCCCATGTCTTGTTTTTTTTAAGAGTTGTCATTTCTTCTTCCATAGTTTTTCTCCATTCTGGATGTTGTAGGGCCTCATCCACACTTTGAGGTATTCTATTTGACTGCAGTTTGGTGAGAAATGTAACACCCCGATTTTCGAAAGGTATCATTTCCAGTTTATACCGAAATCGATATATTAAGGAAAAATAAGATATTTTATTTTGGGCTTGAATCCTTGATTTTATAGCCTTGATGGATGAATGATTCAATTACGAGTCCAACGGTTTTTTCCGGAACGAAAACGGAGCTATAACGAAGAAGTTATGACCGAAACGGGATTTGACCAAATAAGAAGAAAAATCAGTGGCTGACGTACCTTGTTACGTGGGTTGCTGAAGCTGAACCCACGGAGCAACCCACGAGAATGGTGGCCAAAAATCAGTGGCTGACGTACCTTGTTACGTGGGTTGCTGAAGCTGAACCTGAACCCACGGAGCAACCCACGAGAATGAAAATTAGGGTACCTTGTTATGTGGGTTGCTGAAGCTGAACTCACGGAACAACCCACGTGGATGGTTGGACGTTTTTTATGCTTTATTTTCCCCAAATATTTCTCATTTCTCATCTTCTTCATTTCAAGAATTCTCTCTCGAACCCTTCCTCTTCACCTACCTCTTCTAATCCTCTTCAACCACCAAATCATCACCATTTATTACTAGAGTGAAGATCATCATCCGAGGTTTCGGGTTGGAAGCTTCACCTCCATCTTCATCTTCTTCATCACCATCTCACCATTGTTGACCATATTTTGGGGTTTTCCAAGAAACCTACTTGTAAGACATTCTAACCATTTCTAAACCATGAAATAAGTTATAAATGTTCCATTGATGGTTTCCTAGTGTTTGATTTCTCTAATTTTCGGTTTGGATAATTTTGGGAGTTTTGGGTCAAAATTAGGGTTTTGCCCAAAATAGAGATTTTGATGATTAAGTGTTTGGGGATCAATTATTTATGATGGAAAATGTATATTCATGGTTGGACCCTTGTAAATCTAGGTTTTGGAAAATTTGGTTTGAAGAACCAAGTTTCTTCAAGGGAAGCTCTAAGTGGGTAAATACTAGATTTAACTTAAATCTAGCAAGGTGAGTTTACTAAACTTTTGTTAAAACTGGATACACATCATATTTGCTTATTTGTTGTTATTATCACATATTTGCTCAAAATGGTCATCTTTACGGGTTTAAGTATTTGATAGTATTTCCATGAGATTATGTGAGATATATGTATATGAAGTATCATCCCATGAGTTACTCTATGTTGTGTAATTATTTGGGGATTTCCACTATGTGTGCCACAATGGGTATTTTACATTAAAAAGGAATATATGTTTGGTATATTATGATGATTTCATTTGGAATATACTCTTGGTGATATTGTATCTACAACGTGGCTATGTGGATATTTAAGTCTTATGTTGGACTCATGCTATGAGGAGGGTGATATTGTACCCACGATTGGTATTGAATTATATTTGGTTGAAATACACCTAAAGGACCTCCTATATGCATTATGTTGGACGAACCAAGTCAGTTCACAAGGAGGATGTAGTCTTGGGTGCCATTGTGATGGTATGTGCCTAGACCTCCGTCATTCGGGGAATTTTCCTTTGGAGTAGTCTTCGGGTGTGCCGGGCCTTGGGATGTTCCTTGTTAAGGGCATAAAGGTATATCGACTCTTGGGGTGGGCTTGATTGGTGCTTTGGGTCTCCCCTAATGACTCCACATATATTGAACACTGGTTAACTGCTGATAAGAATTGTATCTGTTCATGCATGCTTATTATTGTTCAACTCACTAGGCTTTTTGGCCTAACATTTGTTTGGTGTCGATGTGTATCTTAGGTTTTAGCGGCATTGGTTCTAAGCTGGCATAGTGCTTGGGTGAGAGATTTGGGAATATTGCTTTTGGACTTACAGTTGGTAGAGAACCCTTTGGGTCCTATAATTGACATCCTTGATTATAATCTCTTTTCTGGTTATAGAAATTAGATTAGTTGGTTGTTATTTATTGTCCGTTTATTTACGATTGTATTTAAACAGGTTTATGTATTTTCCCCATTTTTGGGAGGCTCTTGCTTTGGCAAATTTTAAATACCGCATGTCCGTTTTTCGGATTTTTGTTATCCCTATTTTTAGGGTGTTACAAGAAATGACGTATTCGGTCGGTGAGATGATCTCAAATGACATGTAGTTGGCAATCGGATGTTGAGTACACTGTCGAGTTCTTTTCCGAATAGCAATAGGAACATCAAGATCAACAAAATCATTACGTACCTCTTCATTACCTGCTGCGGGTTCAGAAAAGTGGATTTGCTTTGGTTCTGGATTAGTTTTTCTTCTTGAATAAACATGCACATTCAATGGCTTACCGGGAGTTTGATTTGTTGGTTGTGTATCAGAATCTGGAACATGTGAGGGTAAAGGTACTTGTGGGTTTTCTAGAATGGGTTTGGTGTCTCGCTTTGTGGTTGAGGATTGGTGAAAGATGGTGATTTTGTTGTGGTGCCTGCTTCGGAAGGGCCAGATCTGGAAAATCTCCAAATTCCACATCAAGGTGCTTTTGCTTCTCTTCGCCTATGCCCCCCCCCCCCTTTTTAAGAGAAGGGACATCAAAATATGACTGATTTTCAGCAAAAGTGACATCACGATGACAAAAAACCTTTTTGAGGGCGGATGATAACATTTAAACCCTTTTTGTGTACTAGGATACCCGGCAAACACACACTTAAGAGCTTTAGGATCAAGTTTACTACGCCGATGAGAATGAATATGAACGTATAATATACATCCAAAAATTTGTGGTGGCAAGGTGTGATTCAAATCAAAATGTGGGAAAAAACTTGAGAGAGCCTGAATAGGAGTGTTGTTATGGGGAACACGCGAACTAATCGTATTGATTAGATAGATAGCAATTAAGGTTGCCTCCCCCAATAGTGTTTTGGAACTTTTCTGAACATAAGGGATCTAGTGGTTTCAAGCAGATGGCGGTTTTTTCTTTCTGCTACCCCATTTTGTTGGGGTGTATTTGGACAGGTGGATTGGTGTATGATGCCTTTGCTTTGAAGGATAGGAGATAGGATTTGGTTAAAGTATTGTTTTCCATTGCCTGATTGATGACTTTGACTGTGGTGTTGAATTGGTTTTGGATCAAGCTTAGAAAGTGTGGGACAATTGTACTCACATCATATTTGTTTTTCATCAAGAATAACCATGTGACTCATGTACAATCCTCAATAAATATGACAAACCAACGTGCACCATTTAGGCTTGCAATTCTAGATGGGCCCAAACATCAGTATGAACAATAGTGAAAGGAAATAGTGTTTTATGATTGATGGGCTGAAACATACCAACCTTTACAATAGTGAAAGGAAATAGTGCAATTCCAGTTCTTGTTCACCATTCAGGTTCTTACTTCTCTCGTTCTTCTTTTTACTTGGTTTTGATGAGGTCAAATATCGAAACATACCAACCTTTACAATTTTTTTAACTTGGCCTGCTCTTTTTCTTTATTATGCAACTTACCATTCCAGTTTGATACACAGTGTTCCAATTGTTAGGCCTGTTTATTTTTACTTTTTGTAGTTATCATGGGGATGTCCCTTTAAGACAATGCTGTGAAACTATTTTCATTTTCATTTTCATGTTCTCATTCTCTTCTTTACTAAACATTTTTAATGAGTCTCTCTTTTATCAGGGATCATGGCAGTCTTACGGAAGTATACTTGTTCTTTTTCTCCCCATTTGTACCCTTATGGCTGTCTTTTTGAGTTGGTGACGGTACTTCTTCGGACTGCCTCACGGTTTACTATTATGTGTAAACCAGTCTGCAGATTTTGGGAAGGGTAAGCAAGGGAGGTTCCAGACTAGTCCCCCAGAATAACTGACTCTCGAAACCACTTTTAGAAGGTGTCTCTGGTTTTACATTTGGCAATAGAATAACGGACTCAGAAAGCGCTTTTAGAAGTCTCTCTTTCTACCCTTTTCTGCAAATGCAATTTCGTAGATCTATCTTTCCTGCGTTAATGTTTGGTCACTTGTATATGTTGTTTTTAGATGCTACAGAGAAGCAGATTGATCTATTAGATTGGTTGGTACTTTCATAGCTCCTGGCCCTTAGAATTGAAATGCTGAAAGTTTTCTTGAGAGACGAGCTATCTAGCATTTACTGGAGGTGACTAGTTTGTCGTTTAATCTCTTTGTGGTTGCAGTCCATCAAGAAGGTGGAAGTTCAGCATGCGAAACTCTTCTTATCTCACAAGAGGCCTTTCAAATCCAAGAAGCATCACAAGGAGGGCTGTTAAACCTGTGTGATTTCATCTCTGACGGTTACTTAGAAAGGTACACGGAAGCATAGTTGGGCAGGTTATGGTAAACCACAGTAAATCCCACTCAAAAGTAGGATCGAGGGTATGTATGCAGACCTGACCTGTACCCAAAAGGGTAGAGCAGCTGTGTTGGGCAGGTTATGAGTAAATCCCACTCAAAAGTATGATAGAGGGTATGTATGCAGACCTGAATTGTGTGCTTGACTAAAATCTTCAAGTCATTGGCAATTAGTGGTATAAATTTTCCGAAGGAAATAGCCTCACTGGATAGAACGACGATTGCCTGCACCTGAAGAAATACAATTGTTTCGATCTCCTATTCCTTGGTTTGCGTTGGAATAAAAATAAAGAACAAAACCAGTTTAGTTATGAACTACACAAGTATCATTACTGAAATGGAAGTTCATAGCCTCACATAGTTCAAACCCGAATTGGTTTTGTTCTTATTCTAGCTCCCATATATAGTCAAGTCTTATACCTTAAACACACTTAAGGGTAACCACAAGGGTTGTGGCATACTGGGGGATGTGGTGGAATATCTCATCTGCCCAGGGTTCGAATCCACACGTACACAACAATTGTGACCACTGAGGTTTAATTAGGGTTGATGTCTTACAGTCATAATTTGCCAAGGGATTAGTCTAGGCATAGCCTAGGACACCCTTCCCAAAAAAAACACACTTAAGGGTGGTGTGTGTGCATGTGTGTCAACAAATTAATATTTATGGTGGGGATGGAGTGCGGTGCTAAACATCCTTTACATGGGTTGTCGACTGAACCTCTGATTAGGTTCTATCAAGAGGGTAGTGTAGTGGATTGACCTGATTGTGAAGGCTGAACTTGTGCTTCTCAAGTTATTAGTTTGTGCCATTACAACGTCTTCTTTATTCTCGACATAGGAATAGGAATAACAAACATAATTTGCTGATAATTTTATGGGGAACATCTATCAAGTATAAGTGGGCGGTTCCATTGCCTCGATTGTGCACAGGAGTATCGGCTTAAGATGACAACATAAAGTATGTGATTGAACTACCAATATCATGTGTATTACCTATGCCTCTGTCTCTTTGTTGCTGCCGTATTAATATGGTGTCTGTAAGTGTGGGGCATAATATGTCTCAAGTGTCGGACAAAAGATATTTTATCATAAGGCGCCTTATGCAGGGAATACTTCTGTTTAGTTAAAGGCCCAAGTTTTTGGCCATGGTCAAATGGCCCAAGTACGTGCATATATAGACTCAGAAATCAGTAGGGAGAGCAGTAAGTGAGAGCTGAGAGTGAGAAAGAAAGAACAAATGCTTATATCTTGTAAATAGGGAAGGAGGTCAATTCTTAACCTAATACAAAGGGCTCTCTTTTCTGGTGTGGATGTAGGCATTTATACTGAACCACGTAAATCTCTCGTGTTGTCTCTATTCTCTGTTTATTTTGATTGTTTGTTAGATTGTCATTGCTTGTTGGTAAATTTCCTGAAACTGATCAGAATACAAGGTCGTCTGTTGTTACTTTGTTTTCTGCTGTGCAACGGTGTCTAAGACTACCATTTGAATTTTATTTTTAAACTAGTTGTGTGCTTATAATTTTTATGGGGAACATCTATCACCTTCTATTTATGCAACCCATCATCCAAGAATAAGTGTCCCTGTGGAAACCCACTTTTCATTATCAAATGGACATGACTTTGGAAGACAAAAGTAGTAAGGTGAAATTCATAAATATTTATTTTCTTTTGGATAGAATTTTCAGCTTTTCCTGGATTTTGGTCCAGGTATGAAGATTTTGAACATTGAGCTTCATGATGAAGATGAGCGGACCGGTGATTTGACATGTTGTCGGGTGTGACTTGTTCTCAGTCTTGGTGCTTGGTTATTAGTTGGAATCAAGTGGTATGTCTTTCTAAATAATAGCAGTTTAATGGTTATTGAGTATCGACGAATAATTGTCACTACATAGTACATACAATACATTTCCCCTACTTCTGCAAGATATGGAAGTGGTTAGTTAATAGTGTTCCTCTGTTAGTAGTGTTATTGTCTATTCCAATTGTATATGATATATCTATAAACTACATTGGATTTTCAAGTTGCTATACTCGTTTGTAAACTTGCAGGTAGGTGCTTGATTCTTTAGTTTGAAATTCTCCATATGAAACTCAACAAGTTAAAAAAAAAGTGACCTAGCTAAGGTATGGGTTTAAGACTTCTCATTTTAGAATTTCTTCTTCATTATCTTTTTCCTTAAAATGGTTTTTATCATCATTAGCATTATCATTGGTTCGTTAGAAACAACGGTATAAGAATTGAATCTTGAAAAACATCTGCAAGAACGGGTAAAATTTTCATGAGAATCAGGACAACTTTCTATCATTTTTGTTCCTTTACAATAACAACGTAAAGACTTACTACTTAGTTCTGCTGATAGTCAGATTAGGCACACAACATTAGAGTTGCTACGCTGTGCGTGTGCTATACAGAATGATATACAAAACCTTCTATCATGTGAAAGGTAATATCTAGGGGTGTAAATGATGCGAGTCGAGCTCGAGTATTAGTATACTCGACTCGAACTCGATAGCCATTTCCCAAGCTCGAACTCCACTCGAAAACTCGCAAGTAGTTAAAATATGAACTCGACTCAAACTCGGTAGCAACTTTCTAAACTCGAACTCGAGCTAATCAAGCTTACACATTAAAATTTATGAAATTTAAAAGTCTTCTCTTGTAAATTATAAAACTTAAAGTTGTACCCTTAAAATTTATAAAACTCAAGAGGTGTACCTCAAATTTCATCATCAAGAGGACAAAGTTGCCAACTCCATTCACCTTCATCTCTTTTTATAACATCTATTCACCCTTCTTTTACTCTCTCACTTTCAATGTGGGACAACTTCACCAACACTTTTTTAGTTTTTTGTCTTTTTAATTATGATTGTAGTAAAAAAAAATAATTGATTAGTTTTTATAGTTAAAAAATATACAATATTGTTCGTATATCTAGAATATATGACATTCTTTCTTTTATTGGTAAGCTTATCAATAAATTTTTACATTATATTTTACAAATTATATTATAAACTAATTATATATAAAAAATCGAGTATCTCACGAGCTTTTCGAGTTGAGTATCGGGTAGCTCAATTCGACTAGTTAGTATGTCAGTCAAGCCTACTCGAGTCGAGTGTTGACCGAGCTTTGACCAAGTCGATCTCGAGTAGCTCGCGGGTTGTCTCCTCTAGTTTACACCTCCAGTCATATCTCACCAAACATGAAGCTGAACTGATACTTATGATCGATGTTTTTAAGGAAATGGGGGTGTGTTCTTGTTATAAGCTATCTTATTAACCTTGTTTCCTGATTCCTCTCATTTGCAAAAATGTTCTCCTTTATGCCGCTTGTTGTATATGTTAAACCCTATTAATGTGAAAGATTAATGTAGAAACGCTTGCTTTTTGACAGAGACATTGTTCAGAGCTGCTATTGTGATTCCAGCCGTTCCTTTGATCCCAGACGAGAATCTGATGTACCTCCTGATGTAAGACTAGAGGTTATACTTTTTGAAAGCCCGAATAAGAACAGATGGCCTTGGTGTCTTAGTGAGCTTTTCAAGTATGGTGCAGAGTTCTGCCCACGTGCTGTTCAGGAAGCAAAGTGAGCAAAACTTCTCCTACCTTTATTTTATTTTGCCTTTTCTTTTGATTTCCTTTGTATCTTTATCATGTGAAGAAAGATGATAAGAATTCAGTTCACAAATACCATCAGCAAGCACCCCCCATGGATGTTGTAGAACACATTTTCTTCTTTTTACATTTTTTAACTAATTTATGCAGGATCGAGGTGACCACTGCGTAAAATTTGTGCTATGACTGTTCACCATCTATTACCTCCGTTGACTCGGATTTTCTTTAGAAAGATTCCAAATGATTCCCATAAACTTGCCTTTGCCTTGACCGTGAGGTTTTTCCGACAGACTTTGGTTCCAAATGTAGAAGGTTTTCTTTGTGTTTTATTTAATTTATCTTTTTTCTTTTAAATGAGATTGTTCTTGCATAGTTTAACAAACCTTTTTGTTATTAACTTCTATTACTTCTTTGATCTTGACATTTTTATAAGTAATGGGTTGTTTGTTTTCTTGTCCTTTTGCATTTTCGTTGATTTTCTTTTCCATGCTTTTGGGATTTTCTTTTTCAGTTAACGGGATTGTGTTTGGGATAAAAGCAATCAACTTTGAATCGGGTTTTTACTCTAGCAAGCCTCTCCTTTTGTTGACCCGCATTTCCTCTACAAAGGTCCAAAAGGATTCCGGTAAACCTGCCTTGACCTTGAGGTTTTACCGGCACACTTTGGTTCCAATTGTAGAAGGTCTTCTTTGTGTTTGCTGCTCTTGGAGGTTTTGAGTTTAAACTTGGAGTTCTTATTTTGTTTGGTCGGTTTGGTGGTCGTGTTCATGCATTTCGGCTTCATCTGCCTCGCCCTCCCAGAGTGCAACAAGAATGCCCATCTTTGAATTTTGCTACACTCTTAGTTTAGTCTTCGTGATTTTTTTAATTTACCTTTTTTCTTTGTAATAGAATTGTTTATGCACACGTTATCGAGTTTCTTTTTCATTACTTACTCTACTTCTTTAATTATGACTTCTTTTAAGTAATTGGTTACTTGTTTTCTTGACATTTTGCATTCTTGTGATTTTCTATTCGATGCTGATTTGATTTTGTTTTCTTCAAATAACGGGTTTATTTTTTGGGATAAATGCACCCAAATTTTATCTTGTTTTTATTCTAGCAAGCCTCTACGTACTCTGTTGACTCAGATTTCATTTAGAAAGATCCCAAATGATTCCGGTAAACCTGCCTAGGCCGTGAGGTTTTTCCGGCAGAATTTTCCAAGTATAGAAGTGTTGATCCAAACTCTCTCAGTGATTTGATAACGACCCTCTTCTATACTTAGTGAAAATTACGTTTTAATATGTATTAGTGTTTCACCATCAACGATCAGACTGAGTCTGTTCATTTATCGTTGATAGTCTTTCTTATAAACATTTCTATGTATTAGTGTTTCACTATCAGTGATTAGACTGAGTCTGTTCAGTTATCACTGATAGTTTCTGATGTAAACAGTAACGTAATCCCTGAAGACAAGTCTCGCGTCAACATATGTTCATAGCTGAATCGAAGACGAAGCTGCTGAACAAAGAGAAGTCTACTAGTGATCTGATGCGGATATCAGGAATCAAAGACAACTCTACATATACGCGAAGGAACATGAGGAAAAGCTTCAGCGATAGCTGAACCTCTTTATCTCTGAAAGAAGAGATATTCAGCGATCAAAAGATCACAAAGCTTATGTCTCAAGTTTCCTTTTGTCTATCCTTGCACAAACTAGTACTATGTGTCAGAACGGACATGTCTCTGCCACCATACGTACAACAACTCTGTCAACTACACTGTTCATGACCCGGCCGAAAGCATGTCTCCCAAAAGTCAGACTCCCAAAGCCAATCTGTGAACGCCACGTGTAAAGTGTCCTGCCATGCATTTAATGCATAGGGTATAAATAGGAAGTTCACCCCTCCATCTGTGGGTGTGCTCAATCCTTGAACCCCATATAGAAACCCTTGTTTTCTATATCTCTTAATTCCCCATTCTCTGAATTTCTTGTGCAATCATCTTAGTGTTTCTTAAGTTTGTTTAGATTGAGTCTGTCTTAATCTTATTCCGCAACAAACTTGTAAATTGTAGTTTGATTTATCAATAAACAATTTATTAAACTTTAATTTCTGTGTTTGTATTCAACCCCCCCCCTTTCTACAAACTTGTTAAGCACCTTCGGGACCAACAAGAAGGTTTTCTTTGTGTTTGCGGCACTTAGGGGTTCCTACCCAACTTTGAATTTTGCTACTTTCTTTGTTTGGACTTTGTGCTTGTTTTTTTCTTTATCTTTTTTCTTTTAAATGGGATTTGTTTATGCATAATATACCAAAAAAAAATTATCGAGTTCCCTAGCTATTGAGTTGAAATTTAGGTCTATTTCTACAAAAGAGGAGTTAAATTCATAGAGAGCTACAACTACATTATATGGTTTCATATACTTATTCTGTTATTCAAAAGAACCGGCGTTTTTTGTTGTTTGAACATTCCTTTGCCACCTGGCTGCTTTACCTTATCGACCATATATTTACACCCAACAGCTTTGTGTGATTGAACAGTTGGGTTACTGGAAACAGTGAATGTGTCCCCAAATATTCTTTTATCTTTTCATAGTCTCCTTACTTTCTTTGTTGCTTAAAGTGAAGCAAGTAGTTGCTCTAGAGCATGATTTTGTTATGTCATTTACATGTGTATAATTGGGTTCTCTTTTGACTTTTGCACTTCGTATAAACGTTCATCATTGTCTTGACACATAATATTCTGATTCATGATATCTTAGGTCCACTTTATTTCATGATTTTTGTAGTTATCTTTGAATGGGATGTCGCTAAAGACATTGATGTGAAACTTTTCACACTCTCATATTCTCACTCTCTTGTTTGCTAGAATTTATTTCTTCTTCTGGAAGTATGCTCAGTTTCATGAATCGACTTGACATGCCACATTTTTTAAGATCCATAAATTTTTTAGTTAACTTTTCTCTATGGTATGGTTATTTGTGTGGAATTGTTGTATCGAAATTCTCTCTTTTTTCCCTTATCGGCTGTTTTTGTAACTTGGTGATTGTACTTATTTAGATATCTCATGGTGTACCCCGGGTTTTCGGATTTTGGGGACGGTAGTAAAAGCAAGGGAGGTTCTAGATTAGGCCCTGAGAATAATCACCTCCCATAATCACATTTAGTGGCCTCTCTTTCTACCCTTTCCTACAAGTTTTTGTAAATTTATCTTTCCTGTCTTACTATATGGTCACTTGTTTGTATTTACTTGCTTTAGTCCACAGATACTCAATCCAATTGCTTCCAAAGCGAAATAATCAATTAGATTCATTGTTTGACAAGTTCATCGAGAGACAAGTGCTATCCAACATTTAACCTTCAGAATATACAATAAAAAAATGCTCTTGTGAGATGTTATTTTGGATATGCCCTGAGAAGACCTTTTGTTTTCCTAGGCTATAAGTCATTACTAAATTCACTTTTCTTTAGTAAATTGCATGTTGGTATGATAATATATCGTTTAGTTTTTTATTCTGCATGCCTAATGTTTAAAATCTTGTGTACCAGTAGATTTTTCTCTTGATAAAATTGCATGTTGGCATGAGTTGACATGTTGTGGTTTTGTAACAAGTGCTGTGGATGATCTTGAGTTAGGCTGTCTTTTATCGTATACAAGATGCTATTCGATGGGTTCATATGAATATGTGGTTGAGAGACGGGAAATATGCAACACTTGTGAAAGGATGATTGATGATAAAGATATTGACAGGAAAATGATGAATATTAGCCAAAAACAGATAGGTATTCTGTTTCCAAGATCCAGCTATGGTCTAAGAAAAGAAATTTTGCTAGTTCTTATGGGAATCAAATGCAAGGTACATGAAAATAATTGTTATTCTCCCTCTTATTTCTGTCTTCTTTTCTTGATTGGTTAGCAGTCGATTAGGCATCTGTCCTTGATAGTATCCTTTATTCTGATCCGTAAGTCTCTCATACTTCAGTGTTCTTGATCAAGAAAAACCCAATTTCATTTTTTTTTAATATTTATTGGGTCAAATTGAATTTAAAATCTTCTCCCCTTTTTTTCAAGAATCTTATATATGACACTCTGAAAATCCTTTTTCCATTTAGTTTGCTTTTACACTTGTCATCAATAAAATGGGGAATATAAATGGCGGAAAAGAGGGTGGCTGCTTAAGACTCTTAATGGTTTGTAATTCCTGCCCGGATCGCTTCATCTTGATTTGAGGGGAAACCCTATTTATGATCCTTGGCAAAGCCCATCATTCAGGTTAAGAGATCCTCTTTATCAGTTTGTTTGTTTTTGGCAATTACTTAAATTTTAATATCTACTCCAGTTCCTTTAATTTCATTCAAATTCTTCTATTTTATTCATCATTGGTTGAATGTTAGCCGAACCAATTATGTGAATGCACAAAGTAAAACCTCATTTTCTTTAAATCTGTTCTCCATCACTCTTGCTGTCATATGACTATTGTTTCTATCAAAATTTATGTTGGTTTTGCTTTTGGTGTATGAGGTGAGGTGGCTTCCGTTTTGTCCAGTTTTCCTTTTGCTCAATTTCGTTATGTCCTATTTTTCTTTTGTTCAAGCATGGATGATTGCAAACTAATAAACTTTGACTTTTAATTAGATTAGCATCTCAGGACCCAAGGCACATTTTCTATTACTTCTTTTGCTTCACCACTTGGCTTGTTATGTTCTTGAGCTGTAACATTTCTGTTGTTATGCCTTGTAATAAGTTTGTCCAAACACCTGCCAGGTTTTAGATTTTATCAGTCTAATTAATGCTGCAAAGGCTAAATCTGAAAATTCATTGGTGGTGAATGCGTATGTAATCTTACTTTCTTTTCTTCAACCTTTTCCTTTATGTTAGTTTCCATGATGGTATATATGTAGGACGCCCTTTGCAAGAAATGTGCATGTCAAGATTTTGGGGTAGAAAATGCAGGGACTGCTGGCATTATTCATTGTAATGACAAGGTTGGTGGTAATGAAATCATTGTTTCAATACACGGATCTCCAACAGCTTAAATTACCATGTAAAGGAAATTTATATGAGAGATTATAGCTTGGAAGAGATTATGCTCTGCAACAAAATGACCTATAAATGTGTTCATATATTTGGTGGGAGAAAGGGGATAGAAGTTGAGCTTAAGCAGCATCACACCAGACGAGTATTCCTTGGTTGCTCATGAACATGATAGGTTGAGTTGCTTTCTTTTATTAACCTTGCTCGTGTTAAATTACCTATTATAGTTTTGTGTTACTCATCAACTGCAGAAATAATAAAAAGTTTATAGGACTAATTAGAACATTTGGCTTACACTGAAACATTATGAGAATTCAAATTTCTCAAGTTTCTCTTTGAAGCTTACAGGTGATAATGTTAGTTGCGTGCAACATTTGCAGGTCTGACTTTTGTTCTACAGTAGTTCTGTTTTGAAACTGAGAAAGTACAAAGACTTTGCATTTTTGACTTTTGGAGGGTACCATGTTTTTTACAAGTCGCTTTTTGTGACTTTATATATGATCATTTTGTGGATTTCAGTTTGCTGCTTCTAGCTTGATAAACTTGTCTAATGACATAGCTGCATAAATCTGCTCTTGTTGGTGCTTAAGTTAAAAGCTTAATAATATATGTTGATGCTAAGCTACATAGCTCAATAAATCGCTTGATAAACTGCCCCGATGCATGTATATGTACATATATACACACACACACACACATACACACCGGATCAAATGAGAACATGGTCAAAATAAGAAGACATGAAAACGGCCAAATCATATGTGATTTTGCACTGAAATCAAATGTGATTACAGAACACAGTCAACGCATGGGTGAGCGGGTACGGCCAGAGTCGCGTGAATCGCATGTGATTTTCCAGACTCTATATATGTATACATATATATATGTATATACCGCAACACATTTAGAGACACTCAGATAACCTCCACTCTTAACCACCCTAAAAGACAACATAGTAGATGTTCGTTTTCCATTAAACCATTTCTTCACATCTATTAATTCAATTAGCAGGGTAGAGTTGCTTGAATGAATTTTTTTTACTGTACTTTCCACAACTTAATAAGACGAAATAAAACCTACCACTATGATGACTTTAGGATACAGTTTTGTTGCCTTGCATAGGTGCGAGATGCAGGCAATCTGTTGACTAGGGCAAACTTCACTCTTCCAGGGGTCGATGTTGATGAATACCATGTTAGATATTATAAGCCATGAGCATTTTCTCCAACTTCTTTCATTTTTTTAGTAAGATTGAATAGGATGCTTATAAATACTTTCTCAAGGAGCATTGGTCCACAACCATGGTTTGTGTTAATCTACTATATGCTTTTTAATGTTTCCTGAATAAGAAGTGTGCTCTGTCTTCAAACATATAAGGATGAAAAAATGTGATTTTATGTTTATCATTAATAATTGGTTTATGTTATTTACTTCCTGTATAGGGTTTGTATGATGACATATCAACTAATATACGCTAGTAAAGATATTTTACTTCAATGGCCATTATGATTTTAGTAGTGAACCAGAGGATTCTGATTGTCATGACTCATATGTTTCATATTCAACTTTAATCTCATTCTATTTATCCGTTTCTTGTTTTGCCATGGAGCTAATAGAACATTTGCAGGCAATAGTTGAGACTAATGCCCTTGTAAATAGAATCAAGGTAAGAAATTTTTTACTTTCATTTATTTCCTGTTAATCTTGTACTAGATCATCTTGTTTTCATCTTTTTGTTTCTCAGTTTTTGCATGAATGGCTTAGTTCTTGTAGAAAGACACATCTCTGTCCACAGTCATTGTCTATGAGTTGATGTTTGCAGTCAAAGATGGCACCATCCTTGCACCTTTTCAAGTGATACTTAATAAAGCCTTGATGCAAAATTATATCTTCTTTTGAAAACAAACGAAATACACACACCGTGTTAGCGGCACAACCACTTATTCAAGAGACCCTGCTAATATCAGTCGGGTCAAAGACCACAATGATTATATTAATTAAATGAAGAAATGATATTGCCTTCTCTTCTTGGAACGATTATAAATCTAGTAGAAAGTAGTTATACGGAAGCAAAAAAGTTCACTTCTTTCTTCTGTCACATTCTTCTTTCTTTCTTATTCTTCAATCTTCCGCCACTATTTCATTTTTATTCTTCCTCTTTTCTTGTTTAGTTTTCATTGTTTAATGTATTTATGTTCCGTCACATGCTTTCTCTACTTTCATTCTCTTTTGGTATCAACCTGTACATAACTAATGACTGAAATCATATTGAAAACGCCCATAACAAAGCTCTTCTTCATAGTTGTCTCTCAAGTGATCTGAACGTGCTTGGACTAAACCAAACCAAATGTACCCTGTAAATCCCACTTGGATGGGGCATAAGATGTATAGATACCTTTCCTCCACCCTAGGAGCAGAGAGATTGTTTATGTGAAAACCTACGGTCATGCACATAAGCTCAGTTTCTGCCTCCTTGATTGTACCTCATGACTTCCCTGCCTATGCACAACTTTCTGGATATCAGTTGCAGCATAACTTTTGGTGGAGAACACTAGTATCGTTTCCGTTATTCGTTGCTCTTACATATGGTTTTTTAATTTACTTATTATGGAGTTGAAATGTAAGTCTATTTCTACGAAAGAACAGAGTTAAGATGCATAGAGACCCGGAAACCCACAGTTACCAAAAAAAAGAAAGATGCATAGAGAGCTACAACCACATATATGTGGTTCATATACTTTTTCTTCAATTCAAAAGAACCGGTGGTTTTTGTTGTTTGAACATTCCTTTGGCATAGTTGCTTTACCTTGTCGACCATATATTTACATCGAACAACTTTGATTGTGTGATTGAACAATACAGTTGCTAGAGACAGTGAATGGGTTCCCAAATGTGCTTTTCTCTATTCATAGTCTTCTTTCCTTTCTTTGTTGCTTAAAGTGGAGCAAGCAGATGCTCTAGAGAGCACATGAGTTTGTTATGTCATTTACATATGTATAATTGAGTTCTTTTTAGACATTTGCACAATTGCACTTACTCTTACTTTAATAATTGTTTTGACACACAATATTTTGATTCATGATACGTTAGGTCCACTTTGTTTTATGATTTATGTAGTTTATCTTTGAATGGGATGTCGCTAAATACTAAAATTGATTTCTATTTTCGGAAGTATGCTCTATTTCATGAAATGACTTGACCGGCCCGTTTTTGAAGATCCATAAAGTTTTTAGCTAAATTTTCTTTGTGGTATTGTTATTTTGTGTGGAAGTGTTGTATTGAAATTCCTTTTTCCTTTTTAGCCCTTATCGATTGTTTTTGTGACTTGGTGGTGATGGTACTTATTTGAATGTCTCATGGTGTACTTGGGTTTGCAGATTTTGGGGAGGGTACAAGGGAGGTTCTAGATTAGTCTTAAAGAAGAATCAAACTCCCAAAACCACATTTAAAAGCCTCTCTTTCTACCCTTTCCCGTTTTGTAAATTTTATCTATCCTATAAATACTCTTATACCTTGGAGCATTACCTATAAGCATTTTACGTTGTATTTCTTTTGGTTAGAAGCTTAGAGTAATTTTTTTCCCAAGTATTTCAATTTCTAGTATTTGCCACTATGCTGACATTGTAGATTTTCATTTTTAATGCAATTTATCTGAGTACTTCTTTTTCTTTATGTATTATCTTTTAAGCATGACTAAACCACCTACGGGGATGTAAGCAAAACCTAAGAGGTAATATGTAACACTTGGGTGTTACCACCTTTTGCTAACTTTTCGGCTTGACCACTCATGACTTTAACTCAATACGGAGAAGCCGATTACTTGTAAGTGTTAATATTATACCTTTGACCCAGAAATTAGCAGATTCGAAATACGGCTTAATTAGTGATGCAAAGACATTTGGGAAAATATTCAACAATCACATAGAGATATGGGATTTTGTATAAATTTCACTAAGGTTCAGCTACCAGTTGAGTTAATGTGTCATAGAGATATGTGCATCTACACCATACTAGCGGAAATAACGCTATGTTCTTGAGTTTGGAAATGAAAGAAAAAGGAAAGAAACGGAAGAAAAGGAAAAGAAAGAATTTTTTATTTGTGTGTTTGAGAGTGAAAGGAAACGAAGGAAAGAGGTAAAATAAATTTCCATGTTCTTGAGCATGAGAGAAAGGAAAGGAAATGAAATATGTCATTTTTACAAATATACCTTTATTTATTTTATAGTGCAATGTAATTGATTGATAGATGCGTAATTTTATATATATTTTTAATTGTTATATATGTTCTTTTTCTTTACATCCTTTCCTATCCTCCCATGTTTGGGAGGAAAATCTCAAAATCATGTTTTCCTTCCCTTTCCCTACCCTCCGTATAAAAAAAGAACTCGAGAACACATAATTTTTTGTTTCCCTATACTTTCTTTACCTTTCCCTTCATTTCCTTCATAAAACTCAAGAACACATTGTAAGATTTTCAAGATCTACTTATTTAAGTTGGCAAACTGTAAGTTCGCAGTTTGGGCCACTTTATGATTGGATCGGGGCTATAGTCTATCACAATTTACTTTTGAGAGAAAGACATCATGATGAGTTATTTCGTGGCTAGTTCTTTTAGCCATTTTGTTGTTACTTTACTTTTAAGGAAAAGTTCGCACTCATACTCACTTTTTATTACTTATTGTTAGTTAATAATAAAAATCACCAAATCACCCTCAAAACAATTAATTCTATAAAACCCAAACTTGCATTGGAAGTTCGTGAAAATCTCAGATTCTTAGCCCTATGGATACGATATTGGCTCTATACCATTTTATACTTAAAGACGAATAGTGACTAGCGTGTACTTATACCTGCACTGTCACTATGGTGACACAATGCCTACATTTGTGGTCGTATATATTTGCTATCAGAATCAAACAAGATAATGAGATGCAATGACTACTTCCATTACTTAGGGGTCGTTTACCCAAATGTTTACCAGATAAGCGTTTACCAATAAAACTCGACACACTAACTTGCTTTACCAGGTAAGATTTTAATCATCATGATGGTATCTTATACAACAATTTACCCGGTAAGCGCTTACCCGGGTAAGAGTTGTCGCTCTCTCTTACCGGGTAAGACTCTTCATCCTTATCCTCGCTCTTACCAGGTAAGATCATATCCTCTTGTCATATTCATCTACTATGGTAAATTCCCCGATAAGCACTTATCGGGTAAGCATTTTATAAACGACCCCTAGTCTATTCAAGTTCGATGTCGGTCCCATCAAATAGGCATGGCAATGGGGTGAGGATGGGGCAGAGAATGTAATACCCGGCCTCGACCCCAGTTCCACTATCCCAGCCCCTGGTCCTGGTGGGTGGCGGGTCAGGGAATTGAATCCTCTCCCTGGTCCGGTCCACCCTCGATTTATCCCCGATCAATCCCTGGTTCAATAATAAATGGTTCAAAAAATGGTCAAAATTGGTTGAAAAATATAATATATTATATAATACATATTAAAAAATATAGTTTTAATTAACATATGTACATACAGGGACGGGGAGGGTGTAACACCCTAAATTCTAGAGATAGCAACTAATTTAAAATTTTCTAAATATATCGAATAATGATACATATCCAATCACAATTTATTATTTAACCTCAAAACACATATTTCATTCTATACATACAGTCTATAATAAGAACGAGTGCTACTGAAACCCAATAAAAGTCATTATCTCTAAGTTGCGGAAGACTTCACCAACTACTTACACTTGCACAAAGCTAAGGCTCAACTCTTCATAGCTGCTAGAACCAAACCCCAACTAGAACCTGATGCACATGCCGACAAATAAAAGGTTAGGCTTAATGCCTAGTGAGCTCAAGAGTTTTCAACATATACAAATGAATCGCTTAAAGAAAGAAGAATGCCATTAAAATCCTAATCTTTCAAATTGATATGCTCCACTTATGAAAATGACTCGTTTACCAATAAATATGCATTTTAAACGATAGAGACACCGAGTTATTCATTTAACCAAACCAAAGTGTTTTACAGACTAAGATCCCAATATAAAATGTTCTTTCGTAAACTTAGATTTAACCCAGAACTTGCTCAAAATGAAAATAAGAAGAGGACTCCCAAATTTATAAAAAGCGGGTAAAAATATTATATCTCGAAATACCCAACACGGGTGGAACATGATACACAACTCATAAACCATAGATGAAAATCTATATAAATAAATATTGTCGTGAACACGGACATTAGACCCAAACTCACACGACCATAAAATGGACGAAATCAAATACCGAAACATGGAAATGACGCATTTCATTCAAGCCTTAATATACGTGGGGAAACCCCAATATTAAGGCCATCATTTATCGTCAACCATACAACCAAAGTTGGTAAAATAGGACATTAACATTTTAAAATTTCCACGGATCTACGACGGAGAGACCCGTATACATTGAGAATAGAGAAACATGCAAGTAGGCCGCCCATACAACTTCCTCGCATGTCATCTAAACGTTTCCATCTTGGGTGGCGAGAACACGTGAATGGGGCCACCCGTGATGTTATTGGATACCACCACATATCCCGGTCCTAGTTCCCATGCCATACCAGACATCACAATCCTCAAACCGTTTGTTGCCTCTTGCCATACTCCGTCGAGTTCCACCCCAAGGTCTTACGGACATGGATGCCTATCCAACCTAGACGAGTTTCAACTCAGCGGATCGAGCCACCTATTGCCTACTCGCTAGCAAACCCAAGCGGTCACTAAATGTAACCCAAAACCTCAGGCCTTACAAAACAGACAGACTTACGTGCCTATGGATCCATTACAACACTGTCTAACATTACATGACTCCAATTGAAAGACCAAAGCTCCCAAAACATGTAACTCCCAATGGCATGAAATAATCGCCATCATACTCCAAAAATTCCACAACTGTTTTTAAACAGGACAAATGTCCTCAAGACTCCATTTAGTCAAAACCGAGCCAACGACCCAACAGTTTACGTAAATACCCAAATGAAAGTCGATATAAAATTGAAACAAGTTTGACCAACTATTATGCAAACACGACCAAAAGTATAATTAACTCAAATCTCATCGTTGGTTGAGACAAACCATTTTCCAAATGAACTCATACCCTTATGTTTTCAAAATGCCTCACAACACAATAATATGCAGTTTCTGAAAAGATTTATAAGATCAAATACACAAAATGACATTTACGTCAATTGAACTCTAACTATATATGTAAAATCATCAAAGAAACATTTCAACATGATTTATTTACCAAAATACCCAAAGATCCCAAAATGGGTGTCTCAAGTCTCAACATGTTCATAAAACTAAACATTTCGAAATAACCAAAACTTATCAGCAGTTAACAATTTAATGTAAAACACAAACACTTTAAAATAAACATTTTGGCATGTACACCGTTTTCACAAATCAACTTGAACTCACCTTGCTAGATTTTGGCTAAATCTAGATTTTACCCCACTTTGAGCTTCCTTGACGAAACTTGAATCATCCAAGCCAAAACCTCCAAAACCTAGATCCAAGCATTTTCAATCGTAAATAACCATATTCAACCATATAGAAACATTCCCCAAACATTTTATATCAAAACCTCAACTTATACCCAAAACCCTAATTTGACCTAACTCCTCCAAAATCTTCCAAACCGAAAAGGGATAAACATAAATCTTAGGAAATCATCAATGGAGCATTTATAACTTATTTTAAGGTTTAGAAATGAAAGGGATACACTTACCACTTAGGTTTGACGAAAACCTAGAAAACCCAACAATAAGTTTGAGGTTGAAGAAGAAGATGAAGATGATGAATCCTTGACCAGAGTTTTCCATTTTACCACTTGATGGAGTTTCATCTTCATAAAATACAAGGGTTTGGGCCAAATATGAGTTAGGGTTTGAAGGGAGAAGAGGGAAAACGATTTTGGGAGAGAATAGAAGAAGTTTGGATGAAAGTGAATGAGAAAAAGCTGAATTTCGCAACTTAACAGCTGACTGGTGCCCTCGCCTCGCAATGTCGCCATCCTTCCTGTAACACCCCTAAAATTCGAAAATAGCAGACAAAATAAAACTTCCAAAAACTCTTAAATACAAAGCTTTGAAACGACAATAATCTAAAGTTACAAAGGATAATTTCTACAACAATGTATCAGAGTTCCAACGAAACTAACTAGTCCCACAAACTAGGGACACCATTAGTCGTGTGCTACTAAAACCACCAATCTGCTATCTTCACCAAACCGGATGACGTCACTAGAGCCATCCTACCGGAACTTCTACCAAGCTCCACTCGCCACTCAGATCCATCTAAGACCTGATATACATGTCGGAAAGAAAAAGTGTTAGGCTTAACGCCTAGTGAGTTAAAGCAGTTTTCATCATACAAATCATAAAACATTTAAAATGAACACTTTACTCTGAATAAGCCAATTTAGAAATACAGATTGTAGAGAGGCTTTATTGACATAACAAGTTCCTTCAAATATCCAATCACCCATTTTAAAATACATAATCGGCGCTAAATTTCCCCAAACGCACCCACACGGTATTACACCAAAAGACTTAATGAGTAATTAAAATGGTACGTTTTAACACCGAAGGTGTGGATAAGGGAATACCCAAGATAACACATTTAGGTGACGGGGGATACCCGATTCCATCGAATGAGGCGGGCACACAAAGTTAAGCCACATATCAACGTTCCCGAGTTCACATAAGACCATGGTTCCCCGTATCTGGCTCCTCTGAGCTACCACCGCAAGACACCACTGGTCCTAGTGTCTACTCGACCTCTAGATGAGTCTCACCACAAAGTCACAAGTCCCCGTATCCGGCTCATCAGAGCTACCACCGCAAGACTTAGCTCCGTATACGGCTCCCCAAAAGCACCACCGCAAGCTTCCATAATCAACATGACTTGGGGACTACTCACTAGACTCAAACATGGACAACTACACTCCATGATGATCATAACGACTCATATGCCTATAGATCCAATGCATTACAGTCTAAACCGTTACATGACTCAAAAGAATGAATTAACGCATTCAATACATGTAACTCTCACATATGATGCAACTAGGTACACCCTGCGTCCAAGGCTCCTCAACGAGCTACCAAAACCGAACAAACGTTCCCAAGACTCTATCGAGTACAAATCAAGCCCCAAGAGGCTTAATAGACATTTGGCTAAAACACGAGAGCCAATATGGATACATAACCCAAAATACACATTTTCCCAAAATCTTCGATTCACAAATTACCATTGGCCTCCGGCCTAAAACCGAAAGAGGTTTTCCATTTCTACAAACGTTTTCCCAAAAATCAGGAATGACCCAAAGCCATAGAACTCACACCCCTTTCATTTTCTAAATCATCTCTTTTCCCGAATTATGTATAAACCCGACAAAACACTTAAAAGTGTATTTTCGACCAAATTCCTGTTTACGTAATAATTCTTTAAACCCATTTCTTTATAACACATTTACCGAAATGCCCAAAACAACAAAGATATGCACTATATACACAATTATAAAGTTAACCATTTTCAAAGGACCCAAACTTATCAGCAGTTAAACATTTCAGGTAAAACACCAAAACACTTCATAAAATATTATAAACCATTTCCCAAGAGTTTGTTGGCACATTTTGTGCAAATATGCAAATGTTCACAAAACTTGTTAAACTAAGATAAATCCGTAAACATATTTTCCAAACACCAAAATATACGCATTTTGACATGTATATAGTTTTTCAAAGCAATTAGAATTCACCTTGCTAGATTTAGACTAAATCTAGGTTTTACCAACACCACTTGAGTTCTTTGAAGGAAGACTTGAAACCTCCTAGATCCTTAACTCCCAAACTCTCAACCAAGATCCTTAGACATAAAATATTCTCATAGTTCTATTAAATCTCAACAAAATGGAATAAGGAAAGAAATATCAAAACCCTAGCTTTAAGGTGGAAGAATGGAGAAGATTACCTTGGCTATAACACTTGAAACCACAAGCTCAAGCCCTTGATGATCCACACTTAGTCTCAACAAACCCTAGGTTTTACAAGGAGTGAGGAGAGGGGTTTAAGGAGTGAAAATCGCCTAAGAGGCTCTCAATATCGGATCTGAAATGAGTTGGGAGAGAAATGAGGTTGATTGGGATGAAAATGGGATTTTAAACTCTCAGGACCCCGTGGGCAACAATGCCCGATGACAGTGCCAAGTGCATTGTCGCGGGTCATAGTCGCGAGCCTCACCCCAATCTCGGTACCATTGTTGCGACAGTGACACGCGATTATGCCGCTGTCACTATCGCGTGTCATAGTCGCCTGGCATGTACCGCGACTTCTCCCTTCCCGCGATTATGACCAGCGACTATGACCTGTGTCATAGTCGCGTGGCAAGGTCGCGCCAAGCATGAACTCCGATTTTCTTCGTTTTATCGATCTAAGTGCCCACACCGAGTCTACAAGGTCCTTAAATGATTTCCAAGACGAGGCTTCTCCTAAAACGGGGATTTTGGACAGTGATGCTTATTTTGAATTTTCCGGGTGTTACACTTCCCCAGGCCACGATACACTCTTTGCGACTGTGACAGTGCGACTATGACAGGGCATTGTCGCGGGACCTTTCCGGAGCCCCGAAACTCGACTTTTTCACTGCCAATACTCCCGATACTCCAAGAGACTTACACAAAACATTTCCCGACAAAACCCCACTGATTACAAGTCACATAAATGACCGGGTGACAATTACTTACCGAAAATTACGAGTGTTACAATCCTCCCAACCTTAAAGGAGATTTCGTCCTCGAAATCTAATTTTTTTTATGAAACGTTGCCCATAGATTAGATCAACTTTACCTCGCTTGCCAGAACTACTCCCGTAACCTCGTGATGGTCCTCACGATAAATGTCCCCTTGGCATTTCACACTTATATCCGAATGAACAATTAATTTACTACCGCAGTCTTTAACCATGAGACAACGGTTGTCTCCCAACCTTGGGCGACACGTACTACCTCTAGGGTAATTTGCGACCTCAACTTCAGACCAGCCAATTTACCTCAGATCCACATACTTCTGAACTCAAAACCAACGACCGACACCAAACCCCAAAGAATTCTCAATATCCCTAATGGTCCATTCCTGATCTTTATAAGGTCGTCCATCCAGGGGCGTACCAATACGCTCTTCGGGTAGTTAGTTAGTGCAGAACCTTTAATTGCTCAACTCCGATCTACTCCCAACCTCAAAACATTCCATTAAAAGATATTTACCATAACAGGAAGGCTTATACACATCGATACTTAATCAACAACATCTAACCTTCTGCTAAGTCCCACCTCAAAAAGGTCAACATCCCCAAGGCCCAACGGGGTACTTCCAAGCATTCTCCCGATTCATGGACCTCAAAGAAACAAGTCGATGCCTAAAACCGAGCGGTTACATCAAAATGTGGATATCCCGCCCAATACTTCATCCTAGAAGTATTGTCGCATTAAGGTTGACACTTAACAGAGGACTAATATTCCCAAATCTTACATCCCTATCAGATGGGCCACAAAATTCCTTGATCACAGAACCCAGTAAGATGGTACACCATCAACATGTGCCACGATGTCGAACAAACAAGCAACCCATTAAATCGAACCCAACCAGGCGTAGATAATCACACAAGACCTTATCCCGCAGGTTTATCGAACACATAGGGATCATCTCTTAATTAACTGGGGAACAAAATCTAATACCTCCACTATTCAAGCGTGACCCGATTCAAAAATTGAACCCAAATTCAAGATTAATTACAAGTCGTATTATCCGACACTTCAACTCCCAAGGACTCCTCTAGTCCTTTAATTGCAACTCCTTCCACGACAGAGGTTAAATCTATAGGCCTAATGAGTTCAAGAGTTTCAACTAATATGTCAATTTAAACTTTCATAAAACTTTTAAATACATAAGCTTTATAACAATTAACCGTACCGTGAAAATACACTATCGTTCATCCGATAGGTTTCAAAACTGGTTACCAACACTACGCATATAAAACCATTTCCAAACTCATTTGATCAATATTTACGTAAATAAAATGGTAACAAAAGGTGCGTAACAAAATTTACACTATTAACATGAAAATAAATTCCTGCACCCCAACACATGCGATAAATGTTTGCACAACCCCAAAAGAGAACTTCACAATTTTAACTTTAAAATTTTCCTCTTTAACCAAAAACGTTGTGGCATAATTTTTTTTTCAACAAGTCCTCTATGCATCAGTTTATTTCCTAAAACTCAGTAAAGTAATAGGGACATACATAAATATCAAATCAAATTTAAACTTTGAGCCGCACAAATAGGGCACACTTGACCAAAATAGTAATTACAACAACTTGAAAACTGATACTCGTTTAATGCATTGCGGAAAATTTCTAACAGTAAAATCAATAACTGAAATGACATAAATCCTTTATATGCTTATTCAAACCAACAGTATAATTTAATCCAATGCAAATAGTATACAATGATTGACATTTGTATAAAGCCCAGAGTTAAATCACATGATACTGAAACTTTCTCAAAACAACATGGGAGATGACATCTATCAACAAAACTCATAAATTAACGCACGCAAAAATGTCGTAAGATAAGACACTATGAACCCAACTGGATTTTCACACAACTCACTAGCGCCAAAAATCAAGCAGTGTTGAAACTTTCATTTCCCAACATAAGAAGCATGAGACGACAATAAGTTTAAAAAATGTCAAAATTCTAAAACCACAACGTAAGATAAAGTGACCATTTTCAACAAAACTTTCACGAGACACGACACCCCAAAAGCTCGTAAATTTACACGCAACAAAATTAAAACACACGCATTTCGAAATTCACTCACGCGCCCAAAACGTCGCAAAACAATATTCTATAAAATTCAACGCGACTCGTACAGACACAAAATTTCCAAGGAAGTTCAGACTAAAAAACATGGGAACAACTCGTCCTTTAAAACCTTAACATACGTGGAGGAGATCCAATGTCAAGGTTAAAAATTCTACAGTTACTTGCTCAATGCCCCATATGGCATTAAAACACGGATCTTATGATGTCCCAAAAATAGCGTTAAACACAGGACGAGAATAAGGAGATTTTCGATAACAATTTACAATCACGTGCAACAAAACAACTTCATGCTTGCTTAAGTTCACGGTTTTAAAAGTTGATAAGTGTTCAATGTTTTACCAAGACTTCATAATATAACACACTTTATGCTTCGAAAACATGGGAAACAATTGATGCAACTTATTTTAGAAATAAATTTTGTGCATGAATTTGGTCGGCACTCAGCATCTTAGGACTACGCTTCTCAATTTCATATTATTGTCATCCGGATGCTCAACATCTTAAAGCAATACCCGAATATTTCATCGGTTCACCTTATAATTCTCCCCGAATAACATCAATTCCATAAGTCTAAGGTTCTACTCCAACCAATTGCCCTAACCCACAATGGTCAACTTCCAATATTCGTTATGTCTTAACTGCCACTCCAAAGTGACATTGCTATAAACATCAACCCTTCCTTAGATTACTCGCTTAGAAACTTCTTTACTACCCCAACGGTCATCCCACAAAGGTAGTACAAGTATGCACATGTAGCATGTAGGTTCACCATGACACTGGCCAGGTGTCATTATGAACGTGTCGTACATGATCATCCTCGCTATCCTCGACAAGTTTCCTGTTTCTAACTACCCAATCAACCCCAAAACATTTTATCTTAAGGTACCTAATGTGCAACTTCACTTACAATCACTTATAAGAACTCTAGTTTGAGTCTAGGCATCCAAAAATCAATACCTAATTCTCTCAAACTTAAGCTTTGATACCAACTTATAACACCCTAAATTCTAGAGATAGCAACTAATTTAAAATTTTCTAAATACATCGAATAATGATACATCTCCAATCACAATTTATTATTTAACCTCAAAACACACATTTCATTCTATACATACAATCTATAATAAGGACGGGTGCTACTGAAACCCAATAAAAGTCACTATCTCCAAGTTGCGGAAGACTTCACCAACTACTTACACTTGCACAAAGCTAAGGCTCAACTTTTCATAGCTGTTAGAACCAAACCCCAACTGGAACCTGATGCACATGCCGACAAATAAAAGGTTAGGCTTAACGCCTAGTGAGCTCAAGAGTTTTCAACATATACAATTGAATCGCTTAAAGAAAGAAGAATGCCATTAAAATCCTAATCTTTCAAAATGATATGCTCCGCTTATGAAAACGACTCGTTTACCAATAAATATGCATTTTAAACTATATATGTAAAATCATATGTCAATTGAACTCCAATTATATATGTAAAATCATCAAAGAAAAATTTCAACATGATTTATTTACCAAAATACCCAAAGATCCCAAAATGGGCATCTCAACATGTTCATAAAACTAAACATTTCAAAATAACCAAAACTTATCAGCAGTTAACAATTTAATGTAAAACACAAACACTTTAAAATAAACATTTTGGCATGTACACCGTTTTCACAAATCAACTTGAACTCACCTTGCTAGATTTAGGTTAAATCTAGATTTTATCCCACTTTGAGCTTCCTTGACGAAACTTGAATCCTCCAAGCCAAAACCTCCAAAACCTAGATCCAAGCATTTTCAACCGTAAATAACCATATTCAACCATATAGAAACATTCCCCAAACATTTTATATCAAAACCTCAACTTAGACCCAAAACCCTAATTTGACCTAACTCCTCCAAAATCTTCCAAACCGAAAATGGATAAACATAAATCTTAGAAAATCATCAATGGAGCATTTATAACTTATTTTAAGGTTTAGAAATAAAAGGGGTACACTTACCACTTAGGTTTGACGAAAACCTAGAAAACCCAACAATAAGTTTGAGGTTGAAGAAGAAGATGAAGATGATGAATCCTTGACCAGAGCTTTCCATTTTACCACTTGATGAGTTTCATTTTCATAAAATACAAGGGTTTGGGCCAAATATGAGTTATGGTTTAAAGGGAGAAGAGGGAAAACGATTTTGGGTGAGAATAGAAGAAGTTTGGATGAAAGTGAATTAGAAAAAGGTTGAATTTCGCGACTTAACAGCTGACTGGTGCCCTGGTGCGACATTGACCAGCAACATTGCCCAGGGCAATGTCGCCATCCTTCCCCAGGCCACGGTACACTTTCTGCGACTGTGACAGTGCGACTATGACACTGTCATAGTCGCCGGGCATTGTCACGGGACCTTTCTGGAGCCCCAAAACTCGACTTTTTCACTGCCAATACTCCCGATACTCCAAGGGACTTACACAAAACATTTCCCGACAAACCCCCACTGATTACAAGTCACATAAACAACCGGGTGACAATTACTTACCGAAAATTACGGGTGTTATAGAGGGTTGGGGAATATATTACCCGACCCCAGTTTTCAACATGTCGGGGATTCCCGGAACCGGACCCGATACCCTTTTTACGAGGATGACCCCAAAGGGGGCGGTGAATCGGATTCCCCAACAGGGGCAGGGTAAATCACCATTGTTGAAGCTGTTGATCTTGACGAGGGTGAACCACTTCAAACCTCCGACAAACACGAGCAAAAAAAAAACAGATCACTTTCGGGATATTGTTTTTTTTATTTAGGAGTTACAATTAGTATGTTGATACATAATTTTCTTGGAATTACTTAATTGTTTGGCATCTGGTGTGGTTATTTTGGAATGCTATATAGATGAAATTTTTGGGAAACTAACTAATCATTGTAATTTTGATCATTAAGGGCGCGTTTGGTTTGTGGGATTGGAATATAATGGATTGGATTTTAAGGAGGGATTTGGATTTGGGGGGGATTTGAAATCCCTTCATGTGTTTGATTTGTAGGATTTGGAATGGATTTCAAATCCATTCCTTTACAAGTCTTGTTTGGTTTGTAAGATTTGGATTTGGATTGAGTTTTTTTTTGTTTCATAAAGAAATTTATTTTTATTGGTAAATTACTTTTTTTTTATCGATTTTCCTAAAATTGTATATTTTTATTGGATTTAGAAGGAAGCGACTTAAAATCCATCCGGATTGGATTTGAAATCCTGGCCCAACCCAAAGGATTTCCAAATCCATCAAACATTGGATTTTAAAATAGTCAAAGGATTTTAAATCCAGTCAAAACTTTCCATTCCCACAATCCAAACGCAGGATTGGAATGGATTTAGAATCCAAATCCTTCCAAATCCATTCCATTCCCGCAAACCAAACGGGACATTAGGATCTTGTTTAGATGAGCATTTGTGATTTAAAGTTGCAAACTTAATAGAAACATTATGTACAAGTTAGTTAGACCAAAATAACATATGATTTGGTGTTAAATATTATAGCTAAGCATTTTGTTTAATTCATTTGTTGTATAATCATATGTGATTTAGGATTGCAAACTAATAACATCATTTTGTCCAAATTATTTATCATAAAATCACATATGATTTTGTAAAGATATCAAATATAATGATTTGTCCAATTACTATAAAGTATAATCAAATGTGATTTAGTGATGCATACTACACTTAAATAATTTGTCCAATGTATTTACAATATAATCATATGTGATTTTGGGTTACATATTATACATAAACAATCTATCCAACTTTTTTATCATATGATCAATCTATGATACTTGGATGCATACTATACATTTGATGGCTCCGTTGATGACACGAACAGGAACATAACTGCTACCATTTTGCTTTGAAGATTTCGGGATTTGCTTGAAGAAACAAATAGAACCAAACGAATTACCTAAATGCATTACCGAAATGGATTAACGGGATTTGCTTGAATAAAGGAAAATGATACATACGATTTTGATTTGAATGAGATATTGTTATCACTGATTTTTAGGAAGTCAATACTATCCTATATTAATCCATAGCATAATATGACCTTAATATCCTTTTAACCGATTAGTAAATCTACATTTAGACGTATGCAGAAATGTATGAACACATGCTCCAACCTTATTTATGTAACGCAAAATGACGTACGATGAGACACCATGGACCCAACTGAATTTTTCGCAAAACTCATTAATGCTAAAATCATGCAGTGTCAAATTTTCATCTCTCAACAAAGTGTGCAAGACGACTATATGTTTAAAATATTAATCTTCTAAGAGTTTCCTCTTTTAATGCAATGAAAGGTAAAATGACACCTTTAACAAAATTCACATGAGACACGATGCCAAATAACTCGTAAGCTTAAAAGAAGCAAAATTAAAACTCACGCATGAAAAGACATCGCATAAAACAATACTCCATGAAATTTCAACAAAATTCACACAAACTAAAACTCTCAAGAAATTCTGACTCAACACGTGGGAATAACTTTTTCTTTAAAACCATTGGCATATGTGGAGGAGATCCAATGCCTAGGTTAAAATCTCATAGCTACTTGCCCAATACTCAAATGACATTAAAACATGGATATTACAATATCCGCAAATAGCGTTAAACAAGAGACGTGAATAAAGAGATTTTTGATAACAATTTGCAATTACGTGCAACAAAACATTTTCATGAATGTTTAAGCTCACAATTTAAAATCTGATGCGTGTTAAATGCTCTACCAAAACTTTATAATATAAACCACTTTTTGTTTTACGAACGTAAGAAACAATTTATGCAAATTTATTTCAGAAATAAATTTAGTGCATGAATTTGATCGACACTCGGCATCATAAGACTACACTTCCCAACAACCCGACATACTATTGTCATCTGGAAGCATCAAACATCTTAAAGCCACACTCTCAATAATTTGATAAGCTTACGAATTCTCCTTGAAATAGAATCAGTCTAACAAACGCGACCATAAAGTAGAATGAAATCACAATATTAAAGCATGGACAATTAAATATCCAAATTACGACGGGCCGACGACGGGGGCTACCCGTATCCGTTGAGAGTGGAGGAACACAACAGTAGTCCACTCATACAACGTTAATCGTATGACACTTCACGACCTACAAGCCCAAGTGTCCCTACGACTCCTTTCAGCTACACCCCAGAGTCAACTGACCTTGCGACTATTAACCTGAATATCGCTTCAAAGGCCCGACACAAGGGGGATACAACCATCGCATTGCCCCACATGGCGGAGGTTATATAACGCCCATCCAATGACCACTCCAGCCATGATAGCACAAACCCATAACTCAGCCCTCCTGATGTATGACATGAAAGGACAGGGTCATAAGGTGAATTCCCGGAGATTACCCCGCACCACCCCATTAACCATTAAGAAAGACCGACTCACGTGCCTATGGATCCAATGCAACACGGTCTAACATTACACGACTACCCAGGAATGACAACACACTCGAGCCTGCAATTATCAATATGCAATAAAATGCGTTAAGATGTAAACCACCTTTTTGGACTCTAAATCGAGCCGTTAAAAAAAACCGGACAAGTGTCCTCAAGACTCTTTTAAGCCAACACCGAGCTAAGATGCTTAAACATCCATTTGACCAACAATTACCGGTCTCTCAAATAATGAGATGTCTTTAAACAACGTTTATGAAGACACATATCTCAAAGACGAGATTAACCAGACTTCGCACGAAATGGGACTAACGATTTTCCAAAGGGTTTATAAATGCAAATGTACCAAAATGCATATAACATGAAATAGACTTCATTTGTACAATCAATGATGCATGACTCATGAGAATAACTTTTACTTGTACAAAATCACCATGAATGTGAAAAACATGCTATTTACTCGTTAGAACATTCAAAACCCAAATATGAGTATTTTATGAGGTTAACACAACCCAAGTTCACCAAATATGAAAACTTATCAAAATACTCACTCTTTGACAAATAACCAAGTAAAACATATTTTACTTCAAATACTCCAAACTTATCAGCAGTTAACCATTTCGTATAAAACACTTTAAAATAACCATTTTGGCATGTACACCGTTTTCACAAATCAACTTGAACTCACCTTGCTAGATGTAGGCTAAATCTAGATTTCACCCAACGAGCTCTTTTGAAGGCCGCTTGAATCCTCAAGCTGAAAACTTCCAAAACCTAGATCCAACATTCCAACCCATAAATAACCATAATCACCCATAAGGAAGCATTCTCCAAACATAAAAATACCAAGATCCCAAACAAAATCAAAACCCTAGTTTCTCCAAAACTAACAAATCCGAGATCTGATAAACCCAACACTAGAGAAACATCCGAAGAATATTTATAACCTTAAATCAAAGAAGCTTACCAATAAAGATGATGAGACTTTTCGAGGACACCCAATCCAACTCTTCAACCCGAGCTCCCACACTTTGAACTTGATGAGGAAGATGAAGATGGAGGTTTTGTGGTTCAAGATCTCAACTAGCTAACTGATGATGAAATATGAGGGTTGAGGAGGAAAACCCTCCAAATAGGTAGAGGTTCGACATTTGAGGTTTGGGAGAGAAGAGGGAAGAAGATTTAGGGTTTGGGTTGAGAGAAATGAGGTTAAATGGCTGAAAATCGGGTTTTTAGCTCAACAGGGCGCTCCGCGGGTTATGTCGCGACCTTAAGTCGCGGCATAAGCTGCCCGTTTCCCCGAATACTCACATCCAGTGAGTTACGCAACTTGTGTCGTGAGCCAAAGTCGCGTGCCAAGTCGCAGTAGCCCAAAACTTCGGTTTTCTCGCGTCATTCGAACCAGATTTGATTCCCGATGATTCCAGAGTAAAGCTTGCCTGAATCTCGATACCTTTACGTCCCACGAGTCAACCGACTCCTGAAATAACACCTCGGGAAATCCCCAAATTTACGGGTGTTACAATCCTCCCAACCTTGGAATGATTTCGTCCTCGAAATCCACATTCCCAAAAGACCTTACCTGCAGGAAGATTTATCTTAACCCAATGGCCCGCACCACTATCACAACTCTTACACCGGTACTCCCAACAACTGCCCTTCTTGGGCACGTTACACCAATAATCGAGCGAACACTTAACTCCCCAAAGTAACCTTTTACCCACAAGGTTACGGTCGTCTCCCAACCTTGGATGACAATTACCACCCCCAGGTAATTTGTGACTCCAACTTCTCACCGATCAATATCCTTCGGGTCTACACGATTTCGGATTTAACATTAGAGATCATAATCACACTTCTAAAAATCCTCAGGTTCCTACCGATCCATTCCCAATATCTATAAAAACGTCATTCCAAGGCGCACCAATATGTCCTTCATGTAACCGGTGAACACAGATTCGACTGTCACTCAACTCCGATCCAACACCAATCTCACAACATTCCTAAAGTAACATCCTTATCATCACAGGAATGCTTGGGTACATCGATACTCAATCCTCAATACCCAAACTCCTTTCAAAATCCATTTCCGAAAGGCCACTATTTTCCATAATCCGACCGGGTTACATCCATCCATTCCAAGATCCATTGACCTCAAGAAAACAATTTGACGCCTAGGACTAAACGGTGACCTCGAAAATGTGGGCATCTAGCCCAAAATTCCATTCCAGACGGGTTGTCGCACTAAGGTTGACGCCTAACCGAGAGCTAAAATTTCAAATCTTACAATTCTAGCAGACAGATCACCAAAATTTCCTTTAATCGTGGAACCCGCTAAAACGGTATACCAACCACATAAGCCATGGTGTCACACCGACGAGCAAACCACCAAAACGAAACCCAATCTAACCGCCAAAAATTACCTAAAACTTTAACTCGCATGATCACCGAAGAATAAAATCACCCCTAAAATAACCGGGAAGACTTAAGTCTACTATTTCCATTAATACAAACGCACACAGATTCGAAAACTGAAACCCAAAACTCAAGACTGACCGCAAGTCGGATCATCTGACGCTTCAAAACCCAAGGACTCCCTTAGTCCCTAATTACAACTGCTCTTACGCCAGGGTTTAAATCTATAGGCCTAATGAGTTCAAGGTTTTTCAACCAGTATGCCAATTTGAGTTTATAAAACTTTCGAATACAAAAGCTTCTTAACGATTAGACGTGCGGCAAAATACACTACCGTCCATGCGATAGGTTTCAAAGTTGATTAACCACACAACACATATGAAAACATTTCCAAAAACTCGTTTGTGCAATACTTACGTTAGTAAAGACAACAATAAAACATGCGCAACAATTTACACCATATAAGAGAAAATAGATTCATGCACCACAACACGTGCAATAAAGGTTTGTACAACTCCAAAAGAGAAATTCACAACTTTAATTTTAAAATCCTTCCTCTTTAACCAAAAGACGTTGTGGCCTAAAATTATCAACGATCCCAAACACATTAGTTTAATCCTCGAAGCTTGGTAAAATAGTGGGAATACAAATAAAGTTTCAAATCGAATTTAAAGGTTCAGATCGTACAGATAAACACCTTTGACCAAAAAGTAACTGTAACGATATAAACATTGCTAACTCAATAAATGCATTGCGGAAATTTCTAATGGTAAAAGTAATTGATTGAAATATGAACAGAACAAAAGTCCTGTTTGAAATGATGTAAATCTTTTATATATTTACTCATACCAACGTTATAATTAAATCCAAATGCAAATAGTATGCAACGACTGACATTTGTATAAAGCCCAAAGATAAATTGCATGATAAGGGAATTTCCCCAAAACAACATGTGGGATGACACCGATTAGTAAATCTACATTTAGACGTATGCAGAAATGTATGAACACATGCTCCAACCTTATTTATGTAACGCAAAATGACGTACGATGAGACACCATGGACCCAAACTGAATTTTTCACAAAACTCATTAATGCTAAAATCATGCAGTGTCAAATTTTCATCTCTCAACAAAGTGTGCAAGACGACTATATGTTTAAAATATTAATCTTCTAAGAGTTTCTTCTTTTAATGCAATGAAAGGTAAAATGACACCTTTAACAAAATTCACATGGGACACGATGCCAAATAACTCGTAAGCTTAAAAGAAGCAAAATTAAAACTCACGCATGAAAAGACATCGCATAAAATAATACTCCATGAAATTTCAACAAAATTCACACAAATTAAAATTCTCAAGAAATTATGACTCAACACGTGGGAATAACTTTTTCTTTAAAACCATTGACATATGTGAAGGAGATCCAATTGTCGGTCCAACAATACTTTATAACAAGTTCTTAGAAACAACACAATAAGATTACCAACCTGTTTGATATATAAAATAACGATTACAAGGTTGATCGATTAAGCTTTGCTTTGTGTTCTCTATGTTTTCTCTCTTTTACACCTTGATGTGTGTGTTTGTATGTGTGATAAGTGATCTGATCTTTTTGTTTAGAGAGATACTAGAGATACACTTAAAATCTAGCAAGTGTGTTGAACACACTATCAAGATTAATATCTAGATATTAAATCTAGATATTATATCTAATATAAACTAGAAACTAAATAACTAACTAAGTTACCTTTAACTAACTATTACAATACTTTAACTTAGATATATAGATCTAAGTAAACTAAAACATATTACATTAAATTACATTGACATTTATTACAAATAGACATAGACTTTTATATCGAGAGTCGACGTTCCGGCTTTAGCTTCAGATTACGATCTTCAGATTGGATGATCTTGAATCCAATGAGACTGTGGTCTAACAATCTCCCCCTTTGGATCAAGATCATTTAATAAAAAGATTTATCCAATTTAGTCTTCTTGTTCAGCTCAGAAGATGCAATCTCTTTCTCTAAATTCAGCATGTCTTCAATCTAACAATCTTCCCTTCTGAAGAGTAGACGTGATTCTTGAAACATGTGATCTTTGCCATTTCTTGTGTAGTCATTCTCCCCCTTTTTGATGTTAAGTGCAACGACTTTATCAAAATTTGTGGTAAGAAATGTCAATCTTGCGGTTAGAGCCCCTGATTCGTCAATTCATAAGAGATTCATCTAGATCTTTGCAAATCCAGACAAATGTGTCGTGTAACACCTGAAATCAACTAATGAATCAGTTAGAGTGCCTGTCAGTAACACTAAGTCACTGTGTGTAACGAATACACTTTGGAAAGGAGCTGTTTGATGTTGACTCCCCCAGGGCTTCCATTTAATCATCGAAACACCACAAAGGTAATTTCTATAAACGTTATGACAAAGAAACTAAATCCTTGTGTGTTCGTGCTTGTGTTGAAAGAATTAAGCACGGATGATTGCTTATTGGCTCAAAATTATGTAAACCACTGAGACAACAGTAAGTTAAACACAGACTCAATGTGCATGATTGAAGTGCGAAGGTGGGGCAGACCTCCTTCTTTTCAATATCTAGATTTTCCGAATGAAAATCAGATAGCATATGTGCTGCATCCCCTTTGAAAATGTGAAACACTTTCTTGTTGAGAAGAAAATGAGTAGATAGTGAGGTTTGATCAAAAGTTGGCATGGGCTAGTTGTCTGTTTCAATAATGTTCACCAAAGAATTATGAATCACTAGAATGGTGGCTACCCGGCTCAGAAAAAGTTGGTGCAGAGTTTTGATATTCTTTTAACTCTGTTCTCACACGTTCTTTCTTTTAAACTTTTTGCTTTCTCTAATCACACTCATTCCTTTTCTATTTTCACACTCAATCACTAAGGATTAACTTCTAGGGTAGAAATCACTGGTTAAGGTGATTCCATAGAAGTTGTGTTATTTCCTAGCACAATGATTCCTTGTTTTCCCATGATGCATGTGATGCTCAGATTGGTTTAACTATTTCAGTTAAAGCACAATTTAGATCATGAAAACATTTAAAATACACTCCCAAAATATAAAATGTGATGAAAAATCGGGAAGTGTTTTGAACATTAAAAACATTGTTTTCCAATGATTGAAAGTTGTCCTTCTTTCAACCATATGTGAGATGAAGATATAGAATTATACCTTAACGTGCGATCTTACATCTCATGAAGCTAAGCTTTAAGTCATAGAAATATGAACTTGTAAGCTTCTCTCAAAAATTCTGCAAAAGTCTAATGTCAAGTCAAAGTAAAAATTTATTCACTTTTAATGAAAAGACAAAAAGCAGTAAAACTTTTTAAAGTATGAGTCCTGATTTGAAATAATCAGAAGTCATATCCGAACTCCCCTTTTGACTTGAAGAGCTTCCCCTAAATTCTTGCATAACAAAAAAAAAAAAATTGGCATTAAAAGGTACATGCAACATTTTATGAGCTCCTCCTCGAAGTAATATTGACCAGATGTCAATTTCTTCTCATTCTCCCCCTTGGATCATGAACATTTTGATAGAATGACAGATATCAATCAGAGTTAAGAATGAAGAAATGATGAAAAAGTATACAATAGAAAACTTTGTTAGGTAATTACCGATTATATCTTAAGATTTAGCATACCTAGCTTAGAGACAAGAAAGTTGAACCTCTTTTCATCTAAGGGTTTGGTGAACAAATCGGCAAGTTGATAATCAGTCTTTACAAAGAAAAGTTCAATTGTTCCTTTTTCAACATGATCTTTAATAAAGTGATACCTGACGTCTATGTGCTTAGTCTTGGGGTGTTGAACAGGATTCGCTGATATTGCGATGGCGCTCTTGGAGTCACAGTATATCGGGATTTTGTTGAAGTGGAAACCGTAGTCGCGCAATTGAGTTCTCATCCATAAGACCTGAGAACAGCAGCTAGCAGCAGCTACATATTCTGCTTCGGCCGTGGAAGTTGAAACACAAAGTTGCTTCTTCGATGCCCAACTTACTAGTTTGTCACCGAGGAACTGTACGTGTCCTGACGTGCTCTTCCTGTCTAACATACAACCTGCATGATCTGCATCTGTGTAGGCTGTTAGTTCAAAACTAGTATCTTTAGGATACCACAGACCAAGATCTGCAGTGCCCTTCAGATATCTAAAAATGCGCTTCACAGCAGACATATGGATTTCTTTAGGATTGGCCTGATATCGTGCACATAAGCAAGTTGAAAACATTATATCTGGCCTACTAGAAGTAAGATACATTAAAGAACCTATCATCCCTCGATAAGTCCTAACATCAACAGCCTTTCCCGAAGGATCGCTGCCAATCTTAGTACCTGGTGCCATTGGGGTACCAATCGGTTTTGAATTTTCCATTTTGAACTTCCGAAGAATATCCATAATGTATTTTGATTGATTGATAAAAATACCCGTTGAAAATTGTTTTACTTGTAAACCGAGGAAGAAATTCATCTCTCCCATCAAGTTCATCTGAAATCTAGACACCATAAGGTTTGCAAAATTCTTACAGTACTTAGTATTTGTAGAACCAGAGATAATATCATCTACATAGATTTGAATTAAAATGATATCGGCTTTTTCCTTTTTGATAAACAAAGTGGTATCCACCGTACCTTTTGAAAACCCAGACTTGACTAGAAAAGTGGAAAGGACATCATACCAGGCTCGAGGTGCTTGTTTCAGACCGTAGAGTGCTTTGTCGAGAATGTAAACGTGATTCGGCTTCTCTTGGTTGACAAAACCTTCTGGCTGAGAGACGTAGACTTCCTCCTTCAGAATTCCATTGAGGAATGTTGTCTTCACGTCCATTTGAAAGACCGTGAAGTTCTTGTGGGCTGCGTAGGCTAAAAACATTCTGATTGCCTCTAATCGCGCCACAGGAGCATATGTTTCGTCAAAGTCTATTCCTTCCTCTTGTCTGTATCCTTTGGCTACTAGTCTTGCCTTGTTTCGGATAACGGTACCATCTTCATCTTTCTTTATCTTGAAAACCCATTTCGTACCTATTATGGTTTTACCTTGAGGTTTCGGTACGAGTCTCCAGACTTTAAGTGCATTGAACTGATTCAGCTCTTCTTGCAATGAGATCACCCATTCTGGATCTGCAAGTGATTCCGATACGCGTGTTGGCTCGAACTTGCTTAGAAAGGAGTCATGCATGCACAGGTTCATTGATGCTGACCTAGTTTGCACCGGTTTTGATGGATCGCCAATTATCTGGCTTATCGGGTGCTCTTTGGTCCATTTTTGTTCATGAGGCAGTGGATTAGATGACTGTATGTCATTTGTGTCATCTAAGAATCCACTTGTACCTTCTTCTGTTTGTTCAGAAGGAGTGATTGTTTCAGTTGAAGTGGCAGGTTCAGAAGGCTCAGCAGGTACAACTTGAACTGGCTGTAGATGGTCTGTACGGAATCTCCTACTGTTGCAGCTACTTCTGTCTCTTTATCATTTGTCACTTCTTCAACTATTGGAGTCGGCATTTGAATTGTAATTTCTTGTTGAATCGGGGCTATTGATTCAATAGGAACATCTGAACTGGTTGGATGAATAGTCGTAAATTCTTCCATCCTGTCAACCACAACAGATTTCTTTACATTAGATCCAAGAAATTCATCATAAAACAATTCAAATAATAAATCTAAATCAGATAAATGGTTAGTTGAAGTTGAAGCTTCGTCTGATTTATTCTGTTGAGACGCAGGTTCTGGACTGAGTTGCCCAAAAGCTAGTACTCCGGTTATAACGGGTTCTGAACGTTGTTGTTCGGAAGCCATTTCTTCATCAAAGGTGACGTTGATGCTTTCAATCACCGTCTTTGACTTCTTCAGATAAACTCGGAATGTAGTTGATGTCGAGGAATATCCAATGAAGATACCTTCATCCGCCTTAGCGCTGAACTTGTTAAGATTCTCCCTATCGTTTAGTACGAAACACTTACATCCAAATATATGGAAGTATTTGATTGTCGGTGTTCGGTTGTTGATTAACGCATAAGGAGTTTTCTTGAACCTCCGATGTATCATGGAACGATTCTGTGTGTAGCACGCGGTCGAAACAGCTTCTGCCCACAAAAATAGAGGTAAGTTGGAATGACTTAGCATAGTACGAGCAGCCTCGACTAGCGTTCGATTTCTTCTTTCAACTACTCCATTTTGTTGAGGCGTTCGAGCAGCAGAGTATTGATGTGAAATCCCGACAGATTCGAGATATTCTTCAACTTTGTTGTTCTTGAACTCTGTGCCGTTGTCTGTTCTTAGAATCTTGACCGGTTTCTGCAGATTCACCTGGGTCGTTTTCAGGAATGTAATGAGAACATCAGGTGTCTCATCTTTTGAACGTAGAAACTTGACCCATGTGTATCGTGAGTAATCGTCCACGATCACGAGTATGTACTTCTTTCCACCTAAGCTTTGAGTACACATTGGACCGCATAGATCCATATGCAATAACTCTAAAGGAGCATTGGTACTTGGTTCTGGCTTCGGTTTATGAGGTGCCCTCTTCATCTTGCCCTTCTCACAAGCTGCACAAATATGTTCTCTTTCATATCTCAGCTCTGGAAGTCCTTTGACGAGCTTTCCACTGACCAGGTTGTTGATGTACCGAAAGTTGAGGTGAGAAAGACGTCGATGCCATAACCAACTTTGTTGCATCGAAGCTTTCGATAGTAGACAAACTTGTTTGTTAGTCTGGACATCTGATAAGTTTATTGTGTAGAGGTCTGATTCTCGTGTACCGACCAAGAGTTCTTCGCCTTCTTCATTGCGAACAGAACAACTCTTGGCTTTGAAGTTGACCTCTAAGTCTTTGTCACAAAACTGGCCTATACTGAACAAGTTGTGTCCTAAGCCTTCTACATAGCTCACCCTCTTGATAGTTACATTGCCGTGTTGTACATCACCATATCCCATGATTGGAGAAAACTGGTCGTTGCCAAATCTTACTGTTCCACAATATTTGTCTTTGTAATTGGACAGTATCTCTTTTTGACCTGTCATGTGTTTGGAACATCCGCTGTCCAAGAACCACGTATGACTAGTCTGCATAAGAGAAATTAGAAATTTAGATTTGTATATGACAACATTGGAATATACACTTTGGTCATCGAAGTGCGGGTCTTGAACTGATTTGTTCAAAAGCCTATTTTGATCTTCGATGTTCGGGTTTTGAACTGCATTATCCAAAAACCTATTTTTGACTTTGAAGAACGAGTCCTGATCTGTACATAATCAGAAGTCGCTTTCTCTCTAAGCTTTGTGTGCCTGCAACACAGATTTTACCTTAGGTACCCATTGGAATTTGGGTCCTACTGTGTTAGCACATGATTTTGGTATCCATTTCAAATTGGATCCTATTTTCTTTTGAAATGCATGAGAAGAATTGGTATGAGATGAATGCACATGGTAATTTCCAAACCAATCTTCAGAATCTTGACAAGATATAGATATATGTTTATCATAAAAAGAAGACTTTCCAGCAGATAAAGATAACTGAAATAATTGCTTCATTGTATATTGTTTACGAGAAACAACAAATTTTGGGTTCAAAACAGCAATATCAGCAATTACAACATCTTTAGTAAGCGAAGTCTTATTACAATTAACACTACTAGACGTTAAGACGGTCTTGTCAAGGTTCCGTTTGGGTTGCCACAGAGAATTTGCTTCTGGCCTTTGATTTCTCAGATCTGAAACATGTAAAGCTGGTGAGTTAGACCTTGGAGCAACAAACGAATGCTTCTTCTTGGAATTACCAGTAGTGGTCGGTTTCTGTGAATGCTGAGATATTTTCTTACCTTTAGCACTCTTAGCGTTCACAGAGACTGATTTATCAACGAAAGCTTTTGTTGATTTTGCACTGTTCACAGGCTTACTGGTTTTTCTTAAAGTTTTCTTCACAAAAGATGAATGGTTGGGAAGTTGTGTATTAAAGTCAAAGAGATTGGAACCATCATCTGAACTACCGTCAAAGTTCAAAAAATCAAGACTTTTATTTGATGAACCAGACAAATCCTTAGAGTTTGAAGCTTTTGAAATAACAGAATTTGAAAACACGGTTGAAAAAACGTTTTGCTCAATATTTATCAAAAGTCTTGCATCTGATAAAGAATTCTCGAGTTCAGAAATTTTACGTTCTAGAACGAGAGGAGGGACATATAGTTTACCTTTAATAGGCTTCGCCTCCATTTCCTTTTCAGTATAACTTAGAAAGAAATCACTTGAAAGAGTTTCCTTCTTTTTGTATATTGGGTTTTCATCATAACTATTATTCAACTTCGCATAAAAAAATGGAAGATGAACTTTAGCTGATTTCATCCGTTTTTCCGTTTCATTGGCTTCATCCTCTTTTGATAGCTTAGTCCAAAAAGTTTTAAACGCGGGGAGTCTGCGGGCTAATTGCATATTAAGATGATCATAAAGTCCTGGAACTTCAGACATCCCCTTTTTAAGACAGTGAGGATTCTTATAACCGATTCCCCATCTCTCTTTCTCCTCTTTGGGTTTGTTCAGAAAAATAGTTTGTTCAGTTTGACCCATTTTATACAACTTCTCTTCCAAACTTTTTAGTGTTCCGAGTAAAGAAAAGTTTTCTTTTGTACAAGAAGCATGCAACCTTTTAAGCTCATAAATATCTATCTTACTCTTTAGAAGTTGAGACTTAAGATCAGAATTCTCTTTTAGAATTATTGTCTTTTCCTTAGCGTTGGTGTCATTATCTTTATGTAAAACCTCAATTAATACTTTCTTCTCAGCAATTTCATTGCTAAGTTTCTGTATCAACTGGTTTTTGTCTGTCATGACACCATTATCTTGTTTAGGATTAGATTCTAACTTTCTTTGTTTCATACTCATGGCATGCATTTTATTCATGAATTCTAAATCAGATAGATTACATACCTCCTCTTCTTCATTGTCAGAATCAGCTTCAGCATCTGATTCTATCTTGCCCATCAAGCACATGTTGACAGCTTCTTCTCTATCTTCATCATCTTCTTCTTCATCATCTGAGTGATCGAGCCAGTATTCGTCCTCAGCCATCAGTACCTTGCCTGCCTCTTGTTGTTTTGCAAGAAGCATCTTGTTCTTGTAATAGTCTGAATTTCTGACTTTAGATCTGCGACAGTCTTTGGCATAGTGACCTGGTTTACCATAGTTGTAGCATGTAGGCGGTTCTGGATGACTTGATCCTTCAGCTTTGAATTTCCTTTCTTCCGGTCTCCTCTCCTCTATCCTCTTTCCTTCCGACTGAAACCTTCTCTCTTCTGGTTTCCTCTCCTCTGATCTTCTCCCATCAAATCTCTTCCCTTCGTATCTGCTACCTTCAATCCTTTCTTTATGAATGTAGTTGTTCGGACCAGATGAATATCTCTGATTATTTGATGTTGGCTTTGTGTAGAACCTTTTCTGAAAGGCACTAGTCAGCATCATCATTGCTTGCTTCAGCTGATCGTTTTCATCTGATTCTGAGTTTGCACAACCTTCATTTTCTTCATCTGATTCAAGACCCTATTACAGTTTCGAAAAATTCTCAGGAAAAAATATTCTAAGTGAGGTTCGCGTTTCTAATGGGACCCGAGAAGTATGCTTTGCGGATCACTTGGGAACCGAGAAGTTTGAGCTTTGCGGGTCACTTGAGAACCGAGAAGTTTGAGCTTTGCGGGTCACTTGAGAACCGAGAAGTTGAGCTTTTCGGGTCACTTGGGAACCGAGAAGTTGAGCTTTTCGGGTCACTTGGGAACCGAGAAGTTGAGCTTTTCGGGTCACTTGGGAACCGAGAAGTTGAGCTTTTCGGGTTATTCAACCTCTGGAATGCGGGTGTTCGACCTGTTCTTCTGTAAATCGTATGAATCTTGTTCCTGAAACGATTTAGCAATAACAAACACTACCCTTATGTCTAGAAACACTTCTAGAACAGATTGTAGGCACTCGATCTCACTAAAACACTCTTTTTAGAAATTAATCTGATCGCACAGTGACTTACTCTTCTCAACTCTTTTCTCACAAAAACCACAAATTGGAACTTGATTTAAGCTTTAACGTGAAATTAAACACATACAACTCGATCTAGCATGTATTTCGATCACACTCTGATCGATTCTAACACCTAAAACACTCTTACACTCGAAATCAATTTTTTTCTTGAAGAACACAGAGACGTTTTTCTGAAAAACTTGTTTGATCTTAATCAGGCTCTGATACCAATTGTCGGTCCAACAATACTTTATAACAAGTTCTTAGAAACAACACAATAAGATTACCAACCTGTTTGATATATAAAATAACGATTACAAGGTTGATCGATTAAGCTTTGCTTTGTGTTCTCTATGTTTTCTCTCTTTTACACCTTGATGTGTGTGTTTGTATGTGTGATAAGTGATCTGATCTTTTTGTTTAGAGAGATACTAGAGATACACTTAAAATCTAGCAAGTGTGTTGAACACACTATCAAGATTAATATCTAGATATTAAATCTAGATATTATATCTAATATAAACTAGAAACTAAATAACTAACTAAGTTACCTTTAACTAACTATTACAATACTTTAACTTAGATATATAGATCTAAGTAAACTAAAACATATTACATTAAATTACATTGACATTTATTACAAATAGACATAGACTTTTATATCGAGAGTCGACGTTCCGGCTTTAGCTTCAGATTACGATCTTCAGATTGGATGATCTTGAATCCAATGAGACTGTGGTCTAACACCAATGCCTAGGTTAAAATCTCATAGCTACTTGCCCAATACTCAAATGACATTAAAACATGGATATTACAATATCCGCAAATAGCGTTAAACAAGAGACGTGAATAAAGAGATTTTTGATAACAATTTGCAATTACGTGCAACAAAACATTTTCATGAATGTTTAAGCTCACAATTTAAAATCTGATGCGTGTTAAATGCTCTACCAAAACTTTATAATATAAACCACTTTTTGTTTTACGAACATAAGAAACAATTTATGCAAATTTATTTCAGAAATAAATTTAGTGCATGAATTTGATCGACACTCGGCATCATAGGACTACACTTCCCAACAACCCGACATACTATTGTCATCTGGAAGCATCAAATATCTTAAAGCCACACTCTCAATAATTTGATAAGCTTACGAATTCTCCTTGAAATAGAATCAGTCTAACAAACTCGCGAATTTAATCCAACCAAGATTTCCGACCCAAGAGGATCAACTTAGTGACCTCCTCGCACTTAGCTATCACTCCCAGGTGACCTTGATATACACATCAATCATTCCTTAGCTAACTCGCTTAGGAACTTCTCACTACCCCAACGGTCATCCTCCCGAGGTGGTTCAAGTATACATATGTAGTATGTAGGTTCACCATGACACTGGCCAGGTGCCATTATGAACGTACCGTGCATAATCATCCTTGAGACCCTCGACAAGTTTTCCGTTTTTAATGACTTGGTCAACCTCAAATTATCTCATCTTAAGGTACATAATGTGCAACTTCAGTGATCATCCCTTATAAGAACGCTAGTTTGAGTCTAGGCATACAAAGATCAACACCTAAATCTCTCAAACTTAAGCTCTGATACCAACTTGTAACACCCTCAAAATCCAAAATAACAACTTATTTAAAATTTCTAAATACATCAACAATTACCTTGAACTACAAACATAAATTGAGAAGCAACCTCAATATTCCCATTCATCTTATACATACATTCTATGAACAGGACGGGTGTTACTAAACCCAATAACAAATACTATCTTCAATCCTGCGGAGGACTTAATACCCAAGCATAGTCACTATCTCCAAACGGGGACCTGATGCACATGCCGACAAATAAAAAGGTTAGGCTTAACGCCTAGTGAGCTCAAGAGTTTTAACATGAATGAATAAATCTTTAAAAGCAAGGAAACCAATTTAAAGCGAGATCCTTCGAAATAATATACTTTAAAATAGAAATGACACCTTTTCCCACAATATGCACTTTTAAAGACAATACACCCAAACCCACGTTTCATATAAAATGATGCACTCTGGAACTCGCCCAAGATGGGGTCATAGCTCGACATTCCAATTCATGGAAATGAAATAATACCTTGTATTCCAAAACACCCAAAACACGGGCGGAACATAATACTCGGCCCTTAAATAAAGGAAAACGATTATTAATAATACGGTACGTCATTGAAATCAAGTAACTCGAATTAATACTCACGCGACCATAAAGTAGAATGAAATCCCAATATTAAAGCATGGACAATTAAATATCCAAATTACGACGGGCCGACGACGGGGGCTACCCGTATCCGTTGAGAGTGGAGGAACACAACAGTAGTCCACTCATACAACGTTAATCGTATGACACTTCACGACCTACAAGCCCAAGTGTCCCTACGACTCCTTTCAGCTACACCCCAGAGTCAACTGACCTTGCGACTATTAACCTGAATATCGCTTCAAAGGTCCAGCACAAGAGGGATACAACCATCGCATTGCCCCACATGGCGGAGGTTATATAACGCCCATCCAATGACCACTCCAGCCATGATAGCACAAACCCATAACTCAGCCCTCCTGATGTATGACATGAAAGGACAGGGTCATAAGGTGAATTCCCGGAGATTACCCCACACCACCCCATTAACCATTAAGAAAGACCGACTCACGTGCCTATGGATCCAATGCAACACGGTCTAACATTACACGACTACCCAGGAATGACAACGCACTCGAGCCTGTAATTATCAATAAGCAATAAAATGCGTTAAGATGTAAACCACCTTTTTGGACTCTAAATCGAGCCGTTAAAAAAAACCGGACAAGTGTCCTCAAGACTCTTTTAAGCCAACACCGAGCTAAGATGTTCAAACATCCATTTAACCAACAATTACCGGTCCCCCAAATAATGAGATGTCTTTAAACAACGTTTATGAAGACATATCTCAAAGACGAGATTAACTCAGACTTCGCACGAAATGGGACTAACGATTTTCCAAAGGGTTTATAAATGCAAATGTACCAAAATGCATATAACATGAAATAGACTTCATTTGTACAATCAATGATGCATGACTCATGAGAATAACTTTTACTTGTACAAAATCACCATGAATGTGAAAAACATGCTATTTACTCGTTAGAACATATTCATTTAGTGTGATCACATGTGTACGTTCAAATACCTTTTTGATTCGTTTTGTAATTAGTATGATTTGATATTCATTTAGTGTGATCACATGTGTTGTGACAAACTTTTGAAGTTTATACGTTAAGGTGTATCGAGCTACTAACCACTTATGGGGGTACCATAGGCACGTCATTGTGGCACTGATGGCGTTACACCATCCGTGGCGGTGTGATCAGTTCACGACGTCTTCTTTCGATTTATTTGTGTGCTCTGGTGAGAGTTGGCCATGGTGTGATGGGTGGTTTTGTTCAGGAGGCGTATGGGTTGGCCCTAGCATATGTTATTTGTTGTAGGGTGAGTGTCGGTGTAGTGCCCAACACCGTATCTCACATTAGTACGTGAGGATCTACAGTCCAGCGTACGGGCCTGTGTGGTCATATGTCTGACATTTGTCACGTCGGCTGATATGCAAGTGTATGCATCTTTCGAGCTCGATATACAATCTCAGTTTATGGTATTGACATGAGTTTCTCTTATTCGTTTGGTAGTAGTGATTACTTTTTATTCTAATTTGATGATTTGATTTTTGACAATATTTAATATTGTGATATAATGAATTTGGATATATTTATTTTGTTATAACTTTTGATTAAGCAAGTAAATTGAGTTATTTGGTCTTAGTTCTTTTGGTTTCGTTTTATTTGTTTTGGAGTATTTCGGTCTGTTATTGAAGTTAGATGTGGAATGAATTATACTCAACATAGCTTACATGAACACTCAAAAATTCGATTCTTGTGTCCAAAATTCAGATTTTTATTATATTCAGTATTGGGTTCGATTATTCGTTGTTATCTATTGCATTTGTGCACTGAGCGTTTGGCTCAGACGCATTTCTTTCTTCGCGGCAAGTATCCGAAGGGAATCTAAAGAATTTAAGGGATTCAGAGCTTCATCCTAGATAAGAGGTTTGTTGATAAGAAGTTTTAGGTTTTATTAATGTTTTAATGTAAGTTTTGGAAGAAAGAAAGTGTATCGTTCGAGACAATTATTATTTTTGATGGTGCTTTTTTTAATTAAGGTTTAATAATGCTTTGTATGCTCTTGTTAGCAGTTGTGTTAGGTTTAGACGTAACCTCCTTTTCCATCTCGGGAAGGGGGTGTTACACAACTACTCCAAGTCTATTGTCCGAAAACATCAAGTCAACCACTCCAGGTCTATTCTTGAGAGTTCCAAAACAGGGGAACTCAAGCACAAGGGGATTACACCTTACTGTCCATGGGACGCTGCCCGACCGTATAGGCCCACACCTTACATACCATGGAGCCTGATGTCTATCCCGTGCCAAGGGTAAACCTAATGTCCAGACGAGACATAGGAATACCATGCCTATGGATCCATTGCACTAAAACCAAATACAATACATTTACATAATTGACATTAATCATTTACACACGTGTTAAACCAAATTGTTCATATACAATTTACCAATATGAAGTCTAGGCTCCCCAACTTGGAGAAGTCCCACATTCACAATCTACTACCATCATACCATAAATCCCGTTTTCAAGATAGATTTTCCCACAACCAAACAATTACTTGAACTATGATCCAAACCCTAGTTTCTCTTGAAGTGTACCAAACCTTCCTAAGAACGAGGGTAAATTCTTAAATATGTGTAAAGTTGTAGAACACTATTATTCATAGTTTAAACACAATTTCTAACCACTTTTGTTTAGGTGATAAACCCTAATATTCCCAAAATTCACTTTTAGGTCAAAATACGACAAAACCCATTATATGATTAAGAGGTGTGGATGAAAGTTATAACACATTAATCAAGTAAATATGAAGAGCACAAAGGTTAAGAAAACTCACCTTGAAGAGATTGTAGAAAACCCTAGTTAAAATACTTGAGAGAAGAACTTAGTAGGAGACTTTGACACTTCCACAACAAGGTCCTTAATCACCAACAACAACCTAAATCAACCCAATAAATGAATGAGAATCATTAGTTGGGTGGTAATGAATGAAGAGAGAGGAAATCTTACCTCTTGACTCCCTCAAAATCGCACCTATCAGCTCCACAATTCAGTGAAATTAAGAAAAAGTCGGTTCTAGGGTATAAAAGGTCTGACCCCCGGACCGCGACTATGCCCTGCTGAGTTTGACATGTGTCATTCTCGCTTGGCAATGTCGCCCGAGCCAAGTACCTTGCGGTACAAACTCAACGACTATGCCTCGCGAGATTGACATATGTCACTCTCGCTTGGCAATGTTGCGCACTTCCCCCACCCTTCGGTATGAACTCCGCGGTTGTCCCCCGCGAGAGTGACTTCTGTCATAATCGCGGGCACAATCGCCTCAAGTGCCCCGAAGTCCGATTTCCTTCCGTTTTCGACCCGAAAGCTCTCAATCTCAATACTTAAGTTGATAATAACAAAAGGGTCAATTTAGAGACGTACCAAAATTGCGGGTGTTACATAAACCGCCATTACGGTTTGTCTTACGGTTTGGAGGGTTAAACCGTTTAAACTGGACAACAAACGACCCTAGCAAAAATTTTGAGGTTTCTATATGAACTACCATTAGAAAGAGTTCTTATAAGACACTTACATCCTTAGAGTTCTTGTACAAGAATCGTCGTTCTGACCTTGAACTTGGTGTGAAATGATATTTTAATAGTTTTTTATATACTTTTTGGACATTTTAATAGTTTTTTTTATATAGTTAATGACGACGTAAAAATATATGGGACCCACAGAAAGAGTTCTTACTACGAACTACCATTGTGGCAGTTTTATGTAGGTTTTCAATTTAGTAAGTTGAAAATGACGTCGCAAGAAAAAATACACATAGTGAGTTTTTATAAGAACCTCTATTGGAAATGCTCTTATAAATCTGACACCCAACCTCTCCATTACCGAAGCACCACCCCTTGCACGATTGGATGTCACTCCTCCCCCACGCTGATGTACCCCTCTCCCTATATCGTCGATCTTTATCAACGAAGCACACACCAACAACATATCTCCATCATCGAAACACTATCTCCACATCACCACCACCTGCAACTTCGCTAACCACCTCAAAATTAGGGTTTCCTCCTCTTTTCTTAGTCTCTTTGTATTCGGTAATCATCAACTGCTAAAGAAAAAGACCATCTTTAAGCATGCATTGATTATTTATTTTTAAATTTTTAGGTTTGGATTTGATTTTGAAAATGGGAAGAATATTTAGCGGTGGAAGGTCATTTTTTGGGAGTTATCTTTTATCTTTCTGCGCTTTTTGACTTTTTTTAGGGGTGTGGGTTCTCTTGTCTTTAAAGGGAAAAGAACTGGTATTGTTTGGGTGGAGAAGATGATCATCTAACATTTGTAGGTTAGTTTATGATATATTAGAGAAATTACATTTTTAGTCCATGTAATAATGTAATTTACATATTATTTTTGTTTAAACAAAAATGAGAAAATTAAAAGACTAAAATACCCTTTATGTAACGGGTGGTTTTAACGGGCGTCAGACAAGAGTAACCAAATCCTGATGTGACCATCTTTGTAATTTCAGAGGACGAAAAGTATTATTATTTTTCAAACCAGGGGACCAAGTTTGAAAAAAAAATATAATTGAAAAAAGGAATGTATTCTGTTCGAACGGTCGGATTACCGTTGATATAAAATCGAAACACAATCTCGTATAATCCCATACAGGGTCGTGCCTGGGGGAGGGCGGGCCCAGCGTACGCCCAGGGCCCACAAGAAATAGGGGTCCAAATTTTTTAATATATATTATATAATATATGTAGTAAGAGTTAAAAAAATTAGTAAATAAAAGAGACACAAAATTTTAAAGTATTTAATAGGTCACTAAAAAAGAATTTAACATTATATTAAAGACTCAAACAACATGTATTAGTTAATTACGTTGGAGAATAAAATATGTAAAAAGTTCATTGATCGTTCATTTTATAGTATTGTTTAATTCCTTATTGTTTCTCTAAGTTTTTTTATTCAGAACTAAAATATAAAACTATTTTGTCCATAAAACCTTGATAGATTTTCCATCATTCATCTTTTACCAACTTTTTTTTATTATTCTATCAGCACAGAGGCAGATCCACGATCTTTTGCCAAGTGGGGGCACCTTTAAGGTAGATTAAAGGCCCCCAAAACCGCCCGATGTGTCTTTAGCTAATTCCACGATTTCGAGAGATTTTTAAGTTTTTTTTTGTTGATTTCGAGAGAATTTTTTCGGTTGATTTATAGAGAATTTTTTGGTTGATTTCGAGAGACTTTTTTGGATTTTAGGTTGGTGGAGGCACAGACGGAAAATTACTGGAAGAAACTATGATAAGAAGTTAATAAGATAATTTTTAACCTAGGTAAAAATTTATTTTTAAATGTGGGCTCATCCCCCACCTTTTACATGTTACATCCACCCCTGCGTCCGCATTAATTCTATTTTTGTATTAGAATATAGTATATTTCTTGTTATTAACTAAGAAAACTCATACATTGTGAAATTTTTTACCAATAAAATAAGACGATCAAACTTATATCTATATTTAGGAATACAATACTAACCTTGTTTTTCGTACAATATTGACTAATGACTGATATCTCTAAAACAAGAATAAAATCTCAAACTATTACCAACATGGACTTTAGATTCTAAGATTGACGTTTAATAAAAAGTATGTTTTAACCCTAAATTAAATTTTAAAATGATGACGAAAACATTAACATGAGGTGACATGGATTCAAAGTTTGTAGTTACTTCGACTGGATGAATCGCTTATCGAGGGCCCATTTTCACATGTCGCCCAGAGCCTATAAAGGGGGTGTTTGGGATTGCTTATTTAAAACAACTTATGCTTATTTTGATAAGTGCTTATCAACTTATACGGTGTCAAACCGGAGTTTTTAAAAAAGTGTTTGGATTAGCTTATTGTGGTACCAAAACGTAATAACCTAATAAGTTGTTGTTTAAAGGTGTTTGAGATTGCTTATACATATAAAATAACCTAAAAAGTGATAAACACTTTTCAAATAAGCTAATAAGTTAAAACAAAACGACTTGTGAAAAAGTGCTTATCTGCTGTTTGACACCGCTATAAGCACTTTCATTTTCTCTCCATCTAAACACTAGAAAGTGCTTATCTGCGGTACAAAACCGCGATAAGCTAAAAAACACACCTTCCCAAACACCCCAAAATGTTAGGAACGGCCTGATCCCATATGATACGTTAACCGAAGAGGTCATTATTTAAAGACCGCCATTGAAGACGAAGATCATGCGAGTGTAAGGTCTGTTTTCGGTTGGAAAGAGAAAAGATTGTTAGCGGCGGCATGCAGATGCTCTGCTTCGTCATCAATGGTGACAAGTCTGGAATATTTTTTGTTTAATAATATACTGTTTGTTTCCCCCCGGATGGAGAAGACTGGATGATACAGAGCCAAGAGCTAGGAACAATGATGAAAATTACGTGCTGTTGACGAAGAATCTTTGGCTTTTACGTTTAGGGTTTTTTTACGGTACGAGATTTTGGGGAAAAATACGTTTCTTAACCTACGTAATTTTATCTAGATTTTGCATATACGGGAAACTATAAATCATCGTGGGTGGTAATTGAATGATTGTTAGGATGCAAATTGAAATGAACACTACCGTAGAGATGAATATCATGGATCCTGCACTGCTACAACGGTTCCTTACACTTGCCAGACGTCGGGTACAAGCACAGGTAAGAATTAATGGTTCGCTCGCTCCCTACCTTAATTTACCCTTCAATTATTTTGATACATGTATTCTTTTTCCAGATGACACTATATATCTATTAATTTTACAGGACAAGAACACCTGCAGAAGGTTCATGGCTCTGGATTGTCTTCACGGTATTTCTAAATTTTATTTGAGCGTTCATGGCTACTCCTAACCATCAAATCGAGTATGGGACTACCTGGACAGATAACTTCTAACAATTGTTAGGAAAGGGATGCTTACACACACAGGATGTCCAACATGATAAACTTGTTGAGTTCTGTGTTACTGTAGGGGAACATAACCTTGATTTTTGTATGAACCATGTGATACTGGAAATGCTTAAGCAAGATAGTCCAAGTGAGGCATTGGGCATTTCAATGTCTCCCATAAGTGAGCATGTTGGCTTTGAAATCTTTAACGGTCTTTTGCAGTTTGACTGCTATTTGTCAGATTTTTTAATCTTTCCTTTTGTATTTCTTTAACGGTGATTAATCCTTCGTCTACAATGGCAGCTCAGGACTTAAGCCACTATGTGTGAAGAGTGTGATTGAGTCTATATTGAGGTAATGCCATAGAGCTTACAATCTGGCTCTTCTCACTTCTTCAAAGACAACGATAGGTAAATTTTTACCTACTCTCATGTCTTTTTGTATTTCTTTAGCCATCATATCCCTGTTGTGTGATTCAGATCGAGAATGTAATTAGACTCTTGATCATCTTCTGTCAAATGATAGCATTTAGATTTAGTAACAACGTCCTGTGGCCTTCTTGTTTTTGTTGTGTAAATCATGATTGCATCACTATAAGCTGTCTTTTTAGTTAGCGTCACTATAAGCTGTCTTTTTAGTTAGTATCACTTTCAACTATATATTCTTAATCTTTTTGCGGGCTCACCATGTATGTGCTTACCCAATTGATACTTGCTGCCTTTCCCAATTCATCTGGGAAGTTCCAGGTTCTTGAAACTAATAATAATTGCAAAGGAAGTTACCTGACAAATTATGTCTTTACATGATTTTATTTGGAAAGAATAAATTATCTGAAAAAGTGGGCATATATAGAATACTGGAAAGATTAATACATAAAATGTACCCAACTCATGTGTACAGGAGTACTTGACCGTGCCATGGATACATGAGGAGCAGCCTTCTCCTTTGAAGCACAATAACACTGTTCTAAGTTGAGTTCCTCCTCACTGAGCTTGAAACTTGAGGTAGAAGAGTATGAGCCCTGCTACCTCATGTTGAGCATCCATTTCCAGTGCCCTAATTTGGGATAATATTGACACTTGGGAATAACGAAACTGCCGCTGTGGTGAACCCACAACATGTAGGTAATAGATCTATATAGGCCACACATATCGAAGAGGATCACCTTGCAGGGAAGATGTATTGGGTGAGAAGGAGGTGATGTTAGTGGGAATTTCTGAGGCACGAATAATGAGCCATGTGACAGGGAACATAGGGAACTAGTTGTAGAACTAGAAGCACCGTTTATTGTAGAATCATCATCCACAAGAGGAGTTAAACAAACAATATCAGGTGGATGTCGAGGTCTACTGGTTGAGGATCTGTAATTGAAATGAATAATTTACACAGTTAATTAGGGGACCGGGAATGATAGAAACATGGCTTTTAGTAGGTGAAAATAGTAAGAAACAAAGAAGGAATTGTTGCTCATGAGTGGTCGGAGGAATGAATTAAAAAATGGTTCAATCTCAATATTACTTTATATCACAAGACGAGTCGACGACCGAAATGTCTCATGGCGTTATGTGTTACTACTTCTATAAGCATATTGAAATTCCAGTTCACTTAACTGTTCCCCTTTTATATATATATATATATATATATACCTGAAGATCAAGAGAACTTTGAACAATCTTTTAATGAAAACTAAGCAGACTGTATTAATATCTTCACTTCTAATGAAGTACATATCCTCCAGATGCTATGACAAAGAAAACATCACAACAATATCTTTTTCGCTCAGTTTTGAAGTGCATACCTTACCTGATTAAAGATGTTGGTCGAAGTGATAGAATCATTGAGATTATACCCCAGCATGGGATAACCATCAATCCCGGTGTTACCGAGGAAGCAATACAAGTACTGAATCGAATTGTGAGATGCCTACCTGATCGTCGCTTTGCAATTATAAGAGCTATGGTGAAATTCATCCTACGGCTTCCGGATGAGTTCCCTCTTCTCATTCAAACATCATTGGGATGCCCTTGGAACTCAAGTATGGTGCAGAGCTCTGCCCACGTGCTGTTCAGGAAGCAAAGTAATCAAAACTTCTCTTACCTTTTTTTTATTCTGCTTTTTCTCTAGATTTCCTTTTGTATCTTTATCATTATCATGTGAGGAAAGAACCCACCATGGATGTTGTAACATTTTCTTCTTCTTTTTACATTTTACATCTATTTTATGAAGGATCGAGGTGACTACTTCTAAAAAATTGTGCTGTGACTGTTCACCATCTTACTCCCCCTGTTATAATTTTGTTATTGCTGTTCTTTTTATTTCTTCAGTTACAGTATTATTTTCTAAGTTCCCATCTGAATAGGTGTTTTCTGTGTAATGGAAGTGTAAATCTCCACCATAGAAGTTAAAAAATGTACAGTCAACAATTATTTTAGGATGATAAGTCAAAGATCAACTCTTTTTCCTTATTTGCCTTGCCTTTTCTGTGCCATCTTTACTAATTAAGTTGTCTAGTTTCATGTTTATTTGAACCTGGAGTGGTTAACATTCAAATCGATATATTTATAATCTCAGGCTAGAGACTACTAAGCGTCTTGCACTTGTCACACCTACTGAATTGGAGGGAAAGGCTCATCAGTTTCAGGATGCAGACAACAAACTAGATCAGTGGCTCATGTATGCTGTGTTTGTTTGTTCTTGTCCACCTGGAAGGGAAGGAGCTGGTGCAGCAGCAACACCAGAACTATTCCATCTTATCATCCCCTCGCTAAAATCTGGTTCTGAAGCACATGTTGCGAGTATTAGCTAGTAACTTTGTATATATATATATATATATAAAACGCAATAAAAGACTAAAAGTAAAAAACTTTCTATTGGATTTCAGCATAACACTACTATGGCTCTTGGGCTCTCGCATCTGGAAGTGTGTGAAATAATGTTCAGTGAGCTGGCATCCTATATGGATGAAATTTCTTTGGAAACAGAAGGAAAACCGAAATGGAAGGTATGGGTTCATGCTTTCTTATGTGTGTTGATGCAGTCTCAAAAATCTCGCCGCGAAGAACTCCGTATCAACATTGCAAACGTATATTGAACTATCGCAGGGAACATCTGGTCTGGCATGCTGGTCTGTAAGCCAGTTTTCCGTCTTCATTATTTGAAATATATTGATGAAACGACCAGATTAATGTCAACAGTCCCTCTTGAGAACTTTCAAGAGATGCAAACTCTTTGCTATGCACTTGCATGTGTACTAAGATCACTGGCCCCTGGGTGTGATAAGAGCACAATTGCTCACCTTCGTGTTTCCCTTGCTAAAATAGCTTTAAAGAATCTTATTCTTACAAATTTAGACCTGTTTCCTGCTTGCATTGACCAGGTAAGACATCTCTTTGCAAACCGTCAATACTTTGTAATTGGTACACATAAGTTTATCACTTATTCTTCTGGTTAACGCACCACACTAATAACTATGCTGACCAACCTTTGAGCTATTTGGTGCTGTTTAGATTCCAGGAAGAGGTTAACACACTGGGAAAGTTTTTCCATTTTGACCACCAAAATCCACTGAATTCTTAACTTTCCATTAGGATTTATGTGCCTGCAGTGTCTCCTGCAAAAACGTAAACTTTTAACAATCCAATATTCTTTACTTTTCAATCAGAATTTACTTTTGAATCTGCAAAACAAGAAGAAAAAAGGGCATCTTCACGAATTCTAATATTCTCGTCAATTGTCATCATTGTCTTCATTCATAGTCATGATCAAAAAAATCAAATATTCTCGTCAATTATCATCCTCTGCCATTAATATTGTTATTATATTGCAATTTCACATGTTAAAAAATTCAAAAGATAGGGTTCGTTATCGATAACATGAACTAGATTTTCTTACGGTTGTTGAAGATATTACCTAAAACTGAATCAACTATTTTTTGTTTGTGAGAATGAACTTATAATGATGCTTTGCTTCGATTAGCTTTATGTGTAGTGCATTTTTTGCTTAGCATGTATTCTCTTTGTGCAGTGTTGTCCACCTGAGGGACTTGCATGTTTGGCAGTTCCATTGTTAATTTATCTTTGTAAGTTAAGTCATTTTTGTTCTCAGACAAGATATGCTTGCTGTAATCACAAAAAAACTCTGGATTGGCCTTGAACAATTTGTATTTGATTGGTTGATCAATGCTGACAGGTAAGGCCAAGTTGGCTCTTGAAAATTCAACATACCTTTCAATGTATCTACTATCTAATTGCTTTATGTTTTAGTTCTAGGCTTCTAGGTGATGTAATTAGTACATTTTCTCATTGAGCTCAAGAGCCGTAATTGCAATGATGTCATGTGGTCTTGTTGTGTTCATTTGATAAAAGTGGGAACCTAAGAAAAGTTAGTTTAAGGTATTTCTCATTCCAGATTCTGTTTCACAATCTAAGCTGAAAGTTATTCGTTGTAGGGTTGTAGGTCAGGTTGAATATCCTTCATTGGTGGATTTGCGTGGGCTCCTTCTAGACCTAGTTGCACAGCTCCTGGGTGCTCTATCACAGATTAGGTAGTTGGTACTTTTAACTCAGTCTTGAAATTATGACACTCTGTCTCTTGTCTTACTATGTGTTTACCGATCCGCAAGTGCTTTTTGTGAAAAACCAGCAAATATTTTGTTATTTGATCTATCATTGATTTTTTTTCCCTTAAAAGAATTAATAAGTGGATTCAATTTGTCAAGTTGGAAAATTCCAAATATCATGCCTAAGCTTTTTGCTCCTAATGGATATGACACTCTGTCTCTTGTCTTACTATGGTGATATGGTGTTTCTGAAACTTCGTCCCTACAGACAACATTCTCTACGCACGGGTCGTAATATGAAGCTTGCCCCTAGATTTTATGGACCTTACAGGGTCAGTGCTAAGATCGGCCAAGTGGCGTATAAATTGGAGTTGCCCCCTTCCACCAACATCCATCCCGTTTTCCATGTATCCAACTACGGAGGGCTATTGGATCTCATGCTTCATCTTTGATGATACCCCCACAGCTTACTACGGATATGGAAATGGTGGTTGAACCCTCGGATATATTGGATATACGTCGTGCGAACAATACCCCGGTTGGTCAACTTGAAGTACTAGTGAAGTGGAATGGTTTACCATAGTTTGAAGCTTCTTAGGAAGAGTACGATGTCATTCTCAAGCAATTCCCTGGCTTTCACCTTGAGGACAAGGTGAGAGTTTTGGGGCGGGGTATTGATAAACCCTCCATCAGATTTACCAGTGCCCGAAGAAACCGGAAATAGTTTGGGGGTAGTATTGGGAATAAGTATGGGTTTGCAAGGGTATCTTGGGAGTTTCTCTTTTTATTTTTGCCGCTTTGTTTTTATGTTTTGGAGGGACCACATGGGAATCTAATTAGTTATTCTCTGTGGGTAGTAGTATAAATATTTTTCCTGCTAGGGTGAGTAGGCATCTTTTTAGACAATCCGGCTTTAGCCAATTTTGGGAGAATACCAGCTTCACGAATTGCTGGGGTGCTGTAATCATTTGACTCATTTTGAGATCAATCAGTAAAATTTACTATTACCGGTAGATCAGGTACTTAAGGGCCGCAAAAGGTTTTATTGCTCTTTCTTGATTTGTATGGTTTCTCTTTCTAAACTACATATCATTAAGCATCAAACCATAACGATACTTGAGGGCCGCAAAAGGTTTTATTGATCTTTCTTGATTTGCATGGTTTCTCTTTCTAAACTACATATCATTACGTACTGCCTTACTAAACACTATATGGTATTTTTGAAATAGGGAGAGAGTTAAATTGATCATGTCTATGGCTTATATATGTTTTTTTGGAAGTAAATTATATTCATATACGGCAAATGAAACTCACACACACGCCTCACCTTTGGTGAGGTTGTGAGGTTGGAACTTTTGACCTCTAGAAGGTTTGGGTTACCGGATACCAATGGGCCAAACATAGTCCCCATAAAGCTTTGATGAATGATATAGAAAACTCTCAAAACGTATGCCTGGTTTCTAGTCTCTACCTCAAATTTTATGACCATCAATGTATTAGCATATGTTGGATGCAAGAGCCATCATGCTTACAATATTATGTCATAAGTATGAGACTTAAAATTGAACAATTCTTACTTCAAGGATGCAAGAGCCATCATGCTTACAATATTATGTCATAAGTATGAGACTTAAAATTGAACAATTCTTACTTCAACATCTGTAAAGACATCCCCATTGTACTCATTTAGGCTGTACTAGTGATTCTTTTTTCATGAACTGCAACGGCCAAATGTTTCAGGTAAATTAAGCTTGTGTTCCCTCTTTATATAGGTTGCACTGGCACATTGTTGGTGATGCTGGCCACTTGATCTGTATCATGACAATCATAAGATTGAGAAACAAAAAAAATGTTATAATGTATCTTAGGGTATTTGTTAGTATTTATGTGATAATTACTTGGATAACTGTTAGGATTAATCGTTTTTAGTTATTCTTGCTATCTCCAGGATAAGTAATAGTTTAATTGTTAGCATAAGTGCATTGTTGGTAATTGTTTAATTAAAAGCTGTAATTTGCACGACAAATAATAAGATAATTGAGTAGAAAAATTGAGAGCTTTCCGTTTGATTGTGTGAAGCAATCATCTCATGTGAGAAGCCTTGGGTCTTCTTAGGTGTCATGCTTATTACAACTATCATTCTCATGCAAATTTCGCATTGAAGGATTTAAAGCATAGGTCATGAGAATAAAAATACAAGTACAATTGACGAGCATAAATGAACATAGTTCATCAAGTAGACGTCTAGATACGTAGTTGCTTTTATTGTATTTCCTGAAATCCTGTCATTTTGATTTTTTGTCCTGCATCAGTTTGCCTGTTTTCATGAGCTTGTACCATTTTATACATTATGTTAATTGTATGTGATCAAATGAACTTAATCGGCTTATGGTTCATCTATCAAAAGTCACAACTTGCATCCTCATGACATTTAGAAACTTAGAGGTGTTGAAGAAATTGACAGTGATGCACATGATCAAATCATCAAATTTCTTCTACATCGTGTTTCAGTAGTTTGAGAATGCTTTGCTTCTTCTCGATAGGTTTAGTTCTGTAACTGCACGTTCATGGAACTCAATACTCGTCGGATTGATACCGGTAGTGCTCGAAGTGAAAGCCTTAGTATCATCAACGGGATGTAGCATCTAAAGCTTGAGGTATGTTACATATACTCTTTTTGTGGTGAAATATCTTCTTGATAAGTACATAATATCATATCGGGAATACATATATTGGCATTTGCCAGGTCAAGACGGAGGGTGGTCTTAACACCTCAACATCATTTGTAGCAAAAGCCAATCTCCTTAATCATGCTCCCCACAAACGAAAAAGTGAACTTCACCATGTGCTGCTGTCAAGCATTTTGGCACCACTGTGTGGTATGAAGCTGTTGCACGGGTAAGGATGCAGATCATTCATTGGGCAGACAAACAGAGCAAGCATATACCTGTAAGTAGATGCTGAACAATTCCATAGTTTCCTTTTCTCGCTTTTACTAAAAGAGGAAACCCTAATACTAGCAATTAGAAAGATGTATCCTAAATTACTATATCTAATAATATTGATGTCCATTTTTTCCTTGGACTTTGACTTGATTTCTCTTTATAGCCTTTTCTATTGTTAGTATTGATATGTGTGAAGGGAGATCAGGTTCTCTGTATTGATTGAAAGAGGAACTTGCATAAATGAAAATGGAACAATATAATCCCTAATGATTTACGTATATGACCCCTTAACTATGGAGAACATACAATATATATATATATTATATGTATATATCTTACAAATTGTTTGATTATTTTCGCTTGGATTGATCTCATAACTCAGACGCTTCTCGTTTCTATGTTCTTCGTGTTAGGCTGCTTACCCTTTAATGACTTTGCTTCTGAGTATTGGCGATCCTCTTGTTTTTCTCAGTAACTTTGGTCGTCATAAAGAGCAACTGTACAATCATCTTAAGGTAACTTTACATGCAGGAACAAAAAGTTTTAATAGTGTTATTCTTTTCTTGCTACATTTAGTTGTATCATCTTTGAGGGGCACCCGATGTTTAGTTGTTGTATCATCTTAAGGTTCATGGCTCTGGATTGTCTTCACCGTATTTCTAAATTTTATTTGAGCGTTCATGGGTACTCCCAACCATCAAACCGGATATTGGACTACGGGGACAACGTGACAGCACAACTTCTAACAATTCTTAGGAAAGGGCTGCTTACATACATGATAAACTTGTTGAGTTCTGTGTTAGTGTAGGTGAACATAACCTTGATTTTTGTATGAACCATGTGATACTGGAAATGCTTAAGTAAGAGGCGAAGGTCATCAGCGTTCGTGCTTAACTGGGCATTTCAATGTCTCCCACAAGTGAGCATGTTGGCTTGGAAATCTTTAATGGTGATTAATCCTTTTGTCGTTTGATTTCTATTTGTCAGATTTCAAATATTTCATTTTGTATTTGTTTTGACTTTGCTTTTGCCTTGGTCTACAATGGCAGCTCAGGACTTAAACCACTATGTTCCGACAGTGAAGAGTGTGATTGAGTCTATTGAGGTCATGTCATAGAGCTTATGTTCTGGCTCTTCTCACTTCTTCAAAGACAACGAAGGTAATTTTTTACCTACTCTCATATCTTTTTGTGTTTCTTTTAACCATCATATCCCTGTTGTGTGATTCAGATCGAGAATGTGATTAGACTCTTGATCATCTTTCTATCAAATGACAGCATTTAGATTTAGTAACAACATTCTGTGGCCTTCCTGTTTTTATTGTGTAAATCAAGATTGCATCACTATTAACTGTCTTTCTAGTCAGTATTGTTTTCAACTAATATATTCTTAATTCCTTTTGCGGGTTCACCATGTATGTGCTTACCCAATTGATACTCGCTGCCTTTCCCAATTTGTCTGAGAAGTTCCAGGTTCTTAAAAATCATAATAATTTAGTATGTTTTCAAATGACAGCATTTAGATTTAGTAACAACATCCTGTGGCCTTTCTGTTTTTGTTGTGTAAATCAAGATTGCATCACTATAAACCGTCTTTCTAGTCAGTATTGTTTTCTACTAATATATTCTTAATTCTTTTTGCGTGTTCACCATGTATGTGCTTACCCAATTGATACTCGCTGCCTTTCCCGATTCGTCTGAGAAGTTCCAGGTTCTTGAAAATAATAATAATTGCAAAAGATACCTGACAATTTATGTCGTACATGATTTTATTTGGAAAGAATTGATTATTTGATTTCGACAATGCAAGAAAAACGAGTGGCCGGATAACAAATTTGGGGTTTCCAATGAATTGATTATTGAAAGAAACCATATAGAATTTATACAAGAGGCCAAACCAAAAAAATAAGGGAACTATCTTATGAAATCCCTGATTTTATGGGATTATATATAATTACATATTCTATGGGATTATAAACGATCCCCTATTGAATACAAAATTATTTCCATTTTCCCACACTCCCCCTCAAGCTGGTGAGTGGGAATTTCCCCTTCCCGGCTTGGATGTAATCTTCTCAAACATTGGTCTACTTAGCTCCTTGGTAAGAATGTCTGCAAGTTGCTCATGAGTTGGCACAAATGGGGTGCATATTAGGCCACTATCTAGCTTCTCCTTGATGAAATGTCTGTCAACCTCGATATGCTTGGTCCGATCATGTTGAACAGGGTTGTGAGCTATATTTATTGCTGACTTATTGTCGCAATAGAGTTTCATTGGCCCTTCCGAGTTAATCTTCATATCCTTTAGGATGATTTTCAGCTAGAATAGTTCACATATACCGTGTGTGCTTCTGCACTAGACCGTGCTACATCACTTTGTTTCTTGCTTCTCCATGTTAAAAGGTTTCCTCCAAGAAAGGTACAGTACCCGTTGTTGATCTACAATCAACCGGTGATGCATCATAGCTTGCATCAGTATAAGCTTCAATGGTCACACTGTTGTTTCTTTCAACTAAAATTCATTTTTCTTGGTTTGAGGTACTGTAAAATCCGCCGGTGTGCAGCTCACAAGTGCATCTCCTTTGGGTTATGCATGAACTGACTGATCACGCTTGCAACATATGCTATATCCGGCCTGGTAGTAGACAAGTATATGAGTCGCCCTACAAGACGGTGATACATTTCTTGTTCACCATGGCATCTTCTTCTGCGTTTCTCAGTTTATGGTTCGCGTCTATAAGAGTACTTGTTGTTTTCATTTTGTACCGATAGAGTCCGAAATTTTTACCTCATTTAAAGGACCTGTGTTGGATTCTCGAACTTGCTCAGATTCAGGAATGTTCCTTTTTTGTCTTGAGTATACTAAGTTCTTTCTGAACCGTATGTTTTTAGATGTGTGTGTTAGGAGTAGGTTCAGTGACCGGGTCGGATGTTATTGGTTCTGGGACTTGTGAACTGTGGATAGGATCAGAATTGTGAGTAAGATCAGGAATATGGGTGGCCGGTTCTGGAATAGGAATAGAATTAGGGACCTCTTCTGGAATATGAGTAGAATTAGGGACCTCTTCTGAAACATGGGTAGGGGATTGAGACAAATCAAACGGAAGAAAGTTCTTCGATCTTCCCTTATCTTCCCTATGATTCTCCCCCTGAAGATAAGGTTGGGTGAAATAGGCATATTTTTCACTAAATGTCACATATCTTGACACAAAAAACTTCTTGGCTATGGATATGAACAAATGAGACACACCCAAAGATGCGAGGAACAAAGTTGTTGGAGATAGGTATGTTGGGGGAAAAAGAGGAAAGCACCTCCATTGGGCTTTTGAATTCTAGAACTCGTGTAGGGAGTTTATTGATCAGGTAAGTGGCTGTGAGAACTGCTTCCCCCCATGAATGTTTTGGCACGTTTCTTTGGAATAATAATGCTCTGGTTTGATCTAATAGATGCCCATTTCTTCTTTCCGCAACCCCGTTTTGTTGAGGTGTTTTAACACATGAAGATTTATGTATTATTCCCTCTTTTTGATTGTAGGAAGTAAGGGTTTGATTGAAATAATCTCGAGCATTATCAGATCTTAACCTTTTAACATTCACCCCAGATTGGTTTTTTATCATAAAAAAAGTTGGGAGAACAAAGCTGACATCATATTTATGCTTAAGCAAGAATACCCAAGGAACTCGTGTACAATCGTCAATGAACGTTACAAACCATCGTGCACCAGAAATATTAGAAACATGGATCCCAAATAACAGTATGAATAAGATAAAAGGGAGAAGCGCTTCTTTTATTACTAACTGGGAAGGGGATCCGTTTGTGTTTAGCGAGCGAGCTCACATACCTCACAATGAAGGTTTTCAACATCAAACTTTGAAAATAACGAAGGAATACGAATGTTAACGATCCTAAACGAGGGATGACCTAAACGACAATGATGAAGTAGGATTTTTTTCTTTATTGGATAGAGTGGATTCTAATATGAGAGAGTGAGACAATCTGTTTTTGGCCGGCATCTCAAGACAATAAAGACCATCCTTTTCCTTGGCATGTCCAATCTTCCTCCCCGAATCCTTTTCCTGAAATTCACAATATTCGTCATAATATAGCAAAGTGAGTTTCTGTATAAAGACCAGATTAGTGGATAATTTTGAAACATGAAGGACATTTTTTAAGGTTATGGATGGGCTTATTTGAACATCTCTTCTACCAGCTATGGTTGTTAGAGATCCATCTGCTGTGGCAATTTTCTTGTTACCGGGACATGGTGAGTATGTAGAAAAATGTTTGGAAGAGTGGGTCATATGGTCGGTAAATTTGAGAGTATTTTAAGGGTAAATTTGAGACATTAAATCCAGACGAAAAATGGTGCTTACCTGATAGGCTAATGAACAAATACCTGTGGGAAATAGGGAGCCCGAAGGCTTTTCCAGAGTGCTGAAAAAGGATCTTAGCTTCTCCACTTCTTCCTGGTTAAGGCTAGCTGTTTCTTGTTTGCCTTCTTGTTTTGGATCGACAACAACATGAGCTTGTCCTTTGTCCCGTAATGATGCACCTTTCTGCCCCCACTCTTGACTTGGAGGCTTGCCATATATCTTCCAACAATTTTCCTTGGTGTGACGTGCCATAGTCCATATCTATTCTGAGCCTGGGGTTGGTCATTCTTTCCAGATCCAGATTCGTAAGCAGTTCGCCTTTCCATTCTCCCTGCTCCGATCTTGACATTTTTAGCCACCATCGCCAAGCCATTAGCCGAAATGGATTCAAACATTAAGGTCCTTCTACTCTCCTCGCTTCTGATGAAGGCCACCACTTCATTGAAGTATGGAACTTTTGGTTTTCCAAGGATTTGGATCCTTACTTGATCAAACTCGGAGTTTAATCCTACGAGAAAATCATACACACTGTCTTGTTCAATGAAGTCTGTAAGTTGAGACAAAACAAGCCAAGAATGGATTTCAACTCTTATTTCATTCTCTAGGATGAACATAATTTATAATACAAAAATATTAAGGAAACAACAAAACAAAAGGAAAAGATACAAATCTACTCTAAATAAAAAAACATCCCTTCCATAACAGATGGAGGATGATTGATACGGTTTCCTAAATAAAAGAAACTTCCTTCCTTCCAACAAGTTTCCTTTCTTAACGAACTTCCTTCTTTCCAACACTCCCCCTCAAGTTGGCGAATGTATATCCCACATTCCCAACTTGGATACATTGCGGTCGAAGTCTGATTTCATCAATGCTTTAGTGAACATATCTGCTTCCTGCTGTTTTGTTGGAACAAAGTTAAGACTAATGGTGCCATTTTCTATCTCGGTCTTGATGAAGTTTCTATCTATCCGAACATGCTTCATTCTGTCATGTTGAATAGGGTTATGGACAATAGCAATTGCTGACTCACTGTCACTGTTTAGCTTAGCTGGTCCACTTATACTCACGTTGATTTCTTCTAGTAGCCACTGAATCCTGATCAGTTCGCACACTCCTTGAGCTATGGCCCTGTACTTGGCTTTAGCGCTGCTTCTAGCCAATACTGTTTGTTTCTTGCTCCTCCAGGTAACTACGTTCCCCCATACTTTCGTGCAGTAGCCTGTTGTTGATTTTGCATCATCTGAGCCTCCCCAATCAGCATCAGCAAACCCTTCCACATTTTTGTTTTCAGTTTTCTTGAATAGTAATCCCTTTCCGGGTGTACCTTTTAGGTATTTAAGGATGTGGTTGACAGCTTCAAGGTGTCTCTTAGTGGGAGAGTGCATATATTGACTGACAACACCTACACTGTAAGCAATATCAGGTCGTGTAAGTGATAGGTAAATTAACTTACCAACAAGTCGTTGGTATTGTTCTCGATCAACCGGAGGATCATTGTCATCAATTTTTGACTTCCAGTTCCGTTCCAAGGGGTGTACTTGCTGGTTTACATCCCAACTTTCCTGTTTCTTTTAGAAGATCTAGGGCATATTTCCTTTGGGAGATAAAGATTCCTTGTTTGCTTCGAGCAATCTCGATTCCAAGGAAATATTGTGGTTTTCCAAGGTCCTTAATTTTAAACACGGAATGAAGTTGTTTCTTCAAGTCCTCAATTTCATGAGTGTCATCCCCGGTTATGATCATATCATCAACATACACGAGTAGTATTGATTTCTTACCCTCACTAGAGTGTTTCACAAACAGGCTGTGATCGGCCTGACTTTGAATGTATCCAAGTTGCTTCATGACTGAGCACAATCTTTTGAACCATGCTTGTGGTGATTGCTTCAAGCCGTACAATGACTTCTTGAGTTTACACACTAGCCCTGGCTCCTTAATTTTCAAAACCAGGGGGTAGCTTCATATATACTTCTTCCTCTAATGTTCCGTTCAGGAAGGCATTCTTTACATCCAACTGGTGCATATCCCAATCTAGATTTGCTGCCAGTGTGAGCAGGACTCGGATGGAATTAAGTTTGGCTACTGGGGCGAATGTCTCTTCATAGTCGATCCCATAAGTCTGAGTGTACCCCTGGGCAACTAACCGAGCTTTGTATCTCTCAACTTTTCCATCGGCCCTGACTTTAATCGAAAAGATCCATTTACACCCAATTACCTTCCTTCCTGCTGGAGCTTTAACAAGTTCCCATGTCTGGTTTTCCTTAAGAGCTTTCATCTCCTCCATAACTGCATTCTTCCACTTTGGATCACGTAGGGCTTCATGAATGTTTTTAGGGATTGTTTCTTCATCAACTTGTGATAGGAATGCTTTGTACTTCGAAGATAACTTACCATATGAGAGATGTCCCGATATTGGGTATCTGCAGGATCGAACTCCTTTTCGGATGGCAATAGGAACATCAAGATCATTATCTTCTTGAGGTGTAATGTCCTCACATTCCTGAGAATTGGCAGGAGCTGGTTCGGGTGCTGACGATTGGCAAATACCAGGTTTTGGTCGTCTAGAATATACTTGAAAAGGGGGTGGTGGAGTATCTCCCCCTTGATCAGAATCGACTTGGTCCTTAGAGGATTGGTCATCTCCCCTTTGGACTTCGGTGGAGTTAGAGGCTAAAGGAAATGGACTTGTGCCTGGACTAGGTTCGGATAGAGATACAGGAAAAGAGATTGAGGGATCCCAGTGGATATCTTCCTTGAGACTCTCCCCCTGAAGAGATACAGTGGGATAGAAACTTTGAGTTTCAAAAAAATCGACATCACAAGTAACGAACACCCTTTTTGAAGCTGGACAGTAACACTTGTAACCCTTTTTAGTTGGTGAGTAGCCCAAAAAAATACATTTGACAACCCTGGGGTCTAATTTACCACGAGATGGACTAGTATTGTAAACATAGGCTGTGCAACCAAATATACGAGGTGGAAGAGAGTTTAGAATTCTAAGGTTTGGAAAACATTTTTGTAGACTTTGTATGGGGGTTGAAAAACTCAACTTTAGAAGGAAGACGATTGATTAAGTAGGCTGATGTGAGGACGGCTTCACCCCAGAAACAATGGGGTACATTATTATGAATCATGATTGCCCTTGATACTTCGAGTAGGTGTCGATTTTTTCTTTCGGCTACACCATTTTGTTGTGGTGTGTGAATACATGAAGATTGATGGAGGATGCCATGTTCATTGAAGTAGTCTTTTAGGTCATTGGCAAAGTATTCCCCACCATTGTCGGTTCGAAAAACTTGGATTTTTGACTGAAAAACATTTTCCACGAGCTTGTGGAATTGTTTAAAGACTTCTCCAGACTCGGATTTATTTTTAAGTAGGTATACCCAACAAGCACGAGTGTGATCATCTATAAAGCTGATAAACCAGCGTCTTTCATCGATGTTTAGAGTACGAGAGGGCCCCCATACGTCATTATGAACTATACTAAAGGGCCGAGACGGTTTGTAGGTATGGTTTGGATAAGTTTTTCGAGTCTGTTTTGCAAGAACACAACTTTCACATTGAAACTCCAAATAACTTTTATTGATGAATAGATTTGGGTACAACCGATGCAAATAACCAAAACTAGGATGTCCTAACCGTTGTGCCATAACAAAACTTCAGATTCTGACATAGTAGAAAAAGAGTGGTGTTTATGTGGAAGGGATTTATGTGAAGAACCAAGAAAGTAGTAGAGACCATTAGATTCCTTAGCAATGCCAATCATCTTCCCCGAAGACCGCTCCTGTAATTCACAATGAGTGGGAAAACAAGTTACAATACAATCTTGATCCTTGAGGAGTTTGGTAACAGATAGTAAGTTAAACCGAAGGTTTGGTACATGTAAAACTGAATTCAGTTTTAAATCATTGTAAACAATGTTCCCGATGCCGGTAACATGTGAAACCTTGCCATCAGCAAGTGTGACAGTAACACAATTGGTGGTTAGTTTAAAGTTTCTCAATAGTTTCAAGTTTCTTGTCATATGATCAGAAGCACCAGTATCCACGATCCATCCGTCAGAAAATTCTCCTTTTTGAAGGGATGATAGAGTATACTTACCTTGTGGTTCCCCATTACCTGCCGGAGTTGTAGAGGAATTGTTTGGCTTCAAGAGAGTTCTTAAAACCTCCATTTGAGTAGTAGTGAAGGGACTTGAAGACATGGTTTTCTCTATAGAGGTCTCCGCTACATGGGCAGATGATTGTTGCCTTCGAGGAGTCCAATTTGGAGGCTTACCATGGAGGCCCCAGCATTGCTTCTTCGAATGGTATGGTTTCTTGCAGTGTTCACACCAGACTTTGATATTCTTGGACTTTGCATTCCTCTGTCCTTCGGGTCTGTAGGTAGCAAGAGCAGATCCGTGAACTTCAACATTCGTTGGGGTATGTAGCATCACCCTTTTTCGACTTTCTTCACGGCGTACTTCTGCAAAGACTTCTCTAAGGGAGGGCAGAGGTTTGGTACCGAGAATTCTGCCCCTAACCTCGTCCAGTTCCTTGTTGAGTCCGTGGAGAAAATCAAAGATTCTGTCTTTTTCGAGCATCTGGGCATAGTGAATACTGTCTTGACTGCATGACCAGTTGATGGTGTAAAACACGTCCATCTCCTGCCATAATTCTGTCAGTACATTGTAGTATTCGGTTACGGATTTTTCTCCTTGGCTGGTATTGCGAAGAGATGATCGAATCTCAAAACACTGTGAAGTGTTTTCAAGATCAGAATACATCTCTTGAACGGCTTTCCAGATTTCATGGGCGGTGTTATAAAACAGATAGGTTTTTCCAATGTTTGGGTTCATCAAATTGACCAGCCATGCCATAACTAACGATAGAGTTTTCTGCCTCCCATACTTTGTAACTTTCTTCCTCTTTGCTTGGAGCCTTCGTTTCACCCGTAAGGTACCCAATTTTTCCTTTCCCTCTAACAACGAGTAGAACAGACTGAAACCACTCACGGAAGTTCAGACCATTGAGTTTATGTTGGGTAATTTGGAGAGAGGAATTGATTTCTGCTGATGGGAAAGAGGGCGGAGTTTGGGTTTGAGATTGATGGGTGGTAGAGGAATTGGCAGATTATGTCATTTTTGAAGTAGTTGATCTGTCGAGAAACACCGAACAGAAAGGTTACCAACCAAGGCAAGATGAACAAGAATCAACACAAAGATTTTAGCCTGCAAAAAACGCTAGGCTCTAATACCATGAGACAAAACAAGCCAAGAATGGATTTCAACTCTTATTTCATCCTCTAGGATGAACAGAATTTATAATACAAAAATATTAAGGAAACAACAAACAAAAGGAAAAGATACAAATCTACTCTAAATAAAAAAAACATCCCTTCCATAACAGATGGAGGATGATTGATACGGTTTCCTAAATAAAAGAAACTTCCTTCCTTCCAATAGGTTTCCTTTCTTAACGAACTTCCTTCTTTCCAACATAAGTATTGCAACATCTTAAGGGCATTTGATTTTAACTACCCTATAATGATCGAGCTCCTGCCATAAAAGATTTTAGTTGATTGGCATACTCGGTTACTGTTCTGCTTCTTTGTTTTGCTGCCATAGTTTTCACTTTCACCTCGTATACCTGGGCTGCATCTTTTGCTTTGGAGTAAGTTTCTTGAACTGCATTCCAGATGGCATTATCCATGAGCATCATTGTATCGCTTATTTCAGGAACCATAGAACTCCATAACCACGCCATGATCATAGAATCTTCTTCGTCCCAAGCTTTAAACAGGGGATCTTCTGGTTTCGGTCCTGCCCCAATGAGATGACTGATTTTTCCCTTCCCTTTTGGATGGTTCGAATCAGTTGAGACCACTTGAGATAGTTCTCGCCATCCACCCTTGCTGCCTGGATGTGTTGTACTTCTCCCGGCTGTTGAGCGTGAGTGGGTTGAGATTGAGAGGCAGGGTCTGACTTGGTCTCTGTCATTCTTTTGGCTGTAGATTGAGGGGTGTAGGTATAGGAGGCTTATGAATTTCTGGCAATAAAGGCCAGAAAACAGCTTTAAGAGAAACGGGCAATGAAGGCCAAAAAACACAGGCAATGAAAGCAAAAAACTTTAGGAGAGATAGGCAATGAAGGCCAGAAACCACACGTAATGAAGGCTAAAGGGATTCCCAAGTTTCGGTGGCTCTGATACCATAACAGATTTGGGGTTTCTAGTGAATTGATTATTGAAAGAAACCATACAGAATTTATAAAAGAGGCCAAGCCAAAAACATAAGGAAACTATCTTATGAAATCCCTGATTTTATGGGATTATACATAATTTCAGATTCTATGGGATTATAAACGATCCCCTATTGAATACAAAATTATTTCCATTTTCCGACACCAGGTTATATATTGGATTAACAGTCTCTTCATCGAGTCTGCACCCAGGGATCAATTTGCTTATTCACCCACTGATCCAAGACCTCCATTTTATTCTAAACACTTGGGAGAAAGTGGGCGAGGAGCTACTGGATGTGATAAGAGCAAAGTTGGTCACCTTCGTGTTTCCCTTGCTAAAATAGCTTCAAAGAATCTTATTCTTACAAATTTAGACCTGTTTCCTGCTTGCATTGACCAGGTAAGACATCTCTTTGCAAACTCTCAATACTTTGTAATCGGTACACATAACTTTATCACCTCTGAGCTATTTGGTGCTGTTTAGATTCCAGGAAGAGGTTAACACACTGGGAAGTTTTTCCATTTTGACCACCAAAATCCCCTGAATTCTTAACTTTCCATTAGGATTTATGTGCCTGCAGTGTCTCCTGCAAAAACCTTAACTTTTAACAATCCAATATTCTTAACCTCCCAATCAGAATTTACTTTTGAAGCTGCAAAACAAGAAGAAAAAAGCGCATCGTTACGAATTCGAATATACTCGTCAATTGTCATCATCGTCTTCATGGTCACCTCTGCCATTAATATTGTTATTATTATTGCTTTTCCACATGTAAAAAAAATCAAAAGATAGGGTTCATTATGGATAACGTGAACTAGATTTTCTTACGGTTGTTGAAGATATTACCTAAACTGAATCAACTATTTTTTCTTTCTTTGTATTTGAGATTTTCTAATGAAATTATAATTGTTACATCATTTAATCTTTTGTAGTGTGTTTTTTGCAGCAACTATTTCTAGTCCATTGCAGATATTTGAAGACTCTAAACATTAAATATTTACAAATATATTATTGCAGAACTCATTATCTATTTGCTGTCTATTTTTTTAAAAGTATATAGTATTTATATACAGGAAATACTCACGCACACTCCTCACCTTTGGTGTGGTATGAACCGTTGACCTCCTATTATGAGGCTGGCTTCTACCGGTAAACCGCCTACCAGTGGGCCGATGACCCTTTGGTTATCTAGTTGCTGTTCTTGACCGCATTGATATATGCGTATGTAACTACCAGTGGGCCGATGACCCTTTTGTAACTATAGTTTTGGAAACATGATATGTTATGGATGTTCTGCTATAATCTGATCTTCCTACTTGCTTAACAAAATTTCCGTGAAAACAAACAATTAATTTGTTCTGTTTGCTTCTGTTACATTACATAACAGAGAGGAAGTATGTATGATCTTTCACTTCTATTTACTTTGACATCAATCAGTATTCTCTGTGATGCTGATCCCCTTATTTGCATGACAAGTAGGATATAATTAGTTTTATTAACAAAGGATGTGGGATGTATCAGAGTCTTGATGATATTGGCTTGCTCAATTATTTGGGTGTCTGATGGCTTGTTTCTTGTACTTGAGATTTATATGTGATGCTGTTTCTTTTGTATATTCAACACATTGACACATATTTCAGCTTCTTTGAGCATTATCACTGCGTTGAGCCATATGGGTATATCTTAGTCTAAAAGTCTGTCTTCCTGGTATCATAGTTAATATATCGTATCTGTTGGTTACGATTTTGAGTAAAATGTTCTTTCTTCTTCAGTGCTACTATTCTGATGTTGGCGTGTCACATTTACCTCCCATGTGCATGCCTCTTCTCAGTTTTGAAATCATAACCTTCAAGTTTCTATGTTGAATGTAACCAAAGTCGTCTCTCTTTTAGTTTTGTGTTGCTTCTTGGTGTAGATCTTTTTAGAGTTTTATGATTGTTGTCCCCCGTTCTTCTATTCATCTCTCATCTTTTTATTTGGTATAACAATTTAAATATATCAAACACCCATCTCATTTTTCTATTTTCTGAGGATATTTTACTTATTGATGATTTGTATCCTGTTTGTTCTCTTTGAATAGTTTTAGATCTAGCAGTTAAGTTTAGAATGGAAAGTTGTGCAGAAAAGTAGATAGTTGTGGAGCACATTGAACAAACACATATGTGAAATCCTGATGCCAAAGAAGGTAGTCTAACTCATTTGTCATTCCTCTTTTGCTGATTTTCTGCTTGAGAGAACTCTCAGCTCATTCAATGGCAACTATAGCACATCAAGGATCACCTGCAATGGCTGCTTACTGATGGTCACTTATGTATGGTTATCTTCAAGGGTAAGAATATAAGGAGTTTCAAATGCATGTCCTAATATCCCAACTTTGAACTTATTTCATGTTGTTAACTAGGATAAGATCTTCATGACCCATAGAACTCTGTAGGAGAGTTGAAGTTCTTCACGAGTCATGGTTCACTAAGATCATGTTTGCAAAGGCAGTTGTTCTATCGGATTGAGGCGTGAAGAGAATTAGGCGAGATCTTGGTGGCCCCATAGAATAAGATCGTTATGGCCCCTAAGATGCTGTGGTGTTAAGAGTTATTTATAAGACATGGCTCGCTAAGATCAAATTTGCAAGGAAGTAGGACTACCGGATGGAGTGAAGAGAATTAGGTAAGAATCACCTTATGATTTATGCAGCGTATTCCAATTTCGTGAAGGAGCTCTCAGGAATCTGAACGGTGTTATAGGTGCTTCTATAGCTTTCTCACACAATAGCTGATGTTATCCTCAACCCCCTTGTGGTCATGGTAATTTCTTTTTTATTGCCTATTGCTTTGGATCTTCTATTATTTTCAATGATGATTGAGGAATAACTTACGGTTTTTTGGAGTAAGTTCGAATGAATGATTGCAGTATGGCATTTGTGGGGCCATGCCCACAGAAACAAGGAATCCCGACAGGGTGTCTTGAACACGAGACCAAGATCCTGATGGTTTTGTTATTAGAATAGTTTGTTGTACCCTAGATCATAGCCTTCTAACTCCACTTGTCAAAGAAATTTTGATGTTGAAGTAATGCTCTAAACATATGCATCTGTTTTCCTAATTCCCATATCATCGTTTGAAATTGTGGGTTCTCATCTTTATCAAATTTGGAATTCTGACTTGATCTCTTTTTTATGCTTTGTGGCTTATGCATGATAAATTATTTTTATCCATCCTCATTTATCAAACTGACTTCATCATCTAACATATTCAGTGGTTCTAATGACACTCCGGTTCTTGCTTACTGTTCAGGTTTTTACTTCCCTCTTTCTTCTTTTTACTTGGTTTTGATGAGGTCAAATATTGAAACATACCAACCTTTACAATCTTTTAACTTGGCCCTCTCTTTTTCTTTATTGTGCAACTTACCATTCCAGTTTGAGTGTTTGACAGTGTTCCAATCATGGGGATGTCCCTTTAAGACAATGCTGTGAAACTCTTTTTATTTTCATGTTCTCATTCTCTTGTTTACTAAACATTTTGAAGATTAAATTTTTGTAGCTGAATTTTCTGTGTTATGGTTATTTCTGGGAAATTTTGTACTGATTCTAGCAGGATAACCCCCTCTCTATTCTTCTCTTCATATGTATGTGGGAGACGATCGTAACCTCTGAGCCTCTTTTATCACGGATCATGGCAGTCTTACGGAAGTATACTCGTTACTTCTTTTTTCTCCCCATTTGTACCCTTATGGTTGTCTTTTTGAGTTGGTGACGGTACTTCTTTGGACTGCCTCATGGTTTACTATTATGTGTAAACTAGTCTGCAGATTTTGGGAAGGGTTGTAAAAGCAATTAGATTGTCCCTCAGAATAACCGACTCTTGAAACCACTTTTAGAAGGTCTATCTGGTTCTAGATTAGGCAATAGAATAACCGACTCAGAGAAGCAGATTGATCAATTAGATTGGTTGATAAGTTCAAAGCTCCTGGCCCTGAGAATTGAAATGCTGCAAGTTTTCTTGAGAGACGAGCTATCAAGAAGGTGGAAGTTCATTTTGTTGTATAATAATTAGAAACGTGCTGATGATTTTCCGACAATTCATTTTGCAGATTCTTAATCTCTTTGTGGTTGCAGTTCATCAAGAAGGTGGAAGTTCAACATGCCAAACTTTTCTTATCTCACAAGCGGCCATTCAAATCCAAGAAGCATCACAAGGAGGGCTGCTACACCTTTGTGATTTCATCTCTGACGGTTACTTTGAAAGGTACACAGAAGCATTGTTGGGCAGGTTATGGTGTAAAACCCAGTAAATCCCACTCAAAAGTAGGATCGAGGGGGAGGGGTGTGTATGCAGACCTGACCTGTACCCAAAAGGGTAGAGTAGCTGTGTTGGGCAGGTTATGGTGTACACTATAATTGGATGCTTGACTAACACCTTCAAGTCGTTGGCAGTTAGTGGTATAAAATTTCCCAAGGAAATAACCTCACTGGATAGAACGACGATTGTTTGCACCTGAAGAAATACAATTGTTTCGATCTCCTATTCCTTAGTTTGCGTTGGAATAAAAATTAAGAAAAAAATCAGTTTAGTTATGACCTACACAAGTATCACACAGTTCATAGTTCACAAGTTACTGAAATGGAAGTTCATAGCTTCACATAGTTCAAACCTGAATTGGTTTTGTTCTTATTCTAGCTCCCATAGTCAACGCTTATACCATAAACACACTTAAGGGTGGTGTGTGTGCATGCAGTGGCGGAGCCACGTAGTAGCGAGAGGGAGCAGTTGCTCCCCCCTGAATCTTTGGATTTTTTTAATATATATTTAAATGGTTTGTCATACATAAACACTCTGCAGTAGTAGACGGTGGGAGTGGGTAGTGACCCTAAAGTGATGATGATCATAATTAAGAAAAGTAAATGTACACTTTAAGTTCTTGTATTTTGGTCAAATTTTGAAAATAACCCTCAAATTTTTAAAAACATTACAAAGTAACCTAATTTATATATTTAAATGTTTATTTCATCTAGTTCGATTTTGATATGTTTTGCTAACTTCATGTTTAGCGTCACAACTGATTAATGCTAGATTGTCATTATTCTTGATAATTTAAATTTAAAGTTGTTAAATTTAGAGTTAAAATTAGATAAAAATATAGACCATATAATTATATAACATAAATTGAAAATTTTGAAGTGTTAGGCACCATTATGTCTCAAGGTGTTCGGTGAATTTCAATCCATAATAATGATTGATTCAATTTTAGGGTTGCTCATTTATATATTGTTAATTCATAATTGTTTGTTAAGTGATGATTTTAGTTTAATTTATATTAACTAGTTTAATATTTAATATCCATGGATATAATAAAGAGCAGAACAACCGGTGATTCATCAGATGTGCCAGATAAGAATAATTCTAATAGTGAGAGATCAATACAAATATTTTAGTTAGGTTACCTTAATTTTCCATTTTAGAAACATTAATATTTAAATTTTATTTATTTATGTTTGGTGCTCCCCCTGATAAGCAATCTTGGCTCCGCCCCTGTGTGCATGTGTGTCTACAAATTAATATTTATGGTGGGGATGGAGTGCGGTGATAAACATGCTTTACATGGGTTGTCGACTGGACCTCTGATTAGGTTCTATCAAGAGGGTAGTGTAGTGGATTGACCTGATTGTGAAGGCTGAACTTGTGCTTCTCGAGTTATTAGTTTGTGCCATTATACGTCTTCTTCATTCTCGACATAGGAATAGGAAAACAAACATAATTTGTTGATAGTTTTATAGGGAGCATCTATCAAGTATAAGTCGGCAGTGTCATTGCCTCGATTGTCCATAGGAGTATCGTCTTAAGATGACAACATATAGTATTCATATGTATTACTGCCACTGTCTCTTTGTTGCTGCCGTATTCATATGGTGTATGTAAGTTTGGGGCATAATATGTCTTAAGTGCTGGACAAAAGATGTTCTATCATAAGGCACCTTATGCAGGGAATACTTCTATTTAGTTAAAAGGCCAAGTTTTTGGCCCATGGTGAAATGGCCTAAGTATGTGCATATATAGACTCAGAAATCAATAGGGAGGGCAGTAATAAGAGCTGGGAGTGAGAAAGAAAGAACAAATGCTGATATCTTGTAAACGGGGAAGGATGTCAATTTTTGACGTAATACAAAGGGCTCTCTTGTTAGATTGTTATTGCTTGTTGGTAAATTCCCTGAAACTGATCAGAATACAAGGTTGTCTGCTGTTACTTTGTTTTCTGCTATGCAAGCAGTACTACCATTTGAATTTTATTTGTGCTTATAATTTTTATAGGGAACATCTATCACCTTCTGTCTATGCAACCCATCATCCAAGAATTGGTGTTCCTGTGGAAACCCACTTTTCATTATCAGATGGTCATGACTCTGAAAGACAAAAGTACTAAGGTGAAATTCATGAATATTTATTTTCTTTTGGATATAATGTTTCATCTTTTCTTGGATTTTGGTCCAGGTATGAAGATTTTTGAACATTGAGCTTCATGACGAAGGGGAGCGTACCGGTGATTTGACATGTTTTTGGCTGTGACTTGTTCTCAGTCTAATTGGTGCTTAGTAATTAGTTGGAATCAAGTGGTATGTCTGTCTAAATAATAGCAATTTAATGGTTATCGAGTATCAACAAATACTTGTCACTGCATAAAACACGTTTCCCCCTACTTCTGCAAGATATAGAAGTTGTTAGTTAATAGTGTTCCTCTGTTAGTAGTGTTATTGTCTATCCAAATTATATATAATATATCTATAAACTACATTGGATTTTCAAGTTGAAATGCTCGTTTTTTTGAAATGTAGTACTAAGGTGAACTTTTTCTTGATTATCTTTTTCCTTAAAATGATTTTTATCATTATTAGCATTATCATTGGTTCGTTAGAAACAACGCTATAATAATGGAATCTTGAAAAACATATGCAAGAAACAGGTAAATTTTGTTCTGTCTTTTCTCTTGATTTCCTCTTGTATTTTTATCATCTGAAGAAAGATGGTAAGTATTCAATTCACAAATCCCATCAGCAAGCACCCACCATGGATGTTGTAGAACACATTTTCTTTTTCTTTTTACATTTTACAACTATTTTATGCAGGATCAAGGTGACTACTGCTGAAAATTTGTTCTACGACTGTTCACCATCTATTATTCCGCTGACTCGGATTTCCTTTAGAAAGATTCCGAATGATTTTCGTAAACCTGCCTTTGCCTTGACCATGAGGTTTTTTCGACTGACTTTGGTTCCAAATGTAGAAGGTTCTCTTTGTGCTTTATTTTAATATATCTTTTTTTCTTTTAAATGAGATTGTTCTTGCATAGTTTAGCAAACTTTTTTGTTATCGACTTCTATTACTTCTTTGATCTTGACATTTTTTATAAGTAATGGGTTGTTTGTTTTCTTGTCCTTTTGCATTTTCCTTGATTTTCTTTTCCATGCTTTTGTGATTTTCTTTTTCATTAACGGGATTGTGTTTGGTGTAAATTGCAATCAACTTTGATTCGGTTTTTGCTCTGTCAACTCTGACGTTTTGCATTCTTGTTGATTTTCTATTCGATGCTTATTTGATTTTGTTTCTTCAATTAACGGGTTTTTTTTAGTCTAGCAAGTCTCTATCCATAGTCTTCCTTTCTTTGTTGCTTAAAGTGGAGCAGTAGTTGCTCTAGACAACACATGAGTTTGTTATGTCACTTACATGTGTATATATGAGTTCTTTTTTTACTTTTGCACTTGCTACCACGTTCATAATTTTCTTGACACCTAATATTCTGATTCATGATGTGTTAGGTCCACTTTATTTTATGATTTCTGTAGTTATCTTTGTGTAATCAGAGATTATATTATTGATTTTCTTATCTTTACAATGAAAGGGTACACAGATATATATAGGCAAGAAACCTAAAAGAAAGGGAAACCCTAAAGAAGAAAAACCCTAAGGGCCCACGGGCTAATGGGCCTAACTAAATAAATACATAATTTTACATTCTAACACGGTCCATTGGTCTTTAATGAACACCCCTGGTTGTAAAGTGAAACCATATGGCTCAAATAAGTAGACATTTCATTTTAAGGACTCCATTCATAATTTTTTATGAACTACAAGGACCAAATATCTAATTCCCTCTACTTTTAATTTTAAATATAAAATAATAAAAAATTATTCCGGAAATAGTCATTGACATATGATATATGCTTTAAAGATTGTGAGAAGAAACTACCCAAACATGATAATATTGCATGTTGCTTTTGTTGCTAAATCACTCAACCACTCTTGTTCTTGGTTACGGTTTTCTTTGTTTGAAATGGTGGTGCTTTATTTGGCTCTTAATTGAGTTGTACCCGTTTGTTTGGTTTGACATTGATTTTTCTTGAAATTTTCATTAAAATTTGCTCCTTGTATGCTCACAGTTCCAAGGACACATCTTTTATATGAAGCGCAACTAGTAGCTCGAAAGTTTCATGATATTGGACCCATCAGTTGTCCTGAGCAACCAATATCCCTAACTCTTTGGAGTTAGCTTTGGAGACCAGTGGAACTCTCGTGCCTTCTCCTGACCGTGTGGATCGGGCCAATGGTGAGGTAGATGACGATGATCCATATTCAAAGAGGAGGTAATAAAGTTAAAAATAAGCCTTGTATTGTGATTATGTTGGTGATGTTAGAAATGCTTATTGAATGATATTTTTAATGTAATCAGGCGAACGGATTTTGGTACCCTTGATGTGACACCGGTGGTTAAGCTTACCCGTGAGCCATGTGTGGTTGTCCGAACAATAAGTGACGTTGACATACTAGATGATGGATACCGTTGGCGTAAATATGGCCAAAAAGTTTTGCGAGGCAATCCTAATCCCAGGTTTGTATCCGTTTTTCCACAATCAAATCGAGAGTGATAAGCACTCATGTTTCTGGTATCATGAGCAACAATTTAAATAACAAAAGGCGATCTTCAACTTTTGTACTATGTTAAGGGGAGATAAAAACACCAAGTTCTTTACCAGGTGCCCTTTGATTTAATGGTATCACGGGATCTCTATAACCTTTAGGCTTTAGGGTGTGAATCCAAGTCTAATTAGAGTCATTACTGTATCAAATTGTTGACCATTTCAAACACTATTTTCGTTCATAGTTTAATGTTTGATTACACATCGACACTTTATGCAGGAGTTACTATAAGTGCACAAGTATCGGATGCCCGGTTAGAAAACATGTAGAAAGGGCTTCCCATGACCCTAAAGCAGTCATTCCCACATATGAAGGAAAACACAATCATGATGTGCCTACTAGAAAGGGAAGCCATGATGTTGCAGGGTCAGCAGCCGGGAATGGGAATCTAAGGACTAGATCAGAGTTGGATGGTGCTATATGCCTTGATCTTGCAGTTGGCAATAACAAATGAATGTTTATGGTCGGGATGGAGTGCGGTGATAAACATGCTTTTCATTATGGCAAATTTAGGCTTTCCGGATACATATCTCGCCCTTATGAAACTTTCTCTGTGAAGGTATGTGATGTTATCATGTGGCTTTGAAGAAAGTGTAATCCGAGTCAATGGACTGGATATTGCCCTCAGAGTAGTTAAATGGGTCTTCTCTCCACGAAAATTCGAGCTGTTTCACACCACATATCATTTATGGGAGGTAACACACCTTGACCATTTTCCACCGGTTCATTCTAAATTCATCACTAGTTTTTCTTGTGAAGAAGATTTATGAAAATTCTTGTGAGATGAATTGTTTTTGTGGCTAATCCTTGTGAGATGGAATTTATTACTAATCTGGGCTAATTGCAAACCCCCCCCCCCCCCCCCCCCCCCCCCGGGGGGGTTACCTTTTCCATAATCGTAGAAGTTATAACAACTTTTTTTTCGAAGGTTGTAGAATTATAATTATATGATATGAACCTAAAAGGGCTGCAAATATTTTTTCTGGGGGAAGGGGCAACAGTGCATGTTGGGTTTAGTTTCTTCATGACTTCAGATATAAACTTATTTTTAGCTTTTTGATAAGCTTCACATAATAGATTGTTTTGCTTAGTTTCTTTAGTTGTTTTTGGGACTCTTAACAAAGGATGTGAGATGTAACAGAGTGTTGATGATATTGGCTTGCTCAATTATTTGTGTGTCTGATGGCTTGTTTTATACTTGAGATTTATATGTGATGATGTTTCTTTTGTATATTCAACATATTGACGCATATTTCAGCTTCTCTGAGCATTATCGCTATGTTGAGCCATATGGGTATATCTTAGTCTAAAAGTCTGTCTCCTGGTAGCATAGTTAATATATCGTATCAGTTGGTTACTATTTTGAGTAAAATGTTCTTTCTTCTTCAGTGCTACTATTCTGATGCTGGCGTGGCAAATGGGTACTTCAGTGTATTGGCTGAAGCCTACATGCATCAAGAGATACCTAATTGTGAAATCCAGCGACTCTTGAGCCTAATTCTCTACAAGGTGGTGGACCCATCTAGATAAGTTCAACCTACTATGTAATAAATAGCATAGACAATATACTCTCTTGTGTCTCGCCACTACTATGTAATAAGTGGCTACCAAAGCACTCAACACTGGCTTTCGAATATGAGCGTGTTGTTCTTCTAGTACTGAAGCAATTGCTTCAGCATATTCCCATGGGTGCGGTTCAGAGTCTACATATGTCTGCACTCATTCCCCAGCTAGTCGAAAGCAGGCACTAAGCATATTAGAAGCTCTTTTACATAACTACGGCTCTATGCATGTATCGCACAACCACGATCCAGATGAGTTATTATTAATGGCTCATAGTGGACCTCACAACAGGCTCTGGGTCTTGGGTTTGCACCAGGATCCACATCGATTGTAAAAGCTGGCCTAACTGAGTCAGGTGTTTCGCCTAAAGAGTTGGCTTTGCAGAATACTAGTTTAATCCTTGGGCGTGTGCTTGATAATTGCACACTCGGGCAAAGAAGGGACTACAAAAGACTGGTACCATTTGTGACTACTATTGGTAAACCTTACCAATAGTTTAGTTTCACACTTCACATTATTTAGTTTCCCTATACGTATGCGAATGCTACTTGCTATAGGTGCTAGGTCTGGGTTTGGAATTTCTTCTAAAAAAACCTGGAAATATCCATTTTGTGGATGATATTATTTAACCATCCTGAAATTTAACCAATAATTCCTAAGTATGAGATTCAAGCACCTGGTGGCTGGATTGTATATAACTGAAGCTAGAATAGCGATTCTTTGCAAAGACTACCAACAGTGGTAGCTTAAATTTTGTTTGTGACAAATACTGCCAATAATTGAAAAAAATCCAATATGTTGTCAATTTGCTGTTATATCAACTTCATATTGGACTCAAGGTTGCTTTTATTATATGTTGAATTCAGTTAAAATAAAAATTGCTATTATCGATCTCCTTTTGCAATGTTGTGAAATGTGACAGTTTCTAGTATGCTAAAAAATATTCCAAAATTTTCAAATTCTTAATCAAACTTAAATTCACATAATTTTCTAGACTAAAGAATAAAATCCAATTTAAAGGGTATAGCAACTTAAACAAAAGCTCACAAATCATTATCCAACAAATCTACAATCTCTAAAATTCGAAAATTGTATTTTTGTAAGCAGAGAGCCTAATATGTTCTGTTTTGTCGGGCGGCATCATTTCTAGCTAGGTGTCATTCCCTGTTTTTGTTGGCATATTCTGCATTGTGACTTTTACCTCCCACATGCATGCCTCTTCTCCGTTTTAAAATCATAACCTTTAAGTTTGAATGTAATCAAAGTCGTCTCTCTTTTTGTTTTGTGTTGCTTCTTGGTGTAGAACTGTAGATCTTTTTAGATTTTTACCATTGTTGTTCCCTGTTCTTCTATTTATCTCTCATCTTTTTATTTGGCATAGCAATTGAAATATATCAACACCCATCTCATTTTTCTATTTTCTGAGGATATTTTACTTATTAATGATTTGTATCCTGTTTGTTCTCTTTAAATAGTTTCAGATCTAGCAGTTAAGTATAGAAAGGAAGTTGTGCAGAAAAGTAGATAGTTGTGGAGCACATTGAACAAACACATATGTGAAATCCTGATCAAGTATGCCAAAGAAGATAGTTGTTGAGACATCGCTCGCTAAGATCAAATTTGTAAGGTAGTAGGACTACTGGATGGAGTGAAGAGAATTTGGTAAGAATCACCTTATGATTTCTGCAGCGTATTCCAATTTCGTGAAGGAGCTCTTAGGAATCTGAACGGTGTTATAGGTGCTTCTGTAGCTTTCTCACATAGAATAGAGTTGATGTAATCCTCAACCCCCTTGTGGTCATGGTAATTTCTCTTTTGTTGCCTATAGGTTTGGATCTTCTATTATTTTCAATGATGATTGAGGAATAACTTACGGTTTTGGAGTAAGTTTGAATGAATGATTGGCAGTATGGCACTTGTGGGGCCATGCCCACAGAAACAAGGAGTCCCACGGGTGTCTTGAACACGGGACCAAGATCCTGATGGTTTTGTTATTGGATAAGGTTCGGCCATCCTAGCATATGGATCAACTTTCTATGCATGTTTCATTTTGTAGAATGAAATATGTGTAGAACAGTTTGATGTACCCTAGATCATAGCCTTCTAACTCCACTTGTCAAAGAAATTTTGATGTTGAAGTAAAGCTCTAACCATTTGCATGTGTTTTCGTAATTCCCGTATCATCTTTTGAATTTGTGGTTTCTCTTCTTTATCAAATTTGGAATTCTAACTTGATCTCTTTTTATGCTTTGTGGCTTATACATGGTAAATTATTTTTATCCGTCCTCATTTATCAAACTGACTTCATCTTTCTAACATATCCAGTGGTTCTAATTGCTGACGCTCCAGTCCTTGCTTTCATCCTTGGCTGCTTGGAAGTTTCGTAATCAAGTTCCAGTTCTTGCTCACCATTCAGGTTCTTACTTCCCTCTTTCTTCTTTTTACTTGGTTTGATGAGGTCAAATATTGATGCATTTTGAAAATTAAATTTTTTAGCTGAATTTCTGTGAAATTTTGTACTGATTCTTTTATCAGGGATCATGGCAGTCTTACGGAAGTATACTTGTTACTTCTTTTTCTCCCCGTTTGTGTCCTTATGGCTGTCTTTTTGAGTTGGTGACGGTACTTCTTTGGACTGCCTCATGGTTCACTATTATGTGTAGGCTAGTCTGCAGATTTTGAGAAGGGTTGTAAAAGCAAGGGAGGTTCCAGATTAGTCCCTCAGAATAACTGACTCTCGAAACCACTTTTAGAAAATACTAAGGTGAAATTCATGAAAATTCTATTTTTTTTGGATATAATGTTTCACCTTTTCCTGGATTTTGGCCCAGGTACGAAGATTTGAACATTGAGCTTCATGACGAAGAGGAGCGGACCGGTGATTTGACATGTTTTTGGGTGTGACTTGTTCTCAGTCTAATTGGTGCTTAAGTTATTAGTTGGAATCAAGTGGTATGTCTGTCTAAATAATAAAAGTTTAATGGTTATCGAGTATCAACGAATAATTGTCACTACATAGAACACGTTTCCCCCTACTTCTGCAAGATATAGAAGTGGTTAGTTGATAGTGTTCCTCTGTTAGTAGTCTTATTGTCTATCCAAATTATATATAATATATCATTAACTACATTGCATTTTCAAGTTGCTATACTCGTTTGTCAACTTGCAGGTAGGTGCTTGATTTTTAGTTTGAAATTCTCGATATGAAGCTCAACAAGTTAAAAAAGAGTGATTTTTAACTGATGTAGTACTAAGGTGAAATTCCTCTTGATTATCTTTTTCCTTAAAATGATTTTTATCATCATTAGCATTATCATTGGTTCATGAAAGAATGCTATAATAATTGAATCTTGAAAAACATCTGCAAGAAACTGGTAAAATTTTCATGAGAACCAGGACAACTTTCTATCATTTTTGTTCCTTTGCAATAACAACGTAAAGACTTACTTAGTTCTGGCGGATAGTCATATTAGGCACACAACATTAGAGTTGCTATGCTGCACGTGCTATACAGAATGATATACAAAACCTTCTATCATGTGAAAGGTCATATCTCACCAAAGATGAAGCTGAACTGATACTTATGATCGATGTTTTTGAGGAAATGGGGGTGTGTTCTCGTTATGATATGTCTTATTAACTTTGTTTCCTGATTTCTTTCCTTTGCAAAAATGTTCTCCTTTATGCTGCTTGGTGTATATGTTAAACCTTATTCATGTGCAACATTAATGTAGAAACCCCTGCTTTTTGACAGGATTACATTGTTCAGAGCTGCTATTGGGATTCCAGCCGTCCCTTTGATCTCAGACGAGAATCTGTTGTAGTACCTCCTGATCTAAAACTAGAGGCTATACTTTTTGAAATCCCGGATAAAAACAAATGGCCTTGGTGTCTTAGTGAGCTTTTCAAGTGTGCTGCAGAGCTCTGCCCACGTGCTGCTCAGGAAGCAAAGTGATCAAAACTTCTCCTACCTTTATTTTGTTCTGTCTTTTCTCTTGATTTCCTCTTGTATCTTTTATCATGTGAAGCAAGATGGTAAGTATTCAGTTCACAAATCCCATCAGCAAGCACCTACCATGGATGTTGTAGAACACATTCTCTTTCTTTTTACATTTTACAACTATTTTATGCAGGATCAAGGTGAATACTGCTGAAAATTTGTGTTATGACTGTTTACAACTGTTTTACATTTTACAACTATTTCTCGGATTTCCTTTTGAAAGATTCCAAATGATTTATGTAAACCTGCCTTTGCCTTGAACATGAGGTTCTTTCGTCAGACTTAGGTTCCAAATGTAGAAGGTTTTCTTTGTGCTTTATTTTAATATATCTTTTTTTCAGTTAAATGAGATTGTTCTTGCATAGTTCATCAAACCTTTTTGTTATTGGTCTCTATTACTTCTTTGATCTTGACATTTTTACAAGTAATGGGTTGTTTGTTTTCTTGTCCTTTTGCATTTTCGTTGATTTTCTTTTCCATGCTTTTGTGATTTTCTTTTTCATTTAACGGGATTGTGTTTGGTGTAAATGCAATCAACTTTGATTCGGTTTTTGCTCTAGCAAGCCTCTCCTTCTGTTAACTCGCATTTCCTCTACAAAGGTCCGAAAGGATTCCGGTAAACCTGCCTTGACCTTGAGGTTTTTCCGGCACACTTTGGTTCCAATTGTAGTAGGTTTTCTTTGTGTTCGCGGCACTCAGAGGTTTTGAGTTTAAACTTGGAGTTCTTATTTTGTTTGGTCGGTTTGGTGGTCTTGTTCATGCATTGTGGCTTCATCTGCCTCCCCTCTCGGAGTCCACAAGTATTTGAATTTGGCAACGCTCGCAGTTTAGACTTTTTGATTTTTTTTAATTCAACTTTTTTCTTTGTGATGGGATTACATGTTGCCAAGTTTCATGTTCGTTACTTACTCTACTTTAGTTTTGACTTCTTTTAGGTTTCTTGATGTTTTGCATTCTTGTTGAGTTTCTATTTGATGCGTATTTAATTTTGTTTTCTTCAAATAACGGGTTTGTTATTGGTACACTCTTTAGTGTTGCTTTCTTTTAATTTTGCTACGCTCTTAGTTTAGTCTTTGTGATTTTTTACTGTACCTTTTTTCTTTGTAATTGGATTATTTATGCGCATGTTATCAAGTTTCTTGTTCATTACTTACTCTACTTCTTTTATTTTGACTTTTTTAGGTAATTGGTTATTTGTTCTCTTCACGTTTTGCATACTTGTTGATTTTCTATTCGATGCTTATTTTTTTTGGGATAAATCCACCCAACTTTGATTCTGCTTTTATTCTAGCAAGTCTCTATCCATAGAGTTCCTTCATTTCTTTGTTGCTTAAAGTGGAGCAGCAGTTGCTCTAGAGAGCACATGAGTTTGTTATGTCATTTACATGTGTATATATGTGTTCTTTTTTGACTTCTGCACTTGCTACCACGTTCATCATTGTCTTGACACATAATATTCTGATTCATGATATGTTAGGTCCACTTTATTTTATGATTTCTGTAGTTATCTTTGAATGGGATGTTGCTAAATACATTGATGTGAAATTTTCACACTATCATGTTCTCTCTTGTTTGCTAGAATTTATTTCTTCTTCTGGAAGTATGCTCAATATCATGAATTGACTTGACATGCCACATTTTTTAAGATCCTTAAAAATTTTAGCTAACTTTTCTCTATGGTATGGTTATTTGTGTGGAAGTGTTGTATTTAATTCTCTCTTTTTGTCCTTATCGGCTCTTTTGTGACTTGGTGATGGTACTTATTTGAATATCTCAAGGTGACAAGGTGTACTTGGGTTTGTAGATTTTGGGGAGGGTAGTAAAGCAAGGGAGGTTCTAGATTAGGCCCTGAGAATAATCACTTCCCATAACCACATTTATTGCCTCTCTTTCTACCTTCTCTTAGAAATGTGTTTTTGTAAATTTATCTTTCCTGTCTTGCTGTTTGGTCACTTGTTTGTATCTGCATACTTTAGTCTGCATACTTAAGTCCATATATACTCAATTCAATCGCTTCCAAAATACCTTAATGTATGCTAAATAAGAAGTGTGTTGTGTCTTCAAACATGTCAGGATGAAAAATATGTGATTTTTGTGTTTATCATCAATAATTGGTTTATGTTATTTTCTTCCTGTATATGGGTTTGTATGATGACATAGTATCGATTAAGATACGCTAGTCTAGATATTTTACTTCAATGGCCAATATGATGTTAGTACTGAACTAGAGGATTCTGATTGTTATGAATCATATGTTTCATATTGAACTTCAATCTCACCCATTTATGTGCTGCATGTTTTGCCGTGGAGCTAATAGAATATTTGCAGGCAATGGGTGAGACTAATGCTCTTGTAAGAATCAAGGTAAGAATTTTTATTACTTTCATTTATTTCCTGTTGATCTTGTACTAAATCATCTTGTTTTTATCTTTTTGTTAGTGAATGGCCTAGTTCTTGTAGAAACTCTGTCTATGAGTCGATGTTTGCAGTCGAAGATGGCACCATCCCTGCAGCTTTTCAGGTGATACTTAATAAAGCCTTGACGCTAAATTAGCGGCACAACCACTCATTCAAGAGACTCCGCTAACATCAGTCGGGTCAAAGACCGCACTGATTATATAATTAAACGAAGAAATGCATATTGCCTTTTCTTCTTGGAACAAATTATTAATCTAGTAGAAAGTAGATATACAGAAGCAAAAAGTTCACTTTTTTTCCCTATCACATTCTTCTTTCTTTCTTATTCTTCTATCTCCCACCACTATTTCATATTTATTCTACCTCTTTCCTTGTTTAGTTTTCATTGTTTAATGTATTTGTATTTTGTCATATGCTTTCTCTACTTTCATTTTCTTTTGGTATTGACTTGTACATAAGAAATGACTGAAATCATATTGAAAACGCATGTAACGAAGCTCTTCCTCATAGTTGTCTTGCAAGTGATACTGTCTGGACTAAACAAAACCAAACCAAATGTACCCTGTAAATCCCACTTGGATGGGGCGTAAGTTGTATATTTCCATGAAGACCTACGGTCGTGTACATAAGCTTGGTTTCTACATGTGCTCCCTCCATGATTGTACCTCTTAACCTCCCAGCCTAGGCATAACTTGTGGTGGACAACGCTAGTGTCATTTCCGTTATTCGTTTTTTTTACATATGGTTTTATATTTTACTTATTATGGAGTTGAAATTAAGTCTATTTCTACAGAGGAACAGAGTTATGATGCATAGAGAGCTACAACTACATATATGTGGTTTCATATACTTTTTCTTCTATTCAAAAGAACCGGTGGTTTTTGTTGTTTGAACATCCCTTTGGGATCTAGTTGCTTTTACCTTGTCGACCATATATTTACATAGGACAACTTTGATTGTGTGATTGAACAACACAGTTGCTAGAGACACTGAATGAGTTCCCAAATGTTCTTTTTTCTCTATTCATAATCTTCTGTCCTTTCTTTGTTGCTTAAAGCGGAACACGCAGTTGCTCTAAAGAGCACATGAGTTTGTTATGTAATTTACATGTGTATAATTGAGTTTTTCTAGACTTCTGCACTTGCTATAACTTTAATCATTATTTTGACACACAATATTCTGATTCATGATATGTTAGGTCCACTTTGTTTTATGATTTATGTAGTTATCTTTGAATGAGATGTCTCTAAAGACAATGATGCAAAACTTTTCTCACTATCATGTTTTCACTCTTGTTTACCAAAATTGATTTCTATTTCTGGAAGTATGCTCCACTTCATGAATTGACTTGACATGCCACGTTTTTAAAGATACATAAAGTTTTTAGCTAATTCTTTCTGTGGTATGGTTATTTGTGTGGAATTGTTGTATTGAAACTCTCTTTTTGCCCTTAATGACTTTTTTTTTGTGGCTGGTGATGGTACTTATTTGAATATCTCATGGTGTGTGAGGGTTTTCAGATTTTGGGGAGGGTTGTAAAAGCAAGGGAGGTTCTAGATTAGTCTCTGAGAGTAATCAAACTCCCAAGACGACATTTAGAGGCCTCTCTTTCTACCTTTTCCTGCAAATACTCCTATACCTTGGAGCATCTGTTATAAGCATTTTACATTGTATTTCTAGTATTTATATTGTAGTTCTTGTATTTCCTTTGGTTCGACACACAGATGCACAATATATCTCGTATGAAGATAGAGTTGGGAAGAGAAATACAACATGTGAGTCCGGAGTGTAAAGAGAAAAGATTGTTAGCTAGGGGCGTTTTGGGTTCGGCATGCAGATGCTCTGCTTTGTCATCAGTGGTGAGAATTGTGGAATATTTTTTGGTTTAATAATATACTTTTCTCCCCGGATGGAGAAGATGATACAGAGCCAAGAGGAACAATGATGAAAATTATGTGCTGTTCACGAAGAATCTTTGGCTTTTACGTTTAGGATTTTTTACGGTACGTAGATTTGGGGAAAAATATGTTTCTTAACCTACGTAATTTTATCTGCATTTTGCATATACGGGAAACTATAAATCATCGTGGTTTTGACATATATCAGTGGTAATTGAATGATTGTTAGGATGGAAATTTAAGTCCTAAATGAACACTACCGTAGAGATGAATATCGTGGATGCACTGCTACAACGGTTCCTTCCACTTGACAGACGTCGGGTTGAAACAACACAAGCACAGGTAAGAATGGTTCACTCGCTTCCTACCTTTACCCTTTTTTATGGCTCACTTATTTCGATTTATGCTTGCATACATCGTTGTTACATGCCAACATCAATGCCTGCTTTATGGATTGGATGAATTTCTGGGCGTTGGGTGGAGAGAATTTATTGTTATAAAGTGGAAAGAGAAGAAACTGAGTGGCAGACAGTTCTATCTGTTATTAACTTGAAATTATAGTCGATCTTGAGTGCTTGAAGCTTTACTTTTAGGGATGACTACATGGAGCGATGGATCACTTGGAAGAATTAGTTCTTCAAAGTTAAAAACCCTTCTGTTCTTTTGTTTTGTGCTATAGAAGTCCAAACTACATGTGGAAAGTAATGCATCCCAACTTGAAGTGTTTTCCGAAAGAGTCGATCTATAGTTGGAAATTCTGTCAGTTTAGCTGCTATGAAAATACCACCTAGGAGTTCCCAAATTAGCTGACCTTGTTCCTTTTGTAGGACCATGATGTACTGTTCTTTAAATTTTTGGTTGCTCCTATCTTTGCTGTCCACAATTTTCATTTTTATTAAGTCAAGTTTCTTTTCCTAATTCACCCTCATTGAGTTTGGTTCAACATCCCTGCTTTTAGCACTTTGTGTATGCCTAAGGGTAAAAAAGTGAATAACCTTTAGGTGCTTTCGACCAACCATTGCAATTTGTGAATCAAATAAGACAACTAAATAGGAATGGAGGAGTGATGGATAATTTTCCTTATACTTATACTCAAATGCAAGCTTATGGGGTATCCAGATTTCACCTAAAATGAAAAAAAAAAAGCATGTCATGCCAACATGTCTAGTGCACGTTGTTCCATACAATTTACAGGAAGTTTGGATACTATTGAAGCATGTGAAACACTAACGAGTTTCAGTTGTATCACATCTTTGTAATGCATCCCTTGAACAAATGATCATATATTGCTAAGTATGGGATCCTATCAGAGATGGCATCACCTCTCTGCAGACACTGAAGGTGCTGTGAACAAGTCATATTCTTAAATATTGTTTATGGTCTGTTTTCCTTTTTCACGATGAGGTTGTTTTTGTGACTTGGAAAAAACCTTGGAGACTTTGGATAGACCCTTATTTTGAGAGCATATATAGAGTTTTGACTTATGAAGAAGATGACCAAGGAATATGTAGAACATTGTTTGCACTTACTCATTTTGTTGTTCATTTCTTGTAGCTGTTGATGTATAGCCTGTGGATGGTAACTGAATACTCAGATCAGATGTTTTTTCAGCATTAGAAAACAGAAACTGTTCATTTGTCTCATGCATGATGTTGCATACTTCAAAGGTTGTTTTAGTTGATCTTCTCGTGAATTTCTTATGTCTTCAAATTATATGTGGGGGAACTACAAGATGGACAATTCCTTCGGCCATCAGATCCGCGTATGAGCGAGTGTTGGACTCTTTAGCTTTGGTGGCTTGAGACACACCTGTACCTCTTCTTGAAGCACTTTTTCACTGGAGAGGCATGTGGGTTTTTTCTGTTTAATATTTATATATGTGCACCTTTAAAGGATGTTCTCCTGTTTATATGCAAGAAAATCACACGAAATAACATAACCAAGAAAATCACATGAACAAAACATATGGGAGTATCGTATACTAGCAGGTATATTTGGTCCTGAACTTTGAAAGCAAGCCTGAAGTTTAAGCAATGTTTAGACACCTAATTTGCTAAAGAGGCCCTATACCATGCTTCATTAGTCCATTGTAATACTAGCATTATAGATATGCCTTGTCTCATGAAGTTTGATTATGTTGTTTTTGAGCAATGCCTACTATGATGTGATGCTACATGGACAAAATAGTTGGTTATGCCAATCGCCAGTCCTTTAGGGGACACCCCCTTCTTCGAATATCCCTTCCACTTCTTCATCCTAGCTCTCACAACTTTTGCAGTGAATCTCCAAATGGTGCAAATGATGCATCTGCATTCCAAAAAAGTTTTGCATGAATCCATATTATTGTGGGTGTCTTCTTCTTAAAGAAAATTTAAGGATGTAGTTTTAGAGTAATGTCACTAAAGAGAATGAATGATCATGCAACATCTTCATTTAGTATGCTTTCTTAGTTCAGAATCTGAAGATTTTTTGTGTTTAATAAAAAATTATCTTCCGGATATCAACATCGTTATTGGGGGTTATAATTTTTTTGGAGAAACAAGAAAGAACATAAGTACAATTAACCCAATTTCATTGTCAATTTTTTTATATAATTTGTTTTTTTTTTATATTATTGTTAGGGGTTTTGGTTTGTTAGTTGGTGTATAATTGTTAATTTTTTGTTAATCTCTAGGATAAGTAATAGTTTAATTGTTCACATAGTATTTTTAGGTTATTATATATAAGTTGTAATTTGCACAACAGATAATAAGATAATTGAGTAGAAGAATTGAGAGCTTTAAAACATAGGTCATGAGAATAAAAATACAAGTACAATTAACCCAATTTCATTGTCAATTTTTTTATATATAATTTGTTTTTTTTATATTATTGTTTGTTAGTTAATGTATAATTGTTAAGTTTTTTGTTAATTGTTAGGGTTAGGGTTTATTACTTGATGCCTGATTGTTGATTGTTAGGTTTAGAGTTTATTATTAGTTGATGCCTAATTATTATCTTTCAGTTAATTGTTAGGGTTAGAGTTTATTCTTACTTGATGCCTAATTTTTACTTTTTTCTTAATTATTAGGATAGGATATGTTGTTTAATGCCTAATTATTAATTGTTAGGGTTAGAGTTTATTATTAATTGATGCCTAATTTTTACTTTTTTCTTAATTGTTAGGGTTAGGATATGTTGGTTGATGCCTAATTATTATATATTTGTTAATTGTTTTATTATTTTGCTACAAAAATGATTTTTTGGTTATAATTCTTTTAATATCCTTCAACTAGCTCTACTCATTTGATGCCTACAAAGTTCATTTGAATGATCTTTCTAGGGATTCATTCGAAAGAAAAGAAAAGATTATGGTGTATCACCCTAAACAAATACTTAAATTACCTTGCAACTACATGACGATGACCTAGATTAGTTCCGACCCCCGTCACCAAAATTCCTGGATCCACCACTGCATACACATCATCTCAACGCTATGCTCATAGTAGATATACTCACAAGGAGATCCTAGTGTATTTTTTTCTCTCTTTTTGGTGTGAATCACTTAGATACATAGTTCCTTTTGTTGTATTTCCCGAAATCCTATCATTTTGATTTTTTGTCCTGCATTTGCCTGTTTTCATCATCTCATATCATTTTATACAGTATGTTAATTGTATGTGATCAAATGAACTTAATCGGCATATGGTTCATCTATCAAAAGTTACAACTTGCATGAGCCTCATGACGTTTACAAACATAGAGGTGTTGAAGAAATTGACAATGATGCACATGATCAAATCATCAATTTGTAGTGTTGTCCACCTGAGGGAGAGGGACTTACAGGTTTGGCAGTTCCATTTCTAATTTACCTTTGTAAGTTAAGTTATTTTGTTCTCAGACAAGATATGCTTACTGTAATCACAGAAAAACTCTGGATTGGCCTTGAACAATTTGTAGTTGATTGGTTGATCAATGCTGATAGGTAAGGCCAAGTTGGCTCTAGAAGATTCAACATACCTTTCAATGTGTAGTTGCTTTATGTTTTAGTTCTAGGCTTCTAGCTGATGTAATTAGTACATCAGTAGGGAGAGCAGTAAGTGAGAGCTGAGAGTGAGAAAGAAAGAACAAATGCTGATATCTTGTAAATGGGGAAGGAGGTCAATTCTTAACCTAATATAAAGGGCTCTCTTTTCTGGTGTGGGTGTAGGCATTTATGCTTGTTGAAGAAATTTTCAAAATAAGTTAAGAGTCTAAAATATTTTGGGTTAAGTCTTAGGAAGAGTGAATTTTTTGTCCTTATAATTAACGGTCCGTTAATTTTTCCGTTAACTCCGTTAGTTAGTTAATTCGGTTATTTTTGGAGGGAAGTTGAATCATTGCACCTTTTCATGAAAGGTTGCACCTTTTCATTTTTTCCTCTATATATATCTTCCTCTAGACACCGAAATGGGACAACTTTTTCATATACCAGATTACTAGAGTTTGTGTTGCTATAGAAACATAAATTTCTAGTTTCTAGAAATCCTTGAAACTCAATAGTTCAACCGGATTATCACCACAAAGTGTGGTGTTGATAATTGCTCTACATACGTTGCTTCATTGTATCTTGAGAAGTAATTCGCCACAAACCCATAGCACTATGTTCTATCGAACGGTGGGGGCAAAATTGCTTTAAGGATAGAGATAGCTCGCCTTGAAGCAATAAGTAGTAGATTTATTTTAGCCAATTTATTCCTATAGATTTAGAACCCCAAAAACAACAATCTTAAAGCAATTTCCGAAGAAAGATGGCAACCAAGAATCTTCAACAAATGTCTTGTGACATCGTCAAGTTGGAACGATTTGACTGTGGAGGCTTCAAAAGGTGGCAAAAGAAAATGCAATTCTTGTTGGCCACCCTAAACGTCTCCTACGTCCTCACCAAACCATACTCGGAACAACACGATGACGAGACACTTGCTTTGGCACGAGAAAGGCTCAAGTTTGAGAACGACGATTTCATATGTCGCGGTCACATCCTCAACGCTATGTCTGACCCTCTATTCGATGTTTATCAAAACATCGAAACGGCGAAGGAACTTTGGAACGCTCTCGAACAAAAGTACTTCACGGAAGACACAACAAGTAAGAAATTTATCGTTTCCAAATTTAATTCTTACAAAATGATAGATTCACGTCCTATTATGGATCAAATGTATGAAATTGAGCACATTCTTAGTATGTTCACACAACACGACATGAAAATGGATGAATCGATCCAAGTGGCATCGATCATCGACAAACTCCCTCCCTCTTGGAAAGATGTTTAAGAAAAATCTTATACATCGTAAGGACGATATGTCCTTAAAAGAACTTGGAAAACATCTTCTCATTGAAGAACAATATCGATTGGAAAATAAATCCAACGACGATGCTTCCAAAGTTCATGTGGTCGAGGAAAAGGGAGAGACTTCCAAAGCCGGTGGTAAGAAAAGGAAACACTACGAGGAAAATGGTAAAAAGAAAAGGAATGTGAAACACGTGGTTTGTTTCAATTGCAACAAGCCCGGACATTACAAACGTAATTGTCAACTTCTCAAAAGAAGAAGGGGAAATGGTAGTGACAACACCAAGGATGGAAACTTCAAAAGCAACAACTTTGTTGCTATGATTTCCGAAGTATTCTCACTTGAGGAAAACGAATGTTGGTGGGTGGATTCGGGGGCTACCCGACATGTGTGCAACAACATGGACATGTTCAAAACGTACGAAGCTTCTAACTCCGTACTTTACATGGGAAATCACTCTACCGCTCAAGTCAAGGGAAAAGGGAAAGTTACTTTGGAATTCACATCCGGGAACACTTTGACCCTAAATGATGTTCTCCATGTTCCCGATGTCCGAAAGAACTTGGTTTCCAGATCAATCCTCAACAAACATGGCTTCAAACTCGTCTTCGAATCTGACAAGGTTATATTTTCTGAAGGCGGAAGATTCGTCGGCAAAGGCTATCTCACCGGAGGAATGTTTAAACTAAACATAAATGATGTTGTGAATAATAGTGTGAATGATGTAAATATGATTGACATAAGCAACGCAAATAATGCGGTTGCTCCCAATGTACATATGATTGATGCTAATAATACTACTACTAGTTCTGCTTACTTTGATTCTTCCTTACTATTGTGGCATGGTCGATTAGGTCACGTACACTTTAAACGTTTGAAAAATATGGCAAAAAGTGATTTAATTCCAAAGTTAGATGATAAAAATCATATGTGCCTTGTATGCATACTAAAATTACTAGACAACCGTTCCCTCAAGTCCAAAGATCATCTAAAATCTTAGACTTAGTGCATAGTGACATATGTGACTTACATGCTACACCCTCTCTTGGTGGCGAAAAGTACTTTGCCACTTTTATCGATGATTACTCTCGATATTGCTATGTATATCTTTTACATTCAAAAGATGAAGTCCTTGAAAAGTTTGAGATCTACAAAAATGAAGTAGAACTTAAATGTGACACAAAAATAAAATGTTTAAGAACGGATAGGGGTGGTGAATATTATAACCCTAGATATTTTGAATCTACGGGAATTATTCACCAAGTGACGGCTCCGTATACACCACAACAAAATGGTATTGCTGAAAGAAAAAACCGTACCTTGATGGAAATGGTAAATTCCATGATGTCATATTCCGGATTAAGTTTTGGATTTTGGGGAGAAGCATTACTTACATCTTGCTACATACTCAATAGAGTACTAAGCAAGAGAAGTCAAAAGACCCCTTATGAGTTATGGAATCAACGGACACCTAAACTAGATTACCTTCGGATTTGGGGATGTCGAGCAATTGTGAGACTTCCCGAATCCAAGAAGAGAAAGTTAGGAGACAAAGGTATTGAATGTATATTTTTGGGATATGCTCAAAATAGCAAAGCTTATAGATTCATGGTGGTTGAATCAAATGATCACATTTGTATTAACACCATCATAGAATCTAGAGATGCTCATTTTGACGAACAAAGGTTCAAAAGCATTCCAAAGGCACATGAGGTTTCTAAGGAAACCGTGTCTACCAAGATTCCCATAGATAATGAAAGGGAAGATGATGATTCCCCGAATCATCAAGTGATTGAACCTAGAAGAAGCAAACGTCAAAGAAGAGCAAGAAACTTTGGGCCTGACTTTGAAATGTACCTAGTTGAAGGTGATCGACATGGTTCAGTGAAAGAATATCCAATAATTTACAACTTGGATGAAGAACCACGTGCATATGCGGAAGCTATGAAATCTCATGATGCATCTTTTTGGAAAGAAGCAATCAACGATGAAATGGATTCCATCAAAGGTAATAATACTTGGATCTTAGTCGACCTACCCCCTGGTTCAAAGGCCATCAAGAATAAATGGATTTTCGAAAGAAAATTAAGAGTTGATGGCAGTATTGAAAAGTTTAAAGCCCGATTAGTAGCTAAGGGCTTTACACAGAAAGAAGGACTAGACTATTTTGACACATATGCCCCTGTAGCACGAACATCAACCATTAGAATTTTGATTGCCTTAGCTTCCATTTATAAACTCGTAATTCACCAAATGGATGTCAAAACCGCATTCTTGAATGGTGAATTAGAAGAGGAAGTATATATATGGAACAACCAGAAGGTTTCATAGTTCAAGGACAAGAAAAGAAAGTTTGTAAACTTATTAAATCCTTGTATGGCCTGAAACAGGCTCCCAAATAGTGGCATCAAAAATTCGACCAAATCATTCTATCGAATGGTTTCAGAATTAATGAATCTGACAAATGTGTTTACAGTCGATTTATTAATGGTCGAGGGGTTATCATCTGCTTGTACGTGGATGATATGTTGATTTTTGGAAATGACTTAGAACAAGTGCAAATGACCAAGAAACTCTTATCTGAAAATTTTGATATGAAGGATCTGGGAGAAGCTGATGTTATTCTAGGAATAAAGATTCTTAGAAATGACAATAAACTAATGCTATCCCAGTCTCACTATATTGAAAAGATATTAAAACGTTTTAATAAATTTGATTGTTTTCCTGTAAGCACTCCGTTCGAAGTAGGTTCTAGATTGACGACTAATACCGGTAGGGTATTAGCTCAAAATGAATATGCTAAAGTTATTGGTAGTTTAATGTATGCTATGATTTGTACTAGACCTGATATCGCCTATGCTGTAGGAAGATTAAGTAGACATACTAGTAAGCCTGGAAAAGCACATTGGGATGTTGTAAATCGGGTACTCAAGTATTTAAAGAAAACCATGGATTATGGTTTGGAGTATAGTGGATATCCTTCAGTATTGGAAGGATACACCGATGCAAGTTGCATAAATGATCAAGAAGACCATGCATCTACAAGTGGATGGATTTTCACACTTGGCGGAGGTGCAGTGTCTTGGGGATCAAAGAAACAAAGTTGCATAACAGATTCTACCATGGCATCGGAATTTGTTGCTTTAGCTTCTTGTTGTAAAGAAGCAGAATGGTTAAGGGACTTGTTGATTAACATACCCTTATGGCCAAAGCCAATGCCGCCAATTTCTATACACTGTGATAGTGCGGCTACACTATCAAGGGCATACAATCAAGTGTATAATGGTAAGTCCAGACATATTGGACTTAGACATAGGCAAGTAAATCAATTAATAAATGATGGGGTGATCACCATTAGTTTCTTACGATCAAGTAAGAATTTAGCAGATCCTTTTACAAAAGGATTACCAAGAAAATTGATTGAAAGCACTTCAAAAGGGATGGGTCTCAAGCCCACCTATAGATAGTCACCCATGATGGAACCTTGTCTTGACACTTGGTATTTCACCAAGTCTCAAGATTAAGTTAAAGTACATCATTTGAATGTGACTGAAAGTTCTGCAATATTTAAAAAACCATCCCAAAGGTCAGCAGAACTTGGAACCGTAATGTACGAAGAAAGGTTGAATCTAGTTCTTAATGGATTTGTAACACAGTATGTGTTGGAGTATTCAAGTTACGGGAACACTCTTGACAAGGTCCACCTATCTGAATGTGGAAATGAGGCCGCTTCCTATGAGCTAAAGGGCTTGGATCTAGAACATTATGAGAAATCAAGATATAGACCCATGGCCAGTTAACGGGTCGGGTTATAGTGGTTGAATGAATGAGAGGAAGGATATGCGTGAGGTGTTTCCGTCTAACATATAAAGGAAGATGGTTCAATGACTTTGGTTCAACCATTCTTACCCTAGTTAGATTTGAACACTTTCACTATATAAAAGGTTCAAGGTGCAAGACTCCACCTTTACTTATGCATAACACCCCCAAGGATTTCGGAATCTGATTAGGTCATGTCGTGTCAGTCTTTTCAAATTCGAGTCTATTTTGAAAATGGTGGGGGTTGGTTGGAGATTTTCAAAATAAGTTAAGAGTCTAAAATATTTTGGGTTAAGTCTTAGGAAGAGTGAATTTTTTGTCCTTATAATTAACGGTCCGTTAATTTTTCCGTTAACTCCGTTAGTTAGTTAATTCGGTTATTTTTGGAGGGAAGTTGAATCATTGCACCTTTTCATGAAAAGTTGCACCTCTTCATGAAAGGTTGCACCTTTTCATTTTTTCCTCTATATATATCCTCCTCTAGACACCGAAATGGGACAACTTTTTCATATACCAGATTGCTAGAGTTTGTGTTGCTATAGAAACATAAATTTCTAGTTTCTAGAAATCCTTGAAACTCAATAGTTCAACCGGATTATCACCACAAAGTGCGGTGTTGATAATTGCTCTACATACGTTGCTTCATTGTATCTTGAGAAGTAATTCGCCACAAACCTATAGCACTATGTTCTATCGAACGGTGGGGGTGAAATTGCTTTAAGGATAGAGATAACTCACCTTGAAGCAATAAGTAGTAGATTTATTTTAGCCAATTTATTCCTATAGATTTAGAACCCCAAAAACAACAATGCTTAACCACGTGAATCTCTCTTGTGTTGTCTCTATTCTCTATTTACTTTGATTGCTTGTTAGATTGTTATTGCTTGTTGGTAAATTCCCTGAAACTGATCAGAATACAAGGTCGTCTGCTGTTACTTTGTTTTCTGTTGTGCAAGCGGTGTCTAAGACTAGCATTTGAATTTTATTTGTGCTTATAATTTTTATAGGGAACATCTATCACCTTCTCTTCTGTCTATGCAACCCATCATCCAAGAATAGGTGTCCCTGTGGAAACCCACTTTTCATTATCGAATGGACATGACTTTGGAAGACAAAAATACTAAGGTGAAATTCATGAAAATTTTATTGTTTTTGGATATAATGTTTCATCTTTTCTTGGATTTTGGTCCAGGTATGAAGATTTTGAACATTGAGCTTCATGACGAAGAGGAGCGGACCGGTGATTTGACATGTTTTTGGGTGTGACTTGTTCTCAGTCTAATTGGTGCTTAGTTATTAGTTGGAATCAAGTGGTATGTCTGTCTAAATAATAAAAATTTAATGGTTATCGAGTATCAACGAATAATTGTCACTACATACAACACGTTTTCCCCTACTTCTGCAAGATATAGAAGTGGTTAGTTAATAGTGTTCCTGTGTTAGTAGTGTTATTGTCTATCCAAATTATATATAATATATCTATAAACTACATTGGATTTTCAAGTTGCTATACTCGTTTGTCAACTTGCAGGTAGGTGCTTGATTCTTTAGTTTGAAATTCTCGATATGAAGCTCAACAAGTTAAAAAAGAGTGATTTTTATATGATGTAGTACTAAGGTGAAATTCTTCTTGATTATCTTTTTCCTTAAAATGATTTTTATCATCATTAGCATTATCATTGGTTCGTCAGAAACAACGCTATAATAATTGAATCTTGAAAAACATCTGCAAGAAACTGGTAAATTTTTCATGAGAACCAGGACAACTTTCTATCATTTTTGTTCCTTTGCAATAACAACGTAGAGACTTACTTGGTTCTGGCTGATAGTCATATTAGGCACACAACATTAGAGTTGCTACTCTGCGCGTGCTATACAGAATGATATACAAAACCTTCTATCACGTGAAAGGTCATATCTCACCAAAGATGAAGCTGAACTGATACTTATGATCTATGTTTTTGAGGAAATGGGGGGGGGGGGGGGGGGGGGGGATGTTCTCGTTATGATCTGTCTTGTTAACTTTGTTTCTTGATTTCTCTCCTTTTTGCTGCTTGGTGTATATGTTAAACCCTATTCATGTAAAACATTAATGTAGAACCCTTGATTTTTGACAGGATTACATTGGTCAGAGCTGCTATTGGGATTCCAGCCGTCCCTTTAATCTCAGACGAGAATCTGATATAGTACCTCCTGATCTAAAACTAGAGGCTATACCTTCTTGAAATCCCGGATAAGAACAAATGGCCTTGGTGTTTTGGTGAGCTTTTCAAGTGTGGTGCAGAGCTCTGCCCACGTGCTGGTCAGGAAGCAAAGTGATCAAAACTTCTCCTACCTTTATTTTGTTCTGTCTTTTCTCTTGATTTCCTCTTGTGTCTTTATCATGTGAAGAAAGATGGTAAGTATTCAGAACACATTTTCTCTTTCTTTTTACATTTTACAACTATTTTATGCAGGATCAAGGTGAATACTGCTGAAAATTTGTGTTATGACTGTTTACAATTGTTTTATATTTTACAACTATTTCTCGGATTTCCTTGGGAAAGATTCCAATTGATTTCCGTAAACCTGCCTTTGCCTTGACCGTGAGGCTCTTCCGACAGACTTTGGTTCCAAATGTAGAAGGTTTTCTTTGTGCTTTTATTTTAATATATCTTTTTCCATTTAAACGAGATTGTTCTTGCATAGTTCATCAAACCTTTTTGTTATCGACTTCTATTACTTCTTTATCTTGACATTTTTATAAGTAATGGGTTGTTTGTTTTCTTGTCCTTTTGCATTTTCGTTGATTTTCTTTTCCATGCTTTTGTGATTTTCTTTTTCATTTAACGGAATTATGTTTGGTGTAAATGCAATCAACTTTGATTCTTTTTTACTCTAGCAAGCCTCTCCTTCTTCTGTTGACTCACATTTCCTCTACAAAGGTCCGAAAGGATTCCGGTAAACCTGCCTTGACCTTGAGGTTTTTCTGGCACACTTTGGTTCCAATTGTAGTAGGTTTTCTTTGTGTTTGCGGCACTTAGAGGTTTTGAGTTTAAACTTGGAGTTCTTATTTTGTTTGGTCGGTTTGGTGGTCTTGTTCATGCATTTTGGCTTCATCTGCCTCCCCTCTCGGTGTCCACAAGTATTTGAATTTGGCTACGCTTGCAGTTTAGTCTTTGTGATTGTTTTTTAATCTAACTTTTTTCTTTGTGATGGAATTACACTTTATCAAGTTTCATGTTCATTACTTACTCTACTGTAATTATTTGTTTTCTTGATGCTTTGCATTCTTGTTGAGTTTCTATTTGATGCTTATTTAATTTTGTTTTCTTCAAATAACGGGTTTGTTTTTGGCACGCTCTTTAGTTTTGCTTTCTTTTAATTTTGATACGCACTTAGTTTAGTCTTTGTGATTTTTTTAATTTACCTTTTTTCTTTGTAATAGAATTGTTTACGCGCATGTTATCAAGTTTTTTGTTCATTACTTACTCTACTTCTTTTATTTTGACTTTTTTAGATAATTGGTTATTTGTTCTCTTGACGTTTTGCATACTTGTTAGTTTTCTATTCGATGCTTATTTGATTTTGTTTCTTCAATTAACGGGTTTTTTTTGGGATAAATCCACCCAACTTTGATTCTGCTTTTATTCTAGCAAGTCTCTATCCATAGTCTTCCTTCCTTTGCTGCTTTAAGTGGAGCAGCAGTTATTCTAGAGAGCACATGAGTTTGTTATGTCATTTACATGTGTATATATGAGTTCTTTTTTGGCTTTTGCACTTGCTACCACGTTCATCATTGTCTTGACACATAATATTTTGATTCATGATATGTTAGGTCCACTTTATTTTATGATTTATGTAGTTATCTTTGAATGGGATGTCGTTAAATACATTGATGTGAAATTTTCACACTATCATGTTCTCACTCTCTTGTTTGCTAGAATTTATTTCTTCTTCTGGAAGTATGCTCAATTTCATGACTTGACTTGACTTGACTTGACTTGACATGCCCACATTTTTTAAGATCCTTAAAAAATTTAGCTAACTTTTCTCTATGGTATGGTTATTTGTGTGGAGCTGTTGTATTTAATTCTCTCTTTTTGTCCTTATCGGCTCTTTTGTGACTTGGTGATGGTCATCGGCCTTCATGCTTTACTGGGCATTTCAATGTCTCCCACAAGTGAGCATGTTGGCTTGGAAATCTTTAATGGTGATTAATCCTTTTGTCTTTTGAGTGCTACTTGTCAGATTTCAAATCTTTCTTTTTGTATTTGTATTGACTTTGCTTTTACCTTGGTCTACAATGGCAGCTCAGGACTTAAGCCACTATGTTTCGATAGTGAAGAGTGTGATTGAGTCTATATTGAGGTCATGTCATAGAGCTTATAATCTTGCTCTTCTAACTTCTTCAAAGACAACCATAGGTACATTTTTACCTACTCTCATATGTCTTTGTGTGTTCCTTTAACCATCCTTTAACCAGAGAAGTAGGAGTACTTGACCGTGCTATGGATGCATGAATGGCTTAGTTCTTGTAGAAAGACACATCTCTGTCCACAGCCGTTGTCTATGAGTTGATGTTTGCAGTCGAAGATGGCACCATCCTTGCACCTTTTCAAGTGATACTTAATAAAGCCTTGGTGCAAAATTATATCTTCTTTTGAAACAAACGAAATACACACACCGTGTTAGCGGCACAACCACTTATTCAAGAGACCCCGCTTACATCAGCCGGGTCAAAGACCACACTGATTATATACTTAAATGAAGAAATGGATATTGCCTTCTCTTCTTGGAACAATTATTAATCTAGTAGAAAGTAGAATACAGAAGCAAAAAAGTTCCACTTTTTTTTCCTGTCAAATTCTTCTTTCTTTCTTATTCTTCTATCTTCCACTAGGGCTGTAAACGAACTGAACGAACACGAACGGAGGCTTGTTCGTGTTCGTTCGTTTAACTTAACCGAACAAACGAACGAACACGAACAGTAAACGAACGAAATTTTTTGTGTTCATGTTCGTTCGTTAAGAAAATATGTTTGTTCGTGTTCGTTTATGTTCGTTCATTAAGAGCTAAACGAACGTAAACGAACGAACATAAATGAACATATACGAACGTAAACGAACAAACATAAATGAACATATACGAACGAACATAAATGAACATAAACGAACACAAATGAATAAAAAACAACCACCGTTACTCATAATTTCGTTCGTAAAAAATAACATAACAAAATAAAAAAAACGGATATACTTAGGAGGTATAAAAAAGAAATTTTAAAAAATTAATTTAATTAATGTTTTGACAAATTAATGTCATAATATATATATATATAATATATATATATATATATATATATATAAACAAATATAAACGAACATAAATGAACGAACGTAAATGAACGAACGAGACCATTGTTCATGTTCGTTCATTTAACTAAACGAACAAAAAAATGTGTTCATGTTCGTTCATTTATTAAATAAACGGATATAAACTAACTTCCCGCCGAACAGTTCACGAACAATTCGATGAACGTTCGGTTCGTTTACAGCCCTATCTTCCACCAGTATTTCATATTTATTCTTCCTCTTTTCTTGTTTAGTTTTCATTGTTTAATGTATTTATAATCCGTCATATGCTTTCTTTACTTTCATTTTCTTTTGGTATTAACTTGTACATAACAAATGACTATAATCATATTGAAAATGCCCATAACGAAACCCTTCTTCATAGTTGTCTTGCAAGTGATCTGAACGTGCTTGGACTAAACCAAACCAAATGTACCTGTAAATCCCACTTGGATGGCGCATAAGATGTATACATACCTTCCCTCCACCCTAGGAGCAGAGAGATTGTTTCCGTGAAGACGGTCATGCACATAAGCTCAGTTTTTGCATTTGCCCCCTCCTTGATTGTACCTCATGACCTCCCTGCCTATGCACAACTTTCTGGATATCAGTTGCAGCATAACTTTTGGTGGAGAACACTAGTGTCATTTCCGTTATTCATTGCTCTTACATATGGTTTCTTAATTTACTTATTATGGAGTTGAAATTTAAGTCTATTTCTATGAAAGAACAGAGTTAAGATGCATAGAGAGCTACAACCACATATATGTGGTCCGTATACTCTTTCTTCTATTCAAAAGAAGTTGTGGTTTTTGTTGTTTGAACATTCCTTTGGCATAGTTGCTTTACCTTGTCGACCATATATTTACATCGAACAACTTTGATTGTGTGATTGAACAACACAGTTGCTGGAGACAGTAAATGGGTTCCCAAATGTGCTTTTATCTCTATTCATAGTCTTCTTTCCTTTCTTTGTTGCTTAAAGTGGAGCAAGCAGTTGCTCTAGAGAGCACATGAGTTTGTTATGTTATTTACATATGTATAATTGAGTTCTTTTTTTAGACTTTTGCACAATTGCACTTACTCTTACTTTAATAATTGTTTTGACACACAATATTTTGATTCATGATACGTTAGGTCCACTTTGTTTTATGATTTCTGTAGTTATCTTTGAACGGGATGTCGCTAAAGACAATGCTGCGAAACTTTTCTCACTATCATGTTTTCTCTCTTGTTTACTAAAATTGTTTTCTACTTTTGGAAGTATAATGACTTGACCGGACACGTTTTTTGAAGATCCATAAAGTTTTTAGCTAAATTTTCTTTGTGGTATTGTTATTTGTGTGGAAGTGTTGTATTTCTTTTTGCCCTTATCGACTGTTTTTGTGACTTGGTGGTGATGATACTTATTTGAATGTCTCATGATGTAGTTGGGTTTGCAGATTTTGGGGAGGGTACAAGGGAGGTTCTAGATTAGTCTTTGAGAATAATCAAAACTCCCAAAACCACATTTAAAGGCCTCTCTTTCTACCCTTTCCTGTTTTGTAAATTTTATCTATCCTACAAATACTCTTATACCTTGGAGCATGCTCTCAGCTATAAGCATTTTACATTTTGTTGTTACTTTACTCTTAAGGGAAAGTTTGCACCCATACTCACTTTTTATTATTTATTGCTAGTTAATATTAAAAATCACCAAATCACCCTCAAAACAATTTATTTTATAAAACCAAAACTGCATTGGAAGTTCGTGGAAATCTTAGATTTTTAGTAGACCAGTCCTATGGATATGATATTGGCACTATATCATTTTATTACTTATAGACGAGTAGTGACTAGTGTGCACTTGTACCTGCACTGTCACTGTGGTTGGGGAGAGTTTGATCCGGACAAAACTAGTGGGTGTCGCCTCCTCGAAGCAGCTCCCTCTCACCCCAATTGATGAAAAAGATATAGAATTGGAAAAGTCCAAAGAAGACGTGACAGAACGCCTACATTTGTGGTCGTATATATTTGTTATCATAGTCAAACAAGATAATAAGATGCAATGATTATTTCCATTACTTAGTCTACTCAAGTTCGATGTCATTCCCATCAAATAGGCGTGGCAAAGGGGTAGGGATGGAGCAGAGAATGCAATATCTGGCCCCGACCCCAGTTCCACTGTCTCATCCTTGTGCTCGGTCCCTGGCGGGTCAGAGAATTGATTCCTCTCCCCGGTCTAGTCCACCCCTTATTTGAATTTGGTCTCTAAAACCCTGTTAAAGAGGGGCATATTCATTTTTCAATGTTAATTAATATATATATATATATATATATATATATATATATATATATATATATATATATATATATATATATATATATATATAGCCTTAGGTTCATTTGAGAAATGAAAAATAGAGAAGTAATCCTAGCCATTCATATGGTCAAGATCGAATTTGACTGGTCAAAAGTTGCGGCTTTGACTGGTTAAAAGTTGCAGCTATTCCAAAAATAGAAGGACACTTTCGTAATTTTTACAAAATACACGGGCTGTGTTCATATATGAACATGTATAATTCACATGTGAACTATATGTTCATATATGAATTAATGTAATTCACATCTGAACTCTTTTAACTAATTCATATATGAACCTTTGTGATTCATATATGAACTAATTAACTGATTCACATATGAACTAATTAACTGTAAGTTCATATATGAATCAGTTGAACTAATTAACAGATTTATATATGAACGAATTAACTGATTCTCATATGAACGAATTAACTGATTCATATATTAACGTATAGTTCATATGTGAATCATATAGGTTCATATATGAACTCATCCCGCGTATTTTACGAAACTACCCCTCTACCTTCTATAGACCATGCAAGGAATTATCCGGTGCTTCGCGGTCAAAGCCCCAAATGTTGACCAGCTGAATGGCTAAGATTACTTCTCTATTTCTCATACATTTACCATTATATATATATATATAGAGAGAGAGAGAGAGGGGGGGGGGGTTCAAGGGAAAATCTCAAAAAAAAATGGAAAACTGAGGAACACCTTAATAGCCCTTGATCTGGACGTATGCACTTGTGCATACAAATAAATTAAGTTGTTTTTTTTATTTTTATGCACGTGTGCGTTATCACTTGTGCATATGCACGTGTGCATTTGTACAAATTACTTGTATGCACAAGTGTACGCCGTCCAGGTGAAAGGCTATCAGAGTGTTTCTTAGTTTTCCTTTTTTTGAGGTTTTCCCATGAATCTGACCATATCTATATACATAAGACGGTGAACCGTGAAAATCAATCTAGGCTATTTATTGCTTTTAATCTATGAATATTAAACACAATGACAATTTTGAAATAATTTACAACTTGATGATTTATTATGTATTGAAATTAAAACTCAAAAGGCATATTAGGTTTTTTTAATCCAGATTAAATTGGGCTTTATTGGCTCATCCCTTTTCTCCCTCTTTCTCCCAGCGACCATAAATTGTGGCTCTCATTCTCCTATCTCACTCCTAACGTCGTTCTGGAAAACTCAACTCGCTGCGGGGACCCAAACCTTGGCCAATCATCGGAAACCTCAACCACAAAGGCTCCCTCCCTCACTATTCCATCCATGATTTCTCCGAGTATAGGAATGGCACCATTCGAGGCCTTGTATGGCCGAAAGTGCAGAAGCTCGGTCTGTTGGTTTGAAGCGGGTGAGAAGCAATTCGCGGGGCCGAAAATGGTTCAAGAAACAGCGGACAAAGTAAAGGAAATGCAAGAGCGGTTGAAAGCGGCTCAAGATCGATAAAAGAGCTACGCGGACAAGAAAAGGAGGTCAGTCGAGTTTCAAGTGGGAGACTGATATGCATTGAGAATACAATGCATAAGAACACCTTTTCTTTCTTTTTAGATAGATCATTTTGTTTAATCTCAACTTTGAGTCCATTTTTCTTATCTTATTTTCCCTTTTCTGTTATATGGAGTTAAGTTTATGATTTTTCTGTCTTTTACTACTTATGGAAGCTAACATATGTTTTACGCTGATTTCATTACTGTCAGTCAATGCTACAACATCCCGATCTGCTTGTTGGAAGAGCCATGGACGAATTTGATGAAGATGGCCAACGAAATTAATCCAAATCCAACCTTTTGTTACAATGGAACCAGATATTTTTGCCAATAATAGAAGTAGTAGTTGGCTGGAGTTGGAGTGTTGGCATCACTTGGAGTGTAACTTTGGAAAAAACTTTAGTTGTTGTACTTTTATTATTATTTTAAGTTTTTTATTTACATCTTTGTCATCCTTGTTTGGTATAAATAGGGGTGATGGCTTTATGTTTCAAAAAAAGATGTAATAAATCAGTTTTAGAACTGATATTGTGACTCTCTCTCTAGAACTTTTAATATTAGTTTTTAATTTCTTTTTGGAATTCTTGTTCTTACACATGGGTTGCTACAGCATTGCATGACAGATTCTTCTACTTTTATTTATTGTTTTATATCATTTACTTTATGCTCTTTACTTTCAGTCATATATATTTAGTAATTTAAATTCAATCATTTATTTTCCGTCATTTATATTCCGTCATTTATATTTTGTCATTTACATTATGTCTTTAATTTATGTCATTTACTTTTCTTGCAATTTATATTACGTAATGAGTAGCTAATTTTATAGTTTGGGTGTGAGACGAAAAGGGTGGTTGTAAACCAAAAACTAGTGGACTTTGTTCTACAATAACATTGTTCCACTATGTCATTTTAAGTTTTATAAATCCAAAAGCACTTCTTGACGAATTGATCACTTCTTAAAGTGTGAAAGTGTCATGGACTTAGGAATAATCCATGAAAAAGCACGTCAGTTTGAATGATACGGGAAGTATACTTGGAAGAGTTACTAGCAAGGGAACTTGCTATCTTTGTTTTTTAAACCGATTGATTCTTGACGGGTTGATCATTAGTCAAAGTGTTAAAGTGTAGTTGACTCAGGAATGAGCCACTAAGAACACGTCAACTTGAATGATATGGGAATCAACTCGGAAGAGTGATTTTTTAAACAAAGGCATTTGTTTTTCCATATACTTTAAAGAAACCATTTGACACTCACACTGGTTCGGACATTTGCATAGGCATATGTTGATTGAAGGCTAAACAACAGTGCAATGGTAGATATCCGGAAGGATACTCTTTAAAGTACATGGTGGAACTTGTTGTTGCTGAACTAATGCTATAGCATCCCTATAGCATTGGTCTCCAGAATTTGTGTTTACTCCTCACTTTAAGTCTTGCACCCATTCTATCTTTATATATCTTGTTAATCATATCACTGTTAACCAACTCAAACCAAACAAAGTCTTCAAACTCGCCATCTGAAGTTAGTTTTTCATCTCGAGATCTTGCAACATAAGATACCTATCCCTGTGGAATACGATACTTGGTTCTTACCATTTTATTACTTGAAGAGACGGTATTGGATCCCGTTGTATACTTTCTTTGAGATTCAATTATCACATGTTCTAGAGGTGTGCAAACATTCGTATCAAAGACCATGGAAAGGGATTATCTGATTCGGGAAGCATGGGAAACTTAGTCCTCGTTTCCTAACCTTTTGTCATCTTAGAAAAGATCGGATTCCAAGCTTACCGGTTGGACCTACCACCAGAAATGAATGGAATGCATCATAATTTTTATGTGTGTTACCTTCGAAAGTGTGATTCCCTTGACGGAGATCCTGGTGGACAACGGGAATCATTGCGTGGAAGAACCGGAAGCAATATTGGAAAATATTGGAATCAAAGACGAAGAGATTGCGACATAAATATGTGATCATGGTTAAGGTTCAATGGAAGCACCACTGTGGCGCTAATGTTATGTGGGAGTCAGAAGAAAATATGAAAAGGCGTTACCCTCAATTGTTTTGCTAGAATGGAATTTCGGGGACGAAATCCTATCTAAGGTGGGGATGATTGTAACGCCCGGAAAATCCCAAGTAAGTAAAAAACATTTTGTCTCAATTATTGGTTGCTACTTAGAGGGAATAAGTCTTGGAGTGTGATCATGAACCAAGATATCGTACTAGTTGGGGAAATCATCCAGGAATCGGTCAAAATCGAGGATCAAAACGCAGTAGGCGATAATACCAGCGACAATGACGGTTGTCAAGGTCATTGGGCCAAGTCGCTTGGGATATCGGGACTAGGTATGTTCGCGGTCCGGATTGGGCAGTTTAACCCCTCAGACCACAAACCAAACCGTAACTGGCGGTTTATTAAATTTTCAAATCAAGCGGTTTGACATCAAGTGCACATACCGGTCAAATCGGACCGCGGTTTAAGCGGTTTGGTCCGATCGGTTTAGGCGGTTTGGGTCTTTTATAGGCTTTAAAGTTTAAATTTAAAAAAGCATATATACTTTTAAATTTAAGAGTAAATATCTATTTGAACAAAACAAAATATCCCAAAGTCCACGCCTCGAAGGCTTGTTCGTTTGAATAACAAAGTCCACAAAAAAGTAAAAAAAGAATATATATCCCAATAAAACATTAAAAAAATAATATGCAAACAAATTCCACAGTTTAGTGATTTCGAAATATGCTTTTATGTTTGAGCTATTATGAGTATATGATAAAGTTGGGTATAATCTTAAAAGTTGGGTTATAGTCTTATACAAAAATAAATAAATATAAATATATATGTATGTATTTGGCGGTCGGGTTGGTCCAAACCGCCCAAAATAGGTTCAAGATCGCCCGGTTTGGCTATTTTTCAAACTAGACCGGACCGTCAAACCGCTCAAACCGCCGAAAATGGACCAGTTTGACTTGGTTCGACCGGTTTGAGCGATCCAACGGTTTTTCTGAACACCCCGATTCAGTACATCAGGAGTGATAGTGACCGCGATTGTGCAATGGGCCACTTTCGCCGGTCACAATCGTCGAGATTATATTGCGAAGAGGAGTCTTGCGATTGTGTCTAGCGACAATGCCAGATGGCAAAGTCACAGAGCACTCTCACCGGGGGGGGGGGGGGGGATGATCGTATAAAAACACCTCCTAGCCGATTTCTATCCCACTTTTTCACAAAATCAGTTTAGGGTTCGAATTGAGAGCTCTTGAGGGGTGATTTTCTCTTTTCCTTACCCACTCTCTTAATTTATTGCTCAAGGATTTCAGTTGGTGCATTAAAGTCTCCTCTAGACTCATTAAGGAAGAATTTAAGGCACTCAATCAAACTTGGGGAGCTTCAAGACCTGATCATCTACAACTTCTAGGGTTTTATCTTCTTTTCTAAGTTTTTGGCTAAAAACCTAGGAGGTGAGTTCCTAAACCTTTTTGTTAAACTAGATATATATCACTACATGTGCATTTTGTGGACTTAGAACATATAGAAGTCTTAAATGAAGCTCATGCATGATGTATGTAGTGCTTAAACCATGTTGGTCACCTATGATTGAGATTGTATACCCTAGTCGTGGACTAAAGTGCCTTGTGGGCTAAAATTGGTATTGTTAGACGAACCAAGTCATTAGACACTAGGATGATGCAGTTTTAGGTGTCACCCTGTAGGTATGTGCCTAGATATCCGCCATTCGGGGTAATGTCATGGTTGTAGTCCTCGGATGTGTCGGGTCTTTTAGATGTCGCTCATGGTAGCATGACATCAAGGTGTATCGACTCTTTGGGTGGGACTTGATTGGTGATATGGGTCTCTCCCATTGACTCCACATACGGAATCGATTGTGGTAAATTGTTATGCACATATTATGTAAAATCTGATTATTATTGCATGTTCGGTCTCACTAGGCTTTTTGGCCTAACACTTGCTTGGTGTCGATGTGTATCTTAGGTTCTAGCGGCACCGGTTGTAAGAAGGCTTAGTCGAGACTAGAGTGAGGTTGAGAAAGTGATTTTTGGGACGCCATCATATAGAAGACTTTTATTTTTGGAAGATTTGGGTAACATCTGAACTATAATCTTGTTTCATAATCTTGTTTCATGTGAGATTAGATTATTAGATTGTCATTTCCAAATTCTTAGAATTACAACTTGTATTAAACAGGTGATTAATCATTTCCCCACTTTTGGGAGGCTCAATGTTTTGACATATTTTAAATACCACATTTTCGTTTTGGAAATTTTTTGTTGTCCCTATTTTTAGGGTGTTACAGTTTTCAAAAAACAAAAACCTCATTTTGAGGTTTTTCACATAAGGTTTTTGGTGAAGATTTTCGTCATATATAGGTCGTAACTGCACAACTGCTTTTTCGGAAGTTTTTCGTATTTAATTTGTTTTAACTTTTTAAAATTATATAAAAGTTTCGTATTTAATCAGTTTTATTTATTAATATAATTAAAGTAATCACATTTAAATAAAATTATTAAATAAATAATGTAAAATAAATATGTATTTGTCTATAAATAAGAATATAAAAGATATAAAGGTAAATTGTTGTGACCCTCAAAAGTTTGGAAAAGTTGTGAAAAAGTTTAAATTATTACTGTTGCATTTTCATAAAATGAAAATGTTCTCGATTGAACCTACACACACATAGATATACAGACATACATACATATACATACTTTAAATTAAAGAAATTAAATCAAAAATTAAAATTATATAATCTTTTGCTTGAAACCATATTGATATAATATATATATATATATTGGTTTGTAAAGTTTACACAAATTGCTTGGTTTTCAAATGAAATGCATCCTATATATATAGGGGCCTAATCATATGAGATCTTGTTAATTTGTGGTAACTATGAGATCCACTCTCAATCTCTCATCCAATCATTTTAATTTATTAATTTTTTTCTAATTAATTAATAGGGGAGGTTATATTAGTCATTTGATAAATTAATTAATATAACAAATTTTTTTGTAACTGGAAAAATCAAACCCTTATCAATCAAATATTACGTTTCCTTGAATATCTCAACAAATTGATTTTGAGATAATATACATATTTGAGTTTGAATTCAAGCGTATGAAGCCTGCATTCTTGCTCCAGAATTAAGTCTGTGTTCTTGCATCTACTTGTTTTCTGCCTTTCAATGGACCTAGAATTATATGTAGATTTCGTTCGATCGTTGTCTAGTAGTTCCAATGAAGGGGAAGATAATCACTGGCATCAACGACCTCCCCTACACCCATTGATGTAGCACCACAACGTCGCACAGATGTCAACAATGCACCACAACACGACCTCGTCAAAGATCCCGATGATGCATTGAAGCCCAAATCTCTCCGAAGACCTCGATGGTGTACCCCAAAACCATCTCGTCGAAGATTTCTATGGTTTTCTTTTTTTTTGTTTAGAATTAGGTAGATCACAATGGATCATATCATAGCGTGTTTATGGGTTTTAGAAAGTGGCTCACATTGCATCACAATGGGTATCATAGTGGTATCACGATATGTATCACAACTAGTTTGTATTTTACTGTATAGAAGTTCTTGGGTAACCACACTGGGTTGTGATCACAATGTATCACAACATAGGCAAGTTATAATAAACAGAGGCAAGCGATCAACAACAGAAGCAAGTGACCACAGTGTATCACAACAGATGCAAGTGATCACATTAATTTACAATAGAGGCAAGTGATCACAATGTATCATAACAGAGGCAAGTGATCAACAACGGAGGGTAGTGATCAACAACAGAGGCAAGTGATCATAGTGTATCACAATAAATGTGATATGTGGTATGTGATTCCAAAAATCCGGTGATACGCAATGTGATTTGTAGCTTGTTTCAATCGAGTTCCTCTGGTGATACACAATGTGATTCGTTTCAATATTTAGAGTTTATCCTATTTTATTATATGCCATAATAATAGGAGCGTCCAAAATTAGATCACAATGAATTATATTGTTGTTTGACATTTTTACCTTTTTTGCCTATTTTAATGGCAATAAATTATGTTTTTAATTAATATTTTTCTTATTTGTTTTATACCACTGATTATTAAGATGGGTGGATGAGATTATATCTCATAGTTACCACAAAATTGGAGGATCTCGCTTGAAAGGTCCCCCTATATATATATATATATATATAGTCAGGTTTAGGGAAAAACCTCAAAAGAACAAAAAAACTAAGGAATACACTGGTAGCATTCATCTGGATGGTATACATTTGTGCATATAATTAATTTGTAACATGCACAAGTGCATAATGCACATGTGCATAAAAACCAAAAAATAACTTAATTTACTTGTATGCACACGTGCATAAAAACCAAAAAACAACTTAATTTACTTGATTACAACTTGTTAAAACTCCATATTTGAATTCACATAACTAACAAATAAAATAATTAAACACAAAATAAACACTTTATTTCAAAGCTAAAATATCTAAAATTTTAAAACTCAATGTTTAAATTCATATAACTATTTGATTCACACAAGCAAATACGAGATAAAACACCTCATATTTTTATTAAAATATATTATCTTTTTTATTAAATATAAAATATCTTAAATATAAATATCATTTAAACTAAACGATCATTGAGTCCTAACAAAATACTCTATCAAAAGTAAACTAAAGTAAATTACATTTTTATTTTAAATCTAAGTTATAATAACACTTTAAATTAAATAAATTAAATCAGAAAATTAGAATTTTATAATCTTTAGTTTGAAACCACATATTTTGATATATATTTTAAGATAAAATAATCACCAACCGATCTCTAACTCTCTTTAGACCATAAAATAATATCGAAATAGACAAATAACAGTACAAAGTATGGATCATGATTGAGGGTTCGAGTTTTAGATTTCAGAACCGTGTTGCAATATTAGACACGTACACTTTTAATATATATATATATACATGTTATTGTATTATATATAATATTGAACATCTTAATAAAATATGATATAACAAAGTAATAAATAAAATCGATATCAATATCATTTTAAGTTGACAATCTATACATATAATAAATAAGTAAATAGAAGGACACGTGTCGTCTTCTAGTGGGCCCATTTTTTCATTTTCCCGCCTAAACATGTATCTGGACGCATTTTACATTATAAGTTCATTTAGCACGTCCACATTCATTCCTCCTTAAATCTTTCCTTAATTCAATTTTTTTAATTTATATCTTACATTTACTACTCTTATAATTAGGTATGTAGTTTACTTTTAATTCATTATTTTTTTATTTTTCATTTTAGACTTTTATCATATAAACATAAATAATGTATATGAACTAAAATGCATTAAAAACATTTTTATTTTTTACAAATTATACTATTGTAATCGTTTCGTCAATACCTTCGAAATGAGTTTAATATTGAATATTTTTGGATTTAATTATATTATTAAATATCATAAATATATACGAATTAATGTGTCATTATTAGTGTGAGATTTGATACAAATAATCACTAAATTGTCTTAATTTTCTTTTGACTATTTCATATCAATTTTTACTTCAAGAGTTTTTTTATAAAAACCTCATCCTCTTTAAATTTTTATACAAGAATTTTGATTTTTATCATGAAGTTTTATAAAATATTTTTAATTTTATTTTCTTGACATTATGATATTTTAATTTTAAAAATATTAATTATAGATGATGAAAGTATAATTAGCAATAGAACAAAGAATGTTGTATATAAAGAAGTATTTGGTAATTTATGATACGTGATTCTTATTTTATTAATATTTTAACTATACACTTTTCCATAATTTCATTTACGTTCTATTATAAATTTTGTTTTATAAATTCTCAATATTTATTCATATTTTTATTAATTTTTTGCAAACATCCTTTGTGAAAAATGCCTAAAACAAGGACATTTTGTAACCAGCTGCAAAAAAAACAACCCTGAAAGAAAAAAAACTTGGAAAAATAGCATCGTACTTTTGATGATCATTTATATCTGTAAGATAAGTTTTTTGACATGATTTAATTTTTTTAAATTAATTCGTGTAATACACCTGGGCGAATCTAGTAGAATATATATATATTAGAATAAACTATGTAATGGGAAAATTTAAAAAAAAGAATCCGTTGAATGGGCCAATTAATATTGGGAGGGCTAAATGCACTTTTGTTTTTGCTAAATACACCAAAATCATTGAAAAATGATTGTTTTTTTGTTTTTTCGTCCTTTTGTTGTCTTTTTTCTTTTTTCTTTTTTTTTCTTTTTATTATATATTTTTGTTTTGATTTGAAAAGAAATAAATATTTATAAATATAAATATTACTAATTTTTTAATTATATAATTATAAAAATAAAACATAAATATTGCGATTTAACATATAAATAGAACATAAAATAATCTATATTACATTCGATTATTCTAAAATAACATTATCCGTAGTACAATTAACACGTAAAAACTTCATGTAGTTCTTTATTCACTCTGAATACGGGGTAGCCCATCCAGCAGCACACCGATAACTGTGATGGAAAAAAAGTGATACAATTTACGGAAACGGATATCCTTCTGCCATATCTAATTTCACATCATGGTTACCATTAACGTACCCTATTGTAAAAACAACATGTTCATACCACATTGGAGGAGTGGACCTAAGCGGCAAGTACGTCCCACTGCCAAGTTAAAAAACCCTATGAAGGTAAAAAAACCTAAACCAAGTTAAAAAAAATCAAACTTTCACAGATAAAAGACTGTGAAGGTATATCCGAATCTTCACAGTGAAGACGCTGTGAAGGTAAAAAAAAACGAACATTCACAGCGAAAAACACCGTAAACGTAACATTTACGGTGTTTTCTCTATGAAAAGTTCGATTTTTTTTACATTCACAGTTTTTTGGTGTGAAGTTTCATACTTTAAAGTTTGGTCTCATCGGTCTCACAGAAACTGTTTGGTCTCACACGAACTTAAGCCATGTGTAATATATTAATATATATATATATATATATATATATATATATATATATATATGTATAAAGAGTTTAGGTTAATGATAATTTTAACCCTTAACTATCTTTAGTTGTCATTTTTATTTACGTTTCAATTCGGGTAAAAATAATTATATGTTTTTTAAAAAAAACTTGAGTCTTACAGAGTAAATTACAAATTTTGTCCCTAACGTTTGACGTTTGTTACGGAATTGGTCCCTAAAAGAAAAATACATTTTACAAAGTTATGATAAAATGTAATTGTTACAAAAAGAAAAATATATTTTACAAAGTTATAACAAAATCAAAAGTTACAAATTTATAGAATAAAATAAAATCAAAAGTTACAAATTTTATAAATTTATAAAATCAAAACACATATATATATATATATATATATAAAGAAAGATAATAATAATAATAATGATGATTTAATTTGATTATTTGTAATTGGATCGGAAAATAAAAAGGTCACTATTTGCACTTTTTGGTGCAAATAGCACCCCCTCTAATATTTGGAATGGACCGTTTAGGGTCCATGATCTTTGACTTTTTTTGACTTTCGATCCTCAATAATCTGGCTGGCGGATCCCGGTAACTATAAATTCCATGATTAAAAGTTCCATTGGTTGTCTTCTTGAAGCAAAGCAACGGGCGATTCGTTGCAAGATAATCCGATTAAGGATGAAGTGATCCTTCAATAATAAATTGTAAATCTCTTAATTGTTTCATGAGCCTGCAGACTACTACTTGTTCTCCGTTTTCATCCAGAAAACCCCAACTCGATCAGTTTTCATTAAACAAATATCACAATCTTTGTGGGTTTTTCCAATAGGGAATCAAGATTAATACAAGAAACGATCCAGATCTGCAAAAGAAGAAGAGTTGGGGGGACGTTTGATGAGGTAATTAATGATTCTTGCTTGCTTTATGTCTTTTATTGGATTAAGGTAACAAGTGCTTGATATCTCTTGCTTTCAAATTGAATAAACCACAGCTGTAATCAATTTGGGTGAATGAGATGAAAGACAAGAATGACTTTATTGCAGCATCAACAACAGTTTCAAAATGGAGGAGTGTTCTTATATATTACAGCAAAAACCCTAGAAAAACTTCAAAGATGTTTGTTAATTAATAAAGAGAAGGAGAATATGCTTATGTGGATCTTTAAATTTGCACATCGAAAGAAGGTTGGAATGCTATTCTTGTGTCTTGTTTCCATAGCAGCTATATATATGTTATGGGTACTTTATGTTGGCAAAGGTTTGGTTCTCATTCTCCTAAAATTAATCAATCAATTTTTACTTCAATTGATTACTTAATTTTTGTTTGATTCCAAGAATCCATTAGCAACTCCTTTTTCCCTCCATACATAGATTTCAATCTCTAAAAATCTGGTGGCATTTTTTTGGCAGCTTCTTTTATTGCCTCAACCGTCATTCAAGACCATATATTACACGCTTCTTATAATAGACCTATAGCATTAACGAATTGGTAGATTAGTCACCTAAGCATACATCGGGTGTCTTGCTATTAAAATTTGGCATGAATCGACTTATATCCAGTGCGATGTTATGTATAGGAGACCAATTTCTTCAAGTAGGATCTGCTAAGTAACCTTTGCTCGTGAAAAGTTTTTTCCTTCCATTATCTTTTTCCTTCTTTTTTGTGATGTGTGATCGAACATGAGAAGGATACCAACACTCCCCCTGGCCCTGAATCAATTTATAAAAGACCTAAAGTTTATAGAGAACGAGCCTCATCTTTCAGAGAAACGATGTTCTTAGTACTGACATTGTCACCTCATAACTTGAATGTTGCGAGTGTTTTTCCCCTCAACTTCAACTGTAAACTTCCTCTTCTTAACATTTTTCTAATCGTTGCATAATACCTGGTTATTGGCATGACATCGCTCTTGGAAGTTGTTCGTAAGCCTATCCACATCCCTTACCTTTGTGTATGTGCCAAACCTTTTCAGCTGGTTCCAAACTTATAACTGATAGTAGTAGAAAGTTTGATAGTTGATTTCATGTAGAGAAAGGCCTCTCATTAAAAGTCACGAACATGTTATGCATAAGTATATTTCATTTTTTAATTGATTTATGATCATTTTTTGCTACAAATGAGAAGATCTAAGCAAATAAGTGCAAGGTGGTTTAGATATGCAACAGTTTGGACAATTAGTCACGTCTAACAAATATCCTTTGTTACTGTGAAATGCATGGCTGCATTTAGGTTTTCTCATGGCCGACACAATTTTCTCTCAGGTGAAAACTTATCATCAATGTTGTTTTGATGCATGCTTATCTTTATTGTTCATGAATAACAATGGGGATATTTTTGTCAGCCTCTTTTATTACCTCAGCCACCATTCAAGCCCATATATTACACGCTTGTCATAATAGACCTTTGTAAGGTATAATTGATCCCAAATTGGTAGCTATTTTTCTACTTGTTTCGTTTCTTTTTGGGGTTATTTTGGAAATGCGAGTGCATTCTTACTAATCACATTGTTCTAGTAGTCTCTTCCAGGTGCCGGCAGTTGTAGCTGGGGCTGTCCGTGCCCTTTTCGATAGAATAAGTGAGTTAGATATGGAGTGCTGGGCACGCCTTATTCTTTGTTAATTTATGATATGTAAAATCTGTCTTTATTAAATATATAGTAGTTTTTTTTCTATCTATTTTTATCTTCCTGTTGTGTATGGGACGCTAGACTATATGATGTTGGTGGGAATTTTTTTGTTAGTGTTATGGTTCTTTACATAACACTAGAATATTTGATGGTTTTATTTTTCTTTAGATTTTCATATACTTGCATGCCGATATTGCAGATCGAACTTTCAGTTCATCTGGCCCTAGGAAGAATGGGCTTATGTCTTGGAGCTTCCAAAATGGGCTCCACAATATGTATTTGTCAAGGAGGTTTTGGATAGAGAAGTCTGTTTATGTACCGGGATAAAGTGAAGCAGGTATATGTATAAGCAGCTATACATTTATCTATGATTGTTTTATATCTATTCCATACCTAGTTGTTTAGTTCTTCCCCAGATGAGCAATTTTACTGTCAATATTCATTACTCCCTCTGTCCAACACCCTTATCCGTTTCTTTGAAAAGCGGACCATGTCTTCAATCACTATTTTCGTATGATTTTACTCTTCGACAACTCTCCATGTAATCTTCGGAAAGATGAAACGATTTTGACTTCACATTGGAAGTATAAAGTTGATGCTTCATGTCACAAAGATCGGCCCTTTTTTGGTTCAAAATTATGATTCCGTCCCAGGTTCTCGGAGACATGTTCTTTCTCGTTTATTGGATCATCTAAAAGTCTTTAGAGGCATGGCTTTTACCTGTTTTTAGTCAATGGTAAAAAAATGTCTTAATCGTTTGTCTGGACTTATCTTTTCGCGCAGACCATTGAAAATACCCCAACTTTAGAGGAGTTGCTTCTTCCAAAAAGTGTTCCTGACTTCACGTATGGTTCCCAAGATGATGGTAAAACTGAATATACACTTTCAACAGAACTTAACGACGTGGTGAAAGGAAGAAAAACGGCACGTGATATTGCCCTCAGAAGTTCACTCATTTGATTACTGTGTTGGAGAGGTATGGACAAGTTATTACGAGAATTTATCCAGATGAAGAAACTCAAATTACACCAATAGCGGAAGTTGATCATTTTGGAAGAATAGTACTCGATCGACCACCATAACGATCGACAAAATGATGGGTTATCGGCTTATATCTAATTTGGCTATTGTTAAATGGGTCTTTTCTCCACCAAACATCGAGTTATTTCATACCACGGATCGTTTATGGGAGGTAATACATCTTGACTTTTTTCTGTCATTTTATTCTGAATTTATCAGTAGTTTCTCTTGTGAAGAAAATTTATGGCAATTCTTGTGAGACAAACTTTTTCGTGGCTAATCCTTGTTAGATAGAATTTATTACTAATCTAGACTAAGTAGTAGAATTATACGATATGAACCTACGACTAGGGGTGTAAACAAGCCTAGTCGAGTCGAGTAGTAGGTTATTCGAGCTCGAGTTCAAAAATTTTCAATGTGAGCTCAATCTTGATCTCGATGCTCGTTTATGAGCTCGAATTCGAGATTGATTAACTCGTTTATTTACTCAAGCTTGATGATTTATATTTTTGATTATATAACCTGTCATCATATAAATATGTTTGGCTCGAAAAAGTGTATGCTCGAATGGCCCGACTCGATTCGACTTGTAAAGTTTAATCAAGCTTTCAAAGAGTTGAGCTGAACATCGGTGTTATGGAGCTCGACTTGTTAAGTTAAGCGAGCTCTATTTTTTGTTCGAGATCGACTCAAGCTCTGTAATTATTAAGCTCGAGCTCGAGTAACTTGTTAAAAGCTTGAATCGTTTACACTCCTACCTAGGGCTGCAAAAATATTGTTTTGATTTATCTTCTTTAGTTGTTATGATGACTCTTTTTTGGTTGCTTAGCGTAACTTGTCGACTGTCTCAACAGATTCTCAGAAATGCCATTAATAAAACTTACAATCACATATCTGATCTGAGGAAAGAGATATGTCATCTAAAAAAGAGTGTTATAACAGTCGAGCAAAGTGCAGCAAAGGCTAAAGGTGAGTTGGATGCTGCTGAGACCAAGCTCATGCTTGTAGATGGCGATCCTGTTGTTGGCGAAAATCGTGCTAGAATGAAAGATTTGAAGTCAAATGCTGCAAAGACAAAGGTGGAGGGAGTATCTATTCGTGAATCTTTGGAGTCAAAGGAGGCTCTTTTTGCATGAGCCCTTGAAGAAAATGAGGTATTCTTGAATACATTATTATTGGCATTTTTTATTCTTCTACTTGCATTCCTTTACTTGAAGCACTGGTACTTTCATTATAGTTACGAAATTAATATTACAATTGTAATGTATTGAAGTCAATCTAAAGACATATGCAAACAACTCAATAGAAGTTATTAGGCCATGACCATTTATGTACGAGTTTTAGGCACCGGCATAAGTTCAGGGTTCTAAGAGGCATGCCGGGGTGCATGACGTGTTTCGACGTCACATTAACTCCCGTAGCGGCCGTGTATGGCAAGACGTGCACCATGGCGTCTTGAGGCCAATGGCTTAGGCATTGCCATCCCACCCAGTTGATATGTCCATGTGCAGTACGAAATAGATGTTAGTAATCTATCTCTATGCATTTATGTACTCCATTGGAAGGAGTGTTTGCATACTATTTTCAGTGGTTCTGCTCAACAAATAACTCACGGCCTGAGCTAGATTGCACTTTCCTAAAATGAAAATAAGTTTAGACTGCCCTTGCATTAGCCTTTTGACGGCAATATTTGCTCCTAAAACAGTTCTGGTTCACATTTATAAATATGGCTACAAAACATGTCTTATGCTTACATTCATCTGTCAACGTACTTGGCTGTTTATCTTTGATGTCTATTCACTACAATCATTCCAACCTTGCAGGTATTTTGAGGAAACACCATCCTTAAAGATATCAATCCTTGATTAATCCTGATTTACAGAGTTTTTAGGAATTGATGCCAAACCATATACCTTTGCTTATGAACATGTGAGAGATGCAACAAATGATTTTAGTCCTTAAAATATGCTTCGCGAGGGATGTTCTCGACCCGCTTACAAGGTAGTTTATACTTTTGATCTAGAATCAATTTTGCTTCTTAAAGTCAAACTGAACCATGATTAGTTAACTGCTGATATGCCAAAAAGTTTCGCCCCTTAAAATCTCTTTGATGATAATCAGGGAACACTTGATGATGAGAGAGTAATAGCTGTTAAACAACTTTTAGTAGCCTCCCGCCAGGGCAAGAGTCAAGTTATTGCTGAAGTTTCAGCAATATCTGCTGCCCAACATCCCAACCTTCTGAAATTGTATGGATGCATTGATGGGGATTAAAGACTTCTTGTTTTTTAGCATCTTGAGAACAAAATGATCAAGCATTATTTGGTGAGAACAACATATTGCACTTGTTTGTATTTATGTTATTTAGCATGTACCTTGCTATTCTTATTTATGTGGTCTTGTGCTGATCTATATATAATCTTTTTGGTGTCAGGATCTACAGCATATAGATTGCTTTGTTGTGGAAGAGTATTTATTGAATGTGCTCTTTTTCTTGAACGGATGGTTTGTAACTTCTTTAACTTGTTATTGTGAATAAGGTCTTTTTGCTTTTGCTTCTACAATTCAAGAATGTGTGGCCTAGACTTCCTAGAAAGTGATCACGTTACCTTTTAATGAGTTGCTCCTCTTGGGTACATGATTCTTATTCTTATATATTTTTTGGTTTGTGCAAAGCTAGTCGAAAGGAATGTGCTGCATGCATGGTTGGCCTACCAGTCCCTTTCATTTCAGAAATGAAAATCTAATGGGCGAGACAATTTTCTCTCAGGTAAAAACTTATCATCCATGTTGTTTTGATGCATCCTCATCTTTATTGTTCTTGAATAACAATGGGCATTTTTTTGGCAGCTTCTTTTATTGCCTCAACCGCCATTCAAGCCCATATATTACACGCTTGTCATACAATACCTTTGCAAAGGTATAATAGATCCCATGTTGGTAGCTATTGTTCTGCTTGCTTCTTTTCTTTGTGGGGTTATGATATGTAATCGATGTGATTACGTCAAACTTTGATTTATATGAAAGGCTAAATGGTTACAAAGGAAAGAAATGGAGAAGAGATACAAATCCACAGAGGGATCCGAGGGAAAGAGTTTCCTCCTCACAGCTAACAACTATGATCCTAACAGAATGGATGTTATTTTTTGCATGCCCTCCCATTCACCAACACAACCTTATTTAAAAGCAAAAAGCTAACTAATTCTTCTTATGGGCCTTGGGCCGCCTAGTGTAGACTTTCCAAGAAGTGGACTTAGAAACACTTTGGTCTAATATTGCATCACTTGGCCCTCCTTCAAAAGTGGTCTTGTCCTCAAGACATGCATCAGGGAATTGACTTCGAATAGTAATTGCATCCTCCCACGTTGCCTCTTCCAAAGAACGACCCTGCCACTGAAACTGAAGCACGGTTTCTCCTTGACAGACGTAAGATCGAGTAGCTCGAATGGCCTCCGGAAACAATTTATCTGAAACGTCCAAATCAAATTCTGCAGGAAAGGAAGGCTCCACCAAAACACCTTGGACAACTTTCTTTAAAAGAGAAATATGGAAGACCGGATGAACTTTGGATGAAGGTGGAATTTGTAAACGATAAGCAACCGGACCAACCTTCTCCAAGATCACAAATGGGCCATAATAGTGAGGTGCCAACTTTTGATTGATTCGTTGAGCTACCGAAAACTGTCGATAGGGACGTAACTTGACATAAACCTGTTCGCCCACTTCAAACGATACATCACGCCTTTTCTTATCGGCTTGCGTCTTCATGAGAGCTTGGGCTTGAAGTAAACGAGTCTTCAATTGTTTTAATGCCTCATCCCTGTCTTTCAACTCCTGTCCGACCACCTCAACACGGACTTCACCAGGAATGAATTGTGTCACATTCGGAGGTTTGCGACCATACACAATTTCAAAGGGCGTAACGCCTGTGGATCCATGAAATGATGAATTATACCAAAATTCAGCCCATGATACCCATAACGACCATGAATGGGGTTGATCAACAGCAAAATAGTGCTTCCAAGCAATTGCCCATCAGATTCAGGATGGTAAGAGGAACTCATGTGTAACTGAGTTCCTTGTAAACGAAAAATCTCCTGCCAGAAATGACTCATAAACAGAGGATCCCTGTCACTTACAATGGACTTTGGTATACCGTGAAGCCGGATAATCTCACGAACAAAGATATCCACAATATTTCAGGTCGTGTACGGGTGTTTGAAAAGGATAAAATGACTATACTTAGATAGTCGATCCACCACAACTAATACGGCATCAAAACCTTTGGATTTATTCAATCCCACAATAAAATCCATTGATAAATGCTATATAGCTGCTGGTACTTCCAACGGCTGCAGTAAACCCGCTGGGGTTAACGAGCTCGATTTACACCTTTGACAAATGTCACACTCTTGTACAAAACGCTGGACTGTAGTGGTTAAGTCCGACCAATAAAGATTCGCCGCTAGATGACGATATGTTCTGTAATATCCTGAATTTCCACCTTGCTGTCGTATGGAATTCCTGCAACAATGCCGGAATCCATTTGGAGTTGCGTGAAATTACTAATCGGCCTTTATGGTATAAAATACCCATATGAACCTTGTAACCGGGATGATAATTAGGATCTTGTAGGCAATCTTTGACTAGCTGCTCGATATGAGTATCTGATTTGGCTTCTTCCAAAAGTTGAGTACCTTGTACCCACACCGGTTGGTAAGTCATAACCTTCATTTCCCCTTCATCGTCACGTCTGGATAAGGCATCAACAACTTTATTTTCTTTTCCCGCTTTATAACAAATATCGAAATGGTAACCGAGAAGCTTGGCTACCCAATTTTGCTGATCGGGAGTAGTAATACGTTGATGTAAGAGATGTTTGATGTAACATCCCCCGTCCCCGTGGTGTCCGGAACGGGTGATGTCACGAACGTGACTTAACATAATTACACCACTAAATCAGAGCTACTAATAACTCTAAACATGTTACAGTCCAAAAATATTACACTTCAAAAAGTATTTATAAACTTAGAACGTTTATATTATAATGCGAGTCTAAGAACTCCAAAATTTTCACGCTCGATCTCAAGTCCCGTCCCCGTAAACGTCACTTCGAACCTGCCGTATCAGAAAACAAAAACACGGCTGAGCACAGGGCTCAGTGAATGGATTATAATATAAATTCGTAAATAATAATGAAAACATCGATAACGAAGCGGAAGACTTAAAAATTCATTTCAAAGAATGTTCTTGAAATTCAAGTTCATAGCAAAAGAAATGTTCAGTAATTTTCAAAGACAATAATTTCAAGAACGGTTCACACTTTAATTTCAAAACGTAATATAAATAAAGTCCGTCAATTCCTGTTGTGTTCGTGGGGTGATCAGCCACACGAACTGGGTCGACATGCGGGCACACACAACGAGCCCCCCGTGAATTTAACCACGGTCACATATTCTGTGGGTAAAATTCTAGAATCGATTCATCCGACCTGGAGCCAACAAAGTCAGCCAAGTCCCCCCAGAGTGGGTTCACGTAAGCCACATAGGCTTAACTCTGGTGGACCGTCATCTGCAGGACGCTATGACAACAAAGCCGCCATAGAAGGCATCCCAAATAATGTGTCCATTTATTGGGTTCTTCTAAAATCAACGAAAACTAAATATATGCCACTTACCCAAATGGCGATCACAGAAATTATAATCTATATACTTCACATTTTTCATAAACAATCGCATACGAGACACATTTTAATAAAACATCAAAATGTTCAAACAATTGATTCAATAAACCAAAATCAATGTGTATGTGTGTGTACAATTTCGCATTTGTTGATCATGTTTGATTGATCAATCATAAGGCGGTGAACCACCTTTAGGAAGGGTCAACTACAACAAATAGTTGCCCACGATTCAAAAGAAATGAAATCCATACCTTGATCGGATTGAGATGCAACACGTGATTAATCGAGAATAACGACGAACTTTAACCCGTTCGATTGCCTATTTAAACCACCAATTATTATTAATCGCACAACCTAAAAGTCAAAGCTTATTATCCTAAGCTTAATCACAAAATTATATTCTCTTAAACATTAAACCGATCACTTGGTGTGCGGTTAAACATCTAGATATAAATATCACCATTTTGATTCTAAACTTTACCCGTTTGTAATTTTGACAAAATCAAACATTCCTAAACATATATTTGACTATAACTTTACAATAACATGTCATAATCTACCAACCAACTTCAACTACCCTAACTTACCAACTTAAATAACATAAGAATAAATTTATACCTCTAAGAAGGATTTGAAGAGTAGATTCCGAATATATAATTGTTTAGTTGATTCGCTTCACAAAATGGATAGAAACTTAGAGAGAAGTTGGAGATTTTAGAGAGAGAGAATGATGGATGAAGATGGGCGATTTCTTGAAATAAAATGAAGGTGATGGCGGTGTAGATATGTGGAGCCTCTTTCATCATTTGACGTGCAATCTCGACCTGTTCGGTAGTAACTTGTACCAATTCTGGGCCTTCGAGAATACGTTCTCCGACTTCATTCCAACAAGTCGATGTTCGACATTTTCGACCATAAGGTGCTTCATATGGGGCCATGTCGAAACTCGACTGCCAGCTATTATTATAGGAAAACTCTATTAGGTACAAGTAACTATCCCAACTTCCATGCCATTCCAACGCACATGCTCGGAGCATATCCTCCCATGTTTGAATCGTACGTTCAGATTGCCCATCAGTTTGCGGATGAAAGGTTGTAATAAAATTCAAACGTGTACCCCAAGCTTTATGTAAACCTTTCCAAAATCGAGATGTAAAGCGTAGGTCTCGATCGGAGGTAATCGATACAGGAGTGCCATGAAGACGTATAATCTCACGTTGGAATACTTCCGTCAATTTATCAATTGACCAAGTTTGTCGGATAGGAAGAAAATGAGTCGATTTCGTCAGTCGGTCAACCACTACCCAAATTGTATCGTGTTTTAAGGTCGTGCGGGGTAGTCCGACTACAAAATCCATAGTTATATGTTCCCATTTCCTTGCGAGAATGTTCAGCGATTGGAGAAGACCACCCGGACGTTGATGTTCGCTTTTAACCTGTTGATAAGTGAGACAACGAGATACAAAGTCAGCGATATCTCGCTTCATTCCAACCCACCAGTAATGGGTCTTTAAGTCGCGATACATTTTTGTTGTACCTGGGTGAACAGAATACATAGATTTATGAGCTTCGGTCAGAATCTGATCTTTAAGCTCTGAGTTATTCGGAACACAAAGACTATCCCAAAACCATAACACGTGATTATCATCGATCCTGAATTCCAAACTAACATTCTCTTGTGCTTGTTGGAAGTTCGCCCACAATTCACCGTCGTCTTGTTGGGCTTCTTTGATATGAGAGATTAGAGTCGGTTCTACCATTAGATTCGATAGAATTTCCGTTTGCGAACTCGGATAGATTTCCAGTTCGAATCGTTCGATCTCCAAAGCCAATTCTGTAGGAATAAGTAACGAGGAAACTTGTCCCACAACTTTACGACTTAAGGCGTCGACGACTACATTAGCCTTACCTGGATGATACTGTATATCAACATCATAATCCTTTAGAAGTTCGAGCCACCTTCGCTGACGCATATTTAACTCTTTTTGTGTAAATATATATATTTAAGGCTCTTGTGGTCGGTGAAAATTTCACATGTCTCACCGTACAAATAATGACGCCAAATTTTGAGTGTGAAGATAACTGCAGCCAATTCGAGATCGTGAGTCGAATAATTGACCTCATAAGGCTTTAATTGATGTGACGCATATGTGATCACTCGTCCGTTTTGCATAAGAACACACCCGAGACCTTTCTTTGAAACATCATTGTAAACCTGAAAACCTCCGGTGCCAGGCGGTAATACAAGAATAGGTGCGGTAACCAATCGATGCTTTAGTTCCTCGAAACCAGATTCTTGTTCGGAACTCCAATTGAATTTGACTCCTTTTCTGAGTAATCGGGTTAAGGGTAGAGATATTTTAGAAAATCCTTCAACGAATCGTCTATAATAACCAACCAGACCCAGAAAACCACGAACTTCAGATACGTTCGTAGGTCGAGGTCATTTAGTGACGGTTTCAATTTTCGTTGGATCGAATTTGACACCTTCCGCAGAGATTACGTGTCCTAGAAAAGATACTTGATCAAGCCAACATTCACATTTGGAACATTTTGCGTATAACTTTTTCGTTCGAAGAGTTTCCAAAACAATGTGAAGATGTTGATTATGTTGCTCTCTTGACTTTGAGTATATCAATATGTCATTGATAAACACGATAACAAAGTCATCGAGATAATCCTTGAAAATCCGATTCATAAGATCCATAAAGACCACTAGAGCGTTAGGTAACCTGAAAGGCATTACTAAAAATTCGTAGTGCCCATAGCGAGTTTTGAATGTGGTTTTCGGAATATCACAATCTCGGATACAAAGTTGATGGTACTCGGATTGAAGATCAATTTTGGAAAAGTATCGTGCCCCTTGTAATTGATCGAACAGATCGTCGATTCTCGGCAACGAATACTTGTTACGGATCGTTACTTTATTAAGCTCCCGGTAATCAATACAAAGACGCATTGTACCGTTTTTTTTTTGACAAAGAGAACCGGAGCTCCCCAGGGTAAGACACTGGGTCGAATGAAACCTTTCCTCAATTGATCATCGAGTTGAGTTTTGAGTTCCTTCATTTCAGTTGGAGCCATTCGATAGGGAGCCTTGGAAATAGAAGAAGCTCCCGGGACTAGATCGATGGTAAATTCGACTTCACGGACTGGTGCAATACCCGGTAGATCGTCGAGAAACACATCAAGATATTCGGAAACAACGGGTATGGGTGCAGAAGTAGGAACCTGTTCGGGGTCTTGTAACAAGTCCAGAAAAAACCTTCGTTACTTTGCCAAGTATACTGCTTCACAGTAATAGAGGTTAAAGCACTAACATCTTCTTTTGGAGTACCTCCTTGGAAGATTGCCTCTGGTTTGTCAATATCCCCAAACAGTATTTGTTTGGCGTTACAGTCTATAGTTGCACAGTGATGTGACAACTAGTCCATCCCTAATATTAATTGAAAGTGGGACATATGCATTGAAAGTAGAGTGACCTCCCATATGCGATCTCCAATAAATAACGGACAATTTGAAAATCGAGTTAACACACAGATTGAACCACCTATAGGGTAGATATCACAACTGTAAATTCGATGGTTTGCTCATAAGGTTTTAACCGGGATTCTAATTGTTCAGAAACAACAGAGTGTGTTGCCCTTGTATCAAACAAGGCATAAATAGATAATTCAATTAAGTTAACATGGCCTGCTCAAGGTATGTAGGCATCATACTTGACTTGATCTGATGGACCACATCAGCAATATTAGGCTCACTTGTACCCCTCACCGGGTTGGGATTTGGGTTACCCTCAGGTTGAGATCTGGATTTGCGTGGGTGACCACGTATCAACATTCTAACACAAAACAATATCAAGATCAAAATTCAAAACAATTATGGATTGAAAATCGGTAAATTGAATTAAATTCTAGTCTACCCATTCTAATGTCTACCCAATCCTCACAGGTTAAGCCTATTTAATCTACAAGTCGATACCTATGCTCTGATACCATATTTGTAACATCCCCGTCCCCGTGGTGTCCGGAACGGGTGATGTCACGAACGTGACTTAACATAATTACACCACTAAATCAGAGCTACTAATAACTCTAAACATGTTACAGTCCAAAAATATTACACTTCAAAAAGTGTTTATAAACTTAGAACGTTTATATAATAATGCGATTCTAAGAACTCCAAAATTTTCACGTTCGATCTCAAGTTCCGTCCCCGTAAACGTCACTTCGAACCTGCCGTGTCAGAAAACAAAAACACGACTGAGCACAGGGCTCAGTGAATGGATTATAATATAAATTCGTAAATAATAATGAAAACATCGATAACGAAGCGGAAGACTTAAAAATTCATTTCAAAGAATGTTCTTGAAATTCAAATTCATAGCAAAAGAAATGTTCAGTAATTTTCAAAGACAATAATTTCAAGAACGGTTCACACTTTAATTTCAAAACGTAATATAAATAAAGTCCGTCAATTCCTGTTGTGTTCGTGGGGTGATCAGCCACACAAACTGGGTCGGCATGCGGGCACACACAACGAGCCCCCCGTGAATTTAACCACGGTCACATATTCTGTGGGTAAAATTCTAGAATCGATTCATCCGCCCTGGAGCCAACAAAGTCAGCCAAGTCCCCCCAGAGTGGGTTCACGTAAGCCACATAGGCTTAACTCTGGTGGACCGTCATCTGCAGGACGATATGACAACAAAGCCGCCATAGAAGGCATCCCAAATAATGTGTCCATTTATTGGGTTCTTCTAAAATCAACGAAAACTAAACATATGCCACTTACCCAAATGGCAATCACAGAAATTATAATCTATATACTTCACATTTTTCATAAACAATACCATACGAGACACATTTTAATAAAACATCAAAATGTTCAAACAATTGATTCAATAAACCAAAATCAATGTGTATGTGTGTGTACAATTTCGCATTTGTTGATCACGTTTGATTGATCAATCATAAGGCGGTGAACCACCTTTAGGAAGGGTCAACTACAACAAATAGTTGCTCACGATTCAAAAGAAATGAAATCCATACCTTGATCGGATTGAGATGCAACACGTGATTAATCGAGAATGACGACGAACTTTAACCCGTTCGATTGCCTATTTAAACCACCAATTATTATTAATCGCACAACCTAAAAGTCAAAGCTTATTATCCTAAGCTTAATCACAAAATTATATTCTCTTAAACATTAAACCGATCACTTGGTGTGCGGTTAAACATCTAGATATAAATATCACAATTTGATTCTAAACTTTACCCGTTTGTAATTTTGACAAAATCAAACATTCCTAAACATATATTTGACTATAACTTTACAATAACATGTCATAATCTACCAACCAACTTCAACTACCCTAACTTACCAACTTAAATAACATAAGAATAAATTTATACCTCTAAAAAGGATTCGAAGAGTAGATTCCGAATATATAATTGTTTAGTTGATTCGCTTCACAAAATGGATAGAAACTTAGAGAGAAGTTGGAGATTTTAGAGAGAGAGAATGATAGATGAAGATGGGCGATTTCTTGAAATAAAATGAAGGTGATGGCGGTGTAGATATGTGGAGACGATGGTGTTGTAGTTTAGTTCAAAGTTTGGTTAATTTTTTTTTTATATATATATATAATATATTTACTTTTTCTTTTAATAATTATAATGAGTTTACTTAATTGACGGGTTTAAACCCCCAACTATCTTTGGTTGTCATTTTTATTTATGGTTCAATTCGGGTAAGAATAATTATACGTTTTTTTTAAACGGGGTCTTACATTTGAGACTCTTATGATCCGTATATACTACAAACTTCGTACCTGTTTATGCCAAAAATCTCCCAAGGAAAATTTAAGGTAGACGTGAAGCTTAATCCAACCAAATAAAGTAACAACGATAATCGTACGATTGTAAAAAAATAAAGTAAATGAGACGAAAGATTGGTGACGCGGAAAACCCCTGAAATGCGTAAAAACCGCGGACGAGTGTGAGTCGTCGTGCACTATGGACGTCAATCAGGGACGTCGTCCTTTATAACATATGCTACAAGTATAATACAATGTGAAACAATACAATAAAGTAAAGTCGGTCGTGCGTCGTGTGTAATTAGACTTTGGTCGTGCGTCGCGCAACAAACGGCAATAGGCTTTATGAACTTCGAAAGAAAATAAGCGAGCTTGAGAACGTAATATGTGAACTTGTAAAGTCTGAGGATTAGATGTCCCAAATATGAGGTTCTATCTTCATATTTATAAATTATGTTTCCATTGGCACGTCTTGAATGCGTATCTTGCTCATTAATAACATGACCGTTTGATATTGATGATAGCGTCCGTTATGTCCGTTGTTATTGATGATGGCTTCCGTTATAATCTTTGATCATAAATGTCTTTGAATCCTGCATTAAACATGATATAACGTATGTCGTAGGTTAGGAACTGAAATCAGGTCGTACGACAGAATTTGTCAGATGGGTTATTAGTCATTTAGTCTAGGTCGTCCAAAGGAAGGGCGTCGATTATCGCTGGTCGTACGACGATGGATTGTTGGAAGAAAATCTTCGATAATTTTACGACGTACTAACGTTTTCCTTCAAGTGTTTCTCTTTTGTATTCATTCAGGACAATGGCATTCCAAGGAACTCAAGATCATGTTGTGGCCCAAATGAACATGGAGCTGACTGCTTCCCGTGCCCGTATTGACGCCCTAACAGCCCAGGCTCGACAAGCGGCTGAAAACATCGAGCATCTAAGAAACCAGAGTGGAAACAATGTGACGGGGACTACGAATGCTTATGCCGGTGCTTGGAACGTGCCCCCTCCATTGCCTAATTATCCTCGTCCACCACCAATTAATCCTACGACCTTCGTAATCCCAACCATGCCTATGGCCTCTATGTCATTCAACGGATATGCCTCTGATTCCTCGCAGCAGACTAGCTTCAACAGATCAGGTTATGTTCCATTGGGTGTCCCAGGGGGTATCCCGATAGATCCCGTTGCGCAACGATTGAAGCTTCTGGAAGAGCAGAATGAGCGTGTCTTGTCGATGCTGGCCAAATTGCCGGGGGCAACAGTCCCAGTTGATGTTGAGCCACGTACAGGATTTCAGGCATCGCCGTTCGTCGATGAGATCGCGTTGGTAGACGTCCCAAAGAAGTATAGCATCCCGACCTTCACCCCAAAATATTCAGGTGTCACTGATCCGACAGAACACGTCGCCCAATACAAACAACTTATGTGGACTATCTCGATACCGCATCAGTTTCAAGAAGTCTGCATGTGCAAGAGTTTTGGAGCAACCTTGACTGGAGTAGCGTTACAATGGTTGATCAATCTCAAACCCAAAACCATTGGGTCTTTTGCAGAGTTAGTGAACCAATTTTCCCAACAATTCGCCAGCAGCCGGAAAATGGAAAAACAGACGAGCGACCTTTACTATGTCGTACAGAAAAATGGAGAGTCCATCCGGGACTATTTTAACCGATTTAACGCGGAGATGATCGGTATCCGAAATTGCGACGTAAAAACAGCTATTGAAGCATACAAACGGGGTTTGGACGATAGTTCAGGGTTGTATCTCGACCTTACGAAATATCCTCCAGAAACCTTTGAAGATGTACGAGCAAGGATGCTCGCTCATATGAGGGTCGAGGATGACCTCGCTTTCAGAAATAAACACTCGATCGACAGGAAAGGATTAGGTGTTAAAAAGCCAGACTTCAAACCGAAACCGACCGGTCGATCAGAGCCTGTCAGACAGATTTCAAATGTCAGATTTGAAAAGAAAGGGTCGACGACTTCCAAATCTGTCCAGTATCCTAAGGTATCATCTTATGGCTTCCCTGGATCAGCCAAGGACGTCGTCGCGTCCCTGAAACAGCTCCAGCAAAACATTCGATGGCCAAAGAAAAACGATAAAGACAGTGATAAGAAAGACAAAACAAAATGGTGCGATTTCCATAATGACTTCGGTCATGTAACAGATGATTGCATCGCCCTGAAGAAAGAACTGTCTTGGCTTAACTCGAAAGGTTATTTGCAAGAATTGACGGGAAAGAAGGATGTGCGTCCCACATCCCCATAACATGCCAAGGTGATTAATTGTATCACTGGAGGTTCTGATGTCTGTGGGACCACATATTCAGCTGTTAAGAGACATGCTAGTCGCGGTCCCGATGACCGACCAATTCCAAGGAGGCAAGACCCAAGGAGGACGCAGAATTAGAAGTTATGCCTTTGATGTTCGACCAAACAGATCTCGACGACGTACACCAGAAACATCATGACGGACTAATTATCCAATTGAGCATTGGAAATTGTCTGACAAAGAGGATACTCGTCGACGGAGGTAGTTCCGCTAACATTATCTTTTTTGATGCAGTGAAAGCTATGGGGATCGACAAATCCGAGATTACCCGACGCTCGACTACACTCGTTGGATTTAACGGAGGAGCGACAAATACCATGGGGGAAATCACATTACCAGTATATGCTAAAGGAATCAACAAGTAGACGAAGTTCAACGTCGTCGACTGTTCATCGGCTTATAACGTTATCCTTGGGCGACCATGGATCCACGAGTATTCTGATCTCTTGGTATCTGCTCGATTACGAAGCGACTGAACTTCTTTACTTATTCTTTCACTATTTTATAATAGGCAATCGTCCTCGAATCTTTTGCAGGATAAGCCTGATCAGATGGTCTATATAGGTTCGACACTCGATCCATCCTTTAAAAAGAGACTAATTTCTTTTTTGCAGGACCACTATGACTGCTTCGCATGGACACACAAAGACATGGTGGGTATCGATCCGAGTATTATTTCCCATAAACTCAACGTCGATCCATCATTCAAACCCGTTCAGCAGAAAAGACGAAAATTTGCTCCTGAAAGAAATAGAGTTATCAACGACGAAGTTGATAATTTACTTAAAACAAGAAAAATACGAGAAGTCAAATATCCAGATTGGCTTGCCAACGTTGTTGTCGTCCAAAAGAAAAATGGCAAATGGAGAATGTGCATTGATTTCACAGACCTTAACAAGGTCTGTCCAAAAGATCTATTTCCGTTGCCACACATCGATTCTATGGTTGACGCTACAGCTGGACACGAATTGCTCACCTTCATGGACGCATATTCTGGATATAACCAGATATTGATGCATTCCGACGATCAGGAAAAAACAGCCTTCATGACAGATAAAGGTATTTATTATTATAAAGTAATGCCTTTTGGTCTTAAGAATGCAGGTTCGACGTATCAGCGGCTAGTGAATATGATGTTCAAAGAACATTTGGGCGACACTATGGAGGTATACATCGACGACATGCTCGTCAAATCGAAACATACGGACGATCATATAGAACATTTGAAGCAATCGTTCGACATTCTGCGTGAATACAAAATGAAGTTAAATCCGACAAAGTGTTCTTTTGGAGTTCGAGCTGGCAAATTCCTCGGTTACATGGTCACACGACGAGGAATCGAAGCTAATCCAGATCAAATCAAATCAATTATCGAGCTAAAATCGCCTAGAAATTTTAAAGAAGTCCAACGCCTAACAGGACGTGTAGCAGCATTAAATAGATTTATCTCTCGGTCGTCCGATAGATGTCACCTATTCTACAACGTCCTGCGAAAAAACAAAGGATTCGAATGGACTGATAAGCATGAGGAGGCATTGCAGCAACTCAAGGAATACATGACATCACCTCCCTTCCTCTCCAAACCCGAGAAAGGTGAAATTCTTCAACTCTATCTAGCCGTAAGTACTAATTCGGTAAGTGCAGTCCTTACACGAGAAACCGACGGACGACAATTGCCGATCTACTATGTAAGTAAAACTCTATTAGACGCTGAAACCAGGTACTCGTCTATGGAAAAACTCTTGCTTTCGTTAGTTATGGCCGCTAAGAAGTTACGACATTATTTCGAATCGCATCCTATAACTGTTGTAACTAACTTTCCATTGAAGTCTGTGTTAAGAAAACCCGAACTAATAGGACGACTAGCTAAATGGAGCATCTACCTCAGTAATTATGATATGGATTTTAAGCCTAAAATGGCGATTAAATCACAGGTCTTGGCAGATTTTGTTATAGATTTCAGTCCAGAACTAGAAGAAGCGACGACGTCCAACGAGTTAATTGTGGCGACTTTGCACGACACCATTTGGACGCTCGACGTCGATGGTTTGTCGAACATAAGAGGAACAGGCCTGGGTGTCGTCCTACAGTCCCCACAAGGGGGCAAGATAGTGTACTCCATACGATGCGACTTCAAGGCAACAAATAATGAGGTCTACGAAGCATTGATTGCGGGAATCAAAATTGCTCATGAATTGAGGGCAACACATCTGCATGTCCGAAGCGACTCGTCCCTAGTTGTTAACCAAATCAATGGAGAGTTCGCAGCAAAAGATTCGAGGATGATTGCCTATTATAAAATAGTAAAAGAAGAAGTAAAGAAGTTCAGTCGCTTCGTAATCGAGCAGATACCAAGAGATCAGAATACTCAAGCTGATGCACTAGCCAATTTGGGGTCAACACTTAATCAAACGACATTCGACAGTATCCCAATAGTCCACCTTGCAACACCATCCATCAAAGACGATGGTAATACTTTGGTCGCACCAATTGAGGAAGAAAACTCTTGGTCAGACGACGTTAAAAATTATCTAGAGAACGATCAATTGCCTGATGACATAATAGAAGCAAGAAAGGTTAGATTTAGAGCATCAAGGTACGTCATGATCAGAGGACAATTATATCGAAGATCTTCGACTGGTTTGAATTTACGATGTATTACCAACAAGACACAAGTCCAAAAATTCCTACAAAATATGCACGATGGTGAATGCGGAAATCACTCAGGAAGTCGCAGTTTAGCTAACAGGATATCACGACAAGGTTACTATTGGCCGACATTAAGGCAAGATGCGATCAGGTATGTACAGTCGTGCGACGCATGTCAGCGACACGCATGTATGTCTCATAAACCGTCTGAACCTTTGCACTCGACTTTGATCCCATGGCCCTTTATGAAATGGGGAATGGACATCGTTGGGAAATTACCACCTGCCCCCGGGCAAAAGGTATTGCTTTTAGTTTTAACAGATTATTTCTCTAAGTGGATAGAAGCAGCGACTTTTGTAACACCCTCAATTCTGGAAATGACAACTAATTTAAAATTTTCTAAATACATCGATAAATGATACATTTCCAAATCACGATTTATTATTTAACCTCAATACACACATTTCATTCTATACATACAGTCTATAATAAGGACGGGTGCTACTAAAACAAAAAAATAATCGCTATCTCCAAACTGCGGAAAACTTCACCAACCACTTACACTTGCACAATGCTAAGGCTCAACTCTTCACAGCTGCTAAAACCAAACCCCAATAGGAACCTGTTGCACATGCCGACAAATAAAAAGGTTAGGCTTAACGCCTAGTGAGCTCAAGAGTTTTCAACATATATAAATTAATCGTTTAAAAAGAATGAATGCGGTTAAATTCATAATATTTCAATTTGATATGTCTTACATATGAAAACGACCCATTTTCCCATAATATGCAATTTATGCAAAGAACACCGATATAAACGTTTTCCAATGCAAACTACTTCAAGGACGAAGACACCAATATAAACCGCCCACTCATAAATTATGTTTAACCCCAAAACTCACTCAAAACGTGAATAGAAATTGAACTCCCACTTCATAAAAACGTAGATAAAGCTTAATTCTCGAAACACCCAAATACGGTGGAACATGTTACCCAACTCATAAAATCATGGATAAAACCCATACATATAAAATGCCACCGAAAACATGGATACCCAAAATACAATACCCAAAATAACACCTTTCGGTGACGGGGAAGGCCCGATTCCATCGAATGTGGCGGCACATAAAGATAAGCCACGCATCGATGTTATAAGCATAACTTCAAGGATAAACAACCATTGGCATCAACCCCAAAAAAGTCTTTAGCCAAGGTGGACATCAACCCTATCCAGGTCTTTAGTCGTAGCGGACATCAACTCAAACCGAGTCTTTAGTCGGGATAAACAACCATTGGCATCAACCCAAACAAGTCTTTAGCCAAGGTAGACATCAACCCTATCCAGGTCTTTAGTCGTATACAATACAACCGACTTTTATGCCTATGGATCCAGTGCATTACGGTCAAAACGTTACACGACTCAAAGGAATGACAACGCACTCAAAAACACGTAATTCCCAATTAAGGTGCAACTAGGTACACCATACGACCAAGGCTCCTTAACGAGCTACCAAGATTGAACAAATGTTCCAAAGACTCCACCGAGTACAAATCAAGCTCCAAGAGGCTTAATAGACGTTTGGCTAAGACACGAGAGCCAATTATGGTTAAACAAACCCAAATACACATTTTCCCAAAATATTTGATTCTCAAATTACCATTGGCCTTCGGCCCAAGCCCAAAAGGTTTTCCATTTCTAAAATGTTCCCCATAGCCGGGAATGACCCAAACCCAAAGGACTCACGTATTCGTACCTTTCAAAACATCCCATTTCATGAACGATACATAAAACCCGACAGACACTTAAAGGTGCCTTTTTGACCAGATACTTATTTATGCAATAATTCCTCAAAATCCGTTCATTTATGACACATTTAATGAAATGCCCAAAAATCACAAAGATGTGTGCTATATAAGTTTATAAAGTTGACACTTTCAAAATAATCAAACTTATCAGCAGTTAACAATTTCATGTAAGACGCAAATATTTTAAAATAACCATTTTGACATGTACAACGTTTTCGCAAGTCACTTGAACTCACCTTGCTAGATTTAGGTTAAATCTAGATTTTACCCCACTTTGAGCTTCCTTGAAGAATTCCGAGTCCACACGCAACAATTTTCCCCAAAACCTAGATATACAAATTCCACCCATAAATATACATATTCCACCATAAATAACCACATTCAACCATATAGAAGCATTCCCCAAACATTACACATCAAAATCTCCATTTTGGTCCAAACCCAAATTTCGACCTAGATTTCTCCAAAACCAACAAACCCGAAATTGATAAACCACACACTAGGATAATCATCAATGGAGCATTTATAACTTATGTTAAGGTTTAGAAATGGAAATGATACACTTACCACTTAGGTTTTGATGAAAACCTAGAAAACCCAAAAACAAGCTTGAGGTTGAAGATGAAGATGGAGATGGTGAATCCTTGACCAAAGCTTTCCATTTTACCACTTGATGGTGTTCCCTCTTCATAAAATCCAAAGAATTGAGCCACAATTAAGCTAGGGTTTGAAAGGGGAAGAAGGAAAACGAATTGGGAGAGTATAGAAGAAGTTTGGGTGTGAAGAAATGAGGAAATAACTGATTTTCGCGACTTAACAGCCCCCTGGACTGTTTGGGCGACTTTTCCAGGCGACATTGCCTTTGCCGCTGGTCATAGTCGCAGCCAGCCAACCTTCTTCTCGTTCACTGTTTGGCCGTAACTTCTTCGTTATAGCTCTGTTTTTGCTCCGAAAAGAACCGTTGGACTCGTAATTGAATCTTTCATCTATCAAGACTATAAAATCAAGGATTCATGTCCAAAATAAAATATCCTATTTTTCCTTGATATATCGGTTTCTGCAATAACTCGAATGTTACCCTTCGATAATCGGGGTGTTACAGCTTTCTCCCAGGTTCAAGACAAAGAAGTCGTTTCTTTCATCCAAACTAACATCATTTGCAGGTTTGGAATTCCATCCAAAATAATATGCGACAATGGGACACAATTCATCAGTGATCGGACGCGAAGATTTTGTGAAGAAAGGAACATCAAGTTGGTGACATCGACACCTCGATATCCACAGTCGAATGGCCTAGCCGAGTCAAGTAATAAAACTATCATTAATTTGATCAAGAAAAGACTCAAAGCTGCCAAAGGAAAGTGGGTGGAAGAATTACCTTCCGTTTTATGGGCTAATCGTACGACACCACGTATGTCCACAAGACAAACTCCCTTTTCCTTAGTCTATGGATGCGAAGCTGTGTTACCTATTGAGGTACGACTACCGACTTCAAGACATACGTCCGTTGAGCATAACTTGGTCGACCTGAGTTATGACCTCGACGCTTTAGAGGAATTTAGAGAAGCAGCACACATCCGCATGGTGTCACAGAAACAAGCGGTCGAGCGACATTTTAACAAAAATGTCTAAATCAAGGTTTTCCAAGAAGGCGACTACGTCCTACGTCGAGTGTTTCAAGACACTCAAGAGCTCAATGCAGGTAAACTTTCCACTAAATGGGAAGGCCCTTACCAAATCTCTGGAGTCGTGGGTAAAGGAGCCTATAAAATCCAAACCCTCGACGGTCGAGATATCCCACGAAGTTGGAATGCAGTTCATTTAAAAAGGTATTTCTTTTAAATTCCGAGTTCATTTCCTTTGATTGTTTCTTAAGGAAGATTACTGACTTAAGCATCGGAGGGTCGTTGGTCAAACCAACGACCACCCCACTAACGTTGTTTTTCGCAGGGACGCACGACTTAGTTAAAACCTTTATGTCAGGTAATACTCACACGATCGCACGTGTACGATCGGTCATAAATCATAATTGTTGACAAAGGTTAATTCTTGCACTTGATGTTTCGATATTTAGATCCAAGAACCATTATTACAAATTGCACTTGGTCGATCGTAGATTTCATTTGAGCACGATTAATGAGTGATGGTTTGGTTAAACGTATGATATACCGTGATCCTCTTAAATTACTCGACGTACGATAAGATATAAGTTTGAAAAAGAAAAGCAAGTACCAAGCATCGACGGACAAAAGAAACTTTTCCATTAGATATTTAAAAGAAAACTATAAGGACAAGGGACGACCACAGACGGTCGACCCCTAATAGTAAATTCAAAAGAAACTAAGCTAAGAAGGAGGAACGTCAGATTGTTCCTGCACGACATCAGCTACTATAGTCTCTGCCGCCGCCTCTTCTCCACCATCGCTCCCCTCCAATTCATCCTCTTCATCAAGGTCCCTTTCGGTCCCCACGGTGTCGAGGTATGTTTTGAGCTCCTCAGCGGCCGACACCATGGGATTCTTCCCATTCAGATGACGCCTCATCAAAGCGGCTCGGGCCGTGAAATGAGAGAAGGCCTCGATTTGCCAATTCTTCTCCTCAAGGTCCTTGATGTCGCCCTCCAGCTCCTCGATCCTCTTCTTGAGGGACGCGACTTCGTCAGTAGAAGTAGTAGCAGCAGTGACGACCTTGATCTTCTCGACCTCCAGTTTGGTCGATGACGCCTCAAGCTCAAAGAGACGATCCCTGAGCTTAACCTTCTCACGATCCGAAATCTCTAGTAGACTCCGGGCATCGGTGAGCTCAGTCTTGAGGCCCTCGACCTTCGTCTTCTCAGCCTCGACCGCCTCCAGGGCGACCTTCTCCTTTTCAAGAGCCTCGTCGGCCCTTTTCTTGACGTCAGGGAAGGAGGCCCTAAGACCTTCCATCTGAGCGAAGAAGCTCAGACAGGCTTGGAAAGCCTATACAATAGAAGGGAAAGAGTTAATAACAAGAAAAATGAGTAATAAAGAAAATAGAAAATAAGTAAGACTTACCATACAAGAGAGACCAGCGGCGTGTGCCCCAGTGTCCTCAACCCGAGACTCTTTGTATCGTTCATAGAAGGTCGGGAGAAGGAATTTCCCCAGATGTGGAAAAATGACGTCCCTCTCAAGGACGTCATTGACCATGAAGTCAGATGGGAGATTGACTTTAAACGTTGTCTCTCCCACTTTTTCCTTGTTCTTTTCCTCACTCTTGGAGGAGGAAGAAGGTGCAAGGAAGGGCTTATTAACGCCCGACATCCCCAACGTTGGGGCGTCCTTCGTCACCTTGGTCGAGCCTCCGAGCTCGACCCCGGCAACTGTTCCCTTCGATGGTGTCGTCCCTGCAAGAGACGACAGAGTAGCATCACTCGTCTTCTTGGGCGAGACCCGAGGTTTGCCTCGGACGCGTCTTGTGTCTACCCCCGCAGAAGGGGCAGATCTCTTTCTCGTTTTTTCCCTGCCTTGACGGGCAAGCTCTAGTAGCTCGGCTCGGCTAGGGACGGACGATTTTGCGACTGCGTCCTCTGGATAAAATAAGCAAGTTAGAAAAGAAATGGCATACGATATAAAAATGAAAAACATTGTCGAACGACATACCAGACATCTTGTCTTCTTTCTCGTCTCCTCTTTCTTCTTCCTCTTCTTTCCTCTCTTCTTCTCGAAAAGAACCGTCGACGAACGTCGCTTCGTTTACAAAAACGACTTCGTCTTCTTCGTCGTTCGACCGAGCAAGAAACGAACGATCAACGATACTTTTTTCCAAGATCCTCTGAATCTTGTCGCGGGAATCCCTATTTGACTTCACCTTAGTGAAGTCGATTGATGTCAAACAAAAAAAGAAGCCATCAGAATGGATGTTATAAAAAATAAAAAATATATATAAACGCATGACAAAACGGTAAACCTACCCGATTCATTCCATCCGGACGACAACCATTGGTTGTCCTCGTCGTTCACGGACGCCACTTGGATGAAAACGTACTGGCGTTTCCAACCATGGTCGTTCACCGCAGTATTGTGCACCAGTACGTTATCTCCCTTCGTTCAAGGGAATAGACTATACCGGTGATAATTATCCGCCCGAACGCTGTAAGCAGTCAGGAGGTCGTTCAAGTTGAACGGAACCTCCCAATCGGCTGTAAGACGCTCGATAACCTGGACAATCCGCCAGAACTGAGGCATTAACTGTCCAGGCGTCAAGTCGAAAGCATACAAAAATGCCCTAGCCAAAGGACTAAATGGCCAAGTAAATCCTATCTTGAAGGGATATTCGTACAGAACGCAATACCCCTTCGGAACCTCGTCCGGCCTTAAGTCTTGCGGCGTCATCAGATTGATTTCATCTGGAATCCTGACCAATTTTTTAAAATAATCTAAGTGTTCATCTTCCCTATACGCACTCACTGGTTCGGTCGACATCTGAAAGTCTGGGATATTTAGGGTTGCACGCCAGTAACTAAGGATATCCCAAGCTTTCCTAGGCTTTCTAGCTATGGACTTCTTACGCATATAATCGACGCAGAGGGAAAATGGGAAGTCGTACCTTAAGTAGAACTCTAAACCTCGAACTTAGAACGGAAAGGATTCTGATCGCTCGGAAAGTGTATCTCGCCGGAGGTATATGATCTCTAAAAAGGGTAAGCGTAAAAAAGGAAAGGATTGAGGACAATCCCTATTTATACTGAAAATTGGAAAACGAATCGTCAAAAAATCGAATCGCCAGTTGACACGTGTCGTCCATGTCAGGCAACCTTTTCGAATACATCCATTGAATGCATGACACCTGTCCAATATTAGCTGTTTAACCGTTTATCCTGCAGGAGATGACGTAATTGTTCAGTTGGAAACAAACTGATTCGGTTCCATGCGAACTACCCACGTTCTTTTATGACACGTGTCCCGATTTTAAATTTAAATTTCAAAAAGTTGCCGCTTGAATTTTAAATTTGGGGGCAAACTGTTTGGGTAGAAATTCCAACAATCCATCGTCGTATGACCAGCGATAATCGATGCCCTTCCTTTGGACGACCTAGACTAAATGACTAATAACCCATCTGACAAATTCTGTCGTACGACCTGATTTCAGTTACTAACCTACGACATACGTTATATCATGTTTAAATGCAGGATTCAAAGACATTTATGACCAAAGATTATAACGGAAGCCATCATCAATAACAACAGACATAACGGTCGCTATCATCAATATTAAACGGTCATTCAATTAATGAGCAAGATACGCATTCAAGACGTGCCAACGGAAAGATAGATTATAAATATGAAGATAAAGCCTCATATTCGGGACATCTAATCCTCAGACTTTACAAGCTCACAGATTACGTTCTCAAGTTCGCTTAGTTTCTCTCGAAGTTCATAAAGCCTAATGACGTTTGTTGCGCGACGCACGACCAAAGTCTAATTACACACGACGCACGACCGACTTTACTTTATTGTATTGTTTCACATTGTATTATACTTGTACCACCTGTTATAAAGGACGACGTCCCTGATTGACGTCCATAGTGCACGACGACTCACACTCGTCCGCGGTTTTTACCCATTTCAGGGGTTTTCCGCGTCACCAATCTTTCGTCTCATTTACTTTATTTTTATTACAATCGTACGATTATCGTTGTTACTTTCTTTGGTTGGATCAAGCTTCACGTCTACCAAAAATCTCCCAAGGAAAATTTAAGGTAGACGTGAAAATCCAAACAAAGAAAGTAACAACGATAATCGTACGATTGTAATAAAAATAAAGTAAATGAGACGAAAGATTGGTGACGCGGAAAACCCCTGAAATGCGTAAAAACCGCAGACGAGTGTGAGTCGTCGTGCACTATGGACGTCAATCAGGGACGTCGTCCTTTATAACAGATGCTACAAGTATAATACAATGTGAAACAATACAATAAAGTAAAGTCGGTCGTGCGTCGTGTGTAATTAGACTTTGGTCGTGCGTCGCGCAACAAACGGCAATAGGCTTTATGAACTTCGAAAGAAAATAAGCGAGCTTGAGAACGTAATCTGTGAACTTGTAAAGTCTAAGGATTAGATGTCCCAAATATGAGGTTCTATCTTCATATTTATAATCTATGTTTCCATTGGCACGTCTTGAATGCGTATCTTGCTCATTAATAACATGACCGTTTAATATTGATGATAGCGTCCGTTATGTCCGTCGTTATTGATGATGGCTTCCGTTATAATCTTTGATCATAAATGTCTTTGAATCCTGCATTAAACATGATATAACGTATGTCGTAGGTTAGTAACTGAAATCAGGTCGTACGACAGAATTTGTCAGATGGGTTATTAGTCATTTAGTCTAGGTCGTCCAAAGGAAGGGCGTCGATTATCGTTGGTCGTACGACGATGGATTGTTGGAATTTCTACCCAAACAATTTGCCCCCAAATTTAAAATTCAAGCGGCAATTTCTTGAAATTTAAATTTAAAATCGGGACACGTGTCATAAAAGAACGCGGGTAGTTCGCATGGAACCGAATCGGTTTGTTTCCAACTGAACAATGACGTCATCTCCTGCAGGATAAACGGTTAGACAGCTAATATTGGACAGGTGTCATGCATTCAATGGATGTATTCGAAAAGGTTGCCTGACATGGACGACACGTGTCAACTGGCGATTTGATTTTTTGGCGATTCACTTTCCGATTTTCAGTATAAATAGGGATTGTCCTTTTTTTACGCTTACCTTTTTTAGAGATCATATACCTCCGGCGAGATACACTTTTCGAGCAATCAGAATCCTTTCCGTTCTAAGTTCGAGGTTTAGAGTTCTACTTAAGGTACGACTTCCCATTTTCCCTCTGTGTCGATTATATGCGTAAGAAGTCCATAGCTAGAAAGCCTAGGAAAGCTTGGGATATCCTTAGTTATTGACGTGCAACCCTAAATATCCCAGACTTTCAGATGTCAACCGAACCAGTGAGTGCGTATAGGGAAGATGAACACTTAGATTATTTTAAAAAATTGGCCAGGATTCCAGATGAAATCAATCTGATGACGCCGGAAGACTTAAGGTCGGACGAGGTTCCGAAGGGGTATTGCGTTCTGTACGAATATCCCTTCAAGATAGGATTTACTTGGCCATTTAGTCCTTTGGCTAGGGCATTTTTGTATGCTTTCGACTTGACGCCTGGGCAGTTAATGCCTCAGTTCTGGCGGATTGTCCAGGTTATCGAGCGTCTTACGGCCGATTGGGAGGTTCCGTTCAACTTGAACGACCTCCTGACTGCTTACAGCGTTCGGGCGGATAATTATCACCGGTATAGTCTATTCCCTCGAACGAAGGGAGATAACGTACTGGTGCACAATACTGCGGTGAACGACCGTGGTTGGAAACACCAGTACGTTTTCATCCAAGTGGCGTCCGTGAACGACGAGGACAACCAATGGTTGTCGTCCGGATGGAATGAATCGGGTAGGTTTACCGTTTTGTCGTGCGTTTATATATATTTTTTATAACATCCATTCTGATGGCTTCTTTTTTTGTTTGACAGCAATCGACTTCACTAAGGTGAAGTCAAATAGGGATTCCCGCGACAAGATTCGGAGGATCTTGGAAAGGAGTATCGTTGATCGTTTGTTTCTTGCTCGGTCGAACGACGAAGAAGACGAAGTCGTTTTTGTAAACGAAGCGACGTTCGTCAAGGGTTCTTGTCGAGAAGAAGAGAGAGAAGACGAGATGTCTGGTATGTCGTTCGACAATGTTTTTCATTTTTATATCGTATGCCATTTCTTTTCTAACTTGCTTATTTTATCCAGGGGACGCAGCCGCAAAACCGTCCGTCCCTAGCCGAGTCGAGCTACTGGAGCTTGCCCGTCAAGGCAGGGAAAAAACGAGGAAGAGATCTGCCCCTTCTGCGGGGGTAGACACAAGACGTGTCCGAGGCAAACCTCGGGTCTCGCCCAAGAAGACGAGTGATGCTACTCTGTCGTCCCTTGCAGGGACGACACCATCGAAGGGAACAGTTGCCGGGGTCGAGCTCGGAGGCTCGACCAAGGTGACGAAGGACGCCCCAACGTTGGGGATGTCGGGCGTTAATAAACCCTTGCACCTTCTTCCTCCTCCAAGAGTGAGGAAAAGAACAAGGAAAAAGTGGGAGAGACGACGTTTAAAGTCAATCTCCCATCTGACTTCTTGGTCAATGACGTCCTTGAGAGGGACGTCATTTTTCCACATCTGGGGAAATTCCTCCTCCCGACCTTCTATGAACGATACAAAGAGTCTTGGGTTGAGGACACTGGGGCACACGCTGCTGGTCTCTCTTTTATGGTAAGTCTTACTTATTTTCTATTTTCTTTGTTACTCATTTTTCTTGTTATTAACTCCTTCCCTTCTATTGTATAGGCTTTCCAAGCCTGTCTGAGCTTCTTCGCTCAGATGGAAGGTCTTAGGGCATCCTTCCCTGACATCAAGAAAAGGGCCGACGAGGCTCTTGAAAAGGAGAAGGTCGCTGTTTAGGTAAAAAAACAACAACCAAGGTCTTTTGTCGTACGTCTTTAGATTCCAAATAGTCCATTAGCCCATAGTCGCATGACCAGAGAAATAACTGACGTCCTTCCTTTGAGTGACTTTGATCAAACTATCAAAACTCGTCCACGATGGCTGTCGTACGACATAATTTCAGTTATTAATTTTCAATATAGTTTTTAATGCAGGGTTTCAATGATGTTTATGATAAGAGATCATAACGGAAGACGTTACCGACAACAACGGATATAACAGATGCTATCATCAATATCGAGCGGTTACCTTATTAAAGATATGCATTCAAGACTTGCTAACGGATAATTGGAGTATAAATATGAAGATTGAACTTCACATTCGGACATCTGATTCTCAGACCTTACAAGCTCACTCATTCTCTCTCGAAGTTCATAAAGCCTATTACTGTTTACCACACGACGCACGACCGAAGTATAATTACACACGACACACGATCGACTTTACTTTTATTGTTTTATATTATATTTCACTTGTAACAATTGTTATCAAGGACGACGTCCCTGATTGACGTCCAAAGTGCACGACGACTCATACTCGTCCGCGGTTTTTACCCATTTTAGGGGTTTTCCGCGTCACCAATTCCCTTGTCTCGTTTATTTCATTTTTATTATTGTCGTACGATTATTAAAGCTACTTTCTTTGGTTGGATCAAGCTCCACATTTACCTTAAATTTTCCTTGGGAGATTTTTGGCATAAACAGTTTGGCGCCCACCGTGGGGCCCCATCCAAAGAAAATCTTTGATAATCTTACGACGTGCTAACGTTTTCCTTCGAGTATTCTCTTTTTTCAGTTATTCAGGATAATGTCATTCCAAGGAACTCAAGATCATGTTGTGGCTCAAATGAATATGGAGCTGACTGCTGCTCGTGCACGTATTGACGCCCTAACAGCTCAGGCTCGTCAGGCGGCAGAAACCATCGAGCATCTCAGAAGTCAAAGTGGAAACAATGTGACTGGGACTACGAATGCTTATACTGGTGCTTGGAACGTACCTCCTCCATTGCCTAATTATCCTCGTCCACCACCAGTTAATCCTGCGACCTTCGTAATCCCAACCATGCCTATGCCTTCTATGTCGTTCAATGGATATGCCTCTGATTCCTCGCAGCAGACTAACTTCAACGGATCAGGTTATGTTCCATTGGGTGTTCCTGGGGGTATACCAATGGATCCCATTGCACAACGATTGAAGTTTTTAGAGGAGCAGAATGAGCGTGTCTTGTCTATGCTAGCCAAATTGCCAGGGGCAGCAGTCCTAGTTGATGTCGAACCACGAACAGGATTTCAAGCGTCACCAATTCCCTTGTCTCGTTTATTTCATTTTTATTATTGTCGTACGATTATTAAAACTACTTTCTTTGGTTGGATCAAGCTCCACATTTACCTTAAATTTTCCTTGGGAGATTTTTGGCATAAACAGTTTGGCGCCGTTCGTCGATGAAATTGCTTTGGTGGACATCCCAAAGAAATATAGCATCCCGACCTTCTCCCCAAAATATTCAGGTGTCACTGATCCGACAGAGCACGTCGCCCAATACAAACAACTCATGTGGACTATTTCAATACCGCATCAATTCCAAGAAGTCTGCATGTGCAAGAGTTTTGGAGCAACTTTGACTGGAGCAGCGTTACAATGGTTGATCAATCTCAAACCTAAAACTATCGGGTCTTTTGCAGAATTGGTGAATCAGTTTTCTCAACAATTCGCTAGTAGTCGAAAAATGGAAAAACAAACGAGCGACCTTTACTATGTTGTACAGAAGAATGGAGAGTCCATCCGGGACTATTTTAACCGGTTCAACGCATAAATGATTAGTATCCGAAATTGCGACGTGAAAACAGCAATTGAAGCATACAAACGGGGTCTGGATGATAGTTCATGGTTGTATCTCGACCTTACGAAATATCCTCCGGAAACCTTTGAAGACGTACGAGCAAGGACGCTTGCTCATATGAGGGTTGAAGATGACCTCGGTTTCAGAAATAAACATTCAAACGACAGGAAAGGTCTAGGTGTTAAAAAGCCAGACTTCAAACCAAAATCAATCGTTCGATCAGAGCCTGCCCGACAAATTTCAAACGTCAGATTCGAAAAGAAAGGGTCGACGACTTCTAAATCAGTCCAGTATCCTAAGGTGTCATCTTATGGTTTTCCTGGGCCAGCCAAAGACGTCGTCGCGTCCCTGAAACAGCTCCAACAAAACGTTCGATGGCCAAAGAAAAGCGATAAGGATAGTGATAAGAAAGACAAAACAAAATGGTGCGATTTCCATAATGACTTCGGTCATCTAACGGATGATTGCATCGCCCTGAAGAAAGAATTGTCCTGGCTTAATTCGAAAGGTTATTTACAAGAATTGACGGAAAAGAAGGACGTGCGTCCCACATCTCCAGAGCATTCCAAGGTGATTAATTGTATCACCGGAAGCTCTGATGTCTGTGGGACCACATATTCAGCTGCTAAAAGACATGCTAGTCGCGGTCCCGATGACCGACCAATTCCAAAGGAGGCAAGATCCAAGGAAGACGCAGAATTATAAGCTATGCCCTTGACGTTCGATCAAGCAGACCTCGACGACGTACATCAGAAACATCATGATGGACTAATTATCCAATTGAGCATTGGAAATTGTTTGACAAAGAGGATACTCGTCGACGGAGGTAGTTTAGCTAACATTATCTTTTTTGATGCAGTGAAAGCAATGGGAATCGACAAATCCGAGATTACACGACGTTCGACTACACTCGTTGGATTTAACGGAGGAGCGACAAGCACCATGGGGGAAATCACACTACCAGTATATGCTAAAGGAATCAACAGACAGACGAAGTTCAACGTCGTCGACTGTTCATCAGCTTATAACGTCATCCTTGGGCGACCATGGATCCACGATATGAAAGTTGTACCTTCGACGTACCATCAAATCTTGAAATTCCCCACGCAATGGGGGGTACAGGAGATCAAAGGCGAAAGAAAAATTGCTAGGGAATGTTACAAAGTCTCTTTGAAGCCCCCGAAGCAGACAGTATAGCAATTACAGAACCAGGACGTTCTTGGGACTGACGATGACTATCGCTTGGAAGCTGTCGTCCTAAACCAGGATAAGCCTGATCAGATGGTTTACATAGGTTCGACGCTCGACCCTTCTTTTAAAAAGAAACTAATATCTTTTTTGTAGGATCACAATGATTGTTTCGCATAGACGCACGAAGACATGGTGGGCATCGATCCAAGTATTATTTCTCATAAACTCAACGTTGATCCCTCGTTCAAGCCTGTTCAGCAGAAAAGACGAAAATTCTCTCCTGAAAGAAATAAAGTTATCAACGACGAAGTTGATAACTTACTCAAAACAGGAAAAATACGAGAAGTCAAGTATCCAGACTGGCTCGCCAACGTTGTTGTTGTCCAAAAGAAAATTGGCAAATGGAGAGTCTGCATTGACTTCACAGACCTTAACAAGGCTTGTCCAAAAGATCCATTTCCATTGCCACACATCGATTCTATGGTCGACGCTACAACTGGACATGAATTACTCACTTTCATGGACGCATATTCCGGATATAACCAGATATTGATGCATTCTGATGACCAGGAAAAAACAGCCTTCATGACGGATAAAGGTATTTATTGTTATAAAGTAATGTCTTTTGGTCTTAAGAATGCAGGTTCGACGTATCAACGACTGGTGAATATGATGTTCAAAGAACATTTGGGCGACACTATGGAGGTATACATCGACGACATGCTCGTCAAATCAAAGCATACGAACGATCATATAGGACATTTGAAGCAATCGTTCGATATTTTGCGTAAATACAAAATGAAGTTGAATCCAACAAAATGTTCTTTTGGAGTTCGAGCTGGCAAATTTCTCGGTTATATGGTCACACGACGAGGAATCGAAGCTAACCCAGACCAGATTAAAGCAATTATCGAGCTCAAATCACCCAGAAATTTTAAAGAAGTCCAACGTCTAACATGACGTGTAGCAGCGTTGAACAGGTTCATCTCTCGGTCATCCGACAGATGTCACCTATTCTACAACGTCCTGCGAAAAAATAAAGGATTCGAGTGGACTGATAAGCATGAGGAGGCATTGCAGCAACTCAAGAAATACATGACATCACCTCCCTTCCTTTCTAAACCTGAGAAAGGTGAAGCTCTTCAACTCTACCTGGCCGTCAACATTAATTCGGTAAGTGCAGTCCTTATACGAGAAACTGACGGACGACAATTGCCAATTTATTATGTAAGTAAAACTCTACTAGACGCTGAAACCAGGTATTCATCTATAGAAAAACTTTTGCTTTCATTAGTCATGGCCGCTAAGAAACTACGACATTATTTTGAATCGCATCCTATAACTGTGGTAACTAACTTTCCATTAAGGTCTGTGTTAAGAAAACCTGAACTAACAGGACGACTAGCTAAATGGAGCATCTACCTCAGCAATTATGATATGGATTTCAAACCTAAGACGACGATCAAATCACAGGTCTTGGCAGATTTTGTTACAGATTTCAGTCCGGAGCTAGAAGAAGCGACGATGTCCAACGAGTTAATTGTGGCGACTTTGAACGACACTACTTGGACGCTCGACGTCGATGGTTCGTCGAACATACGAGGAACAGGCCTGGGTGTCGTCCTACAGTCTCCACAAAGGGGGCAAAATAGTGTACTCCATACGGTGCGACTTCAAGGCAACAAATAATGAGGCAGAATATGAAGCACTGATTGCAAGAATGAAAATTGCTCATGATTTGGGGGCAACATGTCTACATGTCCGAAGTGACTCGTCTTTAGTTGTTAACCAAGTTAATGGAGAATTTGCAGCAAAAGATTCAAGGATGGTTGCTTATTATAAAATAGTAAAGGAAGAAGCAAAGAAGTTCAGTCGCTTCATAGTCGAACAGATACCAAGAGATCAGAACACTCAAGCTGACGCATTAGCCAACTTGGGATCAGCACTTAGTCGAACGACATTCGACAATATCCCTATAGTCCATCTCGCAACACCAACAATCAAAGACGACGGTAATACTATGGTCGCACCAATTGAGGAAGAAAGCTCCTGGTCGAATGATATTAAAAATTATTTGGAAAACGATCAACTGCCTGATGACAAAATGGAAGCCAGAAAGGTTAGATTTAAAGCATCAAGGTATGTTATGATCAGAGGACAATTATATCGAAGATCATCGACTGGTCTGAATTTGCGATGTATCACCAACAAGACGCAAGTCTAGAAAATCTTACAAGATATGCACGGCGGTGAATGTGGAAATCACTCAGGAAGTCGCAGTCTAGCCAACCGGATATCACGACAAGGTTACTATTGGCCGACATTAAGGCAAGATGCGATCAGGTATGTACAGTCGTGCGACGCATGTCAAAAACACGCAGGTATGTCTCATAAACCTTCTGAACCCTTACACTCGACTTTGATCCCATGACCCTTTATAAAATGGGGAATGGACATTGTTGGAAAATTACCACCTGCCCCTGGGCAAAAAGTATTTCTTTTAGTCTTAACAGATTATTTCTCTAAGTGGGTCGAAGCAGCGGTTTTCTCCCAGGTTCGGGATAAGGAAGTCGTTTCTTTTATCCAAACTAACATCATTTGTAGGTTTGGAATTCCATCTGAGATAACGTGCGACAACATGACACAATTCATCAGTGATCGAACGCGAAGATTCTGTGAAGAAAGGAACATCAAATTGGTAACATCGACGCCTCGATATCCACAGTCGAATGGTCTAGCCGAGTCGAGTAATAAAACTATCATCAATTCAATCAAGAAAAGACTCAAAGCTGCCAAGGGGAAGTGGGTGGAAGAATTGCCTTCCGTTTTATGGGCTAATCGTACGACACCTCGTACATCCACAAGACAAACTCCTTTTTCCTTAGTCTATGGATGTGAAGTTGTGTTACCTATTGAGGCACGACTACCGACTTCAAGACATACGTCCGTTGAGCATAACTTGGTCGATCTAAGTTATGACCTCGATGCTTTAGAAGAGCTTAGAGAATCTGCACACATTCACATGGCGGCACAGAAACAAGTGGTCGAGCGACATTTCAACAAAAATGTCCAGACCAAAATTTATCAAGAAGGTGATTATGTCCTACGTCGAGTATTTCAAAATACTCAAGAGGTCAATGCATGTAAGCTTTCCACTAAGTGGGAAGGTCCTTATCAAATCTCGAGCATCGTGGGTAAGGGAGCTTATAAAATCCAAACCCTCGACGGTCGAGATATCCCACGAAGCTGGAATGCAGTTCATTTAAAGAGGTATTTCTTTTAAATTTCATATTTATTTCCTTTGATTATTTCTTAAGAAAGATTACTGACTTAAGCATCGGAGGGTCGTTGGTCAAACCAACGACCACCCCACTAATGTTGTTTTTCGCAGGGATGCACGACTTATTCAAAATCTTTGTGTCGAGTAAAACTCATGTGATCACACGTATATGTTCGATTTTAATGGATGACAAAGGTTAAATTTTGTACTTGATGTTCAATACTTAGAATCAAGAACCATTGTTATAAAGTACCCAAGGTCAATCAAAAGTTTCAGTTGATTTTGATGATGTGGTTGAATGTTTGATATAATGTAGTTGTCCATCTATTCGACATACGATTAATTATAAATAAGCGTCGATAAGCAAAAGAACCTTTTTCATTTCCAAAAGGAAAAAATACAAGTATAAGAGACGACCACAGACGGCCGACCTCTAGTTAGTAGGTTCAAAAGGAATTCAAGTAGGAGGAACGTCAGGTTGTTCCTGGACGACAACGGTCTCCTCTACTGCCACTTCTTCTGCGACGTCACCCTCTTCCAAATCATCGTCTTCATCCAAGTCCCTCTCAGTCCCGACAGTGTCGAGATAAGTCTTGAGTTCTTCGGAGGCTGACGCCATAGGATCCTTCCCCTTCAAGTGACGCCTCATTAAAGCGGCTCGGGCCGTGAAGCGGGAGAAATCCTCGATTTGCTTATTATCCATCTCCAAGTCTTTGACGTCTCCCTCCAGATCTTCGATCCTCTTCTTTAGAGTCGCGATCTCGTCAGCAGAAGCAGCAGCAGCAGCAATGGTAGTAGCCTTAATCTTTTCGACCTCCAACTTAGTCAACAACGCCTCTAGTTCAAGAAGTTGGTCCCTAAACTTGACCTTTTCACGATTTGAAATCTCTAGTAGACTTCGAGCATCGGTGAGATCAGTCTTAAGGCCCTCGACCAACTCCAAGGCGACCTTCTCTCTTTCAAGAGCCTCGTCAGCCCTTTTCTTAACCTCAGGAAAGAACGTCCTGAGACATTCCATCTGAGCGAAAAAGCTCAGACAGGCCTGAAAAGCCTGCACGACAGCAAAGAAAGGGTTAACAAAAAGAAAAATAAAGGGAGTAAGGAATAAGTAAGACGTACCATGAAGGAAAGACCAGCAACATGCGCCCCCGTGTCCTCGACCCGAGACTCCTTGTATCGGTCATAGAAGGTCGGAAGAAGGAATTTTCCCAAGTGTGGAAAAATGACGTCCCTCTCGAGGACGTCATTTGCCATAAAGTCAGAAGGGAGAGTGACTTTAAAAGTCGTCTCTCCCACTTTTTCCTTGTTCTTCTCCTCACCCTTGGAGGAGGAAGAAGGTGCAAGGAAGGGCTTATTAACGCCCGACACACCTGACATTAGAGTGTCCTTCGTCACCTGAGTCGAGCCTCCAAGCTCGACCCTAGCAACGGTTTCTTTCGCTGGTGTCGTCCCTGAAAGGGACGACAGAGTGGCATCGCCCGTCTTCTTGGGCGAAGACCGAGGCTTGCCTCGGACACGTCTTGGATCTACCCCATGGAAGGGGCAGATCTTTTCCTCGCTTTCTCCCTCCCTTGACGAGCGAGCTCCAGTTGCTCGGCTCGCTTAGCGGCAGCCGACTTTACAGCTGCGTCCTCTGAAAAAAGAAAAAAGTTAAAAAATGAAATGACGTACGATATACAAGCTAAAGGTATTGTCGAACGACTTACCGGTCATTTCCTCTTCTCTTTCTTCTTCTCTTTCTTCTTCCCTCTCTCCTTCTCTGTGAGAGCCTTCGACAGGCGTCACTTCAGCTACAAAGACGACCTCGTCTTCCTCGTCGTTCGACCGAGTGGAAAATGAACGATTAGTAATACTTCTCCCTAAGATCCTCTGAATCTTGTTGAGAGAATCTCCCTTTGGCTTCACTTTAGTGAAGTCGATCACTGTTAAACAAAGAAACACATCAAAATATACATCAGAAAAAACGCACGACAAAACGCACGACAAAAATATTAAACCTACCCGATTCGTTCCAGCCGGACGACAACCATTGGCTGTCTTCGTCATTTACAGACGCCACTTGGAGGAAAACGTACCGACGTTTCCAACCACGATCATTTACCGCGGTGTTATGTATCAGTACATTGTCTCCCTTCGAACGAGGAAACAGACTATACCGGTGATAATTATCCAGTCGAACGCTATAGGCAGTCAAGAGGTCGTTCACATTGAACGGTACCTCCCAATCGGCCGTAAGACGATCGATCACCTGGACAATCCGCCAGAATTGAGGCATTAACTGTCTAGGCGTCAGGTCAAATGCATCTAAAAATGCCCTGACCAAAGGGCTAAAAGGCCAAGAAAAACCTATCTTAAAGGGATATTCATACAAAACACAATATCCCTTCGGAACTTCGTCCGGCCTTAAATCTTCAGGCGACACCAGATTTATTTCATCTGGAAGTTTAGCCAAATCCTGAAAGTAATCTAAATGTTCTTCCTCCCTAAACATGATCACAGGTTCACTCGACATCTGGAAATCAGGGATGTTAAGAGTCGCACACCAATAACTAAGAATATCCCAAGCTTTCCTAGGCTTCTTGGCTATGGACTTCTTATGCATAAATCGACACAGAGGGAAGAACAGGAGAATCGTACCTTAAATAGTGTTCTAAACCTCGAATTTAGAATGGAAAGGATTATGGTCGATTGGAAAGTGAATCTCGCCGGAAAATATATTGTTTTAGAAAGGTAAGCGTAAAAAAGGAAAGGATTGAGGGTAATCCTTATTTATACTGAAAATCGGAAACCAAATCGTCAGAAAATTGAATCGCCAGAAAATCGATGGTCAATGAGGTTAACACGTGTCGTTCGTGTCAGGTAAATCACTCGAGTACACTCAATAAGAATATGACACATGTCCTTCATTAGCTGTCAAATTGCTTATTATCATTAACATGACGTCATCATTCAATTGAAAACGAACTGATTCGGTTCTATGCAAATTACCCGCTTTTTCCTTTTATAACACGTGTCTTAGTCTTAAATTTAAATTTCAAAAAGTTGCCGCATGAATTTTAAATTTGGGGGCAAACTGTTTGGGTAAAAAAACAACCAAGGTCCTTTGTCGTACGTCTTTAGATTCCGAATAGTCCATTAGCCTATAGTCGCACGACCAGAGAAATAACTGACGTCCTTCCTTTGAGCGACTTTGATCAAACTATCAAAACTCGTCCACGATGGCTGTCGTACGACATAATTTCAGTTATTAATTTTCAATATAGTTTTTAATGCAGGGTTTCAATGATGTTTATGATAAGAGATCATAACGGAAGACGTTACCGACAACAACGGATATAACAAATGCTATCATCAATATCGAGCGGTTACCTTATTAAAGATATGCATTCAAGACTTGCTAACGGATAATTGGAGTATAAATATGAAGATTGAACTTCACATTCGGACATCTGATTCTCATACCTTACAAGCTCACTCATTCTCTCTCGAAGTTCATAAAGCCTATTATTGTTTACCACACGACGCACGACCGAAGTATAATTACACACGACACACGATCGACTTTACTTTATTGTTTTATATTATATTTCACTTGTAACAATTGTTATCAAGGACGACGTCCCTGATTGACGTCCATAGTGCACGACGACTCATACTCGTCCGCGGTTTTTACCCATTTTAGGGGTTTTCCGCGTCACCAATTCCCTTGTCTCGTTTATTTCATTTTTATTATTGTCGTACAATTATTAAAGCTACTTTCTTTGGTTGGATCAAGCTCCACATTTATCTTAAATTTTCCTTGGGAGATTTTTGGCATAAACAGTCGCCCTGGAGGTGGTCGAGGCTGAGAAGACGAAGGTCGAGGGCCTTAAGACTGAGCTCACCGATGCCCGGAGTCTACTAGAGATTTCGGATCGTGAGAAGGTTAAGTTTAGGGATCGTCTCTTTGAGCTTGAGGCGTCATCGACCAAACTGGAGGTCGAGAAGATCAAGGTTGTCACTGCTGCTACTGCTTCTGTTGACGAAGTCGCGTCCCTCAAGAAGAGGGTCGAGGAGCTGGAGGGCGACATCAAGGACCTTGAAGAGGAGAATAGGCAAATCGAGGCCTTCTCTCGTTTCACGGCCCGAGCCGCTTTGATGAGGCGTCATCTGAATGGGAAGAATCCCATGGTGTCGGTCGCTGAAGAGCTCAAAATATACCTCGACACCGTAGGGACCGAAAGAGACCTTGATGAAGAGGATGAATTGGAGGGGAGCGACGGCGGAGAAGAGGCAGCGGTAGCAGAGACTATAGTAGCTGATGTCGTGCAAGAACAATCTGACGTTCCTCCTTCTTAGCTTAGTTTCTTCTGAATTTACTATTAGGGGTCGGCCGTCTATGGTCGTCCCTTGTCCTTGTAATTTTCTTAAATATCTAATGAAAAAGTTTCTTTTGTCCGTCGATGCTTGTTACTTGCTTTTCTTTTTCAAACTTATATCTTATCGTACGTCGAGTAATTTAAGAGGATCACGGTATATCATACGTTTGACCAAACCATCACTTATTAATCGTGCTAAAATGAAATCTACGATCGACCAAATGCAATTTATAATAATAGTTCGTGGATCTAAATATCGAAACATCAAGTGCAAGAATTAACCTTTGTGTGAGTATTACCTGACATAAAGGTTTTAACTAAGTCGTGCGTCCCTGCGAAAAACAACGTTAGTGAGGTGGTCGTTGGTTTGACCAACGACCCTCCGATGCTTAAGTAAGTAATCTTTCTTAAGAAACAATCAAAGGAAATGAACTCGGAATTTAAAAGAAATACCTTTTTAAATGAACTGCATTCCAACTTCGTGGGATATCTCGACCGTCGAGTGTTTGGATTTTATAGCCTCCCTTACCCACGACTCCAAAGATTTGGTAAGGGCCTTCCCATTTAGTGGAAAGTTTACCTGCATTGAGCTCTTGAGTGTTTTGAAACACTCGACGTAGGACGTAGTCGCCTTCTTGGAAAACCTTGATTTGGACATTTTTGTTAAAATGTCGCTCGACCGCTTGTTTCTGTGACGCCATGCGGATGTGTGCTGCTTCTCTAAGTTCCTCTAAGGCGTCGAGATCATAGCTCAGGTCGACCAAGTTATGCTCAACGGACGTATGTCTTGAAGTCGGTAGTCGTACCTCAATAGGTAACACAGCTTCGCATCCATAGACTAAGGAAAAGGGAGTTTGTCCTGTGGACGTATGTGGTGTCGTACGATTAGCCCATAGAACGGAAGGTAATTCTTCCACCCACTTTCCTTTAGCAGCTTTGAGTGTTTTCTTGATCGAATTGATGATAGTTTTATTACTTGACTCGGCTAGGCCATTCGACTGTGGATATCGAGGTGTCGATGTCACCAACTTGATGTTCCTTTCTTCACAAAATCTTCGCGTCCGATCACTGATGAATTGTGTTCCATTGTCACATGTTATTTCGGATGGAATTCCAAACCTGCAAATGATGTTAGTTTGGATGAAAGAAACGACTTCTTTGTCCCGAACCTGGGAGAAAGCCGCTGCTTCTATCCACTTAGAGAAATAATCTGTTAAAACTAGAAGGAATACCTTTTGCCCAGGGGCAGGTGGTAGTTTTCCAACGATGTCCATTCCTCATTTCATAAAGGGTCATGGGATCAAAGTCGAGTGCAAGGGTTCAGACGGTTTATGAGACATACCTGCGTGTCGCTGACATGTGTCGCACGACTGTACATACCTGATCGCATCTTGCCTTAATGTTGGCCAATAGTAACCTTGTCGTGATATCCTGTTGGCTAGACTGCGACTTCCTGAGTGATTTCCGCATTCACCATCGTGCATGTCTTGTAGGATTTTCTGGACTTGCGTCTTGTCGGTAATACATCGTAGATTCAAACCAGTCGAAGATCTTCGATATAATTGTCCTCTGATCATGACGTACCTTGATGCTCTAAATCTGACCTTTCTTGCTTCCATTTTGTCATCAGGCAATTGATCGTTCTCTAGATAATTTTTAATGTCGTCTGACCAAGAAGTTTCTTCCTCAATTGGTGCGACCAAAGTATTACTGTCGTCTTTGATGGATGGTGTTGCAAGGTGGACTATTGGGATACTGTTGAATGTCGTTTGATTAAGATGTCCGATGTCTTCATGGTTCTCATACCTTACAACCATTGCGACCAAATTGGCTAGTGCATCAGCTTGAGTATTCTGATCTCTTAGTATCTGCTCGATTACGAAGCGACTGAACTTCTTTACTTATTCTTTCACTATTTTATAATAGGCAATCATCCTCGAATCTTTTGCAGGATAAGCCTGATCAGATGGTCTATATAGGTTCGACACTCGATCCATCCTTTAAAAAGAGACTAATTTCTTTTTTGCAGGACCACTATGACTGTTTCGCATGGACGCACGAAGACATGGTGGGTATCGATCCAAGTATTATTTCCCATAAACTCAACGTCGATCCATCATTCAAACCCGTTCAACAGAAAAGACGAAAATTTGCTCCTGAAAGAAATAGAGTTATCAACGACGAAGTTGATAATTTACTTAAAACAGGAAAAATACGAGAAGTCAAATATCCAGATTGGCTTGCCAACGTTGTTGTTGTCGTCCAAAAGAAATATGGCAAATGGAGAGTGTGCATTGATTTCACAGACCTTAACAAGGTCTGTCCAAAAGATCCATTTCCGTTGCCACACATCGATTCTATGGTTGACGCTACAGCTGGACACGAATTGCTCACCTTCATGGACACATATTCTGGATATAACCAAATATTGATGCATTCCGACGATCAGGAAAAAACGGCCTTCATGACAGATACAAGTATTTATTGTTATAAAGTAATGTAACCAAGGAATTTTCCAGCTCGAACTCCAAAAGAACACTTTGTCGGATTTAACTTCATTTTGTATTCACGCAAAATGTCGAACGACTGCTTCAAATGTTTTATATGATCGTCTGTATGTTTCGATTTGACGAGCATGTCGTCGATGTATACCTCCATAGTGTCGCCCAAATGTTCTTTGAACATCATATTCACTAACTGTTGGTACGTCGAACATGCATTCTTAAGACCAAAAGGCATTACTTTATAACAATAAATACATGTATCTGTCATGAAGGCCGTTTTTTCCTGATTGTCGGAATGCATCAATATCTGGTTATATCCAGAATATGCGTCCATGAAGGTGAGCAATTTGTGTCCAGCTGTAGCGTCAACCATAGAATCGATGTGTGGCAACGGAAATGGATCTTTTGGATAGGCCTTGTTAAGATTTGTGAAATCAATGCACACTCTCCATTTGCCATTTTTCTTTTGGACGACAACAACGTTGGCAAGCCAATCTGGATATTTGACTTCTCGTATTTTTCCTGTTTTAAGTAAATTATCAACTTCGTCGTTGATAACTCTATTTCTTTCAGGAGCAAATTTTCGTCTTTTCTGCTGAACGGGTTTGAATGATGGATCGATGTTGAGTTTATGGGAAATAATACTCGGATCGATACCCACCATGTCTTCGTGCGTCCATGCGAAGCAGTCATAGTGGTCCTGCAAAAAAGAAATTAGTCTCTTTTTAAAGGATGGATCGAGTGTCGAACCTATATAGACCATCTGATCAGGCTTATCCTGGTTTAGGACGACAGCTTCCAAGCGATAATCGTCATCAGTCCCAGGAACGTCCTGGCTCTGTAATTGCTGTACTGTCTGCTTCGGGGGCTTCAAGGAAACTTTATAACATTCCCTAGCAACTTTTCTTTCGCTTTTGATCTTCTGCACTCCCCATTGCGTGGGGAATTTCAAGGTTTGGTCGTATGTCGAGGGTACGACTTTCATATCGTGGATCCATGGTCACCTAAGGATAACGTTATAAGTCGACGACGTTGAACTTCGTCTGCTTGTTTATTCATTTAGCATATACTGGTAATGTGATTTCCCCCATGGTATTTGTCGCTCATTCGTTAAATCCAACGAGTGTAGTCGAGCGTCGGGTAATCTCGGATTTGTCGATCCCCATAGCTTTCACTGCATCAAAAAAGATAATGTTAGCGGAACTACCTCCGTCGACGAGTATCCTCTTTGTCAGGCAATTTTCAATGCTCAATTGGATAATTAGTCCGTCATGATGTTTCTGGTGTACGTCGTCGAGATCTGCTTGGTCGAACGTCAAGGGCATAGCTTCTAATTTTGCGTCCTCCTTGGGTCTTGCTTCCTTTGGAATTGGTCGGTCATCGGGACCGCGACTAGCATGTCTCTTAGCAGCTGAATATGTGGTCCCACAGACATCAGAACCTCCAGTGATACAATTAACCACCTTGGCATGCTCTGCGGATGTGGGACGCACATCCTTCTTTCCCGTCAATTCTTGCAAGTAACCTTTCGAGTTAAGCCAAGACAGTTCTTTCTTCAGGGCGATGCAATCATCTGTTACATGACCGAAGTCATTATGGAAATCGCACCATTTTGTTTTGTCTTTCTTATCACTGTCTTTATCGTTTTTCTTTGGCCATCGAATGTTTTGTTGGAGCTGTTTCAGGGATGCGACGATGTCCTCAGCTGATCCAGGAAAGCCATAAGATGATACCTTAGGATACTGGACAAATTTGGAAGTCGTCGGCCCTTTCTTTTCAAATCTGACATTTGAAATATGTCTGGCAGGCTCTGATCGACCAGTCGGCTTCGGTTTGAAATCTGGCTTTTTAACACCTAGGTCTTTCCTGTCACTCGAGTGTTTATTTCTGAAAGCGAGGTCATCCTCGACCCTCATATGAGCGAGCGTCCTTGCTCGTACATCTTCAAAGGTTTCTGGAGGATATTTCGTAAGGTCAAGATACAACCCTGAACTATCGTCCAAACCCCGTTTGTATGCTTCAATGGTTGTTTTTACATCGCAATTTCGGATACCGATCATCTCCGCGTTAAATCGGTTAAAATAGTCCCGGATGGACTTTCCATTTTTCTGTACGACATAGTAAAGGTCGCTTGTCTGTTTTTCCATTTTTCAGCTGCTGGCGAATTGTTGGGAAAATTGGTTCACTAACTCTGCAAAAGACCCGATGGTTTTGGGTTTGAGATTGATCAACCATTGTAACGCTGCTCCAGTCAAGGTTGCTCCAAAACTCTTGCACATGCAGACTTCTTGAAACTGATGCGGTATCGAGATAGTCCACATAAGTTGTTTGTATTGGGCGACGTGTTCTGTCGGATCAGTGACACCTGAATATTTTGGGGTGAAGGTCGGGATGTTATACTTCTTTGGGACGTCTACCAACGCGATCTCATCGACGAACGACGATGCCTGAAATCCTGTACGTGGCTCGACATCAATTGAGACTGCTGCCCCCGGCAATTTGGCCAGCATCGACAAGACACGCTCATTCTGCTCTTCCAGAAGCTTCAATCGTTGCGCAACATGATCTATCGGGATACCCCCTGGGACACCCAATGGAACATAACCTGATTTGTTGAAGCTAGTCTGCTGCGAGGAATCAGAGGCATATCCGTTGAATGGCATAGAGGCTATAGGCATGGTTGGGATTACGAAGGTCGTAGGATTAATTGGTGGTGGACGAGGATAATTAGGCAATGGAGGGGGCACGTTCCAAGCACCGGCATAAGCATTCGTAGTCCCCGTCACATTGTTTCCACTCTGGTTTCTTAGATGCTCGATGGTTTCAGCCGCTTGTCGAGCTGGGCTGTTAGGGCGTCAATACGGGCACGGGCAGCAGTCAGCTCCATGTTCATTTGGGCCACAACATGATCTTGAGTTCCTTGGAATGCCATTGTCCTGAATGAATACAAAAGAAAAATACTCGAAGGAAAACGTTAGTACGTCGTAAAATTATCGAAGATTTTCTTTGGATGAGGTCCCACGATGGGAGCCAAACTGTTTATGCCAAAAATCTCCCAAGGAAAATTTAAGGTAGACGTGAAGCTTGATCCAACCAAAGAAAGTAACAACGATAATCGTACGATTGTAATAAAAATAAAGTAAATGAGACGAAAGATTGGTGACGCGGAAACCCCCTGAAATGCGTAAAAACCGCGGACGAGTGTGAGTCGTCGTGCACTATGGACGTCAATCAGGGACGTCGTGCTTTATAACAGATGCTACAAGTATAATACAATGTGAAACAATACAATAAAGTAAAGTCGGTCGTGCGTCGTGTGTAATTAGACTTTGGTCGTGCGTCGCGCAACAAACGGCAATAGGCTTTATGAACTTCGAAAGAAAATAAGCGAGCTTGAGAACGTAATCTGTGAACTTGTAAAGTCTGAGGATTAGATGTCCCAAATATGAGGTTCTATCTTCATATTTATAATCTATGTTTCCATTGGCACGTCTTGAATGCGTATTTTGCTCATTAATAACATGACCGTTTGATATTGATGATAGTGTCCGTTATGTCCGTTGTTATTGATGATGGCTTCCGTTATAATCTTTGATCATAAATGTCTTTGAATCCTGCATTAAACATGATATAACATATGTCGTAGGTTAGTAACTGAAATCAAGTCGTACGACAAAATTTGTCAGATGGGTTATTAGTCATTTAGTCTAGGTCGTCCAAAGGAAGGGCTTTGATTATCGTTGGTCGTACGACGATGGATTGTTGGAATTTCTACCCAAACAGTACCCAACAAGTAACTCCGCCAATGTTGGATGGAAAGAGCCAAAGCCATAATTTCTCGTTCGTATGCCGATTTAGCAAGATTCCGATCACTTAACACCTTACTGAAAAATGCTACGGGTTGGTTTTGTTGCATCAAAACTGCTCTGATTCCTCGACCCGAGGCATCACATTCAACCACAAACGAAATCGAGAAATTTGGGAGAGCAAGCACGGGTGCAGAGGTAACGGTAGCCTTCAAAAGATCGAAGGACTACTGAGTCGAATCATTCCAATAGAAATTATCCTTCTTTGTCAACTCGGTTAATGGTTTGGCAATAGATCCGTAATTCCGAACAAACTTACGATAATAACCCGTAAGTCCAATAAAACCCCGTACCCCCTTAACTTGTTTCGGGGTTGACCAATCGATTACCGCTTGAACTTTCTTAGGATCCATTGAAACGCTCTTCCCATTGATGATATGGCCAAGATATTCTACTGACGATTGACCAAATGAACACTTCTTCTTATTTACCACAAACTGATGGGCCAAGAGAACTTTCAAGGTGTCAACTAGATCACAGAGGTGTTGTTCCCATGTTGGGTTGTAAATTAAAATATCATAAAAAAACCACTATAAACTTTCGTAAGTAAGGACGAAAAATATCGTTCATGATATTGGCACGGGTGTCATCCTTGTGGCCACGGGATGAATGCCCGCGGGCCAAAGGCCTGTTTTCCGGAGATTAGTCTGGGTCCAATGTGGTCTGGGATACTCCTTCCAAAAAAAAAATCGTTCATGATAGCTTGAAACGTAGCGGGAGCATTGGTGAGGCCAAATGGAGTTACGAGGTACTCGTAATGCCCATCATGTGTGCGAAAAGTTGTCTTCTCCACGCTTTTTGGCTTCATTCTGATCTGGTTGTAACCAGATTTCAAAACCAACTTCGAGAAAAAATTTACGCCCGATAATTCATCAATTAACTCATCTACCACAGGAATCAGGTATTTATCCGGTACCGTGACTTTGTTTAATGCTCTATAATCGACACACATTCGCCACGTTTGGTCTTTTTTACGGACCAAAATCACCGGACTAGAAAACGCACCGTTGCTCGACCGAATAACTCCAAGGACAACAACTCTTGAACTTGTCATTCAATCTCCGTCTTGTGTGCATGTGGATTACGGTAAGGTCGTACACAAACATGACCTTGACTTGGCAGGAGATTAATGGCATGATCCTTGCTACGGGAAGGAGGTAATCCCGTAATCTCACTAACAACAGGAGCGAAATCTATGAACAATTGCTGTAATTGTTGTGACCGTTGTTGGACAAAACATACGAGGGCCCAAGGATGTGATCAATTGAATCGTTGTGCGAAGCTAACAATGTCTCCGCATTCGACAACGAACTCTGTAACGAAGAATGACACAACGACGAAGAAGAAATCCCTTACAAATAAACCTCTTGACCTTGATGCCAAAACTTCATCGATTGGGACTCCCAATTATGAATGACATCTCCCAAAGTTTGCAGCCATTCAATTCCCAAAACCATATCCAGATTTCCTATCTCAAATAAAAGCGCATCAACAACAAATTCACAAGTTCCCACCGTAATAGGCACAACAAAACACTTTTGAGACACAAAAACCTTGTGTCCATCGCCCAATTTGATGTGCAACCCGGTGAAAGAAGAGATCGATAGGTCCAAGGCATTTGCTAGTCGAGAAGAGATGAAATTATGGGTGGCACCACTGTCCACCGGTATAACAACCGTAATTCCATGTAACAACTAGTTCAATTTGACCATATTCAGCGTTCATCTGGACATTTCACCCACACCCATAAACTTGATGACCGAGCATTCACCAATTTCCCCCTTCTTATCGTCCAATGCTTCCTCCTCTTTCATCAGATCGATTGTACGAAGGTCACCCTCGATTTTTGATTCTTCATCGTCGGATATAGAATCACTCGAAAATTTGCTTCTGGACACTTGTGTGCAGGTCCGAATAGTTGACCGTATTTAAAACATAACCCCTTCTTGCCTCGATCCTCCCACTCCGTTCACGAGCAGATGAATTCTGTGTCGAATCATTCTTTAAAGGACCAACTACAGTCGAATTTGACGACGCCCTAGAAATTTTCGATCGCAAGGATTGTTGACGATCACACCCAATACTTCCAGGCATATGGGCCTTGGGTGCGCCTTGGCCCACTTGACCAAAAGGAAGCCCATATGGGCCTTGGGTACGCCTTGGCCTACTTGACCAAAAGGAAGCCCAAACAAGTTTTTATCTCTTAGAGGAGAATGTCCCTGGTATCGATACCGTGATGTCAACGCCAAATTTTCTGATGGGTGCAGCATCTCCTCTATATCCTTTGCTAAATACATAGCATCCAATCGATTCTGAGGACGATGGAGACGAACCCATCGCTTCACCTCCGGTTGCAATCCCGCCAAAAAATATCCTAGGGCTTGAGATTTGGGCAAACGAGGAACAAGGGAAAGCAAATACTCAAAATCATCTATGTAATCATGGATCGAATTTACCCGCTTAATAGTCGACAACTGCTCATAAGGATTTTGGATCTCCAGTCCACTAAATCTCTGTAACAGCTCCTGCGTCAATTTTTCCCATGTCAATTGTCCATGGATTTCCTTAACCATTGAGAACCAGTGTTGAGCAACTCCAGACATACTAATTTGAGCCAATCGAGTTCGTAAATTGTTGGGAGTCTCACGAATCTCGAAATATAACTCTGCCTTAGCAATCCATCCACATGAGGATCGAAACCAAAAAATTCTGGAAGCTTGATCTTCTTCGTCGCATAGTGCAGACTCTCTCCCGATTTTCCTGAATTGAAGTTAACCGGAGTAAAACCATCAAAATCTGTTTGAGAACCTCCCGTTTCCTGATGATGCTTACCTTGTTGCTGTTTCACCCAATTCATCATATAAGATCGAAATTCCTTCTGTTCTGTCTGATCTTCCTTCATGGTTTCCAGAGCAATTGTTGAATACGTTCCTCATGGTTCTCCAATCGGCCGTGTAGACGAGTCTCCATAGTATCCGGCAGGTCTGACCAATGATATGTAATCGATGTGATTACGTCAAACTTCGATTAATATGAAAGGCTAAATGGTTACAAAGGAAAGGAATGGAGAAGAGATACAAATCCACAGAGGGATCCCAGGGAAAGAGTTCCCTCCTCACAGCTAACAGCTATGATCCTAACAGAATGGATGTTATTTTCTGCATGCCCTCCCATTCACCCACACGACCTTATTTAAGAACAAAAATCTAACTAATTCTCCTTATAGGCCTTGGGCCGCCTAGTGTAGACTTTCCAAGTAGTGGGCTTAGAAACACTTTGGTCTAATATTGCATCAGGTTATTTTAGAAATGAGAGGGCATTCTTACTAATAATATTGTCCTGGTAGTCTCTTCCAGGTTCCTTCCCTCCCGTGAACCACAAACTACACTTACAGACAAACTAAGAAGAAACGGAGTATCACCCAGTTTTTCGTTTAAGATACTATGGTTTAGGGTTAGAGAATGGTAACTACACCATGAGCCTCCATTTTGTAGAACTACAGATAGAAAATGGTCCCACTTGGAGGAGTCTTGGAAGGCATGCCTTTAACATTTATCTGCATGTATGTGCTAGACTCTTGGGAAGTAGTTGTCTTCACATACGTACCATCCTTATTTGTCCATACCTTTTGTTAACAAAAACCTTAAATATTTTTGACCAATGAAGTGGTGTCCTCTTCCATCCAATAAGAGGTACAACTTGATTAGTAAGGTTAATTTGTGGTGGGCTAAAAGGATTCCTAGTAGGATCCTTTCCCACACCGTTAGGATTTAGGATATATCCTTTCCCCATGTCATCTTGGCTAATCTCTACTTTTCTTGACTACCTCATGTCGGTACAAGTCTCCTCATCTCAATGGTGCCTCCAGATGCTACATTGGAGATGACTGAAACACCTCAAGAGGGGTTTCAAGAGCATTTCCTTGTCAAAATTTTCTAAAATATTAAGAATTTGTCATAATTACACCGTTTTTCAAAATGCAATATGTTTGCTTTTTCTTCTTCATGGAAGTCCATCAGCTCAGCTAAATTCTTTTTGAGTGTAAGTACAGTTAGTGTTTGAAAAATTTATATACGTTTGTTTCTCAAATTTTGTTTCTTCCTTTAGGAAACCTGGTGTTTAAAGATCTTGATATGAAAAAAGGGCAGAAGGGGGACCTCCTTTAGTCCTGTTTCTAGGCAAGAAACAATTCAAGAATTACTGTTCACGCCGGAGTCTATAAGGTTGTCTTGTGATGGCAGAAAGTGGGACGACTGCTATTAGGGTTTTGGGAGCGGTGACTATTAGGGTTTTAAAAGCGGCGGCTCTGACACCATGAATAAGAGATTATATTATTGATTTTCTTATATTTACAATGAAAGGGTACACAGATATAGATATATATAGGCAAGAAACCTAGAAGAAAAGGAAACCTAAAGAAGAGAAACCCTAAGGGCCCACGGGCTAATGGGTCTAACTAAATAAATACATAATTTTACATTCTAACGGCATCAAACCATCACAGTACTTAGGGCCGCAAATTAAAAGTTTTATTACTCTTTCTTGATTTGTATGGTTTCTTTTTCTAAACTACATATCATAAAGCATCAAACCATAACGGTACTTAAGGGCCGCAAAAGGTTTTATTGATCTTTCTTGATTTGTATGCTTTCTCTTTCTAAACTACATATCATTACTTACTGCCTTACTAAACACTATATGGTATTTTTGAAATAGGGAGAAGTTAAATTGATCATGTCTATGGCCTATATATGTTTTTATAGGAAGTATATTTATATTCATATACGGCAAATGAAACTCACACACACACCTCACCTTGGTGAGGCTGGAACTTTTGACCTCTAGAAAGGTTGGGTTATCGGATACCAATGGGCCAAAGGCCCTTTGCTTACTTCAGTTCCAAACATAGTCCCCATAAATCTTTGATGAATGGTATAGACAACTCTCAAAACGTATACTGGTTTCTAGTCTAGTATGTACCTCATTTTTTATGACCATCAATGTATTAGCATATGTTGGATGCCAGAGCCATCATGCTTACAATATTATGTCACAAGAATGAGACTTAAAGTTGAACAATTCTCACTTCAACATCTATAAAGACATCCCCAGTGTACTCATTTAGGTTGTGCCAGTGATTCCCTTTTCATGAACTGCAACGGCCAAATGTTTCAGGTAAATTAAGCTTGTGTTCCCTCTTTATATAGGTTGCACATAGTTGGTGATGTTGGCCACTTGATCTGTATCATGACAATCATAAGATTGAGAAACAAAAAAATGTTATAATGTATCTTAGGGTATTTGTTAGTATTTATGTGATAATTACTTAGATAACTGTTATATTTATCGCTTTTAATTATTCTTGCTATCTCGAGGATAAGTAATAGTCTAATTTTAACATAAGTACTTTTAGATTATTATATATAAGTTGTAATTTTCACAACGGATAATAAGATAATTGAGTAGAAGAATTGAGAGCTTTAAAACATAGGTCATGAGAATAAAAATACAAGTATTTCCCGAAATCCTATCATTTTGATTTTTTGTCCTGCATTTTCCCTGTTTTCATCATCTCGTGTCATTTTATACATTATGTTAATTGTATGTGATCAAATGAACTTAATCGGCTAATGATTCATCTATCGAAAGTCACAACTTTCATGAGCCTCATGACGTTTACAAACATAGATGTGTTGAAGAAATTGCCAGTGATGCACATGATCAAATCATCAAATTTCTTTTACATCATGTTTCAGTAGTATGAGAATGCTTTGCTTCTTCTCGATAGGTTTAGTTATGTAACTGCACGCTTTTTGGTGAATCTTGATAAGTACATAATATCATATCGGGAACACATATGTTGGCATTTTCCAGGTCAAGACGGAGGGTGGTCTTAACGCCTCAGCATCCTTTGTGGCAAAAGTCAATCCCCTTAATCGTGCTGCCCACAAACGAAAAAGTGAACTTCACCCTGTGCTGTGCAATATGCTGTCAAGCATTTTGGCACCACTTGCAGGTGGTGGTAAAGGTCAGTGGCCTCCTCCTGGTGCACAACGTGCACTTGTCTTACTGTGTGGTATGAAGTTGTTGCACGAAGGATGCAGATCATCCATTCGGCAGACAAACAGAGCAAGCATATACCTATAAGTAGATGTTGAACATTTCCATAGTTCCCTTTTCTCACTTTAATTAAAAGAGGAAACCCTAATACTAGCAATTAGAAAGAGGTATCCTGAATTACTATATCTAACAATATTGATGCCTATTTTTTCCTTGGACTTTTACTTGATTTCTCTTTATAGCCTTTTCTATTGTTAGTATTGATATAGGATTGAGATGAAGATGAATATTGATGTGTGAAGGGAGATCAAATATTGATGTGTGAAGGGGGATCAGGTTCTCTGTATTGATTGAAAGAGGAACTTGCATAATTGAAAATGGAACAATATAACCCCTAACGATTTACGTATATGACCCCTTAACTATGGAGAACATACAAGTGAGCATGTTGGCTTGGAAATCTTTAATGGTGATTAATCCTTTTGTCGTTTGATTGCTTTTAGTCAGATTTCAAATCTTTCTTTTTGTATTTGTTTTGACTTTGCTTTAGCCTTGGTCTACATTGGCATCTCTGGACTTAAACCACTATGTTTCGAAAGTGAAGAGTGTGATTGAGTCTATTTTGAGGTCATCTCATAAAGCTTATAATCTGGTTGTTCTCACTTCTTCAAAGACAACGATATAGGTAAACTTTTACCTACTCTCATGTCTTTTTATGTTTCTTTAACCCTCATATCCCTGTTGTGATTTAGATGGAGAACGTGATTAGCCTCTTGATCATCTTTCTGTCAAACGACAGCATTTAGATCAAGATTGCATCACTATAAGCAGTCTTTTTAGTCAGTATTGTAAGTGAATCACTAGCGTAGCCTAAGTGAGTACAACGAGGATGTCTTTTTGGATGCTAAAAAGTAAGAATTGTTCAACTTTAAGTCTCATACTTATGATCTAATATTGTAAGTGTGCTGGCTCTGGCATCCAACATTATGCTACTATATTGATGGTCATAAAATTTGAGGTAGAAACTAACCAGGTATATGTTTTGAGAGTTGTCTATATCATTCATCAAAGATTTATGGGGACTATGTTTGGGAACTGAAGTAACCAAAGGGCTTTGTCCTAGTGATATTCGGTAACCCAACTTTTCTAAAGGTTCAAACCTCACCAAATGTGAGGCATGTGTGTGAGTTTCATTTGCCGTATTGAATATTATATACTTCCAAAAAAAACATATATAATCCATACACATGATCAACTTAACTCTCTCCCTATTTCAAAAATATTGGAAGGTGTTTATTAAGGCACTACGTAATGATATGTAGTTTTAGAAAGAGAAACCATACAAATCAAGAAACATCAAGAAAACCTTTAACAAGAAAATGTGAAGTCTTGGTTATATTTGTAGGAACTTTGTGATCAGATCTGTGAGTCTTTTGCGGTCCTTCAGTACCGTTATGGTTTGCTGCAAAGCAGATTCCTAGACAAGGCAAACTAAGAGAACATAGAGCAACATAATGAAACAACTTGTCAAAGATGGAATTATCCAATTTGAGAAATTGAATCCACTTATTAAGGAAAAAATAAATGATAAGATCAAATAACAAAATATTTGTCGGTTGTTTACAAAAAGCACTTGAACTTGCGGATTAAGACATGAGACATAGTGTCATAATTTCAAGACTGAGTTAAAAGTACCAATTACCTAATTTGTGATAGAGCACCTAGGAGCTGTGCAACTAGGTCTAGAAGGAGCCCATGCAAATCCAACAATGAAGGATATCAACCGGACTTACAACCTTGCAATGAATAAAGACTGTGCAACAATATATGGAATGAGAAATACCTTAAACTAACGTTTCTTAGGCTCCCACTTTTATCAAATAAACACAACAAGACCACATGACATCATCGCAATTACGACGCTTGAGTTGAGCTCAATGAGAAAATGTACTAATTACATCAGCTAGAACTAAAACATAAAGCAACTAGATACATTGAAAGGTATGTTGAATCTTCTAGAGCCAACTTGGTCTTACCTGTCAGTATTGATCAACCGATCAAATACAAATTGTTCAAGGCCAATCCAGAGTTTTTCTGTGATCACAGCAAGCTAGCATATCTTGTCTGTGAACAAAATAACTTAGCTTACAAAGATAAATTAACAATGGAACTGCCAAACCCGTAAGTCCCTCAGGTGGACAAGCGAATACATGATGAGCAAAAAATGCACTCCACATAAAGTTGATCGAAACAAAGCATCATTATAAGTTCATTCTCGCAAACAAGCAAATTCCAAACAGTTAGCACCAGATAAGTTGGCCAATTAAACCGTATATATTATGACCATGTAACCAAGGCCAAGGCCAGTAGGAGTAATAATGAAACATGACCAGCTTGTCAGTTCGTTTCTCAAAAAGCAACCCACTCTCCCATGCCTTCTGTTGTTGGGAGTTATAAATTTATAACTCCCAATAACGTGAGCCACAGGAGAGTCGGTTGCTTTCTGAGAAACGAACTATGTTGATATCAGGAAGATAAGTTTTTTATTAAATACGAAAAATCATCAGATTCTGAACTAAGAAAGCATATTAAATGAATATGTTGCATGCTCATTCATTCTCTTTTGTGATATTACTCTAAAACTACATCCTTAAATTTTCTTTAAGAAGAAGACACCCACAATAACATGGATTCATGTGAACCTTCTTTTGGAATGCAGATGCATCATTTGCACCTTTTGGAGATTCATTGCAAAAGAAACCAGTTGTGAGAGCTAGGATGAAGTAAGAAGGGGGTGGCCCTCAGGCCAGGCGAATGATAACCAACTATTTTGTCCATGTAACATCACATCATAATAGATATCGCTCAAAAACGACATAATCAAACTTCATGAGACAAGGCGTATTTATAATGCTAGTATTATAATGGACTAATGAAGCACGGTATACATTCTTGGGCCTCTCTTTAGTGAATTAGGTGTCTAAACATTGCTTTAACTTCTGGCTTTCTTCCAAAGTTCAGGACCAAATATACCTGCTAGCATATGATACCCCCCTATGATATGTTCATGTGATTTTCTTGGTTATGTATGTTCATGTGATTTTCTTGCATATAAAAAAATTAGAACATACATTATTAGGCACACGTATATAAATATTAAAGAGAAAAAACCCACGTCTCACCAACAAAGAAGCGCTTCAAGAAGAGGTACATGTGTGTGTCGAGCCACCAAAGCTAAGGAGTCCAACACTCGCTCAAAGGTATTTTCCATCCATAAAACAAAACAGGTATTGATGTTGGCATTAACAACGATGTATGTAAGCATATATCAAAATAATTGAACAATAAAAAAGGGCATTTAGGACTTAAATTTGCATCCTAACAATCATTCAATTACCACCGATGTCAAAACCACGATGATCTATAGTTTTCCATATATGCAAAATGTAGAAAAAATTACGTAGATAAAATTTGGCTCACCATAAAAATGCCCTAAACGTAAAAGCCAAAGATTCATAGTCAACAACACATAATTTTCATCATTGCTAAGGGCTTTGTATCATCTTCTCCATATGGGGGGAAAAGTATATTATTAAACAAAAAATATTCCAGACTTTTCACCATTGATGACGAAGCAGAGCATCAGCATGCCAAACCCAAAATGCCCCTAACAATCTTTTCTCTTTCCGACCGTATCCTTGAAAGCAGACTTTACACTTCGGACTCGCATGTTGTATGATCTTCATCTTCAATGGCGGTCTTTAAATAATGACCTCTTCAGTTAACGAACGTATCATCTGACCGTTGAAAACGGAATACATTCCTTTTCTAATTAAATTTTTGAGTAAACTACAATTTGGTCCTTCTGGTTTGTACAAGAAATAACATTGTCTTTGTTGTTTCGAAATTACATGATCATCGTCGTGGTTTGTAAAAATGTCAAAATTTGGTCCATCTCTTCTAATACGGTCGTTAAAAGATCCATTAAATGATGTTTATTTTAGTATTTTCGATTTTTATCTCATTTTTGTTTAATAAAACTAAATATGTAAATTATATTAGTACAAGGACTAAAAATGTAACTTTATCTAATATATCATAGTGTAAACTACAAATGTGTCTTCTCTGACCAAACAATATTAGTTAGAAAATCCCAAAAAAAGTCTAAAAGCGCAGAAAGGTCAAAGAGAACTCCCATAAATGACAAATATGAGTTCTTTATAAAAAAAATCTTTTAAATGACAGTTTTTAATATAAGAACTTCTTATTTAAGATGCTATATATATATATATATATATATATATATATATATATATATATATATAAAAATAAATATATAGGGGCAGGTTCAAACGAGAAGCTAAACATTTTGCGAGAATGCGAGAAGTGTTTAATCATATATGATTAAACACACCCGCAGGCCATGTAATCACATATGATATCACACTTCTCGCCTTCTCGCCAAATGTTTAACTTCTCGCATGATTCTTCCTCTAAATATATATATAGGGACAGGTTCAAACGAGAAGCTAAACATTTTGCGAGAAGGCGAGAAGTGTTTAATCATATGTGATACACAAGTTTAATCATTTATGATTAAACACATGTTATATTTGCAATACATAGACGTTTAATCATATATGATTAAACACACCTACAGGCCGTGTAATCATATATGATATCACACTTCTCGCCTTCTCGCAAAATGTTTAACTTCTCGCATGATCCTTCCTCTCTCTCTCTCTCTCTCTCTCTCTCTCTCTATATATATATATATATATATATATATATATATAAAGGGGTAGGTTCAAACGAGAAGCTAAACATTTTGCGAGAAAGCGAGAAATGTTTAATCATATATGATACACAAGCTTAATCATATATGATTAAACACGTGTTATATTGTCAATACATAGACGTTTAATCACATATGATTAAACACACTCACATGTCGTGTAATCATATATGATATCACACTTCTCGCCTTCTCGCATGATCTTTCCTATATATATATATATATATATATATATATATATATATATATATATATATAGGGTTAGGTTCAGGGGAAACCTCAAAAAAACGAAAAACTGAGGAACACCCTGGTAGCCTTCCATCTGGACGGTATGTAATTGTGCATACAAGTAATTAATTAGTTTTTTGGTTTTTATGCACATGTGCATATTATGCACTTGTGCATATGCATTTTATAAATTACTTGTATGCATAAGTACATACCGTCCAAATGAATGGTTACTAGAGTGTTCTTCAGTTTTCCATTTTTTTTGAGGTTTTCCTTTGAACCTCCCTCTATATATATATAGGGTCAGGTTCAGGGGAAAACCTCAAAAAAAGGAAAACTGAGGAACACCCTGGTAGCCTTTAATCTGGACGGTATGCACTTGTGCATACAAGTAATTTAGAACATGCACACGTGTATATGCACAAGTGCATAATGCACTTGTGCATAAAAACCAAAAAACAAATTAATTACTTGTATGCACAAGTGCATACCGTCCAGATTAAAGGCTACCAGGGTGTAACTCAATTTTCCGTTTTTTTGAGGTTTTCCTTTGAACCTCTCTCTCTCTCTCTATATATATATATATATATATATATATACATAGAGGTGGGTTCATACGAAAACAACATTTATTTAAGAAAATACGAGAAAACCGTCACGAGTATATACAAAATCATATATGATTCACGTGACTTTGTACACGACTTTAATTAGATCGCATCCAAAGTCGCCCGCATCCGTTTTTTCGGGTTAATGTAAAATTATATATGATTTTGTACATGTTTTTTGTTGTTTTCTTAAATAGTTAATGTTTTGTTTGAACTTTTCTCTCTCTCTCTCTCTCTCTCTCTATATATATATATATATATATATATGTATGTATGTATACACATATAGAGAAAGGTTCATGGGAAAACCCTAAATAAATGAACCGAAAACACTTGATCAAGCGTATTTTGACAAATTTTTAAATTGTATTTAGATACGTATTTTAGATGATTCATGTCCAAAACTTTAAATATTGCTTTTTGAAGTTTTTGTGTAATAAATGTCAAAATGTTTTTCTTCTATTGCAATCTAGAGTTTAGCAAACAATATAATTATTTACGTATAAATTAGTCCACATCGTCATCGAGTAAAAATCACATATCTCTAAATCTCATAACCCCCCCTCCTCCCTATTACTAGTATGTCAATGCTACTTGCTTCAAGTGATAATTATTATGGGTTAGGAATATGTTCTAAAAGACCTGAAAACTACATTCAATTGATGAGACTATTATCATTCATCAATTGATGTATCATGACAAACAATTCACCGATAATAACACAAGTAAGCTATTCAAGCATCCACACCATATCAGTCCTATATATATAACCATAGGAGAGAAAAACCTTACAAAAAAGTGGATGGTGACCGGATCCTTTACTAAGGGGTTGTTTGGTTGGTTTTCCATTAAGTTTTGTATGGATAAAGTTGTCTGTGTAGATTAATCTGTCTGTATAGATTTAGAAGGTTTTTATTTGTGAGAGTTTTTTCATAGATGGAAAGAACGTGTTTTTTAATGAGAGAGACTGGTTTGGGAAAAATTTGGTTTTCTGCATAAAGCTCCCCCTTGAAATCTTACTGAATAAGCCACTTTCTATATCATTAAGCCACTACCAAATAGTCACATATAGCTGACTGAATAAGCTGTGAGTCTCATTAAACTCATTAAGTTGCAAACAAACAGTCATATAATTGGTAGCTTACTTTTTTTTTCTTTTGACAAAGACCATCCCTATTGATGGTTTGTGTTATAAAAAAAAATTAGTCGAATTTCATTGTATCATAAAACGACTATGTTAATGTATATGTGTAGGGCCCATGCCCAATGTCTGTATAAGGCCCAGACCCATATAGTTTCTGTATAAATACCTTGTATCTTCTAGTTTAGGTTAACTTTTCTCATTATTACTTTTCATATTGTACGTTTATTCTCTCAATCAATATATCGAAGTCTCAAACCTTCAGCATATTCATCGTCTCTTTCAATCACATTCATCTTCTAACATGGTTTCAGAGCTGTAAGTTTATTCATCGATTTCACTGTTCATCGGTTACTGTTCATCGATTTACTATTCATCGATTTTACTGTGTAAAGCATCCGTTTCCCACCGATTTACAATGTTCATCGATTTACTATTCAATTTAGTCGACAATTGCCGTCGCCGCCTTCAAACCAAGATTTTGTCGCCGCCTTCAAAGATTTAGTCGACAGTCACCGTCGCCACCTTCAAACACACGGGTTCGTCCTCTCTGTTTCCTATCTTTGAATCGACAATCAAAACCCTAGCCGCAGACCAGAAGAATTCCGGTCGTAAACTCCATACCGGTCGATACCATACCGGTCACTACATACCGGTCGACGGACACCGGTCACTTCATACCGGTCCACTCATACCGGTCGACGACATCGGTCACTTCATACCGATCGCACACCCTATCGGTCCATACCGGTCGATACCACAGGTTTATACCGGTCGCACAGCCTACCGGTCGATACTACCGGTCGCACATCCTACCGGTCCATACCGGTCACTCAGTGAACTGTTTCTCATCACATCCATGGCTGTCAATCTCAGTCACTCAAATCCTATTTCGGTTATTTTCAATGGTAGCAACTATATCCTGTGGCATCACCATATGACAATTCTGCTAAAATCCCATGGGATTTATACCTATGTTACTGGTGCATCCAAACTTCCAGTTCAGGCAGCAACTGAGAATGCTGTTGATTTTGTAAAACGCATGAATGAGTGGGACATCAATAATGCTCGTATTCTGGGTTTTATTAATGCCTCCACTACTCCTGAGATCAACCAACAGTTTCTTGGCTATGTCACCGCCAAAAGTCTCTGGGATTTTCTAGCCAAGCGGTACACGTCATCGGGCCTATCTCATCAGTATCAACTGTGGACTACCTTTCAGAACAAACGTCAGCTTCTTGATCAATCTGTAAACTCTTATATCTCTGAAATGCAGTCTCTCAGAGATCATATAAGTCTTGGAGCACCACAAATTTTTGATGAAACGACTCAACAGTTCACAACCTACTTCAATCAGCTACATTTGATCACCATTCTGATGGGTCTTACGGATAAATTTGAGAATGTTCGTGCTTCTCTTCTTCATAGGCAGCCTCTACCCACTCTTGAAGAAGCCATATCCGAATTGTTAAGTGAAGAAACTCGTCTTCACATGCGATCACCAATGCCCGCTACTGATAGCGTTCTCTACACGTCTCATCCCAAGTCCAAAGGTAAATGGAACAACAACAACCATTCCAAATCTGTGGGCAAGACGAACACATCTGAGTGTGCCTTTTGCCATTCTACTGCTCATCTTCTCCTTGATTTTCCTATTCGCAAGTATCGTAGGTGTGGCATCACTCATCCGCGCCATTATGAGTCTGATTGTCTGAAGAACTCAAAGCACACTGTCCCTCAGAACCGGACTCACGCTGTTACTGGGTCTACTATCGCTGATAACGAGGTTTCTCCAGTCTCCTCACCTGACCTAATGGAACTGATGCGTCGCAATCAGGAACTCATGGAGCAAATCATGTCTGGTGCTATGGGTATGAATTCTCCACACTCAGCTGCATCAGGTAACTTATGGCTTTTTGACTCTGGGTGTTGCAATCATATGACACCCTACACTAATGGTTTTGTTTCTAAGAAACCACCTCAGCATTTTACGTCAGTACGAACTGCTGACAACACTGGCCTACCGGTATCTTTTAGTGGAAATGTCTCCACTTCTCATATACAATTACCGGATGTTCTAAATGTTCCGAAATTATCTCTGAGCTTAGTTTCGATTGCGCAACTTCTCGAATCTAACTTGATCATTTTATTTCATTCTTCTGGTTGTGTTGTACAGGATCCAAAGACCAAGCAGATCCTTGGACTCGGTCGTAAAGTTGGACGGATGATTGAAGTGGTCTACCTTCGTCTTCCACTACCCTCTTCAAGTCTTGTTGCCTCAGTTTCCAGCACTTCTTCTTTTGATTTGTGGCATGCCTGGCTAGGTCACTTATCTCTAGCCAAAATAAAATCATTAGCTAATTTATGGGTGTTAGGAAATTGTGTATCAACTGACAATATTTCTTGTTTATCATGCAAACTTGGCAAACATCATGCTTTACCTTTTGAAACGAATGAGTTTAATTCTACTTCTTCTTTTGATCTTATTCATTCTGATGTATGGGGACCAACACCACATCCATCCATGGGGGGTGCTCGATATTTTGTTATTTTTATTGATGATCATACACGTTTCACATGGATATATCTCATGAAACATCGTTCGGAACTACCTAAAATTTATATTAGTTTCGCTCAGATGATTCACACCCAATTCTCAAAACCTATAAAGATTCTTAGAGCTGACAATGCTATGGAATACAAAGAGTCCTCTCTTCTCTCCATTCTTCAGTCTCAGGGGACTCTCTCTCAGTACTCCTGTCCCGGCACATATCCTCAAAATGGTCGTGTCGAACGCAAACACCGTCATATTCTTGATACGGTTCGCACTCTTCTCATTTCTACTAAATGTCCAGAACGTTTTTGGGGTGAAGCTGCTTTCACTGCAGTTTATATTATCAATCGTCATCCTACTCCCATCCTTAATAATAAGTCTCCTTATGAGGCTCTTCATGAGGTCACCCCTGCCTATGAACTTCTAAAAGTTTGGGGTAGTGCTTGTTTTGTTCAGTTACAATCTCATGAACATACCAAACTTGAACCTCGCTCCAGACTTTGCTGCTTCCTTGGATATGGTATTGACACAAGGGTTATCGCTGCTGGGATCCTATCTCCCAACATCTTCGTATATCTCGTCACGTTACCTTCTGGGAACATGTTCCTTTTTCTTCTATATCCAAGTTTCGTGAGTCCTCTACCTTCACCACCCCGTTCTTTACTGATGCTTCCGTCTCATTGGACACACTCAAATCTGACATCATATCGTCTCCGCCTATTGTTCAAACATCTTCTGACTCTGCCTCTCCTTCAGAGTCTCTTGCCTCTACACCGCCTACACCTCCTGATCAACATCAATCATCTGCTCCATCCGCACAACCAACATCTGAGCTGCCTGCTGAGTCTTTGGCTCCTGGAACATCTCAATCTTCGAATGTTAGACGATCAGATCGGGTAAGACAAGTTCTTTCTCATCTCCGTGATTATCATGTTTATGCTACTCTGTTATCCAATCACGAACCTACTTCCTACAAGGAAACCTCCTCTAATCTTGATTGGCAGAAATCTATGGATGAGGAACTTCAGGCTCTTGAGAAAGCTCAGACATGGGACTATGTTCCTCTTCCACCGGGCAAGTCACCCATTGGTTCCAAATGGGTGTTCAAAATCAAGACAAAATCTGATGGCTCTATTGATAGATACAAAGCTCGCCTGGTGGCAAAGGGCTTCAATCAAGAGTACGGAATTGATTATGAGGAGACATTTGCACCCGTTGCTTGAGTCACGTCTGTTCGCAGTCTCCTAGCCATCGCAGCTACAAAACAATGACCTCTCTTTCAAATGGATGTTAAGAATGCCTTCTTGAACGGTGACTTATCTGAGGAAGTCTACATGACACCTCCTCCAGGCATTCGACTTCCACAAGGTCATGTTTGTCGTCTTCGGAAGGCTCTCTATGGACTCAAGCAAGCTCCGCGAGCTTGGTTTGAGAAGTTCAGTTCCATAGTCACTTCTCTGGGTTTCTCACCCAACAACTATGATTCAGGACTGTTTACTCGGACCACTGAGGCTGGCACAATCTTACTTCTTTTGTATGTGGATGATATGATTATTACTGGCAGTGACTCTACAGGCATAGCTAATCTCAAGACATCTCCCAGCTCCTGTTTTGAGATGAAGGATCTTGGCTCTTTACACTATTTTCTTGGTCTTGAGGTGCTCTCAGATCCATCGGGAATTTATCTTTGTCAAGCCAAATACACCTCAGATCTCTTGTCAAAAGCTGGGATTAATGACAACAAAACTGCATCCACTCCCCTTGAGCACAACCTTCATTTGGCTCCGAATGCTGGACCTCCTCTGCGTGATCCTACTTTATATCGGCAGTTAGTGGGGTCACTTGTCTACCTGACAGTGACTCGACCTGACATTGCCTATGATGTTCATACCGTCAGTCAGTTCATGTCTGCACCCTGTTCTGATCACTATGTTGTTGTTCTGCGCATCCTTCGATATTTAAAAGGGACCATGTTTCATGGTCTTCATTTTACATCCAAATCATCATTGACTTTGCGAGGTTTTTCTGATGCTGATTGGGACAGTGACATGACTGATCGTCGCTCCACTACCGGCTACTGTTTCTTTCTTGGAGACTCTCTCATATCTTGGCGGAGCAAGAAACAATCTCTCACAGCTCGATCCAGTACTGAAGCTGAGTATCGAGCACTAGCTGACACGGCTCAAGAACTTGTGTGGTTACGCTGACTACTCTCTGATATGGGGGCTCCTCAACAGTCTCCAACTCCATTATGGTGTGACAACAACAGTGCGATTCAGATTGCTCACAATGATGTCTTTCACGAGCAAACGAAGCATATTGAAATTGACTGTCACTTTGTTCGTCAACACGTGACTCGCAAGACTATCCAACTTCTTCCTATTTCAACTCTTGATCAACCGGCCGACATTTTCACTAAAGCTCATCTACCAGGACGGTTTCGTGATCTAGTTTCCAAACTCCATCTGGCTCATTCTTCTCCCGATTGAGTTTGAGGGGGGATGTTAATGTATATGTGTATGGCCCATGCCTAATGTCTGTATAAGGCCCAAACCCATATAGTCTCTGTATAAATACCTTGTATCTTCTAGTTTAGGTTAACTTTTCTCATTATTACTTTTCATATTGTACGTTTATTCTCTCAATCAATATATCGAAGTCTCAAACCTTTCAGCATATTCATCGTATCTTTTAATCACATTCATCTTCTAACATACTATGTTTTTGGTTTTAAAAAAATTTAATGAAATAATTTTGCGAGACGTCAATCACTAAAATTGAAACTTTTTTTGATATGATTTTGATCCCATAACTATATGACATGTTACTGCAAAGTTAAACACATGACTAGATCAGTTATTTGATTAGATATCAGTCAGATTTAAGATCATGGATGCCAGAATGAATGTTATGGGATATAAGGAACAAATATCAATACTCATGGTTGATTTGGTATAATGTAAAGATATATTACTATTTTTGGATAATGAGTTATGTCTAAATTATGGAAACAAAAAAAGCTTTTTAGTGACATTCTCATCATTCTTCAGCATTCTCATTATTATTTTTATTTCCATGTGTTCTCAATCCCAAATATAAACAAAACCCATGGTTTATTGGTTTTATGATAAATATGTATTGATTTACATTCCACCAAATAGGGGCGGACCTATGTATGTTTGAGCGGGCCTAACATGAGCTTTTTTAGGTTTGAAAGGTGTACACACTAAATTTTGTGGGGTTGCTCCGGGATATTGTAAAATATAAGAAACATCAACCAAAAACCTAAAAAGGTGCCTTGAAATTAATCAAAAACCGAAAAAGTCATTCGAAATCAACCAAAAAACTTAAAAAATACTTGGAGATCAACAAAAAAACTTTAAAATCCCTCGAAAAGGTGGAATTTAGCTAAAAAGACATTGACCAACTTACGGACCTTTAATCTATCTTAAAGGTGCACACGCTCAACAAAAATGCTGCTCCACCACTATACCAAATGACCACAAAGGTGTCTTGAATGAGTAATTACCAAATATTGAAAAGTAGGGACTTTATGCAACTTTTAGAAAACATGAAGGTCGTTCCTGTAAAATTGAAAAAAGGGGGGAATGTTGAAAAGGAAACGGTTCCGCGCCTGTGGATGTGGCTAACAACAGAGGCGTGATATGAAATCTATAATCCCAAAAAGCCAATTACGCCTTCCATAATCCAATAGATTTCTGATTTAGGTATGTTGATTCTGGATTTAATTTTCACGAATGCATGTTTTGTTAGTTCAGATTTACATTTTCTTTGTGATCTATCTGATTTGTAACCAAATTTACGACGAAGTTTTATCATTTACAACACTAAAGATGGAAATTATGACCTAGATTTTGTTCCTACTGCTGGAATCATGCTTTGTTTCTCCGTTTCTAATGGAATTCGTTTGAAAATCTTGATTTTGGTTTTTTCATGTTTATGTTTTTTGAGGTCGAAAAAAAGTTCCATTACACGATCGTACAAGAGTTTAACAAAGGTGCCATATACAAAGGTTGCAGTTAGGGTTTAAGTCTCTTCATGCCCCCACAGAGCTGCATTTTGAATTTCTGATAAAAAAAACCCTAATACTTTGCAGGTACAAAATTGACAAGGATCATGATAGCAAAATGCATCTCATTTCCCCTTTCCTTTTTCTGGGGTGGTTTGGAATAAGAAATTGGATGCATAATAGTCCTGGAGCATCACTGTTCCTTTATTGCTGATTAAAATCTACAGATTCTATAATGGAGAAATTAAAGAATTTTTTAAATGGGAGAAAATGATCTGGAGATGAACCAAGACGTGTGTTTCAGTGTGTGGTGGTTCTAACTTCTAAGTAGATGGACTCTGTAGATATGCTTAACGAGATGAGTTCTTAAAGTTTGAATTACGTTATTGAAATGGTAGTGTTTGAGTAATGTAATCTACTCATATACAAATAGGAACAGGGCCAACAAAGAAACCCACTAGCATCCATAGAATCTTTTGATGCTTGAATTTCGTTTAAAATAAATTAGAGGATTAATTTCAATCCCTAGCATGTCTCCGTTGGGCATTAATGTTCACTACTATAGAGAGTGATTTTGAGATGCAAACAAAATCATGTCTCTGTTGGGCATTAATGTTCACAGTTTACAGTTTTGTGTTTTTGTTTCAGGTGTTGAATTGATATCTTACTGCACAAGATGGATTTCTCCTTTAATTATGAGCCATCGTCGGCTGCAGCATCTGTTTATTCTTGTAGACCAGAATCTGAGTTCTATAGAAGCATATCCAGAAGGACTTCTTCTGTGGCTGATACCTTTCAGGAATTAGAAAGTGTTGGAGAGGTTGTAACAAGATTTGAGCTGGATATGGCATGTGTTTGTGAGAAACTGGCCAATTTGAACTTACTCTTGATGCATGTGGAAGCTATAGAGAGTGATTTTGAGGCCTTTGTATCTGAACTGAATCCAAACCCAAGTGACCTCTATGTTAAGGCACTAACGTTCGACTTTTTATCTGGGTTTCTGAATTCAGAGGTGACGGTATTGGAGAATCACATATCTGATTTTCAGATGGAGAAAGCTTCTATGCAGGAGTTTCTGTCTTCAAGCAAATACTTGGGAGATACTTCCACAGAGATGGAAGATATGTTGGATGATTCAGAAAAATCACTGCAGCAATCAATGGAGCAGCTCTTACAAATAAAAGCACGATCTGCCATGTTTGAGAAGAAAGTGGCAAGCTTTGCTGAAGAAGTAACCCGTAAGATCATTTTATGTTTTCTTTTTCTTTGTAGACCATGTCAAACTAATCTTTCTTGGGTTATACTGCTATAATCAAATAAAGTAGTTATGTTGAATTTAAACTTATACCAATTGCATTTTCTTGGACTTATACAAATTAAAGGTTGCTACCATTATTTTCATTTTCTTGATGTGTTTTCAGGTATGGAGAACGAGAAGGACAAAGACAAGGAGACGGAGAAGGACAAGGACAAGGATGATGCAGTGGTCACAGGCGACAATGAGCTTCCAGAACTGAAAGACAAAATGAACATGCACGCTGTGGAACATCAGAGGCATATTCTGAGGATGCTTGAGAAATCTTTGGAAAGAGAACTAGAGTTCGAGAAGAGGGTGAATGAGTCCACTCAGATTGAAGAAGCTCTGACAATGAGGTTGCATTCTTCAGAACAAGAAGTTCTTTTTGCTGAAGAAGAAACTGTAATGACCCTGGAAAAGTTGTATGAGGCTGATCACACATCTGAGATTCTAATGGGAATCTCCAAAGAATTGTTGAAGATGTTACAGTTGGATCATAAACATTCTTCAGGCTTTGGACTTCAAGAAACCGTGAAAGGAAGTGGTACGAAAATGGAGGATAGTGTGAAATGTTTGAAAGAACGTATCACTGAAGCAGAACGCAGAGCTGATAACGCTGAGGCCAAATGTAAGGGTTCATCTGAGAAGGTGGTTTTGCTCGAGAAAGAGCTGAGGGATGCTAAAACTAAGCTACAGCTTCGCAAAACGAGGAAAAATAGTTTAGAGGACATGGAGTCGATGGTGGTGATGATGGTGGGAGTGGCAGAGGATTTATACGCAAACCCTAGATTTCATTGAAACATCTAACCTTCGAGCCCTGTATATATATACATACATATATGATCAAAGTCTTCCACATTTTCTTGAAACTTAGGCAAATTTTAAAGATTTGGCTTAGAACCCCTCATTGAAGTTGTATGACATTCAGAGTGTTTTGTTCATAAAACTAACATGTGATGTATACATTTGTGAAATTTAAATAAAGAATGATGTTGTTTGTTGAGGAAAAGAAGGGGGAGTCTAACTGATGTAAAAGGCTTGGTACCATCGCATGCCTGAACCAAGCTTCTTTCTAAGATGGCTCGTGCTTGATGAGCCCAAAAGAGCTAGACGAGCTTTAGTGTAATACATCTACTTTTTAACAAACATGTGAAATTATGAATCATATTTGAAAAATAGCTGAAAGTTTTTTTTTCCTCTTAAACTGAATGAATCATATTTGAATCAAGTTTGGATGTTGGGTTACCCATAGGCTCTAATCTAGTTACATTGAATGGTTTGGATTTAAATATGGTAAGGATCTGTAGTCTTCCAAGACATCCTACCTTAACAAATAGCGCTCTACCCTAAAACAACCCGATCAAGGGCCAAAATGATATGTTTTGATGTGTAACACATCGTATGACTGTGTTTGTGTAAAGATACCGATAGTTTGGAAGCTTGTAATTTTATTTTTTATGTTTCTTGTTACGTCGATGCTATTGTAAATAAAATTTTGTGAATATAAAGGTTTATACGTTGAGAAACAAATAAAATGGACCTGTATCATAAGAATATTCAACTTGAGGGACTGTTATGTAAGAATAATCAACTCGAGGGACTGTTATGTAGCTTTAAAAAACCTCAAGGTATTTTCTATAAATATTGTAAAACGTGGGAGAAGGGTGGGTTTCATTAAAGGAAACAGATCAGCATCAGTGAAAGAGAACATACGAGTGAATCGGAACTGGCGAACTGCATATCATAAACTGATCTGCTTCCTTTACCCAACAAATTTCTGGAGCAGGTATGTAAATTATAGATTAAATTTTCTCGAATTTCATATGATCTTTCAGTTTTTTTCTTAATATGATGCTATGATTTTAGTGTTACGGAGGAAAATTGTAAGGTGGCTTCTGTTTGTACTGCTGAATTCGTGTTTTACATTCCATTTTTCATTGGAATTTCTTCAATTCGTACACAAAGAAAACTCGATCTTTGGGGTTTCCAATTTTATGTTAATTTGGAGTTGAGAAAATTATGGTCACCGGTGACGTGATTGTAGAAGAGTTGAAGAAACGCATTCTTCTATTTCTGTTTATGGCTGACCGTTTTGTGCTTCGTTTATGGTTGCCGTAAATCTGTTTTAGGTTTTGAGTGGCTTAAGTTTCTCAATTTCCAAAAGGAGTTACATTTCGAATATTGGATTAGTAAACCTAGTACTTTTGAGATGCAAAAGTGGTAATGATTTTCTGTAAAAGTTAAACATCATTACATCATTTAGTATGAAGTTTAACGTGGTTAGCAATATTTATGACCATATATTCTGAAAGCTTGATGACAATCAAATTCGATATGTAGCTCATACTTTTTGGTGGATGGGTTGAGTATGTGGCTATTTGCAATTATTAAACTGGATTCAAAATGATTATGACACTATATTGTTCTCTTATTTCTGGTAAAATTATGTGGAATCTCTAGTCGGAGCAAAGAGTAGCATGAAGGATACAAACAGGATTCTATCCTACTCTAAACACACTGTTAAGAGTAGCGTAAATTTTCTTTTTGGAAGCTATACATTAGATGAGTGGAGTTGTAACGCAAACCGTCCATGAAGAGTGTTATCTATACAGACCAACCCAAGGAATCCGTCCTCCAAACTGTCCGTGGAAATTAGGACATTAAGTCATATGGCAGAATAGGCGAAGGATCGTGTGAGAAGTTGAGTTAACGGTGAGAAGCGTTAGAAGTGGATCTGAACCATTGATCTCTTTTAATCTCAAGCCCTCCCATGAATTGCGGCTTAGAAGAGAATTGATCTGGTGCATCTCATCTTAATGTGCGTCCATTTCTCATCCAACGGGTGATAACCACTTCTCACGATTCTCACCGTTAACTCAACTTCTCACCGGAACCCAACTTCTCACCGGAGCCCAACCCTAGCCGAATATACATAAAGATAATTTCTGTGTTAGTTCTATAGTACGTGCATCACCCATATCCATGTCTCTAATAATTATATTTAATGCATAAGTCTAAGTGTTATTATGAGAATTATAGTCCTGCCCGTTCCCCCTTTGCAGGTTCTGAGTTGAGCTTACAGGTGGACTGTTAAGATGGATGCCATCACCAATCCTGATGCATCTTCTCCTCCAGTATCTATTCATTCTGATGGACCAGAATCAGAGTTCAATAAAAGTAGCAAATCTCTAAGGACTTCTTCCGGTGGTGATACACTTCGAGACTCAGAAAGTACTGAAGGGATTATAACAAGATTTGAATTGGATATAGCATGTATTTCTGAGAAGCTGACCAACTTGCATGTACTGTTGATGCATGTGGAAACCAAGGAAAGTGACTTTGAGGCTTTTGTTTCTGACATGAATTCTGATTTAACTGTCAAGGCACTAGAATTCGACTTATTATCTGGGATTTTAAATTCAGAGGTGAAAGTGCTAGAGAAACACATATCCGATTGTCAGACAGATAAAGCCAATGTAATGGAGTTTCTATCTTCGCGTAAACACTTGGGAGAACCTCTCATGGGGATGGAAGACATGTTGCATGATTCAGAAAAATCATTGGAACAATCAATGGCGTTGGTCTTAGAAATAAAAGTACAATCTGCCCACTTTGAGAAGAACTTGTTAAAATTTGCTGGAGACGAAACCTGTAAGTTCCTTATCCTACTGTTTGTATACTAGACCAAAGCAACTGTCTAGATCACCATCAGCTCTTCAGTGATAAAACTATCATTTTTGTATTGAACCACTCTAATGGCCTTAGGTTAAATTTGAACTTCTTTCTGTTGTTTTAGTACTATTTACTTTTTCATCGAATTAATTGAAACAGCAGATGGAGGTGTGGAGAACAAAGATGTGGATGTAGGGACTCCTAAATGTAGAAATGAGAAAAGCATAGAAAATTTGTCCAAGTAGACCTTATAAATTGTAAATATCATATCCTTATTATGCGGTCATCTTCTACCTTTTTTCATTGGCTATTTTGACTCTGTCCAAAATTCTGTCTTTGACCCAATTGGTTAGACTGGATAAAGTTCAAGTTCGTGGCGGCAAAGGAGAAAAGGTTAAGGCTTAGTTGATGGTGGCAGAGGGCTTCGGATGCTCTTTAACCTATTATAGTATTATGTATACTTTATCAGTGTGGGGATTACGTATTCCTTTTCCAGCCGTTCTGTAAGAATTTCAGAGTTGGGTGTATTGGACATAGGTTGAGCTTCCTATAGGAAAGGATTTTCTGCATAAAATTTGTCTTCTATTTTTGTAGTGTTTGCCGTAAGAGGTAAAGTATTGAGTGGTGGGAGATTTTGATTAGGAGATCGATATTATAGTTTCTGCTGGCAAAAATTATAAGGTTATTACTTACTATTTTCATTCTTTAATGTGTTTCCAGGGAAAGATGAGGACAATACAGAGTCCTCAAACAATAGCTATCTTTCAGAACGGGAGAAAATGAAAATGCAGACTGTGGAACATCAGAGACATGTTTTAAGGATGCTTGAGAAATCTTTGCAAAGAGAAATAGATTTGGAGAAGCAGGTGAGTGAGTCAATTCAAGTTCAAGAAGCTCTAACGACGAGGCTGCACTCGTCAGAACAAGAAGTTCTTTATGTTGAAGCGGATGCTGAAATGACCTTGGAGAAGTTCTATGAAGCAGACCACACATCCGAGATCCTAATGGGGATCTCTAAGGAACTATTAAGTACAATCAAGATGTTACAATTAAATCTTAAAGGTTTGGTTCAGCAAGAAGCAAAATTGGAAAGTGATTTGCTGGCACTTAAAGAAAGCATTGTTGATGAGAATGCATCTATGGAAGGGACTGTGGAAATGAAAAATACAATCAGAGATTTAAGAGAAAGCGCTCTTCAGGCGGAAAGCAGAGCTGTGAAGGCTGAAACCAAGTGTCAGATGCTGACGGATAGCAGCCAGAAACTCAAGGACACCTATGAGAAAGTGGCTTTACTTGAGAAAGAGCTGAGTGATACTAACAGCAAGCTACAAAATGTGGAGGCAGGTTATGAAGCTAGTCAAGAGGATAATACCATGTTAAATGCAACAATCATAGACATGTATGATGTAATTGAGGACCTGAAGGAAAAGGTTTCACAAGCTAAAAATCAGACTGAGATTATGGAAGATAAGTGTATTTTCTTGTCAGAGTCCAATGAAGGCCTCAAGAGGGAACTTAGTTTTGTTAGGGGGAGGGTTAATTGCCTAGAGACATCTTTGCATCAAACGGAGGAAGCCAAGAAGGCAACTGCTAAAGACATAAGTCTTCGTACCAAGTTGATAACGGATCTGGTTATGCAGATGGCACTTGAAAGAGAACGCCTCCAAAAGCAGGTTTCTGATATGATTACTCTTTCCGCCCCTAAATAAGTGTCCACATTTTTTTATTTTAGTTTGTCCCACATGTGTTCAATTTCGAAAGTAAGTGCTTACTTTCCAATTCTACCCTTAATTATGAGATGGATAAATTCATTACTCCCTATATTATTGAAGGTAAAATTGTCATTTAGTTAATTAAAAAGTGTAATAATTACACATTTCTAAACTATGTGCCTTTTTCATTGAGTACATATATTTTGGGAAGGAGGGAGTATATTTTAATGTTTATCCTATCATTGACCTATTTCTGATGTCCAGCAAGTTCATTTATGTTCAGTATCAGAGATTCGTGGTTTGCATAACCATCCTTACAGATTGTCCGAAGACATTTTTAGACATGTTATTCACAGCCCAAGTTCAGAACTTATTTAATGTTCTTTTTATCAAACTATTGATGGGCATTGCCATCAGGCTACAGGCCTATTAGCTTGTTGGCCTCTTTGGCTATGATTCTTCTTGTTAAAAAGGTTTTAGTGGGACTGGTATAATGCAGTAGATTTAGTATTGAAAAATATAAACCTTTTTGTGTCTTTCTGTCTTAATGATTCCATATATGCATGCAGATATCTTCGTTGAAACACGAGAACAAGATCTTGGTAGCACGCTTGAAGAGAACAGAAGAAGGTTCTTCTGTAAAAGTTAGCCATGGTGATAAAGCTAGCAGTACAGATCATAAGCTTTCTGAGAATGACTTCACTACCATGACTGGTGTAGAAAACAAAGAATCATTATCAACCACTTTCAAGGTAGCTTAATTACTGCTTGCTTTTAACAACTTTCTTAATTGTCTTGGCTCAAAAATTTTGTATCTAGACATCTTACTTTGTATATGGTAGTTAAAGAAATTCCCACATGCCTATAGCAAATTCTGGTCCTACCCCTGCATTTGGCTGGGATACTAATTGAGTCACTTGAACTCTATGCTGTTAATTGTGCCGCTATAGCGGTGCTATTGGGGTTCGCAGTCATGGGTCAAATAACAGCCTGAAATAGCGGTCCCTCGATTAGCGTCGCTATTGACCGCTAAACGTCCCCATTTTGAACGCAAAAAGCGGCCACATAATCGCTTTTTATATACTTGTTTTGGTGTTAAAAAAGTAAATTTGTGGGCTTTTATTTTGGACATGCATTGGGTTTTATCTTAGTCCAACAACAATATTAAGGCTTCATTATTCTTATTTTTTTGGACTTAGACACCATTATTCTTATTTTTTTGGGGTTTGGACACCATCACTTTGGCCTCTTGCTTTGAATAGAAGTATTCACATTGTTCAATTATTTTTATTTGGACCTGGAAATCATTATTCTTATATATTTCTTATTCAATACATATAGTATGTTTTTATTTTGGGGAAAGGGTGTCCTGGGCCTTTGGCCCAGACTAATCCCTTGGCAATGAAATCGACTGCTAAAGCATGCAGCCCTGAGGTTAAACCCAGTGGCCAAAAAGTTGCGAATGCAGGGAATCGAACCCGGGTTGAGCGCTATGAACTCCCCATGTGATTACCACTACACCACAAGCCTTGTGGTTTACATATAGTATGTTGAGTTATGTATACACATGTAATTATAATTATAAAATGAACCGCTATTTTTGGACGCTATACAACCGTTTTACCATCGCAATAACCGCTATTTCGATTCACGGTCCTGATCGTGATTTCATATTTTGACCGTTGAAACAACATAGCTTGAACTTATCCTTTGGGATAGAGGAAAGGTCTGCATACATTTTACCCTATTTAGACCCTATGCCCATGTGGGATTTGGTTTGGTTTGGTTTATGTGATACCCAAAGTGTTATTGGTTACTTATATGAAGTATTTTCTACTTTTCAGCCAGAGAAGGCATGCAACGAGACCGTAATGGGCTCCACTGATTCTGCATCGGAGCTTGAGATTGCAAGAAACATCGATGCAAGGGAGCTTAAACTAAAAGGCATTCTGTTAGTAATCCTCATCCTAATCATTCCACTTTTCGGGGTACTTCTCCATCAAACTCAGATTCAATAAGTCCAAGCAGTTGACGTAGATGGTTTTCGGCATCTGGTTCATGAAAATCTCAAGTCTGTAATATGGGTTAAAACACAAATGCTTGTTAAATGTTACAGATTAGTTGGTCTGGTTGGAAATTTTGCTGAATCTTTTTCAGAAAGCAGCCAAGATTGGTTCTATCCTCTCCAAAGAGCTAAATGAGCATGCTTAGCCTAGGTCATGTCTTCTCCATAACTGATATCAACAAATCCAACTCAATGTGCAAGTTTAATTGCATGAGGTACAAGTCATTGTAGCATATATTGGTAGGAATTTGTTGATTATTCCTCTGGAAAAATGATTAGCCTTCTTTAATTGGGCTTTTATCTTGTATAAATGTGGGGAGATAAGGAAATAACTTGCTGCTAGAAAGTTCTTGATAATTTTTGTAATGCAACTCCTCCAGCCTTGGTTTAAAAAGGTGTAAGTTTGTGTTTTTGTTTTGAAGAATGGGAAAAGCTACACATTCCATTGAAATGTTTGTCAATTTCAAAATCAATATTTTTAATTATGTTGAACAAATTTAATTTTATAGTTCAACTAATAACCGCATATTCTTTTGTGAATCCAATTACACAAAAATACACCTATGAGGTTTTTAAAACGCATATGATATAAGGCAACATTTGTTCCTCTCCCCAACCGACGTGGGATCTACGAGACTCCAGTCAAGCAACATTTGTTTCCTCCCCAATCGATGTGGGATCTTGTAGTTGGGAGGGGAATAAAAGTTGTTTTGTAAAGAACTGAATACCTCTATCAGATGCATTAAAACCGTGAGTCTAAGTTTTGAAAAAACATATAATGTCTAGTACGGTTGGTCGAAAATGTATATTTTCTTTGTTTCTCTGCTACGTTTACTCTAGAGTAAACCGTAAATTATGAAGAGCTACCATTTGATGGTTTGTGTTTGTATGATGTTATGGAAAAATTACTTTTCAATCCAAGTTAAAGTCTCTTATGATTTTAGTTTATGAATTCAAACAAAGCCTCAACTTCCATGGGGTTAAATTTAACTTATTTAGGGTCATACAAAGTTCTTTTGGAAAACAACATTCATGTAGTTATAGATTTGCTTTTCATATGGCCCAGGTCTTTTTTTGCAAATAATGTTAAAAACCCAAACTACACCGTAAATTGTAAAACTTAAGGGGTGATAAATGCACTTATCTAAAAAAGGGAGGCAAAAACTGAAAATATCAAAACACATCCATGTGTTATTTCACCAAATGGCCCCACCATACCAGAAAACCAACCCCCGCTAACCCACCCACGCGCGATCGGACCACCGTCGCCGTCGCCGTCGCCGTCGCCTTCCTCATCGAAGTTTCCAACTCTTACATTCTGCGCCTCTTCAGATCAGATCTCATCATGAAGATCGAGTGTTTGTTCTGAATCTTTTTTCTCTACTGTTATAGAACAGTGTGTTTGGTGGTAGGTTACATCTTTTGCCGAAAGTTATGGCGGTTGTGGTACGGAGCGGCAGAGGCGGCGGAGGATCTGCGTTTTCCTCCGCCCTACGCAACTTTTTTTCTTACCGGATCTTCGTCTCCGCTATGTTTACTCTCCTTTTCTTCGCCACGGCCTCCGTACTTTTCTCTTCCCACCACGCATATTTCTCTGAGAACTCTGTAAGTCTCTCACGATGCTAAGTGTACCATACGTATTAATGTGATATTATGCTATTTGGCAAGTTACATTATGTTATATGGATGCATCACACATCAATTAAGATCTGAAATTTTAAAATTGACGTACTATAGCTTGTAATTTAGTTTAACTTATGAATTGCAGCAGGAAACGTTTAATCTGAAGTTCCTGTTAATAGAAGTTGATAACTCAAAATTGCAAAATTTGTGCGTAAATTTATGGTTAGCGAATAATGTTTTTGATGCAATTTAAGTTATCATCAGATGAACAGTGTCACTTAATAATGTCATAATGATAAATCGATATTGTGTTATTTAAGGAACAAAGGAATTGCCCACTGAAGTTCTTTTTTAACTGGCTTGATTGAAATCTTACAGGAGATGCAAACAACTGGGAGAGCATACATGCACAGGACCTTTCTAGCTTTGAAATCGGATCCGTTAAAGACTAGATTAGAGTTGATACATAAGCAAGCCAGTGATTATATTGTGCTTGTGAATGCATATGCTGCTTATGCAAGGAAGCTTAAGCTCGAGATATCTAAGCAGCTTAAGATGTTTGAGGATCTGGCACAGAACTTCTCTGACTTGGGTACGAAACCAACATATCATGATGCATTGTTTGAGACTGATGGGCCATTGGATGAGGAAGTCTTGAGACAGTTCGAGAAGGAGGTGAAGGATAAAGTCAAGGTTGCTAGGTTGATGATTGCTGAGACGAAAGAATCTTACGATAATCAGTTGAAAATTCAGAAGTTAAAAGACACGGTATTTGCAGTTCAAGAGTTGCTAATCAAAGCTAAGAAGAATGGTGCATTTGCTAGCTTAATTGCTGCTAAATCAACTCCAAAGAGTTTGCATTGTCTTGATATGCGCCTCATGGGGGAACAGATTGCGAGTCCAGAAAAATATAGAGATGAGGAGCCTAAACCTGAGTTTGAGGACCCCTCATTGTACCATTATGCAATATTTTCAGATAATGTGATTGCAGTCTCTGTTGTGGTTAACTCAGCTGTAAGGAATGCTGAAGAGCCATGGAAACATGTTTTCCACATCGTCACAGATAAGATGAATCTTGCTGCAATGAAGGTTTGGTTTAAAATGAGGCCAGTAGAAGGTGGTGCTTTTGTGGAGGTGAAAGCAGTGGAAGAATATACTTTCTTGAACTCATCATATGTCCCTGTTCTGAGGCAATTAGAGTCCGCAAATATGCAGAAATTATACTTCGAGAATGAAGCAGAAAATACAACAAAGGATGCGAACAACAACTTGGCATTTAGGAACCCGAAGTATTTGTCATTGTTGAATCACCTTAGGTTTTACTTGCCAGAGATATACCCAAAACTGCACCGCATATTGTTATTAGATGATGATGTTGTGGTTCAGAAAGATTTGACAGCACTGTGGAAACTTGACATGGATGGAAAAGTGAATGGGGCTGTTGAGACCTGTTTTGGATCGTTTCACCGTTATGCTCATTATCTGAACTTCTCCCACCCGCTGATTAGAGATAAGTTCAATCCAAAGGCCTGTGCCTGGGCCTTTGGCATGAATATATTTGATCTTGATGCTTGGAGGCGTGAAAGATTAACCGATCGTTACCATCATTGGCAGGATCTGGTATGTCATTCTCTTTTTGCTTCTGATTTAAAACTTTGGTACTTGTTTAGTATTCCTTATGTGCTCATTGCATGTCTAGAAAGAGATAAAGCGGAGTTTTATCTGTACCAATCGACTTATATCTTTACTAAACCTTCATCAGAATGAAGACCGGACTTTGTGGCAATTGGGGATGCTCCCACCCGGACTAATCACCTTCTACTCAAGAACGAAATCATTGGACAAAAAATGGCATGTTCTTGGTCTTGGGTACAACCCTAGTATAAGCATGGATGATATCAGTAATGCTGCGGTGATTCATTTCAACGGGAACATGAAACCTTGGCTCGACATTGCCATGAACCAGTTCAAGCATCTGTGGACTAAATATGTGGATAGTGAAATGGAATTTGTGCAGATATGCAACTTCGGGTTATAGACAAGGTTCGTTTTTGGCTCAAAAACGATTAAGCATAGGTATGAACCAAGTCCTTTTGTCCATTTTTGGGTGCTCTTATTACAAGTTCTTCATTTCACCTGTCAATAGTTATGAGATTAGGTGCAAAGCTCTCTTACTTGATTCTTTTAGCCCATGTGGTATAGTTGAAAGTGTTGGTGTCAAGTTCAGCCAACATGCTTGGGCGACATAAAGTTGATGATTCTTTTGTAGGAGTCTTCTATGCCAATAAATAATTTGGGTTGCAATTAGAGCATGTGGTGTTTCCTTGATCAAGTCCATTAAAATTCGAAATCAAAGTCTCTGCAATTTAACTTATAAACGTTGGAGTTCCAACATAGCCTGATGTAAGTTCAAACTTGTGATTCACTAAAAGTCCACCAAAACGGTATTGCATGTAACAATTTTCCCGGTAAGCGCTAACCATGGTAAAAGTCTTCGCCCTCACTTACCGGGTAAGACTCTCGGTCCTTGCGTTAGCTCTTACAGGGTAACATTATTGGTCCTCGCCATATTCATCTGGTAAGGTAACGTGACTTGGTAAGCACTTACCCGGGTAAGCGTTTTGTAAACGGCCACTAATGGGCTGTTTACCCAAACCCTTAAGTGCTTACGGATAAAAATTGACACTCTGACATACTTTACCGGGTAAGATCGTAGTCCATCAAAAAACTATTGCATGCAACAATTTACCCGGTAAGTGCTTACCGGGTAAGAGTCGTCACTTTCACTTACCGGGTAAGACTCTCCATCCTTATATCGCTCTTACCGGGTAAGATTTTCGGCCCTTGCGATGTTCATCCGTAAGGTAAATGAGCCGGTAAGCACTTACCGGGGTAAGCATTTAGTAAATGGTCCCTAACTCTTAATTTGTTTCTTAAGATATTTTAAGAAATTATTTTAAGATTAGATGTGAATTGTAATTACAAATTGTTCATATGGATTTACACATACATTTTTAAAAGGATTTTTCAATGATTCATATATGTACCTTCTCTTAACCTTTTATTCTCACGATATTTACCTTCTTATTTGAACCCCCCTTATCTTGTTATGTATAAAGTGTGGTCTAAATGTGTTGTCTTTGGAGTTGAAATTTTGTAACCATTCAACATCTTTCTGCCCATTTGAAACCTTAACGGTCGCCTGTGTACCTTTGACGCTTACAATTGAAAGTTTGTCTTTGAAAATTTAAACCATCTAGTATGTCAACGCAACCAAATATGCATGACAAAAATGATAGAAAAGTTGCAATGGCATGAATTTGGCAATTTGACTTTTATATGAGTGAAAAGAAAATTTGTAAATATTTTATTTAATTTTAATCTGAAAGTAAACATACATTTTAGAATTTCTATAATAACATCATATTTTAAATTTTATATAAACTTGAATATTTGTAATTATTTCAATTTCTTTTCTAGATAAAAGATTATATTTGTAAAAGTAAAAAAACATAAGCATCATTTCATTTAATATAACAATTTATTTTAGAGATTTACAAATAAAATTATTACTGTAAAACCTAAGGTCAAACCATATTTACAGAGTCATCCCTTACATTTTGTATGGAAGATCAAGAGAGAGAAAATCATAGTAATATACTTTCCACACATTCATTTTTTTCATCTAATTTAAGATCCAATCTATCTAGGAGAGCGTCTCTTTTAACTGTAAACAATAAAAATAATTTTGTTTTTAAGATGACTTGTGTATTTGTTCCTTATTAAAAGATAATATACAAAGTTAAATTCCTAAGATCTTCTGCTTATAATTATTATTAAAAATCTTAAAAACTACGCTATAAAAAGATTAAAACAATAGTCCTAACACATACATTAACGACACCTATGGTCAAAATACAACACATTTTATTTTATTTTCTTTCTTGTTTATTTATTATTATCTTATGATTACACCGGACATCAATTTTAATTATAAAACTTATTAGTTTTTTGAAATAAGAAACTTATTAGTTTTTTATTTACCGAGAAAAAGTATAATATAGATATGTTTCTAATATATATAAAGAAACACAACTTAAGAAGTGTTTAGACAATATGTACTTTGTAAAGAGAAAAGCAACGGGGGTTAAATGGGAAACAAATTAAAATAGAAGGAGGTAACTAAGAAATTATAAAGAAAAAGGCAACGGGGGTTAAATTGAAACAAATTAAAATAGAAGGATTAAAATAGAAAAAGGCAACGGGGTTTAAATTGAAATAAATTCATAGATGGCTGAACTCACCAACCACCACCACCAACAAGGACGTCAGAATTGACTCGCTTCTCTCTTTATATACTCTCTCATCTTCCCCCAAATTCATATCGTCTTGATTCGACTTTGTTTCGCCAATCAATTTCCAGATCCTCTAGTAGTCATTCATTTTTACAAGGTAAGAATTACTTTTTAAGTTTTTTTTTCTTTAATTTCCTTCTAATTGCTAAAAGTTATTCATCACAAGTAATTCCATCAATTCCTTTTTGTTTTTTATCTGTATATGCATGGATATGTGTATAGATTGGACATGACTTGATTTGTTACGTTTGATTTTGCGCCTCTTTGATTGTTAGAAATTACTAGCTCCCACTGTTTTTTGAGATTTACAGTAAAACTGGATTTGTTTTCACCAAACTGTGTTCCGAAAGTAATTAATTAGTGAAGCGACCTAAAATTGGCGACCGATTTGTTCACTCATCTTGGGATGTGAATCGTGCTTATTCATCTTTGTACATTTTTTTATGTGTATGATGCCCTCTTTTTATGGTTAACCTGCATGTTTCTGAGCATGGTGGAGATAGAGGGGGTTTGCTATTACTTGATTAATTGGACTCCAATTTGGTGTTTATCTCCTAAACGACTAGAACTTTTAAGGATCAACAAGATATCTGTGTCCCCTTTCTTTGATATGCATATTTTACAGGCTAGTATCAAAATAACATGTCTAATTGTCAAAATATCCAGAAAGGTAGTATGTTCTTACTCCCTCCCTTTTATATCCAAAAACATATAAATAGATTTTTTGGTTCAAAATGCAAAGTTAATATGGTCATACTATGCATAAAACACCATCGATTAGTTTATATGTACTGTTTGTTATAAACTTGGATGTAGATTTCTGAATTTCTTTCAATTTAGAAGTTCAAAAGTAATCTCATTCGAAAACTCAAGTCAAAGTATATCTTTTTGTTTCCTATATCACTGGAGGATTCTGTTTTTTGAAAACATCCTAATTTCATTAGCTGAAGAGAAACTAAGATAAATATATGAGCTACATCAAAGATGATTCCCAAAACCAAGATACAAAATTGCCAAGGTCTAAACTAACCTGCTATAACTAAAGAAGATCGACCTGATGTTCTTATGAACTTTCAAACTAATAAAACCGAAGGAGTGTTAACTTTGTCCAGAAAGAGAACAAATATTTGCTAAACTAAACAACAAGTGTAAATTACAAACGTTTTGGTATCAGAAATATTTCTCTATAACAGTATGAGATACTTATAGTTATAAAGAAACATTTGAATATGGTTTTACTGCTAATAGTTTTTATCAACTTATATAGCAATGGCATCTGAAAATGCTGTTTGATTTGTTAGTTTTTATGATAAATCATTGTTGCTGTTTTTATTTCTTGATATGTGTCGGTTTTGAGAACAATTAATCTCTATAACGTGCATCATCTTTCATCTATGCATCTGGCAATTTACGGTTTGTCATTCTTTTTCTGGACATATAAAAAAGCATGGGTTTTGATGAAACAATATGTGACTTTAGCGATGATTATTTGGTCAAGTAAGCTATTTTGTGGTTGTAGTTGTACTTATGTCTTAAAAATGCTCCATATTGATGATGTAAAAATGTTTATCTTGTGAAATAAATCACTTTCTAGTATTATATACATGAATTAATGGGAAAGCAGATGCTCTGTACAGGGACAAAAGCTATAAAACTTTATGTTCTCCAAACTTGCTTTAAAAAGTTTATGTTTTTGTTGAGGCATATCAAGAGATGCACAAATTGACCTGGCCCAAAAAGGATCAGTTACACGAAGGAATGTAACTGGGTCTGGTCCAGACCCAGGAGCCTTTATCAGTCCAACATTTACCAGCGTTGACCGGTTATCATAAAGCACGGTCAAATCCAGGTTAATGGACCCCGATCAGGCCTTGTACTTTTTGACTTTCATTTTTATTTTTATTGAAAAAAACAATTTTGCCACTCATAATAATCTACGGAAAAGATTATTATGCTTTTGTGAAACATATCAATACTATTATGGTCTTGTGAAACAACGAATGAACAATTTTGCCCAGGCCTTGTGCATATGCATACTTGAGTGGCTAAATTCATATCTTAAAATACAAAGCAAATGATAAAGTAATTCTGGAAACCTCAAATGAACAAACCCATGGTACCTTTCGTCTCAACATTAACTTTGAGGAAAGTAATATGCTGGTTCATGATATGAAGCAAACATATATGTTAGACTGTTGGCTCTGCCTTGTGAACATATTTGGTGGGTTAACTGTGTGTTCCTGATAGCGTGATAGGACCTTCACACAGTCACACTAGTTGCCAGCATCCACGTGCCCCTAAGAAGTACATTGCCAATAATTTGTGTTTCTAAGTGTTAGCAATGCTTGCATTCCAGGATCTGTATTAAATACAAGTGTCATGTTCTATTTGGTAAAAGAGCTCAGGTGACATTATGCATTTGTTTAAAATTTTCTACCTAAAAAACAGAAAGAAAGATTATCAGAAGAATCTTTTCAGTACTGAAAACTACTAAATTGGTACCACTAAGAAGTAATGGAACAAATGCATGAATGTGAGGGACGTCTCTCACTCTCTCTAAATTGCATGATTTTTTAGACATTCATTATTTATTTTCCGCTCTTGGGCTGAATTCTACATAAATGTTTTAGATTTCTTTGTTTACCTTCACTAAATGAAGAAAAATCAACCCATTTTGATGAATGGTCCATTTAACTTGTTAGTTGAGAAAATGGAATGTAATGTGCTTCATAATATGAACAGCATGATAATAAACATGAGTCAAACTAGTAAAACTATGTGCATCAAGGTAATAATTGGGCAATACAAGTACTTTAACAGTGCGACTCTCTTGTGAATTGTTTCATAACTTGAAGAATTCACAATACTCATTTCTTTTTTTATTAATTATCATTATTATAATTATTTCAAATGTATATCTTTAATAAATAATGAAATTTTCTACAAGCAATTCTACTGCATAGTTTGAAAATTCTTATCTGGTATCTTTTAGGTGAAATTTTTTACAAAGGTTTTAATTTCTTAGTTCAATTGTTTAATAAAGTTAAAATTCTATTAAATTAATATAATCATCAATTCTTTCTCTTTATTCATATATTTGTTGTTGATATGTAATCTTATATTCATAATGCAATAGTTATAATTGTTAAATGTGAAAAAAGAAAATCAAATGTTTGTCGTAATATTAGTAAATTTTATCTTTTTATATCGTGGTATGTAGAAAAAATGGTGTTCACATACAGCAAGTCAAGCTAACCTGACTCAATTTATATAACCCCTGGTCTTTTATGGTCCATTGTAGAAAAACTCCTATTTAACCTGTCTATTTGATCCATTAGCTATTTGGGCAGTTATGCAATCTGAGCGAAACCGGTTTGCTACCTCTAGTTACTATTATATAGGAGTGCATGGTTACTTTCACGTGAATAGGCGTTTGTCCTCTTTCTTTGTCGGATCTTTTATAGCACTTCTGTTCATAGTCATGCTGTTCTTATTTATCTAAGGCGTTATATCAGTTGAAAATTTGTTTTACAGAAAAAAACATGGCTGATGAATTTAAGCCAACAAGAATAGGCCTTGCTGGTCTTGCTGTCATGGGTCAAAACCTGGCCCTCAATATTGCTGAGAAAGGGTTTCCGATTTCTGTCTACAATCGTAGTACCATCAAAGTTGATGAGACCGTTGAGCGAGCTCAAAAGGAAGGAAATCTTCCAGTTTTTGGCTTCCATGATGCTGAATCATTTGTTCACTCGATCCAGAAACCTCGGGTGATTATCATGCTAGTCAAGGCTGGTGCACCTGTTGACCAAACAATCAAAACCTTGTCTGCATACATGGAGAAAGGCGATTGCATCATTGATGGTGGTAATGAGTGGTATGAGAACACCGAAAGAAGAGAAAAAGCCATGGCTGAACTTGGTCTTCTCTACCTTGGGATGGGTGTTTCTGGTGGTGAAGAGGGTGCAAGAAACGGACCATCCATGATGCCTGGAGGGTCCATAGAGGCTTACAAGTACATTGAGGACATTGTTCTCAAGGTAGCAGCTCAAGTACCCGATAGCGGCCCATGTGTGACATATATTGGCGAAGGCGGTTCAGGCAATTTTGTCAAGATGGTTCATAACGGAATCGAGTACGGTGACATGCAGCTAATTTCAGAGGCTTATGATGTACTAAAATCCGTTGGGAAGCTCTCAAATGAGGAATTACACAATGTATTCTCGGAATGGAACAAAGGAGAGCTTCAAAGCTTCTTAGTTGAGATCACTGCAGACATATTTGGCATCAAGGATGATAAGGGAGAGGGTTATTTGGTAGACAAGGTCTTGGATAAAACCGGCATGAAGGGTACTGGCAAGTGGACCGTCCAACAAGCCGCTGATCTATCAATTGCTGCTCCTACCATCGCAGCTTCTCTAGATTCAAGATTCCTTAGCGGTTTAAAGGATGAGCGAGTAGAAGCTGCAAAAATCTTTAAATCAGGCGGGGTTGATGATATCTTAGCAGATGAAAAGGTGGACAAGGAAAAATTAATCACTGATGTAAGGCAAGCTCTATACGCTGCCAAAATATGTAGTTACGCACAGGGGATGAATCTGATACGTGCCAAGAGCGTTGAAAAGGGTTGGAATTTGAAGCTAGGGGAGTTGGCTAGAATCTGGAAGGGTGGGTGCATCATTCGAGCCATATTCCTGGACCGCATCAAGCAGGCTTATGACAGGAACCCAGAACTTGCAAACTTGTTGGTGGACCCTGAGTTTGCCAAAGAAATGATCGAGCGTCAGTCTGCATGGAGAAGAGTTGTATGCCTGGCTATCAATTCAGGCATCAGTACTCCTGGTATGTCTTCTAGCCTTGCTTACTTTGACACTTATCGGAGGGAGAGGTTGCCTGCTAATTTGGTGCAAGCTCAAAGAGATTACTTTGGTGCCCACACATACGAGAGGACCGACATGGATGGTTCCTTCCACACCGAGTGGTTCAAACTCGCCAAGCACACAAAAGCCTAAACTTCTCCAGGTTTGGTTCTATTATTCATCTCATCCAAACAATAATAATCCTATATCCTGATGCATATCCAATAAATCCTTTTTGATTAGTCTGCTTTGGATATGTCTTCCATTTCCAGATGTAAGTTAATCGGCTTTTTTGTTTTTTGTTTTTTGTTTTTTGTTTTTATGGAGATTTTTTGGTAATTTTTTGGGGATGCAAATTCACTTAGTTTTTTGAATTAGCTTACCCAACTTGTACCCTAATTGTGGATTCTATTTGTCAATGTGAGCTCCTATGTGCTATTATTTCAACACATTCACAAGTTAATATTTAAATTATGGGCATTCCAGAATACATTACTTTTGGAAACAGAGCTTTTGGTAATTTGTGGGGGGTAATTCACTCGCTGTGTTTTTTGATTTGTCATAACAATTCCTATACATGTTAGTCATCCTTGCATTATTTCGACATAAAACCCGAACCAAAAGTAATACTAGACTGTGGACTTGCACGTATGCTTGGATACCGCACCCTCAGGTAAGGTGCTCCATTATGTCAGGTAGCAATGGGGTTTTAAGTAAGCTTATCGAGCATCTCAACACGGTATTTTTCTCTGGTTCATGTCAGGCTATAGGACCTCAAGACAGAAGTCGCATATATCAAACTGGATGACCGCTGTCTGGGCCTTTTCTATGGCCTCCTTGCGAGGATCCATCATCGTGTATTCTGCATACCAGATCTTCAATGCATCTTCCCAATAGGGCTCAAACCTCTCAATACATTCCCTCCATATATCATTTAATAAGTTTCTATACCACTTCAAAACAATTGTTACTTTATTAAGTTACAAACAATAATAACTACAAACCCAAAAGCAATCAGGATTCAGGAATTTGGTCAATGTCTGTCCACGATGCCTTAGTTGTATTAAAAATGTTATTGAAAATCGTGATGATATTGCGCCTTACTAACGCCTCACCAAACATACACTATGGAAACAAAACACATTTAACATTAATTCAACTATTATCATATTGACGAAGGATTGTGTAAGTAGAAGAGTTAAGGTGAGAAGGTAAGAAGGGATGTGGACCCCGAACACTTTTAAACTCAAAGTCACTTATGAATCGCGTTTGATACGGGAATTGATCCGGTGCATCTCATCTTAATGTGCATCAAGGGTGGTGGAGATCCCTTCTTATCCTTTTCATTATAACTTTAATTTTCACTGGAACCTAACTTTTATCAGATTATGTTAAAAATATGTACATTCATAAAGCCAAATCGTGGTCCTCTGTGACAGATGACCGGGTGATTGCCCTGTAGCATATAAGTGACGACTCTAGCATAGCATCACCCATAGGAATATCATCATCTAAACCAGTTTTCGGCCAGGTTTGATGGTCAGTTGTATCCGCCACCATAATATCGTCCTACTTGGTACACTCAGACTCACAATGGCCAACACAACAGAAATGTTGCTTCCTCGTTCGGAAGACTGAGTGTGAGATTAACCAGTAGAACGGCACGGCTTCGAGTATTTTCTTTTTAAAATCTGGGTATGATTTTTGGTTCATTCTAATTTATTTTCTTTGAAATTTTGACCAATTAATATCAGATGTTGCTTTCATAAATTTGATTGAGTGCCAAGTGTAGAATTAAAAAAAAAAAATTGACATCTCTTATCCATAGAAAACTACTCATTTCCAACGTAAGAAAACGCCAATTCTCACCGGCCTCAATACCACCTACATTTCATTTCACCAGTCTCAACTGCATACGATCATTCCGATCCCCCACCACCCGCCGGTAGTACCTGCATGTCTCTTTTTTGCCATTGCATTAGCTCTTGCTCATCCACCTTTTTCCGGTGAGTATAGTATAGTGATCGTTCCTATGAAAATCGGAGCATATATATATATATATATATATATATATAGGTAAAGAACTGATCGTAATTCAATCATTATTCTCATCTACTTACATACATAATTACTTCAAATTTCAAAAAAAAAAAAAAAATTGTTGACGGAGGAATCTAGAGATGGTTGGTGCCGGAGACATGAGCAGGTGCAGCTAAGTAAGTCGGAAGTTGGTCTCCGGGCATAAAGACGACGATCTCCGGGGTGACATTGGCTTCATCACCGGCGTCGTACACCTGGCGGACCACCTTGTGAGAATGATGATCATCATCAGGCGGCGATCTGCGGCTCCATTGAGAACAGGCTACCATTAACAAAGCTAGGATTACGAGAGCAAGCATTGTACCTATGCCAACAAATAAATAAGTCATGGGGGAATCCACCCGCAATGAAGCCGGCGACGGTGATGGCTCCAATGCTGCTGTGTTTTCCGGCAGCTGTCCCATCGCTGCTGCTTGTGTGTGCATTGCTGGTTAAAAAATGTACAGGAGAAACGTGTATATAGCCGCAAATGTACAACTTGCATTAGCATCAAGTACAAGTCGTTGAACCATGGTTAATTATGGGAATTCCGATTGGACTGAAAATGTTTTTAAATTGGTATAATCATAAACGAAGAATTAATAAAAATTTATGAAACACTATCATCAATCAATGGTTAAGGGGATGTTTGGTTGGTTTCTAAACTGTTTGTATAGATTAATTTGTCTGTATAGATTGAGATAAAAAAAATTGTGCAAAGGGAGTTCTATAGATGGAAGAATTGTGTTTTTTTAATTAGGAGGGGGCATATGTGGAAAAAAATTGGTTTTCTGCATAAAGATCCTCTTAGAAGTTTACTGAGTAAGACATTTTTTAAATCGTTAAGTCACTGCTAAATAGTTACGTGTGGCTGACCAAATAATCTGTGAGTTTCATTAAACTCATTGAACTACTAACAAACAGATATATTGTTTGATACGTAATTATTTAATTTAATTAGAGTTAAAAATAAATTATTGACTTTTAAAATCACCTTTATTTGATATTTTGTAGCAAAGAAGCTATTATTTTTATAACAATACACTCCGCATACTTCACCTTTTACATTTCATGGTTTTGGACAAAGAATTTTAAGTATAATTATTTAACTTTTTTTGTATTTTAATGATTGCATTACTGATATGATCTCGTGAATTAACTTGATGTCATTTGTCAATAATACATTAACTTGTCTCCTTTATCAAAACCGTTATCTAGTTTATAACTTTAATGTGAGATTGGGTTTCTTTCAATAGAAAGTAATATGGGTCCAAAGAATTTAAAAGAAAAAATTTGAAAAAAGAAGTGAGAGAACAAATTGATGTGTTGAAAAAAAGGGGGGAAAGAGTATAGATGTGAGACTTTGGGGTTATGAAAGATGGATTTATGCCAAAGGGTGTGGTTTGGTTTTCTAAAGGTATGCCACCCTTTGAAGATACTACTCTATCACTTTTATATCTCATGGATAATATTCCACATGGGATAATTACAAAAAATAAATAAATAGAGTAATAGTTGATTTTTTATTTCTATATTTTAACAAAAATATAAAAGATTTATCAATTATATATTTTAAAAATGTACTTATAAGTGTTAGGCCAAAAATGTACTTAATATTTGCATCCTTCTCTACTCTGATTAAGGTTTTATGATCTTGATTAAGAATTTGCTACTGATTTTTTTAAATGATTTTTTTGGGTTTCTTAAACCTAAATTATGATATAGGATTCTTGATTTTTCCATGTTAAACAATTGCACTTTTGTGTTCTTGATATATACGTCAAGCAATGATGAACAATAAGGTTTTCATGTCCTTTTTATTTGCATACATGTAACATCCATATTTCATTTTTTTTTTTTTGGTTTTGTATAAGTACAAGAAAATGCTTTGGGATCAAGACCATTTATTTTGCATTCATTTGAAAAGGTGGGTTAAGCCCATTTTAAGTAGACCCAAGTTGAGAACAAATTATTTTGGGTCAAGCCCTTTTATAGAAAAGCCCAACACCCATTAACCAATTCATTCTCATTTCTTAATTCTTATGGATCACCGGAGTTAGAGAAGAGGTTGATACTTGTGAAATGTTGGTTAGATTGTTGCATAGTAGAAGAGATTAGAGATAGTTGATGAAAGAGATTATCATATGCGATACTGAAATCAGTAACTTGACTCGAGATATATAATGTAGTTCAACGTTTAGTCAAGATTCAAGAGTTGTAACCTCAAATGTATTGCTCCAATTCGGTACATGCAACCATCAACTAAAAGTTGTGGATTCAATTGTAGTTACTAGGTCTCCGACTGATAAACTCTCTTGTAAAGTCACAAATTAAGGATTTCATTTAATATCGAGTGATCACTAATTCTTTAATTATATCAAAGACAAATCATAGAACACCCGCCATTGCTTGAAGGGCTTGTGGCAACTCAAATCATGAGATCGACATGATAAGTTCATCAATCATAAAGCACAATTCACACCATATTATACATATTGTATTATGAATTTCTAGCTATCCATTGAAATATATGGGTATATATACTTAGACATGTTACAATAGTCACAACTCATCAATTACATGTTCCATCATCAAATTTTGATGAACCAAAAATAAAAAAAGTTAAAACCTGTAAGTTACCAATTGAAACGCTACAACAATTGATATTGGAGGAACTGAATAAAAGTCGTAGGATGGAGTGAGTATTATATATATATATGTGTGTGTGTGTGTGTGTGAATATATACATGTGCATGTATGTATATATGTATGTATGATCATGCATGGATGTATACATATTTAATTAAGATTGAGAAAGATTTAATTGTTGGAGATTAGGGGTAGGAGTAGCAAGATAGGTGGGATTGATGTCTCCAGGCATTACAACCGATACATGAAGCTTACTACTTATGGTTGATGATGATGAAGAAGAAGAATAGGAGGTGGGTTTGTTGTAAGAGCATGCTAAAATTATCAATGCACATGACGATATTAGACTCAGCATCACAGCCACACCACCCAATATCATGTACGCCACCGAAGAATTCCAACGAAATACGCTGCCACTTTGTTGCATAGTAGTAGTACTAGTAGCAGCATGTGTCATCTTGGATATCATCTTCTCTTCCGTCTGCCAAGCTCTTTCATTATATGTATATATATATATATATATATATAGGGAGATAGAGATAGAGAGGGGTTGGCAAGAGTACATGCATGAATAAGTGTTAGGGTAATTAAAGAGCTATTAAAGTAATTAAGGAATCGAGACATTAATGATTCTTTTGCTTTACGTTAAAGATAATGTGTTTCATAATTGAATATAAAAAAAAAGTCGAGGAGTTATTATTCCCTCAATTCATAAAATACTTTTAATTCATAATAATTCAATATTTAAAATCTTCACAATGTTTAAAAAATAACTTGTAGATCAAAACTCAATTGATCCATGTTTTACACAATTTTGAATATGGGGTTTTATGCATATTTTTATTATATTTTGCTCATGTTGTTGAATAGCCAATTGTTCTATTTTTACTGATTAAGGAGCCTTTTTGATTTTTTTTATATTATTAAAATCAATTTTAAATAAGATAGTTTAACGTGAATCAGATATATGATGATTTATTTAATTCAGTAATTTTAAGAATTGTTTGATAATTAATTAATGTAGGAAAAAAATATTTCTATCATTAACTTAAAAAATACCCAAGATTCAAATTAATGTTGAAAGTGACAATTCAAGGTGACTAACCATTTTGGTGGCAAACAATTAATGGATTAATCATAGAGATATATACATATATCCAACTTTTCACCCCCAATTTAATATATCACGTGCTTATTAATTTTTCAAAAGGTATATAATCATTTGAGTTTCTATGCTTAACATGCCTTAGGTGGCGTTTGTTTTTTAAGAGGTCTGAAGTCTGAAATCTTATTTCATGTCTGATTAATAAGAGATGGTGCTGAAGTCTGAAATCTAAATCAACAAGACTGTTTGTTTTTGTAAATTGAAACGTCTGAATCTGAATCTGAATCAACAAGACTGTTTGTTTTTGTAAATTGAAACGTCTAAATCTGAATCTGAATCTGAATCAATAAAACTGTTTGTTTTTGTAAATTGACAAACGTCTGAAGTCTGAAATTTGAATCAACAAGACTGATTATTTTTCTAAACTGATAAACGTTTGGATATGTATAATTGTCTTTTTTATCCCTCAAAATGTTGTACCTTTGAATTTATAAAAAACGTCAATTCATTTTAATTAAATTATACTACCATATATTTCTTACACGTTCAAAAATTCAACTGAAATACGTCTATCCATTCAAACACTAGAAAACATGAACAAAGTCTCATAACAACTAAAATCAATGTTAATTTTGCATTAATTGTGTCGCAATTTCTTCTCTTAAACTAGCCATATATGTTTGGTCAGCGGTACTTCCATGCTGTTGAACCTCTTCAGCTTCATCCTCGCCATCGTCCCCTTGCTCAATGATTTGATCATATTCAGAAAATAACTCATCACTTAAACCTTCCTTTCGTATGAAATTGTGAACCGCAAAGCATGCAATAACAACGTCTCTTTGAACCTCAAGTGAAAACGGTGTCATTCTTTTCAATATTGGAAAACGTGCTTTCAGGACACCATAAGAACGTTCAATAACATTTCTAAGTTTTGCATGAGAATGATTAAATTTTTCATACTTGTTCATTGCACGTCGACGACGGAAATCTCCAAGCCAATATCTATAATTACGATACGGTGCCATAAATCCTCTAGTATTCGAATACGCAGCATCGCATAGATAGTATTTGTCTGAAATAATAAATAAAATAGTTATTAATATGAATATAGTATATATTACCTCTAAATCGTTAGTATACCTGGAGGAGGAAATGGAAATCCAATAGCATCATCTGTCAAAGTTTCAGACATAACTCTAGAATCATGCGCAACCCCTTCCCACCCGGCAACAACAAATGTAAAAACCATGTTGAAGTCACAAATTGCCAAAACATTTTGATAACATTCACCCTTTCCTCGTCCTCTATATAAATGTTGTTCTTGAATAGGGACGATAACATGTATTAAAGTTCCATCAAGAGGGCCAATTGCTCCCTACATTAAATCTAGTAGTCAAAAATAAGTTTAGTAAATAAACTGTATACAACTATTACTATTATTTACCTTAAATATTCATCGTAACCTCCTATTATTCCCCGGGATGTCTGGATTTGGATTGAATGATGTAGGAACTATGATCTCCTTAGCAAACTCGATCATTTTATTCAACACTTCATGAAAAATTTTATGAATTGTTTGTGTCGAGTGTTGGAACCTATTTTTCACAAATCTATAACGTTGATTGTGACCTATAATCATCAAAAAGATAGCCATCTTTTCTTCGACCAATATATGTTTGTTATCCGTTAACCAACCTCTTGCTTTAAAATGATCACATAGTAGAACGAAAGCATCACGGGACATTCGTAACAAATCAATACATTGTCGATCGTTACCTTCAAGTAGCTCATTCGTAAATTGTCGTCCAGTCATTGCAGACGTATTATCTCTTTTCCTTTTTAAACGCTTTGATCGCAAGTAGAACGCATATAAGAATATTACAATGATAAATATAGCTATTTTATCATCATCCATGATGAACCTGTTAAAAGCATAAATAAAATTATAAATAAATAAAAGCTTGTTCAATATCAAACACATAAACCCAAATAACTACTTGTTTAATATCAAACACATTAACCCAAATAACTACTTGTTCAATATCAAACACATAAACCCAAATAACACAAGTAACTACCACATAAATACTTGTTCAACTTCCAAATAACTACTAGTTCAACTTCCAAATAACTACTTGTTCAACTTCTAAAAGCTTAGCCTACATAGTTAAATATCAAAACATAACCAAATAACATGTTCAAATGCATAACAGGTAACCAAATAACAACTTGTTCATAATCCCAACACTACTCCATGAATCCCAATCTTCTTGCAGTCCTCGAAATCCATGGTATTAATATATCAGGGTCTGAAGGGATCGCCAACCATGTCTCTCTTAATAATTTTGTGTGGCCAAAAATGTCAACGGCTGCACTATAAAGAGAACCCTTTGGATCAAGGCCAATAGTGTTCAACCGTTCAAGACAAGCCTCCACGCTTGAGGTTTCTTTTGCAGCAAGTGTCTGAAGTGCACCCTTCATATCAATAGCTAATTCATCCATGTCGACCTTTGTTTTACTCTTCTTTTTTGGTCTAGATGAATGTGCACTTGGTTTATCGACACTTGGTCCTTCCTCATCATCTTCATCCTCGTCATTCTGAGTAGTGTGAGTATGAGATGAAAATGATGATGATGAAACCACAGTCCTCTCACGGGTTGAACTAGGGGCATAAGCACGAGATCCGGTAGCAGAAGTCCCCGCAAATAAAGCAATGCACAATTCAGGAAATACCAATGGTGATGTTCTTAAAGTTCTTGCTTTTGGATGACCCTGTGTCCAAATTAAAGATAATTGTTTATATAATACCCATACTATTGTATTTACTATCTAAAATTGTAAAAATAGAATAAAAACTAACCTTGTAAAAATCTTCCCATTCTTGATTGGATAAGGTGAACGTATTCATTTCAGGGTCATAAATGTTCCCCGTTCTATTTCTTAAGTGCGCCCATCCCGAGTACTTTCCTTTTAAATAATCATATTGATTTTTCAATTGTTTTTGGGTGAGCTTTACGTGGCACACTTCATCAAGCTTTGTTGCCACCTTTACCCAAGTTTCTTTTCGAAGACTACTTCCAATTCGACCCACTTTACTTATCTCTTCTATACATGTCTCTAAAAATTATTTGATAATTTCGTTTGTCCATCTTACACGTACATTCTCGTCCATCACTAATTAGCACACACGAAAGAATCACATTCATAAATTTCTATCTCAAGATATTTCATCTAATTAGCAAAATAGCAACCCTACAACAAGGACCATGAATGGCAAGTAAAATCCTACATTATGAGAAACAAAAAATAAATGAATGGTAAACTGGAGAAAGGGAATTGATCTAGTGCATCTCAGTTTATCTTATTTGGTGCATCTCATCCTAATCTCATCCTAATGTGCGTCCATAAAAAATGATTTTATATACAGATATTGTGCTATCAAAACATAACTAAGCTTGATTCAACGCTCGAAATCCAGAGGGAGCTATAAGAAGCTCACAAATCTACTTTTCTATCCACATGGGACGGTGTTGTTACAAAAAGGGTCACCTTTAGGCTTCAGTCCATAATTTTAAATTGCTCACTAGATTTAAATGAATGCTAAAAAAACAAATGAAATGGCAGTGGATGCTTGAATGTTAGAAAAGCAAAGGGGGTTATGCAGGAATCCCATTCCACCATGGGGACTTGGAAAGGTAGTTTATGTGGTTCTCACCCTGTTTCCATATTCAAGTTAAAGTTTGATGTGCATATAATTACCAGATTTAGCGTCAAAGTTTCTCATTTAGTAGTAATTACTGTAATCTATAACGGGTTTATCGAAATTTTCATTAAAAAATATGCACAATTCATATCAAATAGGTAATCAGAATTGGGTTACTTTGACCTCGAAAGTCGAACATAACAACAAGATGAATTAAGCTCAAATGAAAGAGGCTCAGGCAAAGTTGATCCAGAACAACCCTCATTAGCATGACTTCCACAAATCAAAGGATTACCCACAATACTGTACAACAGGAAACAGATGAAGAAAAATGCAATTTTGTTTTCAAATCCAAATATCACACAACTCGTCAATGCATGAAAACGAGACTCGTTTAATACGGGACCTGGGTGTATGTTTTTATTATAAGATTTACACATACATACTTGAATGTTCTTGCTGAAAACTTGGGTACAGGACCACTGAGATTATTGTATGACAAGTCCCTGAAATGAGCAAAGTTTTTGTCGAGGATTCAATGATTTCAAATCAAGTTATTTAACAAAAACCAACAATTATTCTTCAAATTCGCCATGGTAAATCAAGTTATTTAACAAAAATCAAGTTATTTAACATAAACCCAAATGGAAAAACTGTTGATTTTGTTGAATCAAAGAGACTATATGCGATTCAAGAACATAGAAGCTCAATCTTCACATAGAAAAACCAAGAGCAAATGAGAAAACATGTATTATTTTAACTAAAAGCAATAAAAGAAGAAAGAAAGAAAAACATTCCCTGGTATCATCAATAAGAAAGATTTTCCAAAATGCTTAATACAACAAGATAGAGATAGGAAGAGAGAGAGAGAGAGAGAGCGATATTACTCTATACGTACTTTATGAAGACGGGCTCGTATGCAGTGATGAGTATATCTGTGTTAACTCCTTTCAGACGCAAATTTGCCAAGTATACCTAGAGAAAGCAGATGGTTCGAAGCTTTGAGGTCATTTTAAACAATCTAATGGAAGATCAAGAAATGTTAAAAGAGATACCTTCACTAGATTCTGTGCTTCTCTTCCTTGGCGTCCCTTGGAGATGGCCTACACGAATCGATCTGGGTTCTTCAATCGATCTGGGTTCTTCAATCGATCTGGAAGGAGAGGCTTCTTCAATCGATCTGGGTTCTTCTCAAGTTAATCGATCTGGCGTTCTTCTGAAGTTAATATTATCAAAGAATTGAAGAGGGAGGCGATAGGTTTGCAGGAGAGGGAGGCGATAGGTTTGGAGGAGAGGGGCGCCGAATATCAGACCTTTTCAGAGATATAATTGCCTCTTATAATATCAGACCTTTTCAGACCTTTTCAGATCTTTTTAAAAAAAAAAAAACGCACTTAATGCCCAAACATCTTACCGAATTAGACTTCAGACATATTCAGACTTTTTTTTAAAAAAACAAACAAGGCCTTATCAATTAAAAATATAGTTCAATGTATAATCATTGAGAAATTATGCTCTAAACTTACTTATCATACTTTTTTTATTATAATAATCTCTCTTTTCTTTTCTTTATTCTCTCTCTCCCTTCCCTCACACCCCCAACCAAGAATAGCCTAACATTAAAGGTAAGGGTTATTTATTAAATGCTTATTAGGTAAGTCTTACCGATAAGAGTCACTATCTTTATTTTACCTTGTCGGGTAATATTTCTGGCCATCAAAATTGATTGTTGTCCAATAAGCACTCACCGGGTAAAAGTCTTCTCTCTCACTTACTGGGTACAAACCTCGGTTGTTGTCATGCCTCTTACGAGGTAAGATTCTTGGTCATTAACTGTAACACCCTCAAATCTGGAAATAACAACTTATTTAAAAATTTTCTAAATACATCAATAAAGGAATTATCTACAACCACAAATTAAGATTCAACTTCAATACACAAACATTCAATCTTTACGTACAAACTATAAAAGGACGGGTGCTACTAAAACCCAAAGTTAGTCACTATCTCCAACTTGCGGAAGACTTCACTAATTACTTACTTTAGTGTCTAACTAAGGCTCTACGCTTCATAGAACTACTAGAACCCAACTCCCAACTGGAACCTGATGCACATGCCGACAAATAAAAAGGTTAGGCTTAACTCCTAGTGAGCTCAAGAGTTTTCAACATATATGAAGATGTCTGTGGAAATAGATAATGCAGTTTAATTCATAATCTTTCAAAAGGTATGCTTTAAATATGCAAACGACTCGTTTTCCAATAATATGCATTTTAGACGGAGAACACCAATTTGGACATTTTCCAAATCAAACTACTACAAAATGATGATACCAATGTAAACCGCCCCTTCATAAATTAGCTTTAACCCAAAACTCACTCAAAGCGTAAATATAAATTGAACTCTCCATTTAAGAAGGTACGGTTAAACCTTATATTTCAAAACACCCAAAACACGGGTGGGGCATAATACTCAACCCATAAATCAAGGGTAAAACCCAAATATACAAAACGTCACCGAAAACTTGGATAATAAATCTCAATACCCAAAAACAACACCTTTCGGTGACGGGGGATTCCCGATTCCATAAAATGTGACGGTCCACAAAGTAAGTCCATTTTATGTTGTTATGACTAGTCATATAAACAAAAGTACACGCAAGAGATGTCAGACTCAGTAGCTTTAAACGTACACCCACGGAAACTCGAGTTCAACCCCGTCGGGTTCCGATGTCGAGCCCCTCATCTAATATCGTAATACTTGAGCACGAAGGACTTATACCCACATCCGGATGCCTAACGTGCCTCGACGTGGAAAACTAATCGTCCCACGCCGGACAATAATTCTAAGCGCAAGGGATGTCAGACTCAGTGGCTTTAAACGTACACCCATGGGATTTCGAGTTCAACCGCGAACGGTCCTTATGTCGAGTCCCTCATCCAATATCGCAACCAAGGCTCTAAGTCGAGCTACCAAAACTGGACAATTGTCCGAAGACTCCAAATCAAATAAAAATACCAAGCCGCATGCTTAGCACCCATTGACCCATTGATAAATGAAGTAAAAATATGATAAAACGCACTCAACCAACGGTTATGCAAATACAACGACTAAAAGTAAGATTAGTTCAAAACTCACATTAGTTGAGGTACCCATTTTCCAAGTGAACTTATACTCCCATATTTTCCAAATGCCTCATAACACATAATATGCATTTTCCAAATTTAACTGCTGATGAGAGTGAAAATCATGAAATGAAACTATACACGCTCTTTCAAATGCCTCACCTAGAAGTGCAAGTAATACTTTATAAAACACTCCATTTCATGAATGATGCATGAGACTCGACAAACATTTAAAAGTGTATTTCTGTGACCAAAGATCTATTTATGAAATAAGACCTCAAAACACATTCATTTGTAACACCTTTATCAAAATGCCCAAACATTCCAAATGTGGGTATTATACAAAGTTATAAAGTTAAATCCTTCCAATAATCAAAGATTAGCAAATAACCCAACATTTGATAATTTTATGTAGAACACGTAAACACTTTTAAAATAAACATTTTGGCATGTACATCGTTTTCACAAATCAACTTGAACTCACCTTGCTAGATTTAGGCTAAATCTAGATTTCACCCAACGAGCTCTTTTGAAGGCCGCTTGAATCCTCAAGCCGAAATATTCTAAAACCTAGATCCGAACATTTCATCCCATAAATACCCATAATCAAACATAAGGAAACGTTCTCCAAACATAAAATACCAAGATCTCAAACAAGATCAAAACCCTAATTTATCCAAAACCATCAAATCTGATATTTGAGATATCGAACCTTAAGAAACCACCAATGGAGCATTTCTAACCTTATTACAAGAAAACTTACCCTTGAAGACAGAGAGGCTTCCGAGAACACCCAATCCAACACTTCAACCCGAGCTCCCAACCGTTGAACTTGACGAGGAAGATGAAGGTTTTGTGGGTTATCATTCCTAACTAGCTAGATGATTAAGAATCATGTGGTAGGAAGAAGAAAAGCCTCCAAAATGGGTTAGGGTTCGGTTTTTGGGTTTGGGAGAGAAAAGGGAAGAAGGTAGAAGTGAGAAATGAGGAGAATGGTGAGAAATTCGGATTTAACAGCCTCTCAGCCCCCGTCCGCGACATTGCCACGGCGACTATGCCGGGGCATAGTCGCCCGCTCCATATGGGCCGCGGTACCTATCCCGCGAGAGTGACACGGCGACTATGCCCTTGGCATAGTCGTGGGGCATAGTCGCCCAACTTCTTCAAGTCCCAAAACTTGACTTCTTTCATGCCAACACTCTCGAAACCCTTAGGAATTTTAAACGAAGCATTTCCCAACAAAACCCCAAGGTTTACGAGTCACAGAAACGTCCGGGTGACATTTACTTACCGAAATTTACGGGAGTTACAATCCTCCCAACCTTAGAATGATTTCGTCCTCGAAATCTAGATTTCCATGGAACCTTGCCCGCAGAAGGATTTCCCTGAACCCTTCTTTCGGCACCACTAACATGACCCTTATACCGATACACGCCAATTGCCCCTCATGGGCAAGTTACACCCATAGCCAAGCGAACACTTAACTCTCCAGAGTAACCTTTTACCCACAGGGTTACGGTCCTCTCCCAACCTTAGAATGACAATTACTACCTCTAGGGTAGTTCGTGACCTTAACATTTCACCAAGCACTTCCCTTCGGAGCATCACGGATCCGAACTCAACGTCAAAGATGGCAACCAAACTCCCACGAATCCTCAGATTCCTACTGATCCACTCCTAATATCTATAAAGGCATTCTTCCAAGGTGCACCAAAACGTCCTTCATGCAATCGGTTAACACAGATTCGGCTGTCACTCAACTCCGACCCAACACCAATCTCACAACATTTCCTTATTACCACAGGAATGCTTGGGCACATCGATACTCAATCCTCAATACTCAAACTCCTTTCAAAATCCATCACCGAAAGGTCACTATTTTCCATAATCCAACCGGGTTGCATACATCCATTCCAAGATCCATTGACCTCAAGAAAACAAGTCGACGCCTAGGACTAAACGGTGACCTCAAAAACGTGGACATCCCGCCCAAAAATTCCATTCCAGACGAATTGTCGCACTAAGGTTGACACCTAACAGAGAGCTAAAATTTCAAATCTTACATCTCTAACCGACAGATCACCAAAATTTCCTTTAATCACAGAACCCGCTATGACGGTACATCAACCACATAAGCCATGGCGCCACACTGACGAGCAAACCACCAAAACGAAACCCAACCTAATCGCCAATAATTACCTAAAACTTTAACTCGCATGATCACCGAAGCATAAAAGTCACCCCTTAATTATCCGGGAAGACTTAAGTCTATTATTTCCATTAATACAGACGCTCACATATTCGAAAACTGAAACCCAAAACTCAAGACTGGCCGCAAGTCGGATCATCCGACGCTTCAAAACCCAAGGGCTCCTTTAGTCCCTAATTACCACTGCTCTTACGCCAGGGTTTAAACCTATAGGCCTAATGAGTTCAAGGTTTTTCAATCAGTATGCCAATTTGAGTTTATAAAACTTTCGAAGGCAGAAGCTTCTTAACGATTAGACGTGCGGCAAAAGTACACTACCGTCCATGCGATAGGTTTCAAAGTTGATTAACCACGCATCGCATATGAAAACGTTTCCAAAAAACTCGTTTGTGCAATACTTACGTTAGTAAAGACAACAATAAAACATGCGTAACAGATTACACCATATTAGAGAAAATAGATTCATGCACCACCACTCGTGCAATAAAGGTTTGTACAACTTCAAAAGAGAAATTCACAGCTTTAATTTTAAAAATCCTTCCTCTTTAACCAAAAGACATTGTGGCCTAAAATTATAAACAATCCCAAACGCATTAGTTTAATCCTCAAAGCTTGGTAAAATAGTGGGAATACAAATAAAGTTTCAAATCGAGTTTAAAGCTTCAGATCGTACAGATAAACACCTTTGACCAAAAAGTAACTGCAACGATATAAACATTGCTAACTCAATAAATGCATTGCGGAGATTTTTAACGGTAAAAGTAATTGATTGCAATATGAACAGAACAAAAGTCCTGTTTGAAATGATGTAAATATTTTATATATTTACTCATACCAACGTTATAATTAAATCCAAATGCAAATAGTATGCAACGATTGACATTTGTATAAAGCCCAAAGATAAATTGCATGATAAGGGAATTTCCCCAAAACAACATATGGGATGACACCGATTAGTGAATCTATATTTAGACGTATGCATAAATGTATGAACACATGCTCCAACCTTACTTATGTAACGCAAAATGACATACGATGAGACGCCACAGACCCAACTGAAATTTTCGCGAAACTCATAAATGCTAAAATCATGCAGTGTCAAAATTTCATTCCTCAACAAAGTGTGCAAGACGACTATATGTTTAAAATATTAATCTTCCAAGAGTTTCCTTCTTTAATGCAATGAAAGGTAAAATGACACCTTTAACAAAATTCACATGGGACACGACGTCAAATAACTCGTAAGCTTAAAAGAAGTAAAATTAAAACTCACGCATGAAAAGACATCGCATAAAACAATACTCCATGAAATTTCAACCAAATTCACACAAACTAAAATTCTCAAGAAATTCCGACTCAACACGTGGGAATAACTTTTTCTTTAAAACCATTGACATATGTGGAGGAGATCCAATGTCTAGGTTAAAATCTCATAGCTACTTGCCCAATACTCAAATGACATTAAAACATGAATATTACAATATCCGCAAATAGCGTTAAACAAGAGTCGTGAATAAAGAGATTTTTTTTTAACAATTTGCAATTACGTGCAACAAAACATTTTCATGAATGCTTAAGCTCACAGTTTAAAATATGATGCGTGTTAAATACTCTACCAAAACTTTATAATATAAACCACTTTTGTTTTACGAACATACGAAACAATTTATGCTGATTTATTTCGGAAATAAATTTAGTGCATGAATTTGATCGGCACTTGGCATCATAGGACTACCCTTCCCAACAACCCGACAGACTATCGTCATTCGGATGCATCAAACGTCTTAAAGTCGCAATCTCAAGAATTTGGTAAACTTACGAATTCTCCTTGAAATAGAATCGGTCTAACAAACTCACGGATCTAAATTCAACCAAGATTTCCGACCCAAGAGGATCAACTTAGTGACCTCCTCGCGCTTAGCTATCTCTCCCGGTGACCTTGATATAAACGTCAATCCTTCCTTAGCTGACTCACTTAGGAACTTTCTCACTACCCCAACGGTCATCATTTCAAGGTAGCGCAAGTGCATATATGTAGCATGTAGGTTCACCATAACACTGGCCAGGTGCTATTATGAACGTACCGTACATGACCATCCTTGCGACCCCCGACAGTTTTCCCGTTTCTAGCGAGTAGTCATCCTCAAAGCATCTTATCTTATGGTACCTAATGTGTAACTCCACTTATCTTCGCTTATAAGAACGCTAGTTTGAGTCTAGGCATCCTAAAATCAATACCTAAATCTCTCAAACTTAAGCTCTGATACCAACTTGTAACACCCTCAAATCTGGAAATAACAACTTATTTAAAAATTTTCTAAATACATCAATAAAGGAATTATCTACAACCACAAATTAAGATTCAACTTCAATACACAAACATTCAATCTTTACGTACAAACTATAAAAGGATGGGTGCTACTAAAACCCAAAGTTAGTCACTATCTCCAACTTGCAGAAGACTTCACCAATTACTTACTTTAGTGTCTAGCTAAGGCTCTACGCTTCATAGAACTACTAGAATCCAACTCCCAACTGGAACCTGATGCACATGCCGACAAATAAAAAGGTTAGGCTTAACGCCTAGTGAGCTCAAGAGTTTTCAACATATATGAAGATGTCTGTGGAAATAGATAATGCAGTTTAATTCATAATCTTTCAAAAGGTATTCTTTGAATATGCAAACGACTCGTTTTCCAATAATATGCATTTTAGACGGAGAACACCAATTTGAACATTTTCCAAATCAAACTACTACAAAATGATGATACCAATGTAAACCGCCCCTTCATAAATTAGCTTTAACCCAAAACTCATTCAAAGCGTAAATATAAATTGAACTCTCCATTTAAGAAGGTACGGTTAAACCATATATTTCAAAACACCCAAAACACGGGTGGGGCATAATACTCAACCCATAAATCAAGGGTAAAACCCAAATATACAAAACGTCACCGAAAACTTGGATAATAAAACCCAATACCCAAAAACAACACCTTTCGGTGACGGGGGATTCCCGATTCCATAAAATGTGACGGTCCACAAAGTAAGCCCATTTTATGTTGTTATGACTAGTCATATAAACAAAAGTACACGCAAGAGATGTCAGACTCAGTAGCTTTAAACGTACACCCACGGAAACTCGAGTTCAACCCCGTCGGGTTCCGATGTCGAGCCCCTCATCTAATATCGTAATACTTGAGCACGAAGGACTTATACCCACATCCGGATGCCTAACGTGCCTCGACGTGGAAAACTAATCGTCCCACGCCGGACAATAATTCCAAGCGCAAGGGATGTCAGGCTCAGTGGCTTTAAACGTACACCCACGGGATTTCGAGTTCAACCGCGAACGGTCCTTATGTCGAGTCCCTCATCCAATATCGCAACCAAGGCTCTAAGTCGAGCTACCAAAATTGGACAATTGTCCGAAGACTCCAAATCAAATAAAAATACCAAGCCGCAAGCTTAACACGCATTGACCCATTGATAAATGAAGTAAAAATGTGATAAAACGCACTCAACCAACGGTTATGCAAATACAACGACTAAAAGTAAGATTAGTTCAAAACTCACATTAGTTGAGGTACCCATTTTCCAAGTGAACTTATATTCCCATATTTTCCAAATGCCTCATAACACATAATATGCATTTTCCAAATTTAACTGCTGATGAGAGTGAAAATCATGAAATGAAACTATACACGCTCTTTCAAATGCCTCACCTAGAAGTGCAAGTAATACTTTATAAAACACTCCATTTCATGAATGATGCATGAGACTCGACAAACATTTAAAAGTGTATTTCTGTGACCAAAGATCTATTTATGAAATAAGACCTCAAAACACATTCATTTGTAACACCTTTATCAAAATGCCCAAACATTCCAAATGTGGGTATTATACAAAGTTATAAAGTTAAATCCTTCCAATAATCAAAGATTAGCAAATAACCCAACATTTGATAATTTCATGTAGAACACGTAAACACTTTTAAAATAAACATTTTGGTATGTACATCGTTTTCACAAATCAACTTGAACTCACCTTGCTAGATTTAGGCTAAATCTAGATTTCACCCAACGAGCTCTTTTGAAGGCCGCTTGAATCCTCAAGCCGAAATATTCTAAAACCTAGATCCGAACATTTCATCCCATAAATACCCATAATCAAACATAAGGAAACGTTCTCCAAACATAAAATACCAAGATCTCAAACAAGATAAAAACCCTAATTTCTCCAAAACCATCAAATCCGAGATTTGAGATATCGAACCTTAAGAAACCACCAATGGAGAATTTATAACCTTATTACAAGAAAACTTACCCTTGAAGACAGAGAGGCTTCCGAGAACACCCAATCCAACACTTCAACCCGAGCTCCCAACCGTTGAACTTGACGAGGAAGATGAAGATGAAGGTTTTGTGGGTTATCATTCCCAACTAGATAGATGATTAAGAATCATGTGGTAGGAAGAAGAAAAGACTCCAAAATGGGTTAGGGTTCGGTTTTTGGGTTTGGGAGAGAAAAGGGAAGAAGGTAGAAGTGAGAAATGAGGAGAATGGTGAGAAATGAGGATTTAACAGCCTCTCAGCCCCCGTCCGCGACATTGCCACGGCGACTATGCCAAGGGCATAGTCGCCCGCTCCATATGGGCCGCGGTACCTATCTCGCGAGAGTGACACGGCGACTATGCCCTTGGCATAGTCATGGGGCATAGTCGCCCAACTTCTTCAAGTCCCAAAACTTGACTTCTTTCATGCCAACACTCTCAAAACCCTTAGGAATTTTAAACAAAGCATTTCCCAACAAAACCCCAAGGTTTACGAGTCACAGAAACGTCCGAGTGACATTACTTACCGAAATTTACGGGCGTTACATTAACCCACCAATTAAAGTAAGTGACCTAATAAGTGCTTATCCGGAAAAACATTTGATAAATGGTTCCTAAATATAAGTAAGTACACTTATGTTATACATAGTTATAAGCATTGTAAATTTAAGTTGTAGTGAATATCAAACACTATGTTTAAAAGTCAATGCAATTGTTTCTTACTATAATGTTTGGGAAGTGGATGGTGTTATTGGATTTTCAAGGATGTCAAAAATTCAACGATTCCAATAGAGAAAGTAACATGCTTACAACTAACTGACAGTTTGTTTCAAGAGCTTCAAGTTGATAAGCTAAAATACAGTTTGGTATGAGCCTTTTCCACATAAAAAGGAATCTATATGACCAAAAGTTCGTCATTAGAGTATATGGAACTATCAACCGTCTTCAATATGTATTTTTAGCATTATTTTAGAATGATCGATATGGGTCGACATTGTCACCATCTCTCATTCCATTGAATACGTAATCCATAGACATTTGATAGAAGCTAATATTGAAGTTTGATATTCCAAAGATGTACCTAAGGGAGCTCATCCGTTCATTAGTGATGGAATGTTGGCTAGTAGACGATGTAGGAACATGATAGGGATATTAAGGTGAAAATGGCTTCTAATCCCAGTTAAAAGTCCTTTCCAACTAAGTGGTTCATCAAATTTGTTTATCTTACTCTACCAACCAACTCTTCATCATTAACAAAGTCTATCCCCTCAGATATATTCAATAATACGGTGATCATGCCTAATTCCAACCCCCCCCCCCCAAAGAATCTGGCTTACTTTTCTTGAGACGTCTAATGTCCCAGCTCTCATTTGATTGTTGTTGCACCTCTTGAGCACGCATCAAGCGCTATGATGTAGTACCTAACTCCTATTGAGCAAGTATCAAGCCTCGATAGAACATGTTTAGAAAACCCCCCATATATTCAAGTCCAAAAACCCTGATATAATATTCAAAATTTCAAATGATAACTATATTTGATAATTAAACAATATGATGCAAAAATGTCCTATAATATAATGAATCTTTAGTCAATGTTGAATAGATTACTTGGACCGATTTCATGTTATAATGAATCTTTAGTCAATGTTGAATAGATTACTTGGACCGATTTCATGTACCATCTTTTGTCAAACTTAAATATAAATCATCAAGACCGTAGGCCTTTTTAATGTTTTGTTTCCACATGTGTAAATGGACATTTTGTTGCCTCAACAAGGCGTAGTTCATTTTCATCCTTTTTTGATGGTTCATTTCTAAGATCGCTAGATAGAGAGATAGCTAGATTAGCAATTAGAAATAAGAGATCGGGGGTTGGGGGTGGGGGTTCGAGTAAAAGTAAAAAGAGAGGGAAATACGGGTTTTTTTAGGGGTGGAGTATTTTGAAGAAGAAAAAACGTTACATTTACAAAATTGTTTAAAACAATCCTAACAAAACCTATTTTGTTGTACGATGTCCATTGGCTAAATGTTCATAAAATAATGTCTTTAATAAACTCGAAGCTTCATAATTTCATAACCTCATATATTGTGATAGGTGTGAGAACTCTTTTCATAAGGTATATATTGTTTCACATAATTTTCCATCTAAGGCTAAAATTAAATATATTGGTTTAACATATTTTGTTTCACAAAGTGATTTGTTTCATATGCATTATATTTATAATGTGAAACTTTTTACTTTTATTTTCTATTTCACAAACACATCAAAAGTGTTCACATTTATACACCTGATCCAAACCTTAGATAGAAAAAAAATCATATGAAATAGCATATGATACACCAGTTCTTACAATTTCATAGGTTCTCAAATGAAGGTCTCCAATAAACCCATCCAACGTTAAATTTTAATCCAAACAACTCATTCTTTATTTCTTAACTTCAATTCAATATCAAAACCCAAGTGGTGGAGGATAAATAAAGTCTGATTTTTTGTGAGTTTTTTTTTTTTAGTTTTTTTTTTTTATATAGCTTTTCAGTTTGGATTTTTGTTTGTTTGGGGTCCGTTTTTATATATTATTGTAGTTAACTTTGACGGTGATGGTGGTGGACTAGTGGTGGCCGGTGGGTGCCATATGGTGGTGGGTCTCGGTGACGATGGATGATTGTGAAAGATGTTATAATAATATAATAATAGTATTTTTCTCAAAAAGGTTTTTATTATAATTAGGGGTGTAAATGATGCGAGTCGAGTTTGAGTATCATTATACTTGACTCGAACTCGAAACTCGATTATCAAGCTCGAACTCGACTCGAAAACTCGCGAGTAGTGAAAATACAAACTCGACTCGAACTCGATAACCAATTTCCAAACTCGAGCTCGTTTCAAGCTCGAATCACAACTCGAACTTAAGCTCAAAAACTCGAATCAAGCTCGAACTCGAGCTCGAAAACTCGAATCAAGCTCGAACTCGTTTAATACATAAAAGAACTCAAGGTGAACAAATAGCTTAAAAGAACTAAAGGTGAACCCACTTTTAAAGGGTACTCCTATTAAAACAAGCACATAGGCTCAAGCCATTTAGCAAAAACAAAGAATGTAAAAGTAAGGGAGAGAAAGGTCAATATATAGTGGAGTTCTAAGCTTTGGGTTCTATATTCCACCAATGTGGGATGGATTAGAGACACACCCTGTATCTTTTACACTATTATTTTCCATTTTTTTTAAAAACTTGAGTTTATTATTATTATTATTATTATTAATATTATCATCATCACCATCAATTAAATTAAAATAATATTACTAATTATTATTATTATTTTGCTTATATATCGAGTATCTCACGAGCTTATCGAGTCGAGTATGAGGTTGCTCGACTCGACTCGTTAGTATATCGAGTCGAGCTCGAGTTCGAGTCGAGCCTATTCGAGTCGAGTGTTGACCGAGTTTTGACCGAGTCGATCTCGAGTAGCTCGCGAGTTGTCTCGTCTCATTTACATCCCTAATTATAATATGTTAGAGCATCTTCAAAATTTTAATAGATGTTTTATAATTTTTTTTTTAAAATAGAGTATAAAAAGCCAGAATATTAAAAAAAATGTATTCAATTCAAACAGCAATACTATTTTTTAGAGTTTAACATTATAAATTATTCATTTATTTAATAAAATATTATGTATCTCTTAAACATTTAATTTTAATGTATCTTATTGGTGGAAAAGAATTAGATACTATTACACTCTCTTAACATAGAGTTTTAGAATTTTATTCGAATTTAGATATTTTCACACACTCTCTTCTATTTATCTTAACATACGTTATAGCATAGCCGTTGAAACAAAAACACCTGTTAAATCTTTAAAATTTCTATTTTAGCATCGCTATAGGAGATGTTCTTATAAGTATATTCATGCAATGAATGCATCTTTATTTTGTTTTTTTTTATTTTATTATATAAATTTGTGGTTTTAAAAGAGCAAAAGAGTTTTCTGTTGGTTATCAGTTTTATGAAATATTATGTCGTATTAGTAGGTTTCAACGCATATCTTTTATTTAAAAATGTTTATCAGCTAATTAAAAGTTAGTTTTATAAAGTTCAAACATATTTAAGATTCCTAAATGAACATTTCTATATATTTGTGGGTATCAAATTAAAGAAAATAAAATTTATTTTGTTTGATATAGTTTGTTTAATTACAAAATTAATTATAATTATCTATAGATTTCTTTTTAAATTGAGATAAATTTGTAGGTTGCAAAACTTGATCCGTTCATATGGAAAGAGTAATATGAGTTTCCAAGCACGCTATAAGACACAATGCAGAACCACTTGGGTTGTGGCGCACTGGTAAACCCTTTGGGGGATGTAGTGGAAGATCTCATCTACCCAGGGTTCAAATCCAGGCGCTGCCAAAGCCCTTGTGGCCATGGAGGTTCACCTGCGATGACTCCAGGCCATTCGTGGTCGTCCGGGGATTAGTCGGTGCACGTAAGCTGGCCCGGAAACCCACGGTTACCGAAAAAAATAAGACACAATGCATGAAAAATGAATTTGCAATTATGCTCGTATATACTTTTAACACGAAAGGGCTCACGTAACTCATTTAAAGACACAATGCATGAAAAATCAATTTGTAATGGAAGACTATTCACTCTAACAAGGTCGATCGTTGTACTCACAATAACTATCATTGACACCCTGCTTTTGACCAACGATCACTTTCTCACCCTTATAACAACTGGGGGTATAGGTGCTTCACGACCTACCTAATTGAACAACCCCACACAGTTTCCATAATGACCAATGGTTTACAAATCCCGGGGTCTCAATTTTGACTTCTTCAGGTCAATAAATGACTAATTACCTCACATCTTTCTTCTACGCATACATCAATCCAACATGATATATTTCCTTCATCATCCTTGCCACTCTATCGTTTGACTGAAAAGTCAAAGGCTCATTTCTTTCACCCGACCTTGAGTTAAACCTTTCAAAATCCTAATTCGGTCCTCTCCTTCTATCCGAAAGGATCGACACATCAACTCCAAGAATGGGGACTCACTAGAAACTAGGAGTTTACCCTTAAACAGTCATTCATCCCCTTCGAACCCATGAAGTTCTACCTTTAGTCGGCTCATTAACATTTCGAGCAACACTTCTTCGAGAAGGTATAAACATTACATCATAAGTGATCTCTCACAACACGTCAACCCTTTGCTACCATTGCAAGGTTAGAACTCACAACAAATACCACACCCATCGATCGTCTCAACAATAGCAATTGAGCATGCCCATGCACCTATAAGTTCATAATGGCATTGGCCAGATGCGATTTTGAACTTACCTTACATGCAAGTCCCCACTACCATCGTCGTGATTCTCTATGATCAAGGTCTTCCCTAATAGCTCTGTATATCTCAGTTGTGTCCCCCCTCAACTTCACAGTTTAAGTTTAAACACATCTGGCCACCTAAATCCCTTAAACTATGACTCTGATACCATTTGTAACGACCCAAAAATCAATAACATCTAAAATAAAACATTACAACTTAAACAGTCCTAAAAACATACTAATTTACATCATTCTCAAACTAAAATACGCATCGGATAGTACATCTTCACAACTGAGAAACTACAAGCCTTCACCAGGACTATGCCTCTTCTATGGCATCCTTCTTTCTCCCCTTCTTCAAATGAAAACCCGACTAGACTCACACCTGAAAATGCTTTTAGTTTTTGAAAAACGAGGGTTGGACCATGGGGTCTAGTGAATTCTCTCCCAAAAGCAGTTCAAACAGTTTTCATAAATAAGCAATAATCAAATCCGCCAAAGGCCCATCAAACAAGCTAACATCACACATGGATATTTGCATAGTGTTCATAGACCAATTCCACCAAATGATAGCAACCGTGATCAGGGCCCAAACAGACTGCCTTTTCGCCTCCGGGGCCCAAGCAAACTCCCCATTCCCGCGTATACAAGAAACAGATTCCATGCATATGGGGCATATACGCCAACTCCCAAGAGATTTGTAAAATCCCAAGGTACACTAATCTCATTGTGCAACCCGACTCCAAAAGCATGCTCAGAAAAGGAAAAAATCATGTAAACAATGCATGTGCATATAGAAACAATCCCATAACATGAAATATCAACATTTCCAAGATATCCATTTCATGCAAGAAATATTCATGCATTTGCGAATAAAATCATGTTACGTTACACCATAATCAGTGTTCAAAATGTTCAACGTCACATTTCACGAAAAAAGGGTTTAAGGGAACTCACCTGATTGATGGGTTTGTTTCGCACGGCGTCACACTACCGATCGGACCAAGTACCTACAAGTGACCAAGCAGCCCACACTTAGCCTGTATTCGGGTTTCTAAATTTTCCCGGGTTAACACACCCGGATTCTCATTGGTTTGGGTTCTGCCCCAATTTCCGGATCTATGATACTCAAATTCCAACCCGATATCTAGACACCCCTTACCGGGTTTTGACCAACTCCCGAATCAAACTCCGGGTTCTCCACAAGTCCGAATCTACCAGATTTCGACTAACTCTCGGATCGACCTCATCCGGATCCTTTCCCAACCCGGATAACCTTCATCCGGGATTAACCCAGAATCGGGGTAAATTCGTCCGGATCCAGGAGATTCCCGGACGGACGCACTGAGGGTTCGATTCCTCTCCGGATTGGTTTATGTAACACCCTAAAATTGGTGTCAATTTAAACCTGAATTTACGCGGAAATAATCAAGCTAACATAACAAGTCGCCCAAAAGGGGGAATAATAGTATGGTGTTTACATCACAAGAATCAAGTGAAATAAAAATCAACAACCTACTAATATAGACTGACTGTATCTAGATTATAAACGGGTGTTGCTACTTCACTTCCAAAAATACTCTATTGCTATACCAAAAGTACACCTCTATGTGCCATCAAAAATGCTACTTCTCTTCATGACTCTCCACTCAAACCCGAGAAGTCCCACCGCTAGAATGACCTGTTATACATGTCATTTTAAGAAAAAGTGTTAGGCTAAAGCCTAGTGAGAACAAACAGTTATATTTGGAAGACGACAAGTTTTTAAATGAGATAAATGGAGAAAGCCAATGGAATAAATGTAAATAAAACATTACTTTTATACAAATACCTATTGGATTGACGAGGGAGACCTGCTTACTAACATAAGTGCAGAAGACTTCATCAAGCCACTCATTCTTGCACATACTCTTAGCACTCGACACTTCACCAAAAACGATATAACCATTTCCCCCGTCCGGAACCTGATGCACATGCCGACAAATAAAAAGGTTAGGCTAATGCCTAGTGAGTTCAAGAGTTTACAACATGGAATAAATATATTTGTTAAAGGGAAAGAATGCAATTTAAATCGTAGACAATCAAAAGATTTACTTTAAATATCAAACGATAACATTTTCCAAATACACCTTTAAAACAAGGGACCCAACTTGAACCTTCTTTCGTAAAACCATTTTATCCCAAACTCACCCCAAACGTGAATATTAAGCAAACTCCCAATTTATAATAATTCGAAATAGAATTTTACTTCGCGAAACACCCCAAACATGGATGGGGCATAATACACAACTCATAGATCTTGAGTAAACAAACCTATATATGCAACACGTCACCGAAAATATGGATAATAAAATAATACCCAAATAACACCTTCTGGTGACGGGGGAGACCCGATTCCATTGTACGTGGTAGAACACAAAGTTAAGCCACATAACCATGTTGTCGAACTACATCTCAGATCGTGATTGTATTGCCTGCTCTGCCGAGCTACACCTCCAGTCGTGACTGTATTGCCTGCTCCACCGAGCTACACCTCCAGTCAGACTTTATTTCAAGTCCCAAACACCGTATCCCTTATTGTCTGCTCTGCCGATCTACACCTCAAGGATACACGATCTTATTGTCTGTTCGGTCTCTAGCAGAGTTTCATCCTCAGGGTACCCACTCGACCCTTAGTGCCTACTCCCTAACATTCAAGATAGGAGCCTCAACTCCTTACTTGATAACTCTCGATGTCTAACCTCGTGCATAAGAAATAGACATCCAAACACAAGACCATGGTCCCGAAGTACAACCCATAAAGGTTCCTCTTCGCCAAACAACCGGGACGACACCAATGCCAACACGACATTATTTCCCAAGGTGAAAATCCCAAGAGTCCTCACCATTAAACTCGACTGACTTACATGCCTATGGATCCAATGCATTACATTCTAAAACACATGACTCCTATCGGATGACACACACACTCAAAACATGTATTCTCCAAAATAAAGTGCAATAAATGAAACTCACTCCCAAGGCTCCACTTTAAGTTATTAAAACCGGACAAATATCCTCAAGATTCAATTTAGTCAAAACCGAACCAAAGGCCCAACAAAATATGTAAACCCCCAAATGAAAGTCGGTATAGACATCGAAACACGTTTGACCAACAATTATACAAACACCACAACCAAAAGGGTAATTAACCCAAAACTTCTCATTGGTTGAAACAAAACGTTTTTTAAATGAACTAGTTCTCTTCATGTTGCCAAAATGACTCATAGTACAATGATATTTATTTTCCAAGGGTTTATAAAATCGTATGCACCAAATGGACAATTATATAAATTGACCTCCATTTATATATTATATCATCAAAGAAACATATCAAAATGATTTATTTATCAAAATGCCCAAAAATCACAAAGATGTGTGTTACATAAGTTTATAAAGTTAAATATATCCAAATAACCAAAACTTATCAGCAGTTAACAATTTAATGTAAAACACAAATACTTTAAAATAAACATTTTGGCATGTACACCATTTTCACAAATCAACTTGAACTCACCTCGCTAGATTCAGGCTAAATCTAGATTTTACCCCCAAAACTTGAATCTCCTTTGATGAAGGCTTGAAATCTTCAAGCAATCTCCCTAGATCTTAGATCCAACACATCTACATGGTTTTCTTCACCACACAAGTCATCAAAATCACACCCAAGATGAAGGATGAAATGGAAAATGATGAAACCATCAAACCCTAACTTAACATTAAGAGAGATGAGAAGCTTACCACCATAAAATACTCTTGTATCTTCCAATAGAATTAAAATATATTGATATATCCTTGAAGAGATCTCAAAAACAAAACAATGGCAACTTGAATCACCAAAAACGGAGTTGAGATGCAAAAGTTATGAGGAAATGAAGATAGAGGGCTGAAAATCGGGTTTTATGGTCGAACAGGGCTCCGCGCGGGTTATCACGCGGCCTAACCCACCCCACATCTCACCCGGATGTCCCTAAGTAGCCCCGAAAGTTTCCCCGTGCACTGTTCATCCGATTTTCTTCATTTTTCATGCTCGATCACTGTTTTGGCCATAACTTCTTCGTTTTAGCTCCGATTTTGCTCCGGAAAGAACTGTTGGACTCGTAATTGAATGATTCATCCAAAAAAACTATAAAATCTAGGATTCAAGCCCAAAATCCTATATCTTATTTTTCCCTTAAAATACCGATTTCTTTATTAACTTGAAATGATACCTTTCGAAAATCGGGGTGTTACAAAAAGCAATCGAGTTGCTCCATTAAAACCCCGAGTCCGCCGGCAACAATGACATGGAGACTATGCCAGTGGAGCATAGTCACCCGCTCACGGCCACTCGCGGTACACTTCTTGCGACATTGGCAGGTATCATAGTCGTCGGGCATTGTCGCCCTGGACGTACCGAGAGGTCCTCCCTCTTCGCAACATTGCCCTGCGACATTGACACACGTCATAGTCGACGAGCATTGTCGCCCCTGATGCGTCGCAATCCGAAATTTTTTCGCCTCTGCATGCTCTCGACATAAGTAGATTTCAAAGCCATCGGTTATCAACTTAACAATTGAAGTCTAAGGGTCAAAATCCCACAGATAATTAACGTAATGTACAAGAAAATATTCTTAACGAAATTCCGGGTGTAACAGTTTAAACCAAGGGTTTTCACCCTAAACCATTACCAATCACCTATAGGATTAAGACTTCACCCTTTGTTAATCATAAACTAACAATAAACAAGACAAAAAGCCCCTAATCAATGGGTTTAATCTTATTATTCCAATGGATACCATCACACAGGTCATTACCAAAGTTTTCTCAAAGCGACAAACATCACAATAGCAAGAATCATTAAGGAAATCATCGAAAGCTTAACTCAGATGATGAATCTTCAACAGATTTCTCTAGCACAACCTTACCCAAAAAACCTTCTAGCTTCTTCTCTTCTCTTCCTCTTTCACGTTACAGCCACCACAATGCAAGAATTATGGACCCCCCCCCCCCGCTTTTATACCTTTCATAAATTGCATTCAAATCCCTGAGTTTCCTTTCTCAAATTTTGTATACAACCCTCAAAACTGGAAATAACAACTAATTTAAAATTTTCTGAATACACCAATAAATGATTCATCAACTGATCATGTATAACTTGTAGAGAAGATCTAGAAGATAGGAGAATAACTTACCACTTGGATTTTGAGCAAAACCCCAAAACCTAGGAATCTCAAGAGATAATGAAGAACACTTGATTTAGCACTTGGGGTTGATGTAGCAAACTTTATGATGATGGAACACCTTAGAACCCATGGAAATGGTCTTAAAATGGATTAGGGTTAGTATTGGGTGTAGGGGAAACGATTTGGGAGAGAAGGATATGAGGGGTGTGAAGTAAAATGAGAAAAAAGTGAAAATCGCGACTTAAAAGAGATATGGGGCCGTCCGTGATTGTGCCCCGCGATTGTGCCCTTGGCACTCTCGCGGGCACTCTCACCGGGGATGTACTGCGGCCTCTACCAAGCCTGCGACCTTGTCCCGCGATTGTGACACATGTCATAGTCGCGGGCACTGTCGCCCAAACTGTGCAGGACCCTGAATCCTTCCTTTCACCAGTCCAAAACGTCTTGAGACCTCTACAGGCCGAAAATTACGGGTGTTACAATCCTCCCAACCTTAAAGAGATTTCGTCCTTGAAATCTAGATTCCCACGAAGCGTTGCCCGCAGAGTAGGTTGTCTCTACCCCGCTTGCCAGAACTATCATCATAACCTTAAGTTGGTCCTCACGATTCATACCCCTTGGGCACGTCACCCTTATATCCGTGTGAACACTTATCTTACCGATGAAATCCAACCCTCAAAACTGGAAATAACAACTAATTTAAAATTTTCTGAATACACCAATAAATGATTCATCTACAATCATAAATTAAGATTTAACCTCGATACACACCTTCATTCCATACGTACAGTCTATAACAAGAATGGGTACTACTAAAACCCAATAGTAGTCACTATCTCCAAACTGCGGAAGACTTCACCAACTACTTACACTTGCACAAGCTAAGGCTCAACTCTTCATAGCTGCTAGAACCAAACCCCATCCGGAACCTGATGCACATGCCGACAAATAAAAAGGTTAGGCTTAACGCCTAGTGAGCTCAAGAGTTTTCAACATATAAAATTAACCTTTTAAAAGCAGAAATGCGGTTGAAATCATAATCTTTCAATTCGTTATGTCTTACATACGGAAATGACTCATTTTCCAATAATATGCAATTTAGGCAAAGAACACCAATTTAAACGCTTTCCAATCCAAACTACTTCAAGGACGAAGATACCAAAATAAACCGCCCATTCATAAATTTGGTTTAACACAAAACTCACTCAAAACGTGGATAGAAATTGAACTCTCCATTTATGGAAATACAGTTAAAACTTTATATCCCAAAACACCCAAAACACGGGTGGGCATAATACTCAACCCATAACCAAGGATAAAACCCAATTATACAAACGCCACCGAAAACTTGGATAATAAAACTCAATACCCAAAAACAACACCTTTTGGTGACGGGGGATACCCGAATTCCATCGAAAGTGACGGACACACAAAATTAAACCACTTATCAATGTTATATGAGCATCACTCAGGGATAAATCACTCGTTAACATCAACCTTTCTGGGTCTATAGCTAACAAACCAACAAGCTCAACAACTCCATGTCTATTGCCTGGATAATCATCAAGTTCAACCCCTCTAGGTCTGTACCTTGGAAATCTTTGTGCACTCATCAAGTTCAACCCCTCCAGGTCTATACCTTGGAATCCCAAAACATCCCAGTTAAGCTCGTTCACAAGAAAGTTGCAATTATTGGTCATAAGACCCCATGCATATTTCAAGTTACAATACGGGGATAAAGTCCCCAACTAAACTAACCGACTGACTCATATGCCTATGGATCCAATGCATTACAGTCTAAAACGTTACATGGCTCAAACGAATGAACTAACGCATTCAAAACATGCAACTCTCAAATAAGATGCAACTAAGTACACCATACGTCCAAGGCTCCTCAACGAGCTACCCAAATTCGAACAAATGTTCCAAAGACTCCACCGAGTACAAATCAAGCCCAAGAGGCTAAATAGACGTTTGGCTAAAACATACGAGCCAAAATAGTTATATAAACCAAAATACGCATTTTCCCAAAATCTTTAATTCTTAAATTACCATTGGCCTTTGGCCCTAAACCCCAAAAAGGTTTTTCATTTCTAAAATGTTCCCCATAGCCGGGAACGACCCAAACCCAAAGGACTCACGTAATCGTACCTTTCAAAACATCCCGTTTCATGAACGATGCATAAAACCCGACAGACACTTAAAAGTGCATTTTGACCAAATACTTATTTATGCAATAATTCATCAAAACCCGTTTATTTATGACACATTTAACGGAATGCCCAAAAATCACCAAGATGCGCGTGCTATATAAGTTTATAAAGTTGATGCTTTCAAAATAATCAAACTTATCAGCAGTTAACAATTTCATGTAAGATGCAAAACACTTTAAAATAAACATTTTGGCATGTACAACGTTTTCGCAAGTCAACTTGAACTCACATTGCTAGGTTAAGTTAAACCTAGGTTTCAATCCCCAACCATTGGCCTCCAAAAGCATAGATCCCACCCAAAGCTTTCCGAAGACATCCATTCTAACTCTTCAACTCGAGCTTCCAAAACCTAGATCCACACATTTCCGACCATAAATAATCATATTCAACTCTTAGAATTGTTCCCCCAACATTTGCATCAAAATCTCATTTTGGCCAAATCCCTTATTTGACCTAATTTCTCCAAAACCATCAAACCCAAAATCTTTAGAATATAAGTACTAAAGAGTCATCAACTGAACATGTATAACTTGTAGAGAAGATCTAGAAGTGAGGAGAATAACTTACCACTTGGATTTTGAGCAAAACCCCAAAACCTAGAAATCTCAAGAGATTTTGAGAATAACTTGTAGTTTAATGTTCAGTTGGCATTGCTAGTACATTTTCTTAAACCGTAAATAATTGTAATCTTTGGTGAACTGATCGCATAAAAACAAAATAAATAAAAATAAAATAAAATGGACTATTGATCATTTGGTGAACCATGGATTAGTCAACAATTTGTTTCCTCTATGATTGTTTATTGGTTTTGTTTAAGTAACATTTATTTGATTAAAGATGTAACTTTAACTTTAAAAAAAATCAGCTTCTTACAAAGAGTGATCACTGATCAATATTGATATATTTTTATCACACTACTTTTTCATTTCATGTGCATTTTCAATACAATGAAAGTTCACAAGCTTCTTTTTTTCATCAATAAAAGTTTTAGAAAATAAAATAATTGTTATATACTTTTGAGTAAACTACACTTTTGGTCCCTGTGCTTTCTCGAAAGTAACACCTTTCGTCCCTACAGTTTTAAAAATACAGTTTCACCATTGGGGTTTGCAAAAACGACCGGATTTGGTCCCTCCCTCTAACGGCTGTTAGAAGATCCCGTTAGATGAGGGGTATTTTAGACTTTTTCCACTTTCTCTCTTTTTTACTTAATAAATAAATAACTATATAAATTACAGGGACCAAAGGTGTAACTTATCTTAATATATAAAATAAAATAAAATAAAATAATTTTGATATATATAATCAATGTGATGCATTCTCCTTCCAATCATCATCTTCAGGCAAAGCGCCGATTATCTCCTCTGGCCAAACCCAAATTCAAACACCACAACATCAAAATTAAGCCCCAAAGCAAATCCAAATCCAAATCTAAACTCCAAAATCAAACCCAAATTCAAACCTAAAACTTCAAAATCAAACCCAAATTCAAACCTAAACTTTAAAATCAAAATCAACACCTTACTCTTGATTAATTTATTGGGATGCAGAAAGGGTTGGCTTCTGTTGCAAGATGATGAAGTTCATTTCCATCTTTGTAAACAAGCTCTTGAGGTTAAAGAAGTTCGCCAATGGCAATAACAGTGTTTACAACAATGATTCAAAGATGGAACTAACATACTTATTTATTTCGAAATTACACTTTGGCGATAACAGTATTTACCCCAAGGAGTCTTCATCGACCCTATAACCCTCCCCCTTCGAACTCTCCGGTGAACCGACACCACATCCCCCATCGCTCTGACTCCCTCTTTTCCCCCTCTCCTACCCAGCTTCGACGACCATCTGGTTCCCTTCTTCTAAATGGGAATACCATCATCTTCTCCAACGCTCTCTTGGTCTCCTCTCACCATCCCTGCAACCTATTTTGGATTCAAAAGTAACTGATTACAAGTGTTGGTGGTGCAGCGGCGGCGACAACAGGGCCAAGACGGTAACAGTGAAGTTCGTCGGAGGTAAATGAGGGAGGAGATAGAGATTTGTGGCCGACGAAATAGTTGTCTACGTTTTGGCCGGCGAAATTGTTGTCGCCGTCCTTTTCTTTTATTTCCATTCTCAAGTCTTTTTCTTTTATCTCCATTTTCAGGTTTGTTCATGAAATGTGTGTGTATATATATATATATACATATATAATATAATATATATGAAAAGGTACAATAATTAGAGCAAATTACATTTATAGTCCCCATAATTTGCATATTTATTTATTTATTGAACAAAATGACGTAAAAGTTAAAGAGGACTAAAATACCCCTTATCTAACGGATTTTTTTAACAACCGTCAAAGGGAGGGACCAAATCTGGTCGTTTTTGCATACCACGATGGCGAAACTGTATTTTTGAAACTGTAGGGACGAAAGGTGTTACTTTCGAGAAAGCACAGGGACCAAAAGCGTAGTTTACTCTATACTTTTTATAGTATAAAAAAATGAAAAAATAATTATAGGTAATAAAACATAATTTTTTTATTAAACAATATTTTAAATTGAGTTGGACAACTAAACATTGAAAATATTAGGTTGGATTGGAGTTGAACATTTTATACGCGAATGAGACAGAAAATAATTTTTTTAAATACAAAATTAGATTGAATGAGTTCACCATTAAACATAGTCTTATGCCACATTTTCAAAATTATGATAAATTTTGACAAAGGCATCTTGTGCTCTAAATCTAGGTCCTATAAAGTTTATTTATTTGTTACATCTTTTACGGGTCTCAATTTGTACATTCAAAAATGATATTTTTATGGAAGTGATTTAAGTCTCGCTTATATTGAAAGTCTTCCGGGCTCAAACATATTGTAAGCTTAAGAAACTTGTGAGAAAAAATAATATTGGATGACAAAGTTACAAGGTTTATTACAAGATCCCAAGAGCATCAATATATATATATATAAAGAACAACTAAAATACAGAAAAGGTGTATTTTGAAGTTACGTTTACAATTAAAGAGGGCCCATAAGATGATTAATTCTCGTTTTTCTAAGATGATGCTTATCATCTTAATTTTGATGTTTGTTCATGTCGAAGAGATCAACCCTTTTGCTAAAACAAGGATGCCTATTTTCCGTTCTTATTTAAAACGAAGGGACAATTCCGTACCCGCCTTGTACCATATGATTTGTGGGATACATTTGATCCAGGTCGACGTCTGTGTTAGTTCTTTTAGCAAAACGGCCTTTGATCCTTGGTCTTGTTTCCGCGTAAGCTTTTCTTGATGCGTAGCGAATAGTTTTTTCAAATTTTCTTGTTTTTTTCTTCTCCCTGTACCTCAAGACTCTGGCTTCTCGGTCCATTGGATTGAGTTGGGTTGGCACTTGAACCGGAGGGTTCGAGAATAGATCAATCGTCCCTTTGGACGTTCTAGGATGTGACAATGAAGCATCGGTTCTTGTTGAATCGGGTACGACTCCAACTTCCAACGATGACATGGAAACCTAAATAGTAACAATAAGCAAACTCAATCAATCGTCTTTTTGACCTATTTATGGGTTTCATCCTTCATATAACATCAATATGCTCCTTTTACATTTCTAATATATGATTTAACTTTGATTTTAAGATAACAGTACAAGCTAAAACGGGTGGACCACAGTCAGGATTATCATCTGTGAGAATATGTGGAACTCTCAGATCATTCTCCAAAAAGGCCTCAAGGCTTTTTTTGAACATATATTAAAAAGAAATGGTACAAATCTAGTTGATGTGTGGAACTCTAGCATCATCGTATAAAAAAAATAAACCTAAGTTGAAAACATTTTCCACAAATAAATATTGCATTTTTTAAAATATACAAAATGAAAATGACAAGCATTTATTAAGATTTAAACGATAACAAAATACCTTTATTAAATCGAATATTGTATTTTTTTTTTCACAACAAACAAAATATTATTCTACTGAATTTAGGTATAATTTTACCAAAAAGTGGAAGTATATTACAAATCATGTGATTTTAAGTTTAAAAGGCGAAACATAAAAAGTTTAAAGGCAATAAAAAAATCATGAGTTACTTACTGGAAACCACTTTTAGTTTTTCCTTTTTTTTTTTATTATTATAAACATGCACAATAAATTAAGATAGAAACAACAATAAATTTTTCAACGTTTTCAGGAATGTTCTAATTTTTTTAAGGCAGTGTTACACCTAAAACATTTTTAATACAAAGTAAAATAAGATAACAAAGATACATATATACAAACTATAAAGGCGATGATGTAGCTTATTAATTTTGTTTTCTGATAGAAATTAGGAATGTACTAAAAGTGGTTGTATTTTTACATTCGTTGATTAAAGACACTAAACAATGTAAAATTAAGCCCCAAAACTTTAAAAACCTTGTTCATAATCACGCATTTAACGTGTTAAAAAACAATCTTGATCGTTTTTTAACCCTAGGTGTTCATGCTAATCGGTGGACATTTTGACTAATTTTAGAGGACCCGAAAGAAAAACAGGCACGAATTTTTTTTCAGTGATCTTGCATAACTTAATCGAGTGATCTAATAAAAAGATCATAAGACCCAAACATTATTATCATAGTTGAGCTAACCTGATTAAATAAAAGGTTAAAATGATTGACACATTACTTGATTATAATTTTTCTAGTTCGACTTTTCAATGAATATTTATAACTTGTTAGAGCATCTCCAAGCATCCGTTAAAAACCCTTTTTTGCCGGAAAAATCGCTCCAACCGGCCAGTAAATATGATTTTTTTTGCCGGCTGGAAATTTCGCAGGGCAAATATGTCGTGTAAGTTTTGACCGCCAAATTTGGATGGCCCACCCAATGTGTACTTAATTATTTTTTTTCATTTATTTTAAAGTAATTTGGTTTTTTTTAATTTATAGTAAATAAAATATGTTATTTTAAAGGATGGTTGAAGTAGAGTTTTTTTATTTTTGTGTGTTGATGGCCCATCAAATTTGGTGTTTTTGGTGTTTTATTTGGTGCCAATGATGGAGTTGTTCTTAGTCGGTCGGAATGGAATTCCAACTCACGACCTTAATTTAATTCATTATCAAAAAGAAACCTAAAGTTTTTAAACAAAAAAAGAGCTTAATTTGTTTTCGAAAACAATTGAAAAAGGAAAATAGCCACAAATCACCATATGATTAAAATACTATTTGTTCAATAAAAATGATTTTAGTTTTTTGGTATGAATTAATATATATATATATATATATATATATATTAACTGATGAAATTAAAATAAAAACTTACACTGTGTGAAAGTGGAGCATAACCATAACCACCGGCATGCGAGCTCTCGTGATACTCCATCCCCAACTGAAACTTCCGGTTTTCAAAATCCTGACGATGAAACTGATACTGATTCTTCTGAACCGGCACCACACTATCAGCATCGCCACCGCCGTACATCTTCTCCGCCACCTTATTAAAACATTCTCCCTGCGGCGGCTGATCATCACCACCACCACCACCAAATTCCATAAACTCCAAATACTCATCATCACCACCACCATCTCCACTAAACAAAAACCCACTATTCTCTTTATCACCTTGATCATCATTCTGTCCATTCTTCACCGGAGGACCATCAAACAACAACCACGACGCCGCTTCATCTTCATCCTCATCATCAATGGCGTCCTCACCTTCACGTGACAAAAACCCACTTTCCGATTCCACTCCCAGCCCCATCACAGACCTCGGATCGGTCGCCTGAGGTCCGTAGAGTGGGCCCGGAATCGGCATCACCGGGACGCGGTGGTGGCGTCGGGCAAGTGGGTTGGCGGAATGGATGTCGGCGTCACAGGTGGTGCATAGGGAGGCGTTGTCGGCTTTGCATATGAAAGCCGCCGGAGCTTGTTCGCAGGCTTCGCAGACCCAGACACGTTCGTGTTGGGAGGACTGGAGTTTGTTGGCGGCGTGGATGCGGGCGTCGCAGGCGGTGCAGAGGTAGGCGGCGTCAGGGCGGCAGTAGATGGTGCAAGGGGCGGAGCGGCAGGTGTCGCAGACGCGAGCCCAGGTGGTGGTACTGGTTTTTAAACATAAGGTACTACTGTTGTGATCCAACATGATGTTATTTTTTTCCTCTTTGGGTGTGGTGGGTTGTGTGGTTCCTGTAGAGTTTTGGGTTTAGTTTTGTGGTTACAATAAAGACGCAAAGTAAACAAGTGGGGAGGTGAAGGAGAATCCAGGAGATGACACGTGGAAAATAATTAGTGGGTGAGAAATTGTTTGGGAGGATTAGTCATGGTTTGTTGTGGGTCCCATGGTTGGGCCAATGAGATGTACGAAAGGGTATTGTCGACTAGTCGACTCTTTGATTTCGAAAGGAACGAGTAAAACTTAGGGCGTTTAGAATCTTTTGAAGAAATTTGACTTTCAAGAAATTGGAATGAAATTTGATGGAATTTGACCACACGTTTGGATGGTAGAAATTGGATGTAATTCAATTATTTCACTTTAGGCAAGGAACGATGAATTCCTTGAATTGTGGAATTCAAAGGATTTCATCATGATAATATGTGAACCAAACAAAGGAATTGGAATTTGGTCAAAGGAATTATTCATTCCAATTCCTTCAAAACCCATGAACCAAACACCCCCTTAGGGTGGCTCCCCAAAATAAACATTTATCATGTCACTAAGTATGAGATCTAACCGCTTGGGTTGTGGTATATTGGTTAAGTCTTAGGAGGGTGTTTGCCCCAGATTCAAATCCACATGTCAAAACCCTTGTGGCGATGAGTTTACCTGTGATGACTCCAAGTCATTCGTGATTGTCCGGGAGCCGGGATTAGTCGGTACGCATAAGCGGGTCCGGAAACTCATGGTTACCCAAAAAAAATTGTAAGATCCGACATCCATTGGGAGAGTGTTTTATATTGAACCGAATACCTCTTTTATAAGATGCGTTTTATACATCGTGAATCTATGTGTATATAAAGTGGACGATATTTGGTATCATTGTTCTGGGATATTACACTAACCTTATCGTGTGAATATAACAAGAATCAAAAATCTTACATGGAAAAAGGAAGTCAAAAAGCGAGAGTATTACTCAATAAGTTTTACTTGGTAACAAATGTTTATAAACAGTTTATTTTGAAGCTTTGATGATCTACTTGATATGGTAATTGAGGATGATGACTTTTGTTGTAAACACCTACGCAATAAACATTTAGGTGGCGTTTGTTTTTTAGAGGTTTGAAGTCTGAAATTTTATTTCACTTCTGATTAATAAGAGGTGGTGCTAAAATCTGAAATCTGAACCAATAACACTGTTTGTTTTTGTAACGTATGGAGGCGTCTGGAGAGAAAGAAGAGCATATGAAATGAGGTGGCGATAAGAGATTTTAAGAAGTTAGGTCACCACTTTTCTTATTTAAGATATATTTAAGAGTTAAGAGGTTCTGAAAACTGGAAAAAACAAACAGTATGAATGTCAAATGGTTTGATCAATTCAGACTTAAGAGTCATTAAGAGTTATTTTAAAGAAAACAAACAACCCCTTAGTAAACAATCCCTTAGTTTTTATGTCCTTTGTGAAGATCGCTGCCTTCAATCAGTTGTGGGAGCCTATGAGGCGAGGTAGTCTAGCAGGCCCAACAGGCCCATTTAGAGGGCCGACTGTTTTTGTGTGTATTAGACCCAGCAGGTTCTGTTTTAATTTTTTAAGAGCTGCTGATTTTATAAAAGAATCACACAACAAAACCCTAGTACTCTCTACTCTCTCACTCAAAAATCTTACCCTCTAAACCTCAAGAACCCTAGCTTGTTTCTCCATTATTGTAAGCTGAAATCTCAAGTGTATCATCATGAAAGTGATAGTGGATCAGTTATCGGCGTCCTCCGCCCGTGGTTTTTCTCTTTTCGGGTTTCCACGTAAAAATCTCGGTGTCTCTCTTACTTATGCTTTATTTTACATTTATTGGGTTTGATCATTTTTTACATTTTCTTAGTGGTTGATTATCTTACATTGTTAATCGTATTTCCGCTTTGAATCTCGATATAGAACTTTAGTTCATTTGTTCTTGGGTAATTTTGTGTTTTTATCGGGAACCAACCATTGAGCTTTTTGCTATTTGGGTCTTGGTAATTTCACAACAATTGGTATCAGAGCTCAAGGATTAATATTGAGATTTTTTTCATCGATTGAAGATTGTAGGATTATTGATTTGCTAGGGTTTCATTTATGTCAACAATGAAATTCGATTTGCCTTTGTTGGAACGAGATACCCGATATCCATTATGGAAGATAAAGATGAGAGATGTCCTTGTCCAACAAAATTTACACAAATGTATTTTGGGACGGGCTTTTATGCTCGGTGCTTGGACGGAAGAGGAAAAAGAACTAAATGACTTGAGAGCCTCATCCTTGATTAGATTGCATTTGTCTAACGATATTTTACAGGATGTTGCGAAAGAGGAAACGACTTATCGAATATGGTGTAAGCTAGATAAAATTTTTATGACAAAGAGTTTGCCCAATAAGCTCCATATGAAGCTTAAATTGTATGTCCATCGTTTATCTGAAGGTGGTTCAATTACTGCACATCTATCGAAATTCAAAGAGATAGTTGGTGACTTGAAGAACCTTGAGGTGAAATATGACGATGAGGATTTGGGTCTAATCTTGTTATGCTCTTTGCCGCCATCGTTCGCTACTTTTATGGATACAATCATTTATAGTAGGGATTCCCTTACTCTTGAGGAAGTGTATACCGCTTTGAGTTCGAAAGAGAATATGAAAGAGATAATTCTCGGTCATGAACCAAGGGCCAAGGGATTAAATGCAAGGGGAAGATCTTTTGAAAAATGCTCGAGCTCTTCAAGCAAATCAAGGTCAAAATCTCGTGGAAAGAAGAAGTTTTGTAACTTTTGTAAATGGAGGGGTCACATTATTGACGAATGTTTTAAGCTTCAAGCCAAGAACAAGACAACGGGTTCCTCCGGGGAAGCCGATATTGTTGAGCACGATGAAGGTGGAGCTTGTGAAGGTGAAGTCATGACGGTCTCCGATGGTAATCCAAAGGCCACGGAAGAGTGGATTCTAGACTCGGGTTGCACATTCCATATGTGTCCCAACCGTAGTTGGTTTCATACGTATGAGCAAGTTTCCGAAGGTGTTGTGATGATGGGGAACAATGCTACGTGCCCTATTGTTGGTCAAGGCATTATTAGAATCCGTATGCATGATGGTGTCACCCGAACACTTGGGAATGTGAAACATGTTCCTGAGCTTCGAAGAAATCTCATCTCTCTTAGGTCCCTTGATGAAAAGGGTTATGAGTTCTTGGGTAAAGGTGGAGCTATTAAGGTCAAGCGTGGAGCACTAGTTGCAATGAAAGCTCAAAGAAAGTCCGTTAACCTTTATATTTTGCAGGGTCAAACCGTTACGGGTGACGTTGCGGTTGCTTCCAAGTCAATGTCCGATGGTGATCTATCCAAGTTGTGGCATCTTCGTCTCGGTTGCATGAGCCTTGGTGGCATGACCGAGCTAAGTCTACGTGGTTTGTTGAATGGCCACAAAGTTACCGATTTGCAATTTTGCGAACATTGTGTGTACGGCAAGACAAAGAGGGTCAAGTTCTCAAGTGGCATTCACTCGACTAAAGGGTCGCTTGACTATATTCATTCCGACCTTTGGGGTCCGGCTCATGTTACTTCTTATGGTGGAGCTTCTTACATGCTCACTATTATTGACGATTTCTCTCGTCGAGTGTGGGCTTTCTTCTTAAGACGCAAGAATGATGTTTTCGAGATATTCAAAGATTGGAGGACGATGATCGAGAAGCAATCCGGTAAAGAGGCGAAATATCTCTGAACGGATAATGGCTTAGAATTTTGCTCCGAGTTCAATGCCTACTGTCGGAAAGAAGGCATTACAAGGCATCGTACTGTTACACATACTCCTCAACAGAATGGTGTAGCCGAAAGGATGAACCGCACTATTCTTGAGAAAGTTCGATGCATGCTTTCAAACTCTAAAATGCCCAAGTCTTTTTGGGCCGAAGCGGCTTCTACCGCTTGTTATATCATCAATCGGTCTCCCTCCGTTGCTATTGAGAAGAAGACTCCCATGGAAGTTTGGAACGGATCACCGGCCGATTACACTAATTTAAAAATATTTGGTTGCCCGGCTTATGCACGTGTTGATAAAGGGAAGTTGGAACCGAGAGCAATGAAATGCAAGTTCCTTGGATATAAAGATGGGGTGAAAGGCTTTAGGCTATAGTGCCCGGAAACAAAGAAGAACGTTATAAGCCGAGATGTCACTTTTGACGAATCCTCCATGTTGCATGATTCGCCGTCTCTTATATCCGAGACAATTTATGAAGCTCCTAAGGAGAAACCTACGGTGGAGGTGGAGCTACCTATAGCTCAAACGTCGAGCCCACATGTTACTAATGACACTAATGTTTCTTCTTCTTCTTCTTCCATTACAGGTGTTCAATTGGTAGGTGATGCTCCATCACAACTTTCGCCACAAGAGCCCGAACCGTGCATTGCGCGTAATAGGGAAAGGAGACAAATTGTACGCCCCGCACGGTATACTGAAGAAGCCGATTTAGTAGCATATGCTTTGAGTGTAGCGGAAGAAATAGAATGCACCGTTGAGCCTACTTCTTATAGTGAGGCTATGAAACTAAAAGATGCGGATAAATGGATGATGACAATGCACGCAGAGATGGAATCCTTGCAAAAGAACAGAACTTGGGAGCTCGTCACGGCTCCTAAAGGCAAAAAGACGGTTAGATGCAAGTGGGTTTATAAATTGAAGGAAGGGACCACTCCAAATGAAAAGCCAAGGTATAAAGCTCGGTTAGTCGCAAAAGGTTATAGTCAAATTCCTGGCATTGACTATAATGACATTTTCTCACCGGTGGTGAAACATACTTGTAACACCCTGAATTTTCGTTGTATAAACTCTCTCATTTAGACTTCTATCCTTCCTTATCTTTTAATCCTAGTTATCTCGTGTCTACCCTCGGTGCATATCACGTGTTTAACCCAGTTCGTGTGTCAAGTTTTGAGTTTGGAACAATGAAACAGTGGATCACATGAGTTGTCACGCGACTTGCAAGCCGTGGCACAAGCCGCGTAACCCACTGTCCATCTTCCATTTCAAGAACACGGGCGACTTATGCCGCGACTTAAGGTCGCGACATAACCCGCGGAATTGCCCTGAGCACTCAAATACGGGTTTCTTCCCTCATTTTTCTCATTTATTCCAAGTGTGGAGCTAGTAGGTGTTCTTGGTGCGATTTGGGTGTCCTAGGTGAGTATTCTTCCTCTCTCTTCATTTAATCTCATTAAATGAAACCCTAAGCTTGTTGTTGGTGTTGCCTAGGTTGGTATAACTCTCGTTGTGAAGTTCCCTTCTCCTTAACCTTTTGAGTTCTAGGGTTTCATATACAACCCTACAAGGTGAGTTCTTACACTTTTATAAAACTTTATACATGTCAAATGTGGACTTTAAATGCCTAAACATCTACTTTTTCATATACTTGATTTTGGGATTTTGTACCAACTCTAACTTTTGGGGATTCTAGGGTTTATGATGACTTAATGGAATAGAGTTTAATGAGCCTTGATAATGTTGTTATTAGCTTACCTCCACTTGGGAAATGTATTTCAAATGATGGTTTTAATCATGTACAACTTATGGATTTGGAAACAATAATCTGTGGTTTACTGCTGATAAGTTTGTATTTTGAGATTTATCATGTTTTGGGAATGAGACTTATAATAGTCATTGATGTTTCAACTAATGATCTTGTGGTAAACAATGGGGATTGCCTTTGTGAAAATCACCTCTTATATTGTCCAATGCATACTATCACATGTTGATGCATTCATTTGGCCTATGGGCATTATGTGGCTTAATTGCTTGCATTTGGGAGTCATGACCCCGTATTTGTTATATTATTTGGTCCGGCGTTGGGACGACTAGTTTTCCACGTCGAGGCACGTTTAGGCATCAAATTGGGTTATAAGTCCTACGTGCTCAAGTATTACGATATTGGATGAGGATCTCAATGTAAGGACCCTTCGGGGTTGAACTTGAGTTTCCGTGGGTGTAAGTTTAAAGCCACTGAGCCTGACATCCCTTACGTGTACTTTAATTGTGTATTGGATTTACTGACTTATCAAATGACTTACTTTTGTGTTCCGTCATTTGTGTTAGTAAGTGGGTCTCCCCCGTTAACCCAAGAGGTACTTGCTACATTTCAAGAGCACTATTATTATTATCATTGTCACAAATGAATTTCTTTTATTTACTCTTACGTCCGATTATTTTTTTACTGCAAATTTTTGATCTCACTAGGCTTTAGCCTAACACTTTTTCTTAAAAAATGACATGTATAACAGGTCAGGTTTCTAGTGGGATTCGTCGGGATTGAGTGAATGGCCTTGGGACCAAGAGCGGTCTTTTTGGGAGATGTCTAGACCGGTGATTGTGATAGCGGACACCTTTTTGGAAGAATAGCAACACCCGATACTAATCTTTCTTATTTAAGTTAGATTATTAGGTTGTTAAGTATATTCTTCAATTGATTATTTGTAAAGGCTACAACTTTGTTTCCCGTTTCTCGGGAGGATACTTTGGGATTGTTTATGACAGGTTTTGTATACCTAGGTTTATCCAATTTATAGCCGTCATATTGCGAAATTTTCGATTTCTATCTCTCTGAAATTTAGGGTGTTACAAGTTGGTATCAGATCATTAGTTTAAACGAACTAGGTATGGATGTAGGATACCTAGACTTAAGCCGTGAAGTTAGGCTATGATTGTGTGAGATTGGGTAGAACTCCTAAGATATGATGGTCCTAGAATCGACGGAAACTACACAAATTGAGAATTATGGTAATGGGAATGAAGTTTTTTATGTATCGCATGTTCATAATTTCGCCTAGCTAACGTTATTATGAAGATGTTTTACGTGATTATGCTTGTTTTCCATTGTTATGATAATTAATGAATGTGGTTGAATGTTTCCTTGCTTATAATCCGTATAACCTTATCTCACCTATATTCTCGCGTGTGTAGCAGACTATGGTAAATACGCGTAACCGGCCAGAAGGGAAGGATACGGAGGCATCTATGGCTGATCAACCAAGAGTGACAAATGTTGAATTGCCCCCACCATTTATAAACGTATTGGGTGGAGGACCGGAACACATACCCCAACGTAACTTAGCTGCAACCCATCCGATTATGGAGGAGGTGACCCCGGAAACAAGAATGATGGAGCGAATGATGCAGGCTATTAATGCAACAATGGCTCAACAACAAGAAGTATTTCTGAAGCTGTTGGATGACCGAGATGCTAACCACCGCAGTCATGAGACGGTTGCGGAAAACGTGGTAGTGGCGGGATCAGGAGGTACGGGACCCGTTATCCCTTCTAACGAAACCCCAACCCCAGAAGTGAGGCAAGCGTCTAAAGCTTGTACCTTTAAGGCATTCCTCAGATGCCGACCACCGGAGTTTAAGGGCTCAGACAACCCGGTGGCATGCATGAACTCGATAAGAGAGATGGAGCAGGCTTTACGATCGAGCGAGTGTAGGGAAAATCAGAAATCCGTTTTCGGGTCTCAAATGCTTAGAGGGGCGGACCTCACATGGTGGAACGTATATTCCACTTCCATTGAGGCCATCGTGTTGGCCAAACTGAGCTGGGAGACTTTCAAGAAAAAGGTTATGGAAGAATTCTGTAACGAACGAGCTATGGATCGGATCATCGATGAATTTCGTGGTTTGAAGAAAGGGAATTTGTCGGTAAAGGAATACAACAAATTGTTTATGGATAAGTTGGGCTTAGTGGGACACCTGGTCTCAACCGAAAGAGAGAAGATAAAAGCAAACATCAAAGGTTTGCCTACGGAGATGATGAATATGGTTCGAGTGTCAAAGGCATCTACTCTTCGAGAGGCAATCGAAGAAGCGCAACTCGTGGAAGACTCCTATGGATCAAGTAAAGTGGAGAGGAGGGGGGTAGTCGAGAAAAGAAGATGGGAAGGGGGTTCCATACCCTCTAAGAGGTCAAAACACTTCAACAATAGTCAAAAGGGAAATGGTCCCAGACGGGATTCTCAATGGTGCTCAAGGTGCCGAAGCAAGCACACCGGCCCTTGCAATTTGGGGTCTGAACCGTGTTTCAAATGTGGTCGACCCGGCCACAGTTTCCGTGATTGTCCAGTAAAGGGGAGAGTTAGTTTCGAGTGCAAGGATTCGTGCCATATCAGAAGTGAATGCCCAAAGGCAAAGGCGAGCTTTAGCGGAGGCAAGAAGGTGGACACTCCGAAAGCGACAGGGAGAGTCTTTCAGATGAACACCGAGGAGGCGAAGGCGTCGACGGATGTAGTGTCGGGTACGTTTCTTCTAAACTCCGTACCTACACGTATATTATTCGACTCGGGAGCTAGTTTTTCTTGTGTGTCAAGTCCGTTTTGCCCAAAACTATCCATGTCCACTACTAGTTTAGAGAATGCATTAGTGGTAGAGTTAGCGGATGGGGACCAAGTAGTGGTTCGGGACGTTCTAAGAAATTGCAAGCTCGAAATCGAAGGGAGAGAATTCCCGATTTATCTAATACCTATGGTCATCGGGGGTTTGATGTTGTTATCGGTATGGATTGGTTGTCGACTAACCTCGCTGAGATCTTGTGTGCTAAGAAGTTGATCTGAATTCCGACTTCGGATGGGGATGCGGTGACCGTATATGGTGAGAAGCGGAAGGGTGAAGTTGCAATCATTAGCATGGCGAAGACACGAAAGTGCTTGTCGAAAGGATGCTCATCCTTTTTGGCGTATGTTATATATGCAAAACTCGAGAAGAAGAAGCTAGAGGATGTCGAGGCGGTAAAGGAGTTCCCCGATGTGTTCCCGGACGATTTACCTGGTATACCACCCGACCGTCAAGTATAGTTCAATATTGATCTAACACTGGGAACGGCTCCTATTGCCAGAGCTCCATACCGCTTGGACCCGTCAGAGATGAAGGAAATGATGGGTCAATTGCAAGACCTTTTAGAGAAGGGGTTTGTAAGACCGAGTTCCTCGCCTTGGGGAGCACCGGTCTTATTTGTGAAGAAGAAAGACGGTACTATGCGGATGTGTATCGATTATAGGGAGTTGAATAAGGTGATCGTGAAGAACAAATATCCACTCCCTAGAATTGATTATTTATTCGACCAACTTCAAGGAGCGGGTTGCTTTTGGAAGATCGATCTACGTTCGGGTTATCATCAAGTGAAAGTCAAAGAGGAAGACATTCCGAAAACCGCCTTTAGGACGCGTTATGGTCACTACGAATTCTTAGTGATGCCTTTCGGTTTGACTAACGCTCCATCGGTGTTTGTGGACTTAATGAACCGAGTGTGCCGACCCTTCCTAGACAATTCGGTCATCGTGTTCATCGACGACATTCTTATTTACTCAAGGGATGAAGCCGAGCATGCGCGTCACCTTCGGGACGTCTTGGAAATATTGAGGAATGAGAAAATTTATGCAAAGTTTTCCAAGTGCGAATTTTGGTTGAAGGAAGTGCAATTCTTGGGGCACGTGGTCACGAAAGACGGAGTGAAGGTGGATCCGGCCAAGATCGAAGCTATGATGAATTGGGAACCTCCCAAAAGCCCATCCGAGATCCGAAGCTTCCTAGGCTTGGCGGGGTATTACCGAAGGTTCATACAAGATTTCTCCAAGATTGCTTCTTCGTTAACGATGTTGACCAAGAAGAATGTAAGGTTTGTGTGGACTGAAGAGCATGAAAGAGCATTTCAGACATTGCAAAGGAAGTTATGCGAGGCTCCGATCTTATCGTTGCCGAAAGGATCGGAGGATTTTGTGGTCTATAGCGATGCGTCCAAAATGGGACTTGGATGTGTGCTCATGCAAAGAGGAAAGGTGATCGCCTATGCATCCAGACAATTGAAGGTGCACGAGAAGAACTACCCCACTCACGACTTGGAGTTGGCGGCGGTAGTGTTGGCACTAAAATTATGGCGACATTATCTCTACGGTACAAAGTGTACCTTGTACACGGATCACAAGAGCTTGAAGTATGTCTTGGATCAGAAGGAACTTAACATGAGGCAAAACAGATGGTTGGAACTCCTCAAGTACTACTATTGTGAACTACTCTACCACCCGGGGAAGGCGAATGTGGTAGCCGATGCCTTGAGGCGAAAGGATTATAGCGGGAGACTTCAATCTAAACTTACAAGGATCGAGTTAGTGTCGAGTCTCATGAAAAGGATTAAAGGGTCGCAAACCGAAGCATTGAAGGAAGAGAGCCTCAAGGACGAAGTGATGACCAAGCAACGGTTACTTTTGACCGAAGATGGTCGCGGGATAAAATGCTTCAATGGGCGAGTTTGGGTGCCAAAGTTGGGTGGAAGCCGAGAGCTACTTTTAGAGGACGCGCATAAGTCCAAATATTCTATCCACCCGTGAAGCACCAAGATGTACCAAGATTTGAAACTGCATTATTGGTGGCCGAGTATGAGGTTGGATGTGGCACATTATGTAGAGCGATGTGTAACTTGTTTACAAGTAAAGGTCGAGCACCAACGACCTTATGGGAGCCTTCAGTCGCTTGAAATACCAGAGTGGAAATGGGACAAGATTACCATGGACTTTGTGACCAAGCTACCGAAGACCTTGAGGGGGAACGACACTATTTAGGTTATTGTCGACCGATTGACGAAGAGTGCGCATTTTCTAGCGATGCGGGAAACTTTGCCAATTGATAAGTTGGTGAAACTTTATAAAGATGAAGTAGTATCTAGACACGGGGTACCGTTGTCGATAGTCTCCGATCGTGATAGTCGGTTTACGTCAAGATTTTGGGGAGCCTTACATGTAGAGTTGGGCACGCGGGTAAATTTGAGCACGACATATCACCCACAAACGGACGGACAAAGCGAAAGGACGATTCAAACTCTAGAGGACATGTTTAGGTCATATGTGATCGATTTTGGCAGTAGTTGGGATACCCATCTACCCTTGGTGGAGTTTGCGTACAATAATAGTTACCATTCCAATCTCGGGATGGCGCCATTTGAAGCTTTGTACGGGCGGAAGTGTAGAACCCCCGTGTGGTGGCTAGAGGCGGGGGAGAAACAATTTGTCGGGCCGAAAATTGTGCAAGAGACGGCCGACAAAGTCAAATCGATTCAGGAACGGTTGAAAGCGACTCAAGATTGTCAGAAAAGTTACGCCGACAAAAAGAGGAGACCGGTAGAGTTTCAAGTGGGGGATCGTGTAATGGTAAAGGTGTCTCCTTGGAAAGGCTTAATCCGGTTTGGAATGCGTGGGAAGCTAAGTCCCCGCTTCCTTGGACCTTTTGCTATCTTTGAACGTATCGGGCTCCAAGATTACAAGTTAGATTTACCGCCGGAGATGGATGGGATTCACCCCACATTCCATGTGTGTTATTTACAGAAGTGCTTAGCGGAAGAAGAAAGCGTTATACCTTTGTCCAAGATTCGAGTAGATGATAATCGTTGCATGGAAGAGCCCGAGGCCATTTTGGAAAGGGTAATCAAGAAGCTCCGACACAAAGAGGTAGCGATGGTAAAGGTTCAATGGAAGCACCACCGTGGCACCAATGTGACTTGGGAGGCGGAAGAAGACATGAGGCGTAGATACTCATTTATTTAGTTAGTTGGATTTCGGGGACGAAATCATTCCCAAGTTGGGGAGGATTGTAACACCCCGAATTTTCGTTGTATAAACTCTCATTTAGACTTCTAGCCTTCCTTATCTTTTAATCCTAATTATCTCGTGTCTACCCTCGGTTCATATCGCGTGTTTAACCCAGTTTGTGTGTCAAGTTTTGAGTTTGGAACAATGAAACAGTGGATCACGCGAGTTGCCTCGCGACTTGCAAACCGCGTAACCCACTGTCCATCCTCCATTTCAGGAACACGGGCGACTTATGTCGCGACTTAAGGTCGTGACATAACCCGCGGAATTTCCCAGAGCACTCAAATACGGGTTTCTTCCCTCATTTTTCTCATTTGTTCCAAGTGTGGAGCTAGTAGGTGTTATTGGTGCGATTTGGGTGCCCTAGGTGAGTATTCTTCCTCTATCTTCATTTAATCTCATTAAATGAAACCCTAAGCTTGTTGTTGGTGTTGCTTAGGTTGGTATAACTCTCGTTGTGAAGTTCCCTTCTCCTTAACCTTTTGAGTTCTAGGGTTTCATAAACAACCCCACAAGGTAAGTTCTTACACTTTTATAAAACTTTATACATGTCAAATGTGGACTTTAAATGCCTAAACATCTCCTCTTTCATATATTTGATTTTGGGATTTTGTACCAAGTCTAACTTTTGGGGATTTTAGGGTTTATGATGACTTCATGGAATAGAGTTTAATAAGCCTTGATAATGTTGTTATTAGCTTACCTCCACTTGGGAAATGTATTTCAAAGGATGGTTTCAATCATGTACAACTTATGGATTTGGAAACAATAATCTTGTGGTTAACTGCTGATAAGTTTGTATTTTGAGATTTATCATGTTTTGGGAATGAGACTTATAATAGTCATTGATGTTTCAACTAATGATCTTGTGGTAAACAATGGGGATTGCCTTTGTGAAAATCACCTCTTATATTTTCCAATGCATACTATCACATGTTGATGCATTCATTTGGCCTGTGGGCATTACGTGGCTTAATTGCTTGCATTTGGGAGTCATGAACCCGTATTTGTTATATTATTTGGTCCGGCGTTAGGACGACTAGTTTTCCACGTCGAGGCACGTTTAGGCATCAAATTGGGTTATAAGTCCTACGTGCTCAAGTATTACGATATTGGATGAGGATCTCAACGTAAGGACCCTTCGGGGTTGAACTTGAGTTTCCGTGGGTGTAAGTTTAAAGCCACTGAGCCTGACATCCCTTACGTGTACTTTAATTGTGTATTGGATTTACTGACTTATCAAATGGATTACTTTTGTGTTCCGTCATTTGTTTTAGTAAGCGGGTCTCCCCCGTTAACCCAAGAGGTACTTGCTACATTTCAATAGCACTATTATTATTATCATTGTCACAAATGAATTTCTTTTATTTACTCTTACGTCTAATTATTTTTTTACAGCAAATGTTTGATCTCACTAGGCTTTAGCCTAACACTTTTTTTCTTAAAATGACATGTATAACAGGTCAGGTTTCCAATGGGATTCGTCGGGATTTAGTGAATGGCCTTGGAGCCAAGAGCGGTCTTTTTGGGAGATGTCTAGACCGGTGATTGTGATAGCGGACACCTTTTTGGAAGAATAGCAACACCTGATACTAATCTTTCTTATTTAAGTTAGATTATTAGGTTGTTAAGTATATTCTTCAATTGATTATTTGTAAAGGCTACAACTTTGTTTCCCCTTTCTCGGGAGGATACTTTGGGATTGTTTATGACAGGTTTTGTATACCTAGGTTTATCCAATTTATAGCCGTCATACTGCGAAAATTTCAATTTCTATCTCTCTGAAATTTAGGGTGTTACAATACTTTTATTCGTGCATTGCTTGGGATGGTCACGTCCAATGATTTTGAGCTTGAGCAATTGGACGTAACGACCGGTTTTCTAAATGGTGAACTTGAGGAAGAGATTTATATGCAACAATCGGAAGGTTTCGAGATTTCGGGTAAAGAAGGTCACGTGTGCAAGCTTATTAAATCTCTCTATGGCCTCAAACAGTCTCCCAGACAATGGTACAAGGGATTGACGCATTTGTGACCGCACACGGCTTATCAAATTCGCCGTACGACTGCTGCGTTTATTTCAAGAAGTGTGAAGATGGGTTGATGTTATATTTGCTCTTGTACGTGGATGACATGCTCTTAGCAGCTAAAGATATGGGAGAAGTTCAGAAAGTTAAAGATCAGTTAAATTCAGAATTTGATATGAAGGATTTGGGAGCCGCAAAGAGAATTCTTGGTATGGAGATTATTCGTGACAGAAAGGTGAGAAAATTATACCTTAGTCAAAAGGGGTATGTTCAGAAAGTTCTTCGTCGGTTCAATATGTCTGAAGCAAAGTCTGTCAACACTCCATTTGCGCCTCATTTCAAGTTATCATCCGCTTTAAGTCCTTCGACTCAAGTCGATGTTGCCTATATGGCAAGAGTGTCGTATTCTAGTGCGGTGGGATCTTTGATGTATGCCATGATTTGTACTCATCCTGACCTTGCCAATGCAGTTTCTATGGTGAGCAGATATATGGCCAACCCGGGTAAAGAGCATTGGAGAGCGGTCCAATGGATTTTTCGTTACTTGAGGGGCACGGCAGATCTGTGTTTGCATTTTGGGAAGAATTCTTCGGGGGTACTCGGCTATGCGGATTCCGATCATGCCAAGGATCTTGATAATAGAAGATCCATTACTGGATATGTTTTTACTCTTGATGGGTGTGCCATTAGTTGGAAGGCACATTTGCAACCTACCGTCGCTTTGTCCACAACGTAAGCGGAATACATGGCGGTTAATGAAGCTGTGAAAGAAGTTGTCTAGCTCAAGGGATTTTTGGTGAATTAAGTGATCATCTGAAGGTTGAGGAGGTTTTCTGTGATAATCGAGGTGCGGTTCTCTTGACCAAAGATCGGATGTTTCACGATAGGACGAAGCACATCGATATTCGTCATCACTATGTCTGTGGGGTAGTAGCTAAAGGTGATGTTAAAGTGGTCAAGATTAGCATTCACGACAACGCAGCAGATATGTTGACTAAGCCGCTTCTGGTATCCAAGTTCAATTTGTGTTTGGACTTGGTTGGTGTTGCAAGACGGGGTTGATGCCCTTAGGGGCGAATTGGCGGAGGATATTGCTTTTCGAGAACTTTGATTACTTTGGTATTACTTTGTTTATGGGTGATCGTTTTGGCTTGAGATGAAGATCGGTGGAGATTATGTTCTTGGTGTATTTACTTGGTTTGGAGACAAGGTGGAGTTTTGCTCTTTGCATGGTTATTTGGATTGAATGCAAGGTGGAGATTTGTGAAGATCGCTGCCTTCAATGAGTTGTGGGAGCCTGTGAGGCGAGGTAGTCTAGCAGGCCCAACAGGCCCATTTAGAGGGCCGACTGTTTTTGTGTGTATTAGACCTAGCAGGGTCTGTTTTAATTTTTTAAGAGTTGCCGATTTTATAAAAGAATCAGACAACAAAACCCTAGTACTCTCTACTATCTCACTCAGAAATCTTACCCTCTAAACCTTAAGAACCCTAGCTTGTTTCTCCATTATTGTAAGCTGAAATCTCAAGTGTATCATCATCAAAGTGATAGTGGATCAATTCTCGGCGTCCTCCGCCCGTGGTTTTTCCCTTTCCGGGTTTCCACGTAAAAATCTCGATGTTTCTCTTACTTATGTTTTATTTTACATTTATTGGGTTTGATCATTATTTACATTTTCTTAGTGGTTGATTATCTTACATTGTTAATCGTATTTCCGCTTTGAATCTCGATATAGAACTTTAGCTCATTTGTTCTTAGGTAATTTTGTGTTTTTATCGGGAACCAACCATTGAGCTTTTAGCTATTTGGGTCTTGGTAATTTCACAACATCCTTAAAGCATCTTCAATAGACCCTCCAAAATGAAGAAAATAGATGATTTGGACAAATTTTTGCTTCAATAAATTCTCCAAAATTAAAAGAAAAAATATATATTTTTATTATATTCCACCAATAAAAAACATTGATATTAAGGGGGTGTTTGGGATTGCTTATTTAAAACAACTTATGCTTATTTTGAAAAATGCTTATTAACTTATGCGGTGTCAAACCGAAGTTTTTAAAAAAGTGTTTGGATTAGCTTATTGTGGTACCAAAACGTAATAAGCTAATAAGTTGTTATTTAAAAGTGTTTGGGATTGCTTATAAATACAAAATAACCAAAAAAGTAATAAGCACTTTTCAAATAAGTTGATAAGTTAGAACAAAATGACTTATCAAAAATGGTTTTTCAGCGGTTTGGCACCGCTATAAGCTCTTTTCTTTTTGTTCTATCCAAACACTCAAAATGGCTTATCTCCGGTGCCAAATCGCAATAAGCTAAAAAGCCCCTCAAATAAGCAATCCCAAACACCCCCTAAATATAAAAGAAGGAGAAATAATATTTTACTAAATATATTGATTTTAATAATAAAATTACTGATATAATTTCCAAATTTTGTTGTAGTTAAATATAATTTTTTTATATTTTAAATTTTAATTATCCATTTCAAAAAATATATTGAAGATGTTTTTATAACCCACATCTTTACTAGGTTCGTTAATAGTTCAAATGCAGCCTAAGATTTTCATATTGTTTTATTGTTCAAATTAAATTAAAATTTAAAGATTTTCAAGTAGTTTATATAACCTAAAACAATAATAATTTACAAAAAAAAATACTATACATCCTAATTTATCAATAGTATGGACGTCCACATCTTCTTCCCTTTTATCATTAAACTAGTAAATAAGACAACAAGACATGAGACTTATACACAATTGGAAAAAAACCGTTAAGCTATCATTTCCATTTACATACCAATACTTATTGACAATTTTAATACACAATCATTATAAAATTTTAAACCGGCCGACCAAATTAAGACTTTAATTTTTAAACTGATTAAACTCGTCAAATTACCCTGATTTAACGAGTTTTAAATCGAACCTTATACACATAATTGCAATAAATGATTGACATCCTACTGAAATCTTTGTTCATAAGGGTTTCGAACAAAGAAAAAACATTTAATAAACATGTGTATCACATTGGACACATGTGAGGGGTATACAAGCCTACTTTCACTGCCAACTATGTAGGCCTTTTTATACCAATTATCATATCATCTTGGCATTTATATCATCATCGAACTTTATTTGAATTCCTTATAAATAGAAATACAGTTATATTCTAATTTTATTTGTTTCATATTATAAAATAATATATACAACTTTTATTGCATAAAATACTTCTTTATAAATGAATGGGGTGGGTGATTAAGACAATACCGAAGGGAAAGCGAATTGTATTGGTGGGGACTTCACAATGTCGACCCGGTTAATGTTGACAAATTGCGAACCGTTTTCAATAAATGGGTCCATAGGCCACGTGATCCGGATCAGGGTCAGCCTTCGTTTCTGTCGTTTAGCTTGCTTGGCGGGCCCTACACGTTTGTTAACCTTCATACGTGGCAGTTTACTGTGGTTGCCACGTGTCAACTTGGTCCCACTACGAGTTAGCTTCTTATGGTACTCAACGAATGGATGTACTCCGACCACATGGTCATATTTAGAATGCCCGCATGTTTCCGTCTTATGATGGCGTTTACTCTTTCTTTATGAATTTTCACTTAACCCCCCTCTACTTTTTATTTACTTGCAATTTTAACTTCTAAAAAATTGTTTTCCTTAATTAGCCGCCCTACACTGCGGCCACTAATAAGAGCATCTCCAACAGCTATGCTAAATAGAAAAAAGTAAGATTTTAGCAATTTTGTTGCTCCAACAGTTATGCTAAACTATATGCTAAAATAGAAAAAAAAAAAAGAGAAGATAAAAATCTCTAAATTTGAAGAAATCTCTAAAACTCTATTTCTAAGAGAGATAAATAATATTTACTTTCTTTCCACCAATAGGAGAAATTGAAGTGGTGTGTTTAGGAGAGATAAATAATATTATAGTAAATGTATTAAATATTTTAATAATAGAATTGATGATATAATTGCTAAAATATAGTAGTTGGAGTTAGATGTAATTTCTTTTAGAGATTTTAACTTTTTATACTTTATTTTAGAAAAATTATAGCATAGTTGTTGGAGATGCTAAGGAGATAAGACCTTATAACTAGTTTGGAAATGATCCCTTTTTTCCGATGATTGCAGTGAGGACTCTAGCCTCAACCGCCAGTTTGACTTATCGCATTATCGATTTGCTTTTTAATCTAAGCAATTTCATAATCAGAAAAAATGATCTTTCTTTCAAGATCAGTTCATTCCCCAAATGTAGTAGGCAACCTTTCTTTCTCGCCCTTCTTCCATTGCAGTTTTTCTCCATATAAAGGGCTAATAGAGTTGATATGCTATAAATAATGGATTCGTTATAGACTAAGACGTCTATTCATGATTAAAAGTCTAAGTTTTTATCCAACTAAGGGGTTGTTTGGCAGTTGCTGAATGGTTGAGTGCAGAATAGTTAAGAGGTCAGAATGGTTGAGAGGCTCTGTATGATTTAGTGCAGAATGAAATATGGCTGTTTGGTAACTGCTCTGAATGGACAATCTGAATGACAACAAATTACCATTTTAACCCTCTGAATGATTTAGTTGCAGATAACTGTTTGGAATAAAACCAAGCAATATCACAATGAAGAACCAAAAAAACCAAACACATAACGGTAGCATGAATCAACATACAAATAGCAAACTTGGATAAAACATAAATTAGCATGAATATAGCAAACTTGAATATAGCAAACTTGAATCAACATGATAAAACATAAAGTAACATGAATATAGCAAACTTGAATCAACATGATGAATCAAAATCAACAGTAGCAAACTAGGAAACAAACTTTGGATCTTGTACAAAAAAAAATCAACAGTAGCAAACATGGAAACCAACTTTAGATCTTGTACAAAAAGAAAAATCAACAATAGTGAGGGGCTGTTAACAATAGCAACAATAGCAACGAGTGAGGGGCTGTTAACAACACAATACCAAGTAAAAAGTTAAATGGGGGGCTATCGATAGGGCTGTGGAGTGAAAAATCAACAATACTCTGATGAACATATAAGGCTGTCGAGTGAGGGGCTGTTAACAATAGCAACAATAGAACGATTTTGTTAACACAACCCTATAATTTGGTATATCGAAAACAACTCCAACGATTTTGAGTGAGGGCTGTTGGGTGAGGGGCTGTCGAGTGAGGGGATTAAACACACACACGATTTTGAGAGTTTGGGAGAAGGATGGAAGATACCTGCGTGTGTCGACTGAAGTGATGGAGACGACCGCCGGAGAAGGTGAGAAATCAGAGTCGATCGAGTGAGAAATCAGAGTCGATCGTCGATCGAGTGTGTAGACTGTGGAGGGAGAGAGAGGCGTGTGATAGAGTGGGAAGGGCAAAAGTGGAACAATCCAAACTCTGAACCATTTAGTGTAACCCTAGGCTCAAAATGGTTAAGAGGTAATTGTAACCATTAAGAGATCAATTTTTTTTTGCCAAACAGACTCTACCTCTTACCGATTAAGAGGTAAGAGTTAATTGTAACCATTAAGAGCCAAACAAACAACCCCTAAGTAAAAATATATGTTGGTTTATTTAATTAAAAGAAGTAACATATTCGTACCATTTTAGCTAAAAAAGATCTTAACCAGTGAATGTATTTCCTCGCCGTCTCGTCACCTTAACGTCCCAACGACACAAGATGTTTAGAACTAAACGTTTTTGTTTGGAAATTTAGCAAATCATGCGGGTTTGGACCATACACATACAGTTTTAAACTATACGGAGTTCAAATTCACAAATATGGAAGTCGAGGGTGCAAGTTGCAATTAATCTGAATTCTTATCTTGAAGCCGAATAGACTGCCTTTTTTTCCTGGGGGGCCATTAGAATTTTGGACCATTTCTTCATACAAAAGGTAAACTAAACATTCATTTCAATTTATTGCTTTCATTATTTCGTCATTTAATTTAAATAATAAAGAAATATAATGCAAAAACTAAAATAAAGCAACATGAAAAAGGAATGAAAAAAGAAAGGGTGGAGGTAGAACAGAAAGGGTTCATTTGTTAGCCCCAGCTGCATTCTTCACTGCTTCAGTTGCATCTTGTGCCTTCTCCTTCATCTGCTGTCCAGCCTACATACAAATTCATTTCATTAATAACAAATTATCAGCACAAAATAATAATAATAATAATATTATTATTAGTACAAAAATAGAAGAAAATTCGGACATGCTGTGTCGACTCTTTGGCGGACTGTGCAGCATGGCTGGCTTGGTCCATCAACTGGCTGCCCTTTTCCTGACAGCAAGAAAAGGTCAAGATTATACACAAACTCTTGCGTGATTTTGACTCCGGCCCAAACCTTTTTCATTTGCGAATTGCAAAAGGCTCGGGCCGAGATACTGCATTAATTCACATATGGATGAGACTACGAGATAGAAAAAGATTTTAGAAGTAACCTGAGCTTGGGCCTTGGCCTGGCCAGCTTGGAATTCTGCGCTCTGAGAGTTGTTCATATTGTATTTCTGGGATTAGTGTTTGTTGTTTAAACAAGTAAAATGGAAGTCGATGAGGCAAAGAGATTGTGTTGATAAAAAACTACAAACAGGGGTTGGTTATATATGGCTTAAAGATCATAGCAATTGGCGACATGTGTGTCATCGTTTGGAAAACAGTTCCAAGAATTTCTCCATTGTTTTTGGCTACAATTTGTTGAGATTGAATCCAGATGCAACAAGACCACACCTTTGCTAGATCAAAGAAAAATAGCAGGAAGGAAGTTAGACTTTTTCTTTTCATTTGGCACAATCATGGGTACTTCCTATTTTAGAAATTAAAGTTTCTTTACATTTGGTATAAGCATCTATAGTTTCTATCACTAAAGATAGAAACACGCTTATACAAAATGTAAAGAAACTTTAATTTCTAAAAATAGGAAGTACCCATGATTTTGCCAAGTGTAACGAAAAATTCCAACTTCTTCCTATTAGTTTTCTCTAATCTAGCAAAGGTGTGGTCTTGTTGCATGATTGCATCTGGATTCGGTCTCCACAAATTGTAGCCAAAAACAATGGAGAAATTCTTGGAACTGTTTTCCAAACGATGAAACACACGTCGCCAGTTGCTGAGACAACAAAGTCCGGTTGGGTGCTCTGATTTATTTGCCTAATTCTTGCATTATGAACTTGTATGTTATAGCTTAATTCGATATTACCACTAAAACACTATATCATTGCACCAGACACTGGCCAAAAAGAAATTTATTAGCAAGAAAAAGGAATTCATTTCATTAAGAAACACTTACAGGTTTGAAGCATTAACACCATAGCATTGCAACTTTGCTTCCTATGCATAATCTCCGGCCCGATGAATCTGTTTCAACGTATTTCTTGAAATCAAACCTCTTTCAACAGCCAGATTCCAAAAAGTTTGCAAAATGCCCTTATCACCAGCATAACTAGCTGTGAAACTTCTATGGATTTTGTGAGTGATCATCAATCTCTTCTTGTACATCTCATCGAAAATCTTTAAACCAGTAGTTGTGTCACCTGCTTTCAGGTAAGCATATGCCAAACTAGTAAATATAACACTATCTCCTGATATCCCTTTATGCTGCATAATATTATACAACTTTTGAGCATGATCAACCCTTTCTCTCTTGCATAATCTCCTTATAAGTGCCCTGTAAACTGAAACGTCGACAATTATACCCTTCTGATAAAACTCATCAGGTAACTTCACCACCATCTCTTCGTTGCTTTGGTTGCAGTAAAGATCCACAATCCATGAATATGTGCAATAATTTGGAGAAAATCCATCATTAAGCATAGAGAAAACAATCTCTTTGGCGTGCTCCATTTCTCGAGCCTTACAAAACCCATGAATCAATGCCTTGTAAGTAAAGGCGTCAGGTTTAAGCCCGGCATGCAACATTGTACCTCTAACTTTCAAAGCAGACTTCATATCTCCAATCTTGCAATAAGCATTAATCAGTGTGTTACAAGTGATATTATCGGGGACAACCTTTTTCTCACTCATTTCATTCAACAATTTGTTTGCTTCCCTTATCTTACCCTCTTCACACAATTTGCGAAGCATCGTGTTATAGGTAACAGTGCCAGGATATAACCCTTTAGCTTCCATTTCCTTGCGCAAACACAGAGCTTCATCATAACTGTTCACTCTACAATACCCATCAATCAAAGTAGTGTACGTCACATGATTTGGAGTTACGCCTTTGATTTCCTTAAACATTCTTAACGCCTCCCTCATTCGACCTTGTTTACAGTACCCATAGATGAACGAATTATAGGTTATAATGTCAGGATGTAAACCTGCTCTGTTCATTCTATCTTGAATACACAAAGCCTCATAATGCATACCTTTCTTGCAATACAACGATATCAATGTATTATATGTAAAAAGATCAGGAGAAACACATTTATTTTCCATCTCACTCAACAATTCTTCTGCTTTCTCCACATCCAAAGACTTGCAGCAAGCATGAATCAAGACATTATAGATATGCAAATTTGGAACTATCCCAATCTTTACCATTTTCTTGTGAAACTTCCACACTGTATCAGTCAACCTCTCTTTAACCAACGAATTCAAGAGAACAGTACAAGCAGGCAAATGTGGCTTTAGACCATGAACCTTCATATGCTCAAAGACTTGAATTGCATATTGGGTCATCTTTGAATTTGCATAGAATATCACTAACCAGCTCAAAACATGTGAATTCACATCTCGGTCATCACAGGTAGTGGAGAGCGCATTCAAAACCGTGGGTGAAGATAAAAAGTCTCTCAGAGCAATTTTGTCGAGCAGTTGGTGTGCACTTTTGAAGTGTCTTTGTTTTGTGAGGTGATGAATCATGGTCCAAGAAGATTGTAAGGAATGCTTGTAATCAGGGTTTAGTTCAACCCATTTGAAAAAATTCCAAGAGATAAAACAAGAAGACCCCTTTTGTGAGAGATTCTGAAGTGCCTCATTGATGGTGGTTGATGTAATAATTGAACCGATTCGGGGTTTTAGGATGATGTCCCAAGAACAACCTTTCAGTACAACCGCACACACTGTTTTCACTAAATGAGTTTCATTTGTAAAACGTCTTAAATTAGCCATCAACGAGAAGACAGAAGAACCTTAATTGATTCTATGGGTTTCTGTGGCCAATTATTCTCATTTGCTTTGAATTTTTGATTGTGTACTTCCTCACACACAAATAAGTGGAGCAGATGAACAGGTTGGCCCATGATCCATCAACAATAAACAATTTCCAGCTTATGAAATACTTTCTTACTTTTCGCAATCCTTGCCTGGTAGGCTGGTATACATTTGAATCGAGAGAGACAAAATTTTGACCCTCTTGTCAAACGAAACTCGGAATTTAAGGAATAAATTAAATTACTCACGTTGTTTTTACTAAGGGGGGTGTTTGGGATTGCTTATTTAAAACAATTTATGTTTATTTTGAAAAGTGCTTAAACTTATGAGGTGTTAAACCGGAGTTTTTAAAAAAAGTGTTTGGATTAACTTATTGTGGCATCAAAACGTAATAAGCTAATAAGTTGTTATTTAAAAGTGTTTGGGATTGCTTATACATACAAAATAACCAAAAAAGTAATAAGCACTTTTCAAATAAGCTGATAAATTAGAACAAAATGACTTATTAAAAATAGCTTTTTAGCGGTTTAGCACCGCTATAAGCTCTTTTCATTTTTCTCCATCCAAACACTTAAAAGTGCTTATCTCCGGTGTCAAATCGCAATAAGCTAAAAAGCACTTCAAATAAGCAATCCCAAACACCCCCTAAAGCTCGCAGCCTCTAGGGTTTAAGAGCGTACGATTTTCCCGAAATTTCTCTAAAATAAAAAACCAAAAGTAAAAATATTCAAAAAAAAAATTACATCATCTTCAATAGATTCTCCGTTTTGAAATATTCCATTTATTTATTATAATATTATTTCTCTCTTTACATATTTATTTTCAAAATTTCCTATTGATTCTCCCACTTGGTAATATTTTTTGGGTAATCTCCATATTTGGAGGAAAAACCTCTCCCTATCCTAATTTCTCAATTTTGAAGATAGTTTTGGGAAAGTTTTTACCTTTTAGAGCACAATTTAGACCCAAAATCCAAATTTTCTCGAAAATGGAGAAGTTGTTGGAGATGTTCTAACAACTTAAAATAAAGAAGAAGAGTGATTTTAACAACTTTTTTACTTTAATGACTATGTTATTTTGTATGTTAAGATAGAGAAAAGTGTAGAAAAGAAGATAAAAAATTTCAAATTTGGATAAATCTCTAAAACTCACTTGTTAAGAAAACGAAGCAATAACCACAAGAGTTGTGGTGTGGTGGTAAAGGCTTGGGAATTTCATAGCGTTCAATCCGGGTTCGAGCCCCACTAGCAGCATTTGTGGCCACTGAAGATAAACTCAGGGTTGCACGCTTTAGCAGCTGGGCCAAAGGCCCTAATTGCCAGGGATTAGTCTGGGTCATAGGCCCAGGATACCCTTTCCAAAAAAAAGAAAACGAAGCAATATTTTAATCTTTCCAACAATAAGAGTGAGTGAAATAAATGTCTATGAGAGAAAAAATAATATTTTATTAATGTGTTGATTATTTTAATAATATAATCAATGCTACTATATCTAAAATATAATAGTTGTTGGAGTAGGAAGTATTTTTTTAAAAGTTTTGACTTTTGATACTCCATTTTCAAAAAGTATAACATAGTTGTTGTAAATACTCTAATAATTTATTGCTTAGGTCTCTTTGCATGGTTTTTCATTAAGTTTTGGATAAATAATATTATAAATTGAGAAAGTTTTTGTTTGGTAATGATTTTTTAATAGATAGAAGATGCGTGTTTTTTTTATTGGGAGAGACAAGTTAGAAATTTTTTTTTGACTTTCTACATAAACTCCCTCATAGAAACTTATTGAATAAACCACTTTCTATATCATTAAGCCACTACCAAATAATCATATATATAACTGATCAAATAAGGTGTGAGTCTCATTAAGTTGTTAACAAACTGACCCTAAATAATGATAAAATATAGAGTGAATTGTGGATTTGGTCCCTGTAGTTTTGTGATTTATTTGACCATGATCCTCATTCTATATTTATTGTGAATTTGGTTCTTGTGGTATTCAATTTGTCTTGGTCATGGTTCTTCTGACTAACATCTCCGTTAACTTCGTTAAATCAAGAACCATTTTCACCATTTGCCAATTTTTTTGTCCTTTTACGATAAGAAAAAAACAATATTTTTATACACACACATATAACGATATCAAAATAAATAAAATATAATATTATTGTATGATTTGATTGTTTAACTTTTTTAAAAAATTAACTATATTAATACGATTTAATTTTTTATTAAATTATAGCATAAATAATGGAAATACTTTAATTTATAAAATTAGTGGATATTTGTTGACTTTTATATATTAGGCTAATATAAAATTTGTCAAAGATTATATTTCAAAAAAGGGGTGGGTGAGGTCAATTACACGCCTACCTATTATTTTTCTCCTCTTATACATTTAATCAAATTTTATTTTTTACATTTTCAATATAATTTGATTTGATTCGAACATTTAAAAAAAAAGAGAAAGAAGGTGCATATAACATTTGTGATAGCATTATCCTTATAAAAAAGATTGAAGAGAAATGACTATAACATGTACGGCAGTGAGAAAATGTGTAAGTTGTCGTTATCGGTTCAATAATTATAAAACGTCCAATCGATCGATGGAATGAATATAATTCTCTAGCATTTGTGACAACTATGGTTTATTTTATATTTACAAAAAATGTACAATGATGAATATATCATTTGATTTAATTTTATATTTTAAAAAATAAAATCCAGTCTAATAAAGAAAAAGAAAATATCACTTGTAGCTTTTGTCCTTGTCAAATAGGAAAATTGAATTGAAAATAAACTAACTTTGAACTTGGACTTCCGAACTAAATTTCAAAGAATAGTATTTCTCAAAAGAAGGCATGAAAAAGAATTGAAATTTCTTACTACAATGCAAAGAATTTAAATTCCACTATATGCGGAATTGGACTTCCGAACTAAATTTCGAAGAATGAACTAAGCGCATATATGTAATTTGGTCAATTTCCAAATCTTTAAAATCTCACCGGATTACAACCAACCAAATACTACGATAAAGTTCGTTACATATTGAATCCTAATACAAGATCTCCATCCTAAACAACCTGGGTTTTTCATCATCCCCCATCATCAAGGACGAACCGAGAATTTTTTTTTCATACAGTAGTACCATATATTATAGAATTTTTTTTTACAAAAAGCACGGTTTTAATCGATGTGTCTTCATCTTTTTACCGACGTTCAATATTGACTTATGTGTTTTTAGCCTAATTCCATGTTTTCGAGAGATTTTTAAAGTTTTTTGCTTGATTTCGAGGTATTTTTAAGTTTTTGTTATCGATTTCCATTATTTATGCTATTAAATCGTATTAATAAAATTAAATCATATTAATATAGTTAATCTTTTAGGAAAGTTAAACAATCAAATCATACAATAATATTCTATTTTATTTATTTTGATATCGTTATATGTGTTTGTATAAAAATATTGTTTTTTTTCTTATCGTAAAAGAACAAAAAATGGCAAATGGCAAAAATGGTTCTTGATTTAACGAAGTTAACGGAGATGTTAGTCAGAAGGACCATGGCCAAGACAAATTGAATACCACAAGGATCAAATCCACAATAAACATAAAATGAGGACCATGGTCAAAGAAATCACAAAACCATAGGGACCAAATCCACAATTCACTCTAAAATATAATTGAATCGGACAAGTTATCATATATTTATTTACTCTATTTTAGCATATATGAGTAGTTTTTCAATAAGCTAGCTTATAAGTGAGTTTATGGTCATCCAAACATGTAAAAAAACTAACTTATAAGCTAGTTTTTTTTTACCAAACAATGCCATCATCTTTTCTCTATTCTTTCCTCTATTTTATCATATATTATATCATACATGTTGGAGCCCAAAAAAAAACTCTCTAAAACCACCAAAATTACTATTTTAGCATAAGTTGTTGGAGACGCTCTTAACGGAACAAACAAACAACCCCTCATGCTATTTGAAGTTTGCTTTACCCTTTGACCAGGTAAGCGATACTCATTCAGTTAGATCAGATGTGTTTGATAAAAATAAAAATATATAGTGCCTTAGATATATTAGATTATGACAAAACAGAAAAGGGATTATTATTTCATGTTTGACATTATTTTTATGTGGAAGAACCAGGAACAAATCGTGGAACAAGGTGGAACAAAAATATATTTTACTAATACAATGTCAAAAATAAAACATAATTCTCTTCTAAAACATCAAATGCATCTTCTTCTTTACATTTTATCCATTTTTTAAATTGTATTTATTGTATTTTATTTTCTTTTAACTTTCACTTTACTGTCTTCAAAATTCCATTTTTTAAACATTTTCTATATTTTGGTTAATTTATATAATTTATTAAATATTAATAATATAAAAATAATATAAAATTGTATAAAATAAAAAGTTGGAAATTCCATAAACTTCATATTTTGATGTTATTTAGGCATTGTTTGGCAAAAATAAGCTAGCTTATTTTCTGGATACATGTTTGGATGACCATAAGCTAGTTTTTTGATAAGCTATTTGGAGTAGCTTATGAAGAGTTTTTTGTGATTATTACAATTATGTTCCTCATTAATATTCATAAATATATATTAACTTTTAATTATAAATAAATAATTAATGTCCTTTTTGGTAATTTAAATGTTTATAAGCTAGTTTTTGTCAACAACTATGCTAAAATAGAAAAAAAAGAGATTTTAGTAATTTTTTGCTCCAACAGCTATGATATATCATATGCTAAAATAGAGAAAATAAGAGAGAGAATATAAAAATCTCCAAATTTGGAGAAACCTCTAAAACACCTATTTAAGATAGAGAAATAATATTAAATTATTTTTCACCAATAGAAAATATTGAAATTGTGTGTTTATGAGAGATAATATTTTATTAAATGTATTGAATATTTTAATAATATAATTGATGATAGATATGCTAAAATAGAAAGAAAAAAAAAAAAAAGAGATTTTAGCAACTTTTTGGCTCCAACAGCTATGCTATATCGTATGTTAAAATAGAGAAAAAAATAGAGAGAAGGTAAAAATCTTCAAATTTTGAGAAATCTCTAAAACTCAATATTTAAGAGAGATTTTTTTTCACCAATAGGAAATATTGAAGTTGTGTGTTTAGGAGAGAGAAATAATATTTTATTAATATAATTGATGATAGAATTGTTAAAATAGAGTAGATGTTGGAGTTTGATGTAATTTTTTTTAGAGATTTTAAGTTTTTCTACACTATTTTAGAAAAATTATAGCATAGTTATTGGAGATGCTCTTAGAGATTTTAACTTTTAGTACTCTATTTTAGAAAAATTATAGCATAGTTGTTGGAGATGCTCTAACAAATTAAGGGTGTGCAGAAAGTCAACTAATCTAATTAGAACCGACTAACCATAATTGAATATCCAATTGTAATTGGATCGGATCAGATTGAAAATCTCAACATCCAATTTGGATCGGTCTGTTCTTGGATGGCAGTCCAGAACCGACCAAAATCGACCGAATTAAACTGACCAACATCCGATTACCCATCCGATTACCATCAAGTTTTCCATTCAACTATCATCTAATTATTTTGTTTGCAATTGCTTAAATCTAAATTTGTTTTGTGTTGGTTTTTATTTTTTAGTCTCACTTGTGTTGGTTTTAACACAAATTAAAATTGATAAATCAATTTGTTTCATTGTTAGAAAATTAGATTAAATTAACACATTAGATGGATCTGATCCGATCATCAATTGGATGTCGGTTGGATCCAATTGATATCCAATAAAAACATCCATTGGATTGGAAAAATCCAATATCCAATGGATGATTGGATCGGTTCGGTTCCCCTCACATCCATTGAATGTCAACCGATGAACAGAACAAGGGAGAGTGACTTTTCAACATATATTTTTATTTTTAAAAATATATATTTAAAAGCCTATAAATTTTAAAAAACAATTATTTAAAAGTTTGTTTATAGTCAAGTTTTATCTATCCTGCTTCGTTACAGGTATTAGGGAATGGGGGTAAAGAAGGGGAATACAAATCACAAATGAATAATAATGTTTAGTTCAATATAATATAACAACGATTGATAAAATCATATCCAATACCCTAGTAAATTAGGGGGAATGACTTTTCAACATAAAAACAGAACAGGTACAAATCGATGCATTTTTCAATTTGCTCAAAAATCATATCGCCTCTTTCACAAAATCATGGAACAAAAAGGCAACAAACAGAACACACACACAAAAAAAAAAAGAAAAAAAAAAAGGCCCACGAAATAGTAAATATACCAATTTCACTCGCACCCAGATGCAGACCAACTGGGCACCTTCATCAACACCACAACCACACTAGACAGAAACCATCTCACTTCTCATTACCAACGCCTTCTCCTTACTCATCCTCGTTCTCGGTTTCACTCCAACAGTTGCGCAGAGTTGACCGCGGAGACCCGCAGCAACTTCCTCCCCTTGCAAACCCATAGTACACCATTGACCCCCCTCTTCCACCCTCAAGAACTTCAACGTTCGTTTCTTCAACACCGTACCCTTTCACCACCGGATGATTCTTTTCATCCAAGTTGACATCTTTCAAGTCATTTCCATGCAAAGCTACAGAGAACTCACTAGGCTCAAAGCAAGCCAACACCCTTTCAATCAAACCAGCCAAATCCATGGTTTTCAAGTCATAACCCACTGCTTCAAAGCTCGCGTAACTGAACCCATCTTCGGGTGTAACATGAATCGTAGAGATCGCCTCCCCTTCTATAGCATTCATAGAATACCCACATGGGTCAAAATCAAAATCACATATCTCCGATTCCGGAAGAATCTTCCTAATCCCTGAATCTTCGGTCATCACACCTGCAGAGCTTGACTCAGACTTGAAAAATACAGATGCGCTCTTCCTGCTCAAACCAGTCATGCACATCTCTAGAGTGTAAACTGGTGCAACCGGGCTTGCTGCTTCCGCTGAAGCAGAGTAGACATGCCATTTCTGATTTTTGTCAATGCCGCCCATGACATATGCTTCGCTTTCCATGCCAAGCTTTCCAAAGTGGTTATCAAGGACCATCACTTCTTCAGTGAAGCTACGGTGCGGATATACCTGAGCGCCAGGAAATATGAAGCTTCCACGAGTATATCTAACAGATTTGACACTAAGGGACAGTTCACCGGATAATTTCAGTATGGGTGGGATCGAGAGAAGTAGCTTTGTGGTGCCACAGGTTTTGATGATGATCTTATAGGGATAAACAAAGAGGCTGGATTCAGAAAGAACATAAGAATCCAGTGAATCATTGGACAGCGAAGAAACTATGGTGCATTCAGCGGGTGCCAGAATTTCATCAAGTTGGTCCTTGGTCAAAGAACGCAGGCCTCTGCCTCCAGGATAAGCAGAGTCACCAGTGTCGGAAAAAGAAATCTCCAGCCGCTTTTCAAAGCCTTCAAATCCAATGGCAGATACCATGGATGCCATCTTGCCTTGGAAAGTTTTGTTGCAAAGAGAGGAAATGGAGAACAAGGGGGTATGAATAACGAAAAGACTGTAGCAAAGTAATAGAACCGAACACTTCTATCTAGTGGTTATGGAGCACGGATGCAAGAACTCAGGACGGCTTGCGGGTGCACTGCAAGATAGAAAATAGGAAACCCCATAGAACCATCAGTGAGAATGCAACAAGAAGTTGTTATAATAATCAAATCAAATGTACCATAATGGAGACCAAAAACTCACGTTAGAGTAAACAGCAGATTTGAACTTCTTGAGCCCTCCGTTTGGTCGAACGTCTTCAATTCCGTAACCTAGGGGAACTTCGTAAAGAAAAGATCTACTACCAGACTTCTTGCCAGCTTTTGACTCCATTAGATCATTCAGTTGTCCTGAATATATAATGAAACATAGATAATAATCAATTTCAACGTAGTTGATGTGAGAAAACTTGCAACTAAACTTAGAAACCTACAAAAGTATATGCCTAGTTAAATGTTGCATTTAGATTTACCATGGAATGGATGGACTGTAAATAGGGAACCAAAAGAATAGGATTATGAAATACTGCAAATACTTATTGTTACCATATATATGGTCTGTGTACAAAAGGTTGTTTTATTAAGATCAGGTGTCATATATATATAAAAAGAATCTTCAACATCTTGACGTCTATATGCAAATCAATAATTTAAAAAGGATTCTCCACAAGAACTCCTTGTGAAGATGAAGCAAAACAAGTGCAAAAGTAACCTATTACAATAATTAAGAAGCAGGCAAGCTAATAGACCTGATGATGGGAAACCCTAAAACAGATTAACAGCAAACTTGAAACAAAAACCTGATCAGAGGAGAAAGGCTCTTCTCAAATGACTACCATGAATAGCGAAAGAAAAACCCCACAGACTCATACGCTCTGCAATATTATGTATTTATATAAAATAAAATAAAAAACAACCAGAAACAGGGAGCATATATAAAGAACACTTGAAAGGTAAAACAACCTAATTACCTAAAAACAACAATAAATCGCAACAAGTACGGCCTCAAGACAAAAGGTAAAACAACCTTTTCATTCGAGTATTTTAATAGTTAAACAGATTTCGTTAAACAAAAATTAAAAAACAATAGTAAATGAACTTTTGAAACAATAGCAATTGATTTCATGAAACCAATAACGAATAGTAGATTATCAACATTATATCCTTTATAATAGGCCATCGTCAACAAAGAAAAAACAACCAACTCGAAGAACGTAAATCACAAAACACAATCCGCAGCAAGTAATAATAAAGAGAAAACTTACGGATGAAAAACAAATCAAAGAATTAAGAGATCCGCAATACGAAAGGCCCAAATGGATCAAAAGCCTGAAACAAAATCATCACAAGAACAAGAAACGTTACAAAATAGAAAAAAGCGAAGGATAAAGAAGATAATGGAAGGGTGAAGAACATACCGACGAATTGATGTTATTGAATCGAGTAGATTAGAAAAATAGGAATGGATCGAATTAGAACCCTAGAATGTGGTTACCAATCGATCGAGTAAATCAGTTAGGCGAGGGTGTAGATTTATATAAGGAGAGGGTTTCAGAACTTGTGGGTGATAATTAATTTAGGGGATCGCTCGGAGGAACGAACAATGCTGTACCGACACGTGTGTTTTGCGAATATTAAATTACGATTTTGTCCTCAAAGATGAGAGGTCTGTAAATGTGCTTGAATTCCGCCGCGGTGGACCGGTTTGTGTGGAGAACCTTTCATATTAGTATTTCTCAATAATTTCACTTTACACATATAATTTAAGAGTGAAATCATTTTTGGTCCTTTGTTTATTGTTGTTTTTCGGTTTTTGTCATTTTTGTGTTTTGAAACCCAAACTAGTCCTTACATTTAACACCATTAAAATATTTTTGTTAATGTATCATGTGCCCCTTAGGTGAGGGGAAATTTAGTCATTTTATTTGTTTCTTTTTATTCTTCCTTTTCCTCCCGCCTTCTTCCTAAACTGAAATACATTCACAATTGACCATCACCCTCCACCTTTGACCACCACCACCACCCGCCACTAATACTTATTAATTAGCCCACTCAAAATATCAACCCGATGAAAATTCAAATAGTCTAGATATAAATCAAATGAACATCCAAAATCCATATGCAAACTCATGAATATTCAAAACTGAAGAAAAAAACTCATTCAAAATTTGAATTCATGAAAATTAGATTCATAGACAATAACTTAAATCTAAATTTGAATTTAAATACAAATAAGAAAAACGTAAATCTAAACAAAAATAGGAACCCTGAAATAAAAAGTATAAACCAACAATCAGAACCCAAAAATAAAAAACCACCAACAAATCTTTTAGCATCATCTCATCTTCATCATTCGGACAGATCATATCGTTTCTTTGAAGCTTCAAGCAAAAAATATCAAAACCCACAACAAAGGGATCTGATAGGGTTATTTAAAGCAAAAACAAGTGCTGCTTGAATAGGAAAATCTTACTTTGTAAGTACCTTGAATTCGGTTCTTTCAGCAGATCATCGTTATATAAGTTTTTTAACCGGTCGGACATTAGAATATTGAAATGAGATCGACAAGTGTAGTTTCAGAAATCTTTAATATTTGGTGATATAGCTTCATGTTTGTAAGTGAAGCTTCAGAAATCTTTGATCTATAGAGGTTATTATTCATAAGTGAAGCTTTAGAAGTCTTTGATCTTTAGGTGATATGTTTTCGTGTTTGTGTTTGTGTTTGTATGACATGTGGTTTCTTGTTAGAATAACATATGATTTGATACTTCTAGTAATTTTTATAAGTTTACAACCTTTTAGTTTGAACCCGTCTTTATTCTTATTTAATATTAAGAGTAACCACTTTATTTTTTTATCTCTAAAGTCATTTTTAACATCGGATAACAGATAAATATTTTATTGAATAATATATCAAATAATAAAAATTACAATAGGAAGAGTAATTTTTTTTAACTCAATTGATAATTTAAAAAGGAATATCAGTTTATTTTTGCACCATATAAAAAAGATATAGAAAATAAAACTCTCAAAACAATATTATATTTAGTATTTATTTATTGTGGTTGGTGGGAAAGTGATATGTGATCCTGCCTTGGCTTCTTTTGATCACATTTGAGATTTTAGATTTTGAGAAAGTGGTGTGGCTGAGGATTCTGTTTTTATCATCAAAATTACAATCTTTTTTCTGTTTAAAGTTGGTGATGGATAATGACTAAAAATATATGATTTTTTATTGGGAAAAAGAAATACTACTCTTCTTGTTGTTTTTATTATTTATACAATATTATAAAGTATTTATAAAAAACTTTTAAAAACAATTGCTAAAGCTTAGGGGCCGTTTACCCAAATGCTTACCCGGTAAGTGCTTACCGGTAAAAATTAACATTTTCACTTACCTTCTCGCGTAAGATTCTAGTTCATTTAAACGGCATCGTATGCAATAATATATCTTATAAGTGCTTACCCGGTAAGACTTGCCGCCCACACTTACCGGGTAAAACTTTTGGACCTTGCCATCATTCTTACCGGGTAAGATTATCGGTAGTTGTAATGTTCATCCGGTAAGGTAAGTGACTTGGTAAGAGCTTACCGGGTAAGCGTTTGTTAAACGGCCCCTTAATGTATTGCTAATTCGCTATATAATGTCAATTACTTAAAATCTCTTAAAAACAATCATTAAAGATTTATGTACTACATTTAATGATATTGATTAACTAACAATTTTTATCTCTAACCACTTTAACTCCCCTAAAATCACTCCCGACTTCAACTCCTTAAAATCACTCACCACATAACTAAATACAGGATAAAAATCAAATTTTAAATATAAAAGATTTAAAATATAATTAAGAAAATCTAATAAATGTTTATTTTATAATGAGTAAATTACGCTTTTAGTCCATATGGTTTGTTAAAAATTGTGAATTTCGTCCTTGTGGTTTTGAAATTTCAGTTTTTGTCTGTATTGTTTGCAATTCATTTCTATCTTCGTCCCTGAGGCCAAATACTACTTTTAAGTAAGAAGGACTAAAATAGAAATTAATTGCAAACTATAGGGATGAAAAAAGTAATGAAAATTAAACCATAAGGATAAAAAAAGTAATGAATTATGAACTATAGGGATGAAAATGTAATTTCAAAATCATAAGGATGAAAATAAAAATTCTCAACAAACCACAGGGACTAAAAATGTAATTTACTCTTTTATAAATAAAAAAAACATTATATTATTAAACCTAAAATAAATTATATTATAATTAAACTATGGGATAAACTCTTAAAAATAAGTTTTTATGTATTAAGTTTTGTTTATTGATACACATTAATTATAATTCAAGATTACAAGTCATGATGCATGAATACAAAATTTTAAAGCTATATGTTTGAATTCATAACTAACTGATAAACATAATCAAAACATGATAAATATCTCAATTTAAATATACATAATTAAAAATATATAACATAATCATTGAATTCTAACAAGTTAAAAAAAACAATTATCACTCTCTCAAAATCATCCAAAATCGTACTGTAAATCAATAAAAAAACAAAAAAGAAAAGAAAACATTAAAATCATGAATAATCTCGTTGCATTGCGCGAGTACGCTTATAGTTATTAATAATTTGGTTGTTCAATTTCTAAGAGGTTACAAGATAAACAAGTTTTAACCACAAGGGTTGTGGCGTCCTGGTTAAGCCCTGGGGGATGTGGTGGAATATCCTATTTGTCCAGGGTTCGAATCCAGACGTACACAAAAATTGTGGCCATTGAGGTTTAATCTGGTCTGATGTCTTAGAGTCATAATTTACCAAGGGATTAGTCTAGGCTATATTTTCAAAAAAAAAAAAAGTTTTTCTTTAAAAAATCATTAAAATTTAACGAAGTTTGTTTCAATTTTTTATTTAATGTAATAGAAAAAAAAGTTATTAATCATATCTTCCAATTTAATGTAAGAAAAAGTTTTATTTTATAACAGATTAAAATGTTAATATAAAAAAAATTAAACGATTGTTACAGTAATTAAAAAAAGATTGTCACATTAAATAAGAATTGAATCAACTTTCGTGCCATTTTGATACATTTTTAACAAAAAATTAACCTCAAACATAACACTTTTATAAACTGATTTTTGTGTTTTTTTTCTTGCAAACTACAATGTTCAAAAAAATAGAGCAAATAATATAACATAATTAATCCTTGTTGAGTTGGAAGTTGGAACCAATGAAAAAGTAGAAAGATTAGAAGATGAATCTGTATCTACGTCATCCAAGATCAAAGATTTCTGAAACTTCACTTATGCATAACATCTACATCCTCTAAAAGATTAAAGATTTCTGAAACTTCACATATGAATAATATTCTCTAAAGATCAAATATTCTGAAACTTCACATATGAATAACATCCTCTAAAGATCAAAGATTTTTGAAACTTCACTTATGAATAATATCCTCTAAAGATACAAATATTTCTATTTTTCTGAAGCTTCACTTACAAACATAAAGCCATACCACCCAATATTAAAGATTTCAAAAACTATACTTGTCAATATCATTTCAAGATTCTAATTCCCCGATCGACCAAAAAACTTGTGTAATGAAGATCCGTTGAAAGAATCGAATTCCAGGTATTTTTACAAAGTAAGATTTTCCTACTCAAACAGCAGGCTGCGGCTGTTTTTGCTTTAGCTGGGATTCTGCTACCTTCCCATTTTTCTTTTCATACTCCTGCTTCAGTTCCTCCAATCGCTTCGATACCTTAAAACACGACAAATAAAAGAAAACGTAAGCAACACAGACTTATAGATTACAGGTCTAACATTTTTAGGGAGTATTTATCACCCCATAAATTTTAAGTAGGAATCTCTCAAATCTTGTATGATATAGTTGTACCATGCCAAAATACTTAGGGGTTGTTTGACAGTTGCAGAATGGTTTAGTGCAGAATGATGAAATGATCAGAATGATTAAGAGGCTCTTATGATATAGTGTAAAATGAAATATGGTTGTTTGGTAATTGTTCAAAATGAAATTGGGGTGCTGAAAGTTTAAGGGAGGCCCAAGATACAAAATCATTCGGAGGGTTTGGAACCATTAATAGACTGATTTTTTTTTTGTCAAACAAGATTCACCTCTTAACAATTCAGAGGTTGTCTCTTAATGGAACTGTTAAGAGGTAAACAATCAACCCCTTACATTGAATGTTTATCATCTTCTTTTGCTATAGTTACCCTCGTTTTTGCATGAATGCCTTCTACTCCCACTATTCCGTGAACATTCTAACATTTCACATAACAAATAATTGTATGGACATGCAATGATTGTCGATCAAGACATCTTTTTATCAACTATCAAATATACACTCAACAAACAACCATGGAACAAGGCAATCTTGTCCATCAAGAGCAATTAGCATCAACAATTTGGCGATGGGCAAATAGATAATTTTAGTCTCAAATGAAGCAAGAGATGCTGGTTCAAACACTTGCCAACACCCAACAATTATATTTTTATATCACCTCCTTCTTCATCCCCAGTCTTTAACCTTTTCAAAATTCTAATTGAAAAAAGGTTTTTCTTTCATGTTCATCAACAGTTATTTGTGTGTGTGTGTGTGTGTGTGAGCATACATGATTGTAACAAAGAGAGAGGGGTACCTTAAATGAATAGGCCATTGGAAGCAATTTATCTGGATTCATTGCATCATCAGGGAAGTTACGAAGAAAATGTATAAGTTTCTCAAACGGTAATTTTACCTACAAACAACACCATCTTTAGCATAAATAAGATATATTTTACCACTTAGCAAGACCCGACTGCAAAGGATCCCGTCCAACTCACCAAGTCATCATGGCAATATTTCAGCAGAGCCAAGCCAACTTTAAACACAATCTTCACACCCTGAACATACGAAAACCAGTTACTATATATGCAAAATTCTTTACCTTCTGTCCATTTTATATATAATTATTCCATAAGCAAATCACAATTTTACGTGCAGCCAGATGTTCACGCTTCCTATATATGCCACTAACCTCGTAGAGAAAAACATCCCATATTCGAAGAGCCAGATGGAAAGGGAAAGAATAGGAGAAAACGGTAATAAACCATTGGCTTGCATACATGCTTGGATTTATCATTTCTTGTGTGAAGTGTTCGCCAATCTTTGGCAGGTACTCCCTCATAAGATGATCAAACTGAAACATGTATTGTTGAACAAGAGGCAATCCCTCCTGCACACGATACCACAAACTTAACATTCCAAGAGAACTACAAATATATACCAATAGGAAACAACATAGAACATATAAAGAAGGTATCTAAAACCATGATTTATTTAACAATATCTTGTTTGATTTTGCAGGATGCCTTCTGTTTCTTTCCGTTCAGTTTTTCCTTTAGTTTGACAAGGTTAATACAACGCCTTCTTTGTAGTAGGGATACAATTTTTCTTTCATGACTACACACTCAGGATTATGCTATCTTATGTCCGTTATCTTAGGTATTTAATTCCAGTTGATCTATAAAACAACACTAATGATGCCACAGTAGTGCGTCCCCTAAAAACAATAACAAGAAAAAAACGCAATGGCATGATTAAGAGCGAAGTCAGGTTCATATAACATGAACAAAGAAAATGGAATGTTCACCGATATTGACGCAGCGTAGGTTTGCGGAAGGATCGACAAGCGTCTAAACCCTTTTGATAACGAGAATTACAACCGTAAAACTCAAAATTAAGAGAAAACTCTTTAAAAAGCTACACTTTTATTGATTGATAACTTGATTCGATTAACAATAAAACTTAATAAACCTATTTATAATCTAGACTAAGAAAAAGATAATTACGGAATTAAATTAAATCTAATCCTAATCTACTTAAAGATAATTAAAAAGAAATTAAGTGAAAGATAAATAAAAAGGGATTAAGGCACGTGGGGGTGAATGGAATAGATAATGGAATTGTGGTTGCTTGGGAGAATTAAAATTGAGGTGGCTTCCATGCAAGATGTACGCAAGCAAACAGTGCGTTAGGCAAGTCTGATGCGACCAAAGTCGCTTGGTACCCACTTTAGCTTATGTTTGTGGTTTTTGATTTGGTCTTCGATCTCCATCGCAACCCTCTCTATATCAGTCTCCTCCACTTCCGAAGAACTCGACCCCGAGTTCTCATTAAAAAATCGAGTCTTGTTTGTATTCTTTCGGTATTCACACGTAACCTTGAACGGTCCATGCTTGAGAGGCATTGGTTTGCTGCGAGTGATAACTTTTCTTGTACTTGTCAGATTTGATGCGACTTTTTGTTCTGGAGGATTGTTCACGGTATCGACCAAGAAGGTCCCCCTTTTCTTTTTTACGTCTCTCTCAAAGTGCAAAACAGGTTTCATAGCAATCTTACGCTCACCCCAATGAAATAACATCACATTATCTCTTCCTTTATACATGACGTCATTGTCATATTGCCAAGGTCGGCCAAGTAAAATGTGACAAGTATTCATGTTAAGTACGTCACATACTACATCTTCCTTATAGTGAGGCACTTTGCACGTTTGTGTTACTTGAACTTGCGGACCTCTTTTCACCCATCCAAGAGAATAAGGGGTATCAAGAGGTTGTGTTGGCAGGTTTAAGTAATCCACCAATTCACCAAATTCTAACAACTACCATTATCCACGATTAAATCACATACCTTGTTGTTGACAGAACAGTGGGATCTGAAAAGGTTATTACGTTGTCTGTCATCTTTTGATGATAGCAAAACCCGTTGGAGTACAATGTTGATTTTCTCTGAGAGGTCCTCTTCAGCGAATTCCGCTCCTTCGTAATCATCATCTTCATCTTCCCCTCCTTCCACTAGCCCGACAGTCTTTCGTGTTGTACATTCATTGGACCTATGGCCAGGTTGTCCGTAACGGTAGCACTTAAGTCCCGTTGGTCTCGCATACGGACGTCATCTGTGTGAGTGCCTTATCATTGGAGTTGCCCCCGTTCTTTGGTAACGGGTTGTGATCTCGACTACCATTGTTTCCTGTGGTTTGGGGAGGAACTTTGCCTGTATTGCTCGTAACTCCTTCAGTCTCGGCCTTGTTATGGGAAGAAGATGAAGCGCGTGTTGATCTCTCCATTATCTCGGCTTTCATGGCTAGACTTGAGGCTTCAGTTACGGTCCATACGGTTTGAAGTCCAATCTTGTCTTGAATCGAGCCTTTTAAACTACTAATGTAACGTGCTATTTGTTGTCCCTCGGTCTCTCCAATCTCATTGCGCTCGTAAAGGCGTAGAAATTCGGTTGTATATTCGGTGACGGTTCTCGTACCTTGTTTGCATTCAAGGTACATCTTGTAGAGGATCTGCTCATAATCTTCTGGTAGGAAACGTTCTACCATGAGTTGTTTCATTCTTCTCCATGATCGCACTAGTCCTTTTCGTTGCCGCTGTCTTTGTACTACGAGTTTATCCCACCAAACGGCGGCGGTGCTTTTGAGACGGAAAGCAACCATCTTTATTTGCTTGCTTTCGGGAATCTCCATGATATCGAAAAATCGATCCACTTCAATTTGCCAATTGACCGCTTTCATCCGGTACTTGTGGTCGTTTCTTCTCAGGTAATTTGGCTCTACTTCCTCCTCTTCGGATTCAGAACTGGATAGGTTGATTCGATTACGGTTGCCGCCGGGCGGAGCCATAATCGGATCTATACGTCTCTCCCTTCTCGGGCGGTGGCCGTTGTTGAGTTGGGCGAGGACTTGGGTAACAACCGTCGTCAGATTGCCTAGAGATGCGGTAATGGCCGCAGTCATCTCGGTTAAATCTACTTTGGTGGACGGTTGTTGATCTGCCATGGTTAGTGAAAAGGACAGGCGAATCCTGCTCTGATACCAACTGACGCAGCGTAGGTTTACGGAAGGATCGACAAGCGTCTAAACCCTTTTGATAACGAGAATTATAAGCGTAAAACTCAAAATTAAGAGAAAACTCTCTAAAAAGCTACACTTTTATTGATTGATAACTTGATTCGATTAACAATAAAACTTAATAAACCTATTTATAATCTAGACTAAGAAAAAGATAATTACGGAATTAAATTAAATCTAATCCTAATCTACTTAAAAGATAATTAAAAAGAAATTAAGTGAAAGATAAATAAAAAGGGATTAAGGCACGTGGGGGTGAATGGAATATATAATGGAATTGGGGTTGCTTGGGAGACTTAAAATTGAGGTGGCTTCCATGCAAGATGTACGCAAGCAAACAGTGCGTTAGGCGGGTCTGATGCGACCAAAGTCGCTTGGTACCCACTTTAGCTTATGTTTGTGGTTTTTGATTTGGTCTTCGATCTCCATCGCAACCCTCTCTATATCAGATACAAGCATAAAGATTCCACAAAGTCGTGAAAAAATATGTAAATGTATTCTGCAAGAATTGAAAAGATTTACGAATTTGACAAGAAATTTAAGGTTAACATTAACAGAAGAAGATGTTTTGAGTATAGTAAAAGTTACCAAATATAATCCTTCCATTGGAGCATGGACAGCTCCTTTAAGTAATGCCACCAACAGCCAAAATGCATCTTCTTCACTCATGTAAAGCAGCAAGAGACCGGCTAAAAATCCCATTCCCTGAGGTTGAAATCATTTTGATACAGGTGAGTGATGTCACAAATGGCTAGAGATGTAATGTGTATCTATATGTGTGTATATATATATATATACCTGTACATATCCAACCTCCCTGTCGTATACAGAGTAGGCCTTCAAAACATTGTAAAGCGATCTCTGACCAGGCCCATGTCTCTGCTGGTAGAACACATGTGAAGGAAAAGTGCGAGATATATCTCGTATTATATCTAACTCAGAAGCTGATGTCTCGTAGATAACTAGTTGCTGCAACAAAAGTAATTGTCAGTAAAAGATTTAGACCAATTGGAAGTAGTTGAGAGATGGTAAAAGTTCAACTGGAATAAATATGCATCCTTCTAGAACTAAAACCTCAAGCGATCCATTTAAGGCTAAGACATGGTAATTGTTTTATTTTGTCTGGATTTTTGAATTTCATTATCATAAGCATGATTTTGAGTTTTAAATTTTTGGTCAAACCTGCCAAAAGTATCATCTTTCTTTAGAAATAACTCATTGTATACCTAGTAGAATTATGCAGAAATATAATATTTTCTGTCTAAAGTGTGTGTTTCCATCTTATGTCAACTTTTAGAATTGTATATCAGCATTTACGCAATCAAAGTCCAGCCTAAATCATCCCAAAAAGAAGAACAACAGTTTGATTGGCATCACAATGCCCATACAATCATAAGAAAATAGACTATATTTTATTTATGTGCATATGATTTTATTCACAGTTATCATAGAAGATAGGAAACCAACATGTTGAAGAAACAAGACAAATTGTAAGAAATATATATATATATATATATATATATAGATTTGAACCAAAATACCTCGTAAACACCAGGATTCATCAGCAATAGATCCCGGCTTCCAGAAATCAATTGCCAAACAAGACCCCTCAAACAATCAGGGATTCCTTTCCGTATTCGCCGTTTAACAACGTGTGATTTCCTCCTTACATAATGCTTCCAATCACTACCTCCAACACCAATCATTTTCCGCCATTTTCTTAGCCTTCGCTCTTCCCTGTAAATTTCCTCGTTGATTTAATTAGACGATAAACAAGGCAATAAGTCAAAAGAACCACTACTATCAAGAAACATATCACTGGAAATCCTCCCTACATTCCAAATAAACAGACCCATATTGATTTTAAAGGACAACATCACTTTCAACTTCAAAATTATGATTAAATACAAGTATATCATGTCAATTATGAATTCAATTAGCTATAGGTTTGACCTTTTAGTCAAATTGTATCTATATGTTCTAAATGGAGCAAGTGTTGTGTGATTACTGATTACAACAGCTTTTTTCTTGAAATTTTCCACACGAGATTGCGGTATAACACCGAAACTGAATCATGAAGCGATCAAATATGCCCAATGGAATCTATGATCAAAAAACCAATTTGATCTACTTGAAATCATGGGTTAGAACATGAACCTGCATTACCTCTGATACTCGAAAGCCGACTTGCTCTTGACTAGCCGATCAGGGGAGTTATGTTCCGGTTTTGCGAACCCGAATCTGTCTACTCTTGGTGGAGCTGGCACTTGCACACTCTCATCCACTCTTTTCTTCTCCATCTCCTAACTTAAACAGCACCACCACAGCTCCATTTCCCTAATTTACTGGATATCCTAATCACACAAAAACCTTAAATGAAAACAGCTTTTTGCAATTAGAGAACTTAAAATCAATTCTCACGGATTATATGATATCATTGGTCTTAATTATGACAGCCGATCAAAACTTGTCGAGAACATTGGTGCCAGCAAATATCATCTGTATTCGACATAATAATCATACAGAAAGAGACACGCAAATGATATGCCTCTTGAGTGCATTGAAAACAAAAATAAAATCACAAATTACTCGAGTGAAAACTGAAGGGTATCGAAGCATTTGGTTTTTTCGATAAACTATGCTCAAATGAAGACAAAAACTCACAAATTCCTGGAGAGAATAGTGAAGGGTATGGAAGCATTTGGTATAATTTTGGACAAATTATGCTCAAAATTTTGAGGGTAAGAACTGAAATTAGATTCCGTACCTGGGTGATCTGTGGGGTTCTTCCCCAATCCGGCGATTTCTGTAAAAAACGAATTTTGTTAATAAATTCGATTGGGTTTGGTTATTTTGTTCCGACGACGGTAAATTGACGGAAGTGTGTGTGTGAGGTGAGACAGGGGATGCTTCTTCCAATCTCAGCCGTTCATTTTCAATTGAAGACCTTGTCATATGACGGTTTCCATTGTTTTTTTGTAATAGTTGTCTAAAATTAAATATTTTTGGATAACAAAGAAATTTACTACATTCCTTTTGTCTAAATAAGAGGTTGTTTGTTTACCTCTTAATGATTCCATTAATAGTCAATATTTGAATCGTTAAAAGGTAAATTTTGTTTGGTAAAAAAAAGGGTTAAGAGCTCTGATTTCATTATGAACAGTTAGCAAACAACCATATTTCATTTTAAACTATATCATAAAAACCTCTTAATCATTCAGACCACTTAATCATTATACACTAAACCATTCAACAACTGTCAAACAGCCCCTAAGTGTTAATATTTGAAGATCAATCCTAATTGAAATATGGATATTTATACTTTAGATCAATCTTAATTAAAAACCAACATTAATGAATTGTAACGAGATGTATCATATTAATTTTTTTTCTAATTTTAAGATTAAAAGTAATTAAGGTCTGAATCTCTTTTCACATTTCTCACTTTTTTTTCCATACGATCCTTCGTCTGACAAAAATACATTTAAGTTAATGAATTATTTAAAATAATATAAATCTAAAGAGTTCATCACACACTACCTAATAACTTAAAATAATTCAAAAAGATTATGCCTTTCAGAAAAAAATGTTTATTTTAATTATAAATTTGCTAGTACCTATTTTATTTTTAGGGAGAATGGTATTTTTTGAAGAAAAAAATTGTAGGGTAGGATGGTTAAGTGGAGGTTCAAACAAAAACACGTTCATTTTATTAAATGTTATAGCATCTTTATGACATGTGATAACATAATAACTTGTCCTACGTGAATAGAAAATGGGATTTGTGAGTTCCTTATAAGCTTTAAGTTGTTGGTTACCAATAATTTTCACCATGGTTTTAAATTGGATTCGAAGTTTATTTGGGCCAACTTGTTGCTTTATAATGAGTTCTCGAGGAGGGGTGTTCGAAACATTTTAGGCGAATCCCACATTGTCAATTACAAAGAGAAAGATTTTTGGCATGCGGCATAGTATTGTGCGGGCGACTTGGCCCACGACTTACATGGAGCCAAAGGTCGTTCGTTTATCTGATTTAGTATCACATGTGCTTGATTATATTAAAATGGTGCTATCGTGTTTTTGTAAAATAAATGTGTTTTCGTTTGAACCCTTTCCAAATGGTTGAACATGTTAATCGCAACTTTTTAAGTTAAAACCAAACATTTTAATATAACCTAACCAATCAAGTTAAAAATGTATTGAGCTTATTAAATTGAAATCAAACACATAACCAAAATTAGATAATCAATTTATTAAAGTAATTTCTAATTTTATGTTTAAATACTTTGATATTCTTATGTAGTAATTAGTTCTTTCACTACTACTATTTACATGGTTTCCAAATTTAACTATTTTCACCATACATAATACGAGAATTAAGATCATAATAAGTTTTTTTAATCAAAGTTTGAAACTAATTGTTACAAAGATACTAGCATTATGGGCTAGCTTAGTTGATAATTTTAAGTTTAGGGCAATGATTCTTCTAAAGTCTGAGGTCACTATTTAGAGTCTTGTAAGAAGACCACTATCTAATCATATATGGTTGCCTTTGTCGGTCTACTCTTCAATAATCAAATAGAGATAGTAATTTCGATTTATTTACTTAAAAAACAAATGGACTTTGAGTTGTGATTTACCTTAACGGGTCACGTATATAAAATTGAATAATAAAATGGGTCGAACAGAATAACAGTGTTTCAAAATACTTGTGTACCCATTCAATATAGGTTGTTGCAGTGACATGCAATATCTAATCATAAATCGGAATGAAAATTTAATGCAATTTTTTTAGAAAAACATTTGAAATTTCGTAACTATTCTTTGTATTAGTATGGTCCAATCTTTATTTTATATTTAAATGTGTTTATCAATTTGTTTGTATAGTTTAAACATGGAGCTTCAGATAGTTGTAAGTATGTAACTATTAAATGTAAACTTGATTTTTTTTAATATATAATATTAATAATTGCTACCTAATGTTTTCAGAAGTTTCTACCAAGTGCTTAGAGCATCTCCAACAGATTCTCCAAAATTTCTACAAAATGGAAAATCAAAAGTCAAAAAAAATTACATTCATCCTCAACAAATTCTCCATTTTGGAGAATTCAACATTGATCATAATATTAAAATATTGTTGTTGGTCCCGATTAAGGTTATACAAGGGTTTAAGTTTGTAGAATGGGGTTGAATACAAAAACGTAATTTACTTTTTAAATTTGTGTAAGTTATTATATGTCCATGACACGTGTCACACAGATATACTGTTGAGGAGTATGTAAACCTATAGGGTCGCACATAAATAATACGTTTGTTTCTATCTTTAAAACCCCATATTAAATCAAGTTGATTAAGGAAATAATTGTTCTTGAAGAATAATTATAAAAATATGTGTTAAACTGTAATTATTATAATCACAGGGTGAAAACGTAATTATGTTAATTACGTGGTGTTATCTGTAATTATATATATATATATATATATATATATTTGAATCTGAATTTGAATATTACAGATAATTATGAAACTTTATTTGAATTATAGTCCATCTATAGTTCTTCTGATATAAATAGGGCGTTAGGCTAAACTATTTTTCAAACGATTTGAAATTAGAATTACCTTTCAGTTAAATACATAAAATAAACTTTTTCTTTTCTGTAAAACACATATAGATCTAGGGTTATTTGGCTAGCACCCGGTGGAGACGGAAAACGTATTCGTGTGTGGACTACCGATAGAGAAAACATATTTTGGTTTCTTGGTGCTTCAATTGTAACCCCGACAAATCTTTAAAAAGATACATATTCTAAACACCCTATGGTGTGGTTTGTTTTTAATTAAATGCATCATTGAATCCGATTGAGTTTTAAGTTCTATTTATAAATGTTTTCTATAATTTTGTAACCAAAAATTTATTTATTTTTCCGTTGCGTTTAAAGGTTACAAATTTGCATTAAAACCCAACAATTTGTTTATTGATTATTGAGTAAATCAAAAACAAAATTTACAGATTGTTGCGAAAATAGATAAGATAAACATAATCTAAACAATCTAAGAATCACTAAGCTTTTTTGCACAAGAGTAAGCGATAAAGAGAAGAGAGTTTGCAGAAAATAGAGTTTCTGCAAGTTTCACAAAGAAGACTGAGAACCCTTCAAAATGAAGGTTTATCTCATATTTATACCATATGCATTAAATGCATGGTAGATGGTACAATCCACGTGTCCATCTTCCATTGGCTTCATGTTCTTTGACTTTATCTTTAGCGTGCTTTCAGCCGCAAAGTGAACAGTGTAGTGGACATGAATGGTTGTACGATTATGGACAAAAGCAAATTTACTTTTGTACCTTCGTACTTTTTGTGTAGAGGATAATGTTAAACCCAGATTTGATCAAATTCTCATTGCTAACAATCACAATATCAATATGAGAATTAAAATCTAATTACATGTCATTGATTATAAAATCATAGATTACACGTTTCTCTCTCTACATTATCTCTCTAGAAAAATATATAACAATGAACTTCTACTCTGATTAGCTCCACACGTTCTCTCTTACTCAGATTACTAGCTTACAACAAATACAAAGATTATTTATACAAAGCAACATTACACAAGGAAACAAAATACAATACTTTGACTTTGACTTATTACAAAGACTTTGACTTTCATGCTTGAGAGTTGACTTTGATCTTCAAATATTATGATCTTGCATCCAAAAAACTTGTGCACTAACATTTTCCCCCTTTGGATGAAGATCATCTCTAAAAAGATTTTGCAATTCAATCTTCTCTTTTTAAGCTCAATTTGTATAATCTCCCCTTTTGATCAACTTTATCTCCCCTTGTAGACTTATTATCAATTCAGATAATCTTCAGAAATAAACATAATCATTGAAGTATAATATCCCCTTTTAACATTCTCACCTTTTTTTGATAAAAACAGTCTTCAAAACTTTCAACAATTTTCTCAAAGTCTATTCTTCAAAAATAGTAGCATTATCCCCACAGTTGTAAAAAGCTCTATCAGACATTTGAAAGAACTTATCTTCAAATTTAACTCAGTTTAATTTATCAAAATTATCTTCAAATAAAATTTCTCCAAAATCTGCTTGTTTTCGGGATTCTTTGAACTTTCTGTTTCTTTAACATTTCTTGAATGCTTCTCCCCACTTTAACATTTCATACTCAAACATTTCTTTCACTCTTCTCCCCCTTTTTGATGGTTGGAGCACTGAAATCATCAAAACTTTGCAAGAAATGTCTTTTGATCTGATCTGACCACTGATCTTTCACAAGAGCCTCTGATTATCTGTCGATCCAAATAATATATTCATCCGAATCTTTTCAAATTCAGACAAATTATGAGTGTAACACCTGAATCCATAAATGAATCAATTAATACGTCTGTCAGTAACACAAAGTTATTGTTTGTAACGAATACACATTGGAAATGAGTTTTTTGATGTTCACTCCCCCAGGTTTTCCATTCAATCATCGAATAACAAAAGTTTATTCTATGAACGTTTTGACAGAAAAAACGAATTTCCTGTGTGTTTGTGCTTGTGTTTGAAATTAAGCATATATGATTGCTTTTGTTAGGCTCAAAATTGTGTAAACCATTGAGACAACAACAGTTAAACACATACTCGATTGTGCATGATCAAAGTGCGAAGGTGGGGCAGACTTCCATCTTTTTCAATATCCAGATTTTCCAAATGAAAATCAGATAGATTATATGTTGCGTCCCCGAGAAAAAATGAAACATTTTCTTGTTGAGAATAAAATGAGTAGTTGGTGGGGTTTTTATCAAGAGTTGGCATGGGCTAGTTGTCTGTTTCAATGATGTTCACCAAAGAAATGTGAATCACCAGCAATGTGGCTTCCCGACTCAGAAAAAGTTGGTACAGAGTTTGATATTCTTTTACTCTGATCTCTCACCCTCTTTCTTTTAAATCATTGAGCTCACTTCTAACCAAACTCTCATTTACATTTTACCTCATCACTCAACCCACACTCAGTATTTGACTCCTCACACATTCGATCACTCAAGGATTAACTTATTGGGTAGGAAACAGTGGTTATCGTGAATCCATAGAAGTTTCAATTAAGTCCTCACAATGAACCCATGTTTTCCTAAAAGATCATGTTGCTCAACAATTTCTTGGCAATGAAGCACAAAATACCATAGTCAATGTATGTATGTTTCACAGTATCAATGTGTGAGCTTTTGAACATTTAAGATTTCTCAAAACAATGAAATTGAACAACTGAAACGAAGTCAAGTGAAGTGTTTTGAGAATCTGACAATGATATAATCAAATCAAACAAAAATGATTTAGCAATTAAGGTTTAGGTCAGCAAAAATTGGATATTGTCTATATGAAACAATATATAGACATTCTTGAAAATAAAGTTTCTAAATGAAATCAACGCTCAAAATTATTTGAAGTTCAAACGGGGTGTCTTACCATCGAAAATTTGTTTCAATTATGAGACATGGTAAGAACATATTCAACAAAATATTAAACCGATGTGTGTGAATACTTGACAGTATATGGAAAAGACAATACACAGGTATTTATCTTTGGAAACGCACGATTTATTGACATTTAAGCACAAATAAAAATGAAAAAATTTAAAATCACACTTCTATATTCATGAAATCGTTTAAGAATCAGAAGTAGTTTGAACATTTAAGAACATGTTTTCATATCTGAAAGCCGTCATTCTTTCAGACATGTATGAGATTAAGATTAGAAATAAACTTGTTTGCTCAGTCTTAATTCTCATCAAATCAGTTATAAGTCATAAAAGATATGATCGTTTAAGTTTCCTCTCAAATCTACAAAAACCACAAAGTCGTCAAAGTGCAAAGCTTTATTCACAACATTTATTGAAAAGTAATTGACATACAGCAGTAAAACTTTGAATGTACGAGTTCTGATTAGATGTAATCAGAAATCATAATCAGTACTCCCCCTGAAATTATGCATCATAAAATTTATCAGTGAAAAACATATTATAGAGATCTACAACTCCCCCTGAAATATAGATCATCATATCTTGCGAATGCATATTTCTAGAAAAAATATGTACTCCCCCTTGAAGGTTGATCTTCTCATTTAAGCATCGGAGTACAATTCTCATATCCGCACGGGAGTATCATCTCTTTTGATCATTGAAGAGCGAGTCCTAATCTGTTGTGTTTAGAAGTCAAACTCCTTAATCTTTGAAAAACGGGTCCTGAACTATAGTATTTAGAAGCCTTAGTTCTCTTACTCCCCCTTGACTTGAGGTGTCTGCAACACAGAATCATCTTTTGGATTTGGTACCCACTGGTATTTGGGTCCATGTTTGTGAGTTGCAATTCTATTGGGAGTAATCGAGTAAGAACCATACCAGTAATAATCACTAGTTTTATGAACAAAATCATATGTACAACAGTAAAAACAATACTTTTTCCTTGTAGACAGCCTGATTAATTGATTTCTCCTGTAAGCAAAATCAAGTTTACCTTTCCACACATTGTTCTTCTTGGCTTTTGATGCATGTACAAATGATTTGTTTTCTTTCGTCTCATCCTTTTTCTCATCATTCTTTTTATCGTCAGCTAGTTTCACCTTCCAAACCAACTTTTCTTCTTCATATCTCCTTCTTCTTCTTCTTCTAAATGTATCTGAACCATCTACATTTCTATCAAAGAAAATGTTAGTAGTACGAATCTGATCATATGAATTAACTGACCTTCTTGAAGAAACAATTCTTTGATGTGAACTTGAGGCTGTCTTTTTAGAGTCAGCTGGATCATTTCTAGGTGTGTGGATTTTTGACTCTGGAGTCGTGTGCTCAGTCACCACCACCTTTGAAACAATGTCTTTAAGCTATTTTATCTTTGAAGAATAACTATCTCTTTCTTTGACAAGCAGGTCAATCTCTTTTTTGAATTAAGACTTCGCTTTCTGCTCTTTCAGTGCACTTGTGGATAGTTCAGATAACTTCTCTGTCAGCTTCTTTATTTCTGATTCAAAAATCTGTCTTTCTTATTCAAAACCATTCTCATCATTCTTTCTCTGACCGGATATCTCTTTGAAAATTTCAACATTCTTTTGTTCTATGGTCTTCTTTTCCTTTTCAAACCTGTCTCTTTCCAAAATGATTACTTTCTCAAAATCAGATATTTGTTGAGAAAGCTTAGAACATTTAATCTTAATCGTTTTCTTTTCTTCAAAACTCTTTCTTGAAAACTCAGCAAACTTCTTTGCAAACCGTTTCTTTTCACTTTCAAAATCATCCCTGTCTTTGACCATCTTAAGCTCCAGGTCAGAAATCTTCTTATTCAACTCTTCATTAGCAGCTTCCAAACTCTTTACCTTCTCCTCATTCCTATCAACATAATCTGCTTGCTGGACTTGGATAATTTGATCTTCCAAGTCTGAGATCTTTCTAATCAGCTCAGCATTCTCAGTCTTCAATTTCTCAGATTCCAACCATTTATCATCTTTCAAAGCATGAAGAACTTCTGTTTCAAGTTGAGTTATATGTTCTTTATATGCAACAAAGAAATCTGAAAATTTTCCTAAATCAGTTTCCTTTTTCAGTAAATATATATGTGAATGCATCCATTCTTTAAGACTATTGAAAATAGCAACTCGGTCACTTCCTTTCTTTTGATAGTATTCAATCTGATTCATCTTTTGTAACACCTCGAATTTTCGTATTGTAATCTTGGTATTATTGTGTATAGCTTTTGTCGTTAGCACCGCGTTGGGTATCAAGTTGAGTATTTGAATTTTGGTGGTTTTGGACAAACCACAGTGGACTACGCGAGTTACACCGCGGCTTGCAAGCCGCGGCACAACCTGCTAAACTCACTGTTGGGTCTCCATTTCAAGTAAGCGGGCGAGTTATGCCGCGACTTGAGGTCGCGGCATAACCCGCGGAACACCCTGTCCGACTTAAGGGTTGTTTTCAGCCTAAATATCTTCAAGCCATATATCTTTCTCCTCAAGTCTCTCTTTTCTCTCTCTCTTTCTTCATTTATTTCTTGTTTGGTTAGCTTCAATCTACCATATATTGCTAGCATTAAGAGCATCAACCAAGGGTTCGGTATTGAAAGCTTCATCTTTTCCGGGTGGTCGAAATCTAGTTTTTCGGGTTTTCTTCTAAAACCTATTTGGTGAGTTCCTACTACCTTTTTCTAAACTTTATACATGTCAAAGGTTACATTTTGAACTCCTATATATCTCCATGGTTTTGGATTTAAGTTTACTACATTTTGACATAACTTGAGTTTTGAGAGATTTTAGGGTTCCCGATCATTTTCAACTAAAATGATGGGTTCCATCTTATTTGAAGTAAAATAGAGTTTTACTTGCACATTTGTGTGAACAATTGAAAGAATGTATATAAGTTCATTTTTATGATTTTCATTCTTACCAGAAGTTAAACTTGAAAATGCATTTTGTTTATAAATGTTATTTTGAACCATATGACTAGCTATGGTTGGTCACAAATGAAATTGTGACAAGTCTAGACTATTACTAATGGATCCCTAGGTATTGAGTCGGCTTATATTATTGGTACGTCTATTCCCCTTTTGGTTGTTATGGATGCATTTGATCCTCGGGGGCCATTTGGTACGGTTATGTGAGACCGGTTACTAGCTATGGGTCATAATGTAGTCTTAGTAAACGAGTATGACTGGTTTCCTTGAGGGCCCTCCCTCACATCTTAGTACGGACCTTCGTTGTTTGTAGCCATGGATTCCATGTATTTAGCTCACAACTCGGATTGTGGTCTACTTTTGTGTTCCGCTACAATCCTTGGTAAATCGGGTATCCCCCGTCATCGCAAGATGAATGACCAAATGGTCCTTATGTGACAAAGATTTCGAATGTAAACTAAAACCTTATTGAAAAGATTTCCTTTTGATGCAAATGTTTATATTTCTTGAAATTATAAACTGTATGTTCTCACTAGGCTTTAAGCCTAACACTTTTTCTCAAATGATATGTATAACAGGTTTCCCTAGCGGTGGGTTGCCAAGGTTGTGAGTAACGAGCATGGTCTTAGAGGCATTTTTGAGATGACAAGTATTGGATGTTGGGCAATTGTTTAAGTCCCATATTTTGGTGATTTTGGGTTGACAACCGATGTAATCTAGATAGTCATGTTTAGATTAGTTTGTTGTTGAATTCTATATCCATTCGTAGGTTTTGTAAAGGCTCAGTACTTTTCCCCTTTTTGGGAGGTTTATACCAAATGCGCATGTCATTCTGCCAAATTTTCGAGTTTTTAAATTACTCTAAATTTTAGGGTGTTACAAGTTGGTATCAGAGCTCTAGTTTAAGTGATCTAAGCATGAATGTAAGATGTCTAGACTTAGACTGAGTATGCTAAGCATTGATTCGTGAGTTTGGGTAGAACTTCTAAGATGGGTTAGTCTTAGAGTCGACGGAAATTATAGTTATCGAACGTTGTGGCGACGGTAACAAGAACCTTTATGTATTGTATGTTCATAATCTCACTCAGCTAATGTTATTATGAGAATATTTATACGTGATTGTGCTTGAAGTGTCGTTACTGTGACAATTGGTAATGTAGTAGTACGTTCCTTGTGTTATTCTGTTGATCTGTCTCTTACTCTTTCTCGTGCTTGTGTGTCAACCATTACTCAGGTATGGTGAACACACGTGGTCGTCCGTTAGGCGACGGAGATCTTCGCGATGTTAGTTCGCGCGAGCTTAATCCGGTGGCTAGAGTACCAGTAGTCTTTCCTCCGGGCATGCCACCGATATTTACTGGGGAAGTGGAGTTGGGGCCAAGAGTGGATTTGGCATCCACCAGCCCTGTTGTTCAAGTGGCAGACCCTCAAGCTGATATGATGGCCAACGTCATGCTTATGGTGATGTCGGCCATGGAGAAGCAACAAGAGGCTTTTCAAAAGATGTTGGAGGACCGGGGCATGAGCCTCAGAAGGCATGAGGCAGTGGAGGAGAATGTGTTGGTTGGCTCTGGGGGCACCGGGATCAGGGTCAGAACTGAGGAGCACAGGGTCGTAGGTGTTCTGAGAAGTGGGAAGAGTTGTTCCTACAAGTCTTTTCTGGGTTGCGGACCACCAGAGTTATCTGGTTCCGAAGACCCAGTTACGTGTGTTAAGTGGATCCGAGTGGTCGAACAGGCCTTCGGTTCATCCGAGTGTGGTGATGACCAGAGGGTGAGGTTCGGTACTCAACTGCTCAGGGATACGACGCTGACGTGGTGGAATGTTATCCAGTCCACCCTCTCTCCTACTGTTTTGACTCAACTGAACTGGGGCGATTTCAAGGTAAAGTTATTGGAAGAATACTGCAATGAGAGTGCTATGGATCGGATCGAGGCAGAGTTCCGAGCGCTTGAGAAAGGGAATTCGACGGTGAGGGAGTATACTCGTCAATTCATGGAAAAGCTGGGGTTAGTGGGGCATGTGGCCTCAACTGAGAAGGAGAAGATTAAGGCCTATCTGAAAGGTCTACCATCGGACATGATGACCATGGTCTGAAACTCGAAGGCTTCTAACCTTCGGCAGACGATTGAAGAGGCGCAATTCATGGAAGAGGTTTACGCAAGGGGTAAACCGGAGAAGGTTGTGGCAGTTGTTGAAAAGAGAAAGTGGGAAAGCAGCTCAGTACCTCCCAAGAGGACCCGACCTTTTGTCGGAAGCCGAAGCTTCAGCGGTTATCAAGAAGCTAGATGGTGTCAGAGATGCCGAACCAAGCACCACGGTAACTGTAGCACCACTCCTCAATCTTGCTACAAGTGTGGTAAATCTGATCACATCACCTGTGACTGTCCGATCAAGGGGCTTGTATGTTATGAGTGCAAGACACCGGGGCACATGAAGAGAGATTGCCCGAAGCTGATATCGGGTAGCGCGCTGGTGAAGAAAGAGAATCCATCTAGGGTTCCGGGTCAGGCTTTTCAGATGACGGCCGATGAGTCCAAGGTATCCGCTGATGTGGTATCGGGTACTTTTCTTCTAAACTCCGTACCTGCTCGTGTTTTATTCGATACGGGTGCTAGTTTCTCTTTTATATTTGAGTTGTTCCGTCAAAAGATTGCTATGCCCACTACTAGTCTTGAGAATGCGTTAGTGGTAGAGATAACAGATGGTAGTCAAGTTCTGATCCACGATGTTATGAGAAAGTGTACTCTCGGGATCGGAGGGAAAGAATTCCCAATCGATTTGATGCCGATGTTAATCAGAGGTTTTGATATTGTGGTCGGCATGGATTGGTTAGCGAACAATCATGCCGAGATCGTATGTTCCAAGAAATTAATTCGACTTCCCAATTCCAATGGTGAAGTTGTTGTGATTTATGGTGAGAAGAGGAAGGGAGATGTGGCAATAATCACCATGACAAAGGCGCGCAGGTGCTTGGTGAAAGGATGCTTGTCTTTCCTAGCCTACGTGATCGACGCCAAGCTAGAGAAGTTAAAGCTTGAAGATGTGAAGATTGTGCGTGAGTTTCCAGATGTCTTTCCGGACGACTTTCCTGGGTTACCACCCGATCGTCAAGTGGAGTTTCGGATTGATCTCATGTCGGGAGCGACTCCTATTGCTAGAGCTCCTTACCGGTTAGCGCCATCGGAAATGCAATAGATGATGGCCCAACTCCAAGAACTCTTGGAGAAGGGATTCATAAGACCGAGATCGTCGCCTTGGGGAGCTCCGGTCTTGTTCGTAAAGAAGAAGGATGGCACAATGAGAATGTGCATCGATTATCGTGAGTTAAACAAAGCAATAGTGAAGAACAAGTATCCGCTTCCAAGGATAGACGACTTGTTCGATCAACTCCAAGGAGCGGGATGTTTTTCCAAGATCGACCTACGTTCGGGTTACCACCAAGTGAAGGTGAGAGAAGAAGACGTCCCGAAGACAACCTTTAGAACGCGTTACGGCCATTACGAGTTTCTTGTGATGCCTTTTGGCCTAACGAACGCACCAGCGGTATTTATGGATTTGATGAATAGGGTGTGTCGACCATTCCTCGACAAGTCGGTCATTGTATTCATTGATGACATACTCGTGTACTCTAAGAGCGAGTTAGAGCACGAGCAACACCTTCGCGAAATCCTCGATGTGTTGAGGAAAGAAAGATTGTACGCCAAGTTTTCCAAATGCGACTTTTGGCTCGAAGAAGTGCAATTCTTGGGTCACGTTGTCACTCGAGACGAAGTGAAAGTGGACCCCTCTAAGATTGAAGTCATGATGAATTGGGAGCCTCCCAAGAGTCCGTCCGAGATCCGAAGTTTCTTGGGTCTGGCGGGATACTACCGGAGATTTATTCAAGACTTTCCGAATATCGCTTCTTCCTTGACGGCTTTAACTCGGAAGAATGTGAAGTTCGAATTCTTCACTTGTGAAAATTTCAGACAAAAAAATCTATGCGAAAACAACAGATCTGCGAAATCTAGATACGAAATCCTGAAATCATATGCGAGTTCTTCAGAATTTGCGAGTTCTTCATATATTCCTACGAATTCTTGAGACCTCGAAGAAAATTCGATCTGAATGGCTCAAAAACCCATGAATTCTTCAAAATTCAATCTGAAAATTTGACAATTTACTCATCTATACTTCTAGAATCGAATTCTACCACTGAATTTCAACAAAAATGATCCAAATTTACACATTTGATCCAATAGAGTGCGACAGACTCGTGAATACAAAAACCTGTAAAAATCCAAAATTCGATTACAATTATAGTGCAAGACATTAACAAACCTATACAAGATTCAACTAGAACATAATACGAACTCAACAAGACCAATTACAGTTCCTAATTCACACAAATACTTAAAATTGAATCTTCGACTCAGAACATAATACGAACTTCCATATTTTTCTTGATTTCACTTTGGATCTGCTCTGATACCAATTGTTAAACTCATATTTGATCAAGTTCTCATTGCTAACAATCACAATATCAAGATGAGAATTAAAATCTAATCACATGTCATTGATTATAAAATCACAGATTACACGTTTCTCTCTCTACATTCTCTCTCTAGAAAAATATATAACAATGAACTTCTATCTGTTTAGCTCCACACGTTCTCTCTTACTCAGATTACTAGCTTACAACAAATACAAAGACTATTTATACAAAGAAACATTACACAAGTAAACAAAATACAATACTTTGACTTATTACAAAGACTTTGACTTTCATGCCTGATAGTTGACTTTGAGCATTTGACTTGCTTGACTTTGATCTTCAAATATTATGATCTTGCATCCAACAAATTTGTGCACTAACAGATAAGATAAACAAATCTTGATAAGCAAGCTTCATGATCAACTATAGCTAGTGACTAGGGATCACTGATGCTGAGAGGCAATAGCTGAGGCTTGGTCTTGAGTTGTCACACGTTGTAGACTTGTCTTGGTTTCACTAAATGCCGCTTCAGATCATTAGTAAACTTGTCTTCATCATCAACTTGATATTTGATTCAGCGATGATCTTCTTGAGCGTGAGGCTTGTATTCATAGATTACATAAACTGATTACAAAGTAAACCACTAAGTGACAACTGAACAAATCAATGTGATCGCTGATGGTGAAACACTAATACATACAACAATTTATAGTAATTTTCACTAAGTATAAAAGGATCATCATCAAATAACTGAGAGAGTTTGGAAGAACAATTACAGACGTCTAGTAAAATATTATTCTCTCTAAATATCTACTTTCAAAGTTTTCTATTGGTGCTCTAATTTACTAATCATTTTTGGGGTTATCTCCATATTTGTAGAAAAACTCCTTATCTCTCATACTTTCTCAATTTTGGGGAAGTTGTTGGAACAAAATTATAGCTCAAAATCCTAATTTTCTCCATTTTATCCATTTTGGAGAATGTAACACTCGTAAATTCCTGTCTGTGAAAGCCAATCCCTTGAAGAAATCCTTGATTCTGATCATATAATTTCATCCCTTACGCCTTACCTTTTAAGCCTTATCGCATCGTGGGTGCTCCGGATGAAAATGGAAGAAATCGGGGCTCGGGACACTCTGGACGATAGTGCCCTGGGCACAATCGCCAACAGAGTGGTGCCCGCGGTACAGTTTGGGCGATAGTGCCCTGGGGAAAGTGCCTTGGGCACAATCACCGGGAACAATCGCCTGGGGCCTCTGGTTGTTTTAAAATCGATTTTGAGCAGCCCCACCTCATTATTCTCAACTCCTTTCACCCTTTTTCTCTCTAGAAACCGAACCCCAAAACCCTAAAATCAGTTTTATGCGTCAAGGGCACCAAATCTTTTATGTTCCAAGTGTTCCTCCTTCCACCCATCAAAGATTGGAAGTTATTGGTCAAGGAGCTTCATCTTCATCTTCAACCTCAAGTTCATTTCGGGTTTTCTAGGTTTTTCGTCAAAACCTAAGTGGTAAGTACATTCTTTCCATTTCCAAACCTTGTAATAAGTTATGAATGCTCCATTGATGTTTCCTAGTATTTGATTTATCAAATCTCGGACTTGATAGTTTTGGGAGAAACTAGGGTTTGGATCTCGTTGGGGATTTTGGTGTATTATGTTTGGGGAATGTTTCTATATGGTTGGATGTGGTTATTTACGGTTGAAGTTGTGTGGATCTAGGTTTTTGGAGGATTTCGGCTTGAGGATTCAAGTGGTTTTCAAAAGAGCTCGTTGGGTGAAATATAGATTTAACACTAAATCTAGCAAGGTGAATTCAAGTTGATTTATGAAAACGTTGTACATGCCAAAATGTCTATTTTAAAGTGTTTATGTGTTCTACATGAAATTATCAAATGTTGGGTTATTTGCTAATATTTGATTATTTGAAGTATTCAACCTTACAAACTTTGTATAATACCTACATTTGGGATTTTTGGGCATTTAATATATGTGTCACAAATGAATGTGTTTTGAGGTCTTATTGCATAAATAGATCTTTGGTCAAAGACATACACTTTTAAATGTTTGTCGGGTTTTATGCATAATTCACGAAATGAAATGTTTTGTAAAGTATTAATTGCACATTTGTGCGAGGTACTTGAAAGAATGTTTATAGTCTCATTTTATGATTTTCATTCTTATCAGCAGTTAAAGTTGGAAAATGCATATTTTGTGTTATGAGACATTTGGAAAAATTATAAGGGTATAAGTTCATTTGGAAAATGGGTTATCTCAACTAATGTTGAGTTTTGAACTAATCTTACTCTTGGTCGTTGTGTTGGCATATCCGTTGGTCGAGTGCGTTTTATCGTAGTTTTATTTTCATTTATCAATGAGTCAATTGGGTTGCTAAGCCTGCGGCTTGGCATTGTTATTTTGATGGGGTTTTGGACAATTGTCCAGTTTTGGTAGCTCGACTTCGAGCCTTGTTGGCGTTTTTGGATGAAGCACGTTAGGTATCGGGTGCGATGTAAGTCCTTCGTGCTGCACGTTAAGGTACCGGGTGCGGTATAAGTCCTTCGTGCTCAAGTTTTGCGTTTTTGGATGAAGTACGTTAGGTATCGGGTGCAATGTAAGTCCTTCGTGCTCAAGTATTACGATATTAGACGAGGGGCTCGTCATAGGAACCCGACGGGGTTGAACTCGAGTTTCCGTGGGTGTACGTTTGAAGCTATTGAGCCTGACATATCTTGCGTATACTTTTGTTTATATGACTAGTCATAACAACATAAAATGGGCTTACTTTGTGGACCGTCACATTTTATGGAATCGGGAATCCCCCGTCACCGAAAGGTGTTGTTTTTTGGGTATTGAGTTTTATTATCCAAGTTTTCGGTGACGTTTTGTATATCTGGGTGTTACCCTTGATTTATGGGTTGAGTATTATGCCCCACCCATGTTTTGAAATATAAGGTTTAACCGTACCTTCTTAAATGGAGAGTCCAATTTATATTTACGCTTTAAGTGAGTTTTGGGTTAAAGCTAGTTTATGAAGGGGCGGTTTACATTGGTATCATCATTTTGTAGTAGTTTGATTTGGAAAATGTCCAAATTGGTGTTCTCCATCTAAAATGCATATTATTGGAAAACGAGTCGTTTGCATATTCAAAGCATACCTTTTGAAAGATTATGAATTAAACTGCACTATCTATTTTCACAGACATCTTTATTTATATTGAAAACTCTTGAGCTCACTAGGCGTTAAGCCTAACCTTTTTATTTGTCGGCATGTGCATCAGGTTCCAGTTGGGTTATGGTTCTAGCAGCCACGAAGAGTTGAGCCTTAGCCTTGTGCAAAAGTAAGTAGTTGGTGAAGTCTTCCGCAATTTTGGAGATAGTGACTATTATGGGGTTTTAGTAGCACCCGTTCTTATCATAGGCTTTTGTATAGAATGAGTGTTTTTATTGAGATTAAATCTTAATTTGTGGTTGTAGATAATTTATTTATTGATGTATTTAGAAAATTTTAAATAAGTTGCTATTTCCAGATTTGAGGGTGTTACAGAGAAACTGTTGGAGATTCTCTCTAAAGTCGTATTCTTAAACCATACCAAATATAATGAAAAATTTGACATTTTGATTTATAAGAAATACCTTAGGGTGCAGTTGGTATACAAACAATATATGACATAAAATAATAGGACTTTTCATAACATAACAGTTGTTCAACATTTGGTAAGAAATAACTGGACTTTTCATTACATAATAGTTGTTCAACCTTTTCAAGAGAAGTTTTATATTTTTGAAAATGTTTTTTCTCATGCAATTGAATGTCCCTAGAAAAAAAATCCAAACATCCGCATCAGGATTTTTTATATTGTAAGTACCGTCAAACGGTTAATAAGCTGCAAATTTTAAAACACCATTAAAAATTCAGACATGGGGATGAAGCAGGGCTGCACATATGTTGGACTAACGTAGCGGGTTGAATACGTTCGAACAACCTAATCCAATTAATATGGTATAAAAAATCTCAACTCGTTCAGAGCATATTAAAAATGTAATTCAACCCAACCAAAACCATGCGTATTGTGTTAGTCGAGTTAAAACACTTAGGGGGTGTTTACTTGGGGCTTAATGAGCTTAATGACAAAACCGACTTATTCGCGCAGACGTTTGGAGTGTTTACTTGGGGCTTAATGACAAAACCGACTTATTCGTGCAGACATTTCTGGCTTATTCACTAAGTAGGGGAAAGATGTGTTGTCCCCGTTAAGACATATCTTTGACATTTATATCCTTTAAAAATAAAGACATGCTTGTTTCTTCTCCATAGCTGCTCGACATTTCTCCAAAGGTAATGATTTTACCGATTGTTCGATACTTGTTTCTTATCAATACTCAATTGTTGTTTCATACTTGTTTCTTCAGTCGATTGTTGTTCCATACTTATTTCTTAAGTCGATTGTTGTTCCATTCTTGTTTTCTTCAGTCTATTGTTGTTCTTTACTTGTTTTTTCAATCGATTTTTGTTCCATACTTGTTTCTTCTCCATAGTTGCTCGACATTTATGCGATGTAGATTTTTGTAACCATGATTTCTACAATGTCGATTTCATACTTGTTTCATACTTGCTACTTTTTGTTTGAACTTGGCTACATTGTGTTTGAACTTGGAAGTTTAAGTACTGTTTACCCAAATGCTTACCCGGTAAGCGCTTAATGAATTTTTGTTTGATTTTTGGATTATATCAATTAATTTATGAATATATAGCTTAAAAATAAACAACAATTTATGAAACAGCTTAAAATTCATATTCAGGGGTAAATTGGTCATTTTTGTTATTCAGACTGTTAATTCAGATAAAAAAAGTAAACAACATCATCAATTTATCCAGACAGACAAATTTATCCAGACAGACACATTTATCCATACATGACTTAATAGAAAATTTGGTAAACAGCCCCTTAACTTACAACATGTTACAAACAAATCAAAACCAGTTATCCAAGATAATCCAACATGTTAAAATAGACCAAAACCAATAATACTAAAAAACACATATAAAAATCAAATCCAACACTCATTGAGTGCACAAAAGACCGACTAATACAACCTATTACCAAAGTCACCTTGTTGACTACACGACCATGTGGTGAAATGGCCTAAACGGGTGAATGCATCTTGGAGATATTTGCTTTTATTCAGGTTTGGTCTGTTTGATTTGGGCATGGTCCAACTCCAATCCGGTACGTGGATCGATGTTATTTTGTATAAATTAGGTCGTACATTACCTCGGGTTGTGTTTGCTTTTGGGGTTGGTTCTTTGTATTCTTGTGCACCCTTGGCATAGATATGTAGACAATTGCAATGTTGCCTGGAATAAAATTTTGAGGTATAAATTGGTTGATTTGTCTAACATTTCATAACTCTTTGCCAACAACCCTCTTAAGAATTCAGAACATCTTTGAAAAGTCGTAAGTGCATATATATTTGTCCAAAAGACGGAAAAATAATCAATTGAGTTAGTTGTTAGACATATATTTTTTGTAAGTGTTTTAATTGTGTGAGTAATGCATTGTTATTGTTTAGAAAAAAGAAGTGTTCATTTTGTACATCAAAGCGAACTTGTTTTTTCAAGTGGTCGCTTTTAAGATAGATGTACAAAAAAATTACATTAATAGATTCTTAAGGTCAAAACTTTAAAATACAATTGAAACAATTTAAATATTTAACATCTTGAGTCCCCTTTTAAAATATAGGTATAAGAACTTTGAAATTTCAGTTAATATTTTTTTATTCTTAGATATTCTCCTTACCTTTTTAGATTTTCAAGAATATATGAAATACAATGTATGTATTTAATAAAATCATCTCCAATAGATTCTCGAAAATAGAGAAGATAAAAATTTTCGGAGATAAATATTTTTTTAATTATATTTCTACTAATTAGAAACTCTGAAATTAAATGTTCATTGAAAAAATATTATATTATATATTTATGTGTATAAAATATTTTAATAATATAATAATTTTATGATAACTACAAGAATTGAACATAATTATTTGCAAAAGTTTTGATTATTCAATTAAAAATTTTTAGAAATTATGTTAAAAATACTCTAAGAAAAATAATCGTTCCTTATGCATTTCAATAACATGCATATCAAAATCTAGTCGATACCTTTGGGACTTTAGAGGTTTTATTTAAAAACCATCGGTTCGAGTCTTGCAAACCCTTAAGGATTTTCTTGTCTGTCATCCAAGACCAATGTTTTAAAAACCGGATTGACCCGGTCGGTTGAACCGGGACCCGGGGAAGAGGGTGGGTCAATTGTGACCGGATTTATGGCAATTTATGGCCGGAGTGAACCGGCCGGTTTTATCAAAAAATTGGTTGAATCGGTCGTTGAACCAGTTGATGTATTTGGATTGATAAAAACTTATACTTAAGTCAGTTATGTGTGTTTTTTAATGTATTTGGTTGACCCAATGGTTAAACCAGTTGAATTGTGACCCGATCACCACACCGGATCAACTAAAAAACGGGGGTTTAAAACATTGTCCAATAACTCTTAAATTAGTCGACTACATAAAAGCCGATGCAAACACTCACACTTAAATATTAAAAAAAAAAAATCTTAGTCGATATCTATCTATCTAGATTATATTATAAAAACGACATAAAAAACTCTTAATTACAACATTTTAAGCACAACTTACAACTAATTAAAGTCAATTACTTAATTTACAATTTCTTAATGCTTTGGTACAACCTTTCCAAGCACAGTATCTCACATAATCATCTATTTGTGGAATAGATACTCATTTATTAATATAAATATTTGTTTTTTTTGTGGAGAATTTTATAAAATAGAGTTTATATTAGCATAATCTATTTTAAATGTAGATTTTACATTTAAATTTATGTTAATGAGATGTAATATAAAATCTTTTTTCTTCCGTATTTTTTATATTACATCTCATAAAATATTCTTCCATATTTTTAATATATTTACATTTAAATGTAAAATCGAAAATGAAAATAAAAGATTTTAAAATATTCTCTACATTCACTATAAATATATAAGCTTCTCTATGTATCATCCGAGTACAAGAAGAAGACAAACGGTCGGGTGTCAATGGTGGAACCTGCAACTGAACAAAATGTATTTCACTATATTTTTGTTTATTTGAAAAACTACTTTTTTATATTTTATTTTATTTACTGAGAATTTGTTTATATTTTTCAAAACCCATAATCATATTTTTCGAAGTAGGGGAATAAGATATATATATATATACATATCTTTATTTTTATCGACTAATACTATGAGGTCTTGAAGTCAATAGTCAGATAAATTTTCAAGTGGTACTGAGTGAATTTGAACTATACCAGTTGAGTTGCCGGTTACAAGATAGAAATAATTTATTTTCTTTGTCATATTTGATGTCGGTTGAATGTGTTAATTAATCTACAGATTTATACGTTCAAAGTGATTGTCAAGTGTTATCGAGGAAATTTCAGAAAAATTGCAAAATTTGTAAAAACGTATGTTCATATTTATAATTATTTCAATAATAGTGATATGTTGTGAGACATGTCGTTTGAGTTTTAAATAATATAATACAAAACTATTACCAATATTATTGCACAAACTCATAACAACAAACGATTAAAAATATATGTAAGTTAACCACTTATGAAAATACATTAGTTTTTCACATTGTATTTCATTAACTGTTAACAGAGAAATTACGTTTCATTTTAACTCGATTCAATATTCCAACAAAAAATTTATCCTCCCGTGCAATGCACGGGCCCAACACTAGTCTTATTTAATTAAGGGAAATGTCTTAAAAAACCCAACAAACTATCTGATTTTGAATGGTTAAGTCCTTAAACTATTTTTTTGAATGATTAAACCCTTAAACTTTCTAAAACCGGTTAAATACATCCTTGTAACCTGTTTTTACAGGTTAATATGATAAAATTTTAGGAAAAGTCTATAAAAACCCAACAAACTATATGATTTTGAATGATTAAGTCCCTGAATTTTTTTTAGCAAATAAATCTCTAAATTTTTTCCTAAATTTTATTACCAAATAAATTCTTGAACTTTTTTTGAAGAAATAAATTCCAAACTTTTTTTAAGAAACAAAATCATGAACTTAATTTTAAACCAATAAATCCAAATTTTTTTCTGCATGAACAGAAAAATATATACAAATCCACTCACCGATAATAAAGCCATGAACAATTAAAGAGAGAAAACGTATATCATTTTTATTACCAATTCCGAATAATTCAAAAGTTATGCCTAAAATACAAATAGATACATACAAAATTTATATTTATCATTTCACTAAATATACTAAAAAACCATCAATCATTTCATAAAATGTACCAAAAAACACATATTTTTTCACAAAATATACCAAAAAACGTTCATCTCTTCACAAATATATATAAAAAAATGTCCTATATGTTTATCCTTCTAACAGGAATATATTACAAGTTATCTCATTTGTAATAACAAAGTAATGTTTAATTTAAAGTAAAAGTCTAATCAACCGTTTGACTTTAATGTATACCATTAAATTAACTAAGGGGTCGTTTACCAAAACATTTACCCGTTACCGGTAAAAATCGACACCCTAACTTATTTTACCGGGTAAGATTGTAGTCTATCAAAAAACTATCGCATGCAACAATTTACCCTGTAAGCGCTTACCGGGTAAGAGTCGTCACCTCCACTTACTGGGTAAAGCTCTCCATCCTTATATCGTTCTTATCGGGTATGATTCTCGGCCCTTGCGATGTTCATCCGGTAAGGTAAACGAGCCAGTAAGCACCTACTAAAGTTTTTTTTTTGGTATATTTGTGAACGGATTGACTTTTTTTGTTATATATTTTGTGAAAGGATGAGCATATTTTTTGTACAATTATACGTATCTATTTATGTTTTAGACTTTTAGGCATAAATTTTGAATGATTCGGAATTAGTAATAAAAATGTATATTTTTTTTCTCTCTTTAATTGGTTCATTTTGCTATATTGTCGATGAGAGGAATTATATATATTATTTTTGTTCATGCAAAAAAAAAATATATTTATTTGTTCAAATTTAAGTTCATGATTTTGTTTCTTCATGAAAGTTTGGGATTTATTTGTTTAAAAAAGTTCAATAATTTATTTGGTAATAAGATTTAGGAAAAAATTTAGAGATTTATTTGCTAAAAAAATTCAGGGACTTAACCATTCAAAATCTGATAGTTTGTTGGGTTTTTATAGACATTTTCTAAATTTTTATCATATTAACCTGTAAAAACATGTTACAAGGATGTATTTAACCGGTTTTAGAAAGTTTAAGGGTTTTATCATTCAAAAAAATAGTTTAAGGACTTAATCATTCAAAATCAGATAGTTTATTGGGTTTTTTCAAAATTCTCCCTTTAATTAATTGTTTTTTAAATCAAGAAATTGAAAAAATATACTATCAAAAGCGGTTAAATAGGAATAGGGACCGGAGGAGGGCGGACTAACCGTGCCGTACCATTCCATTCAATTCCGTTGTTATCGACGTCAAACAAAACCTCTGGAACCGTCTCAACTCCACCGCCTACCGGAACCTTCTCCTACCGATCCTTTTCCTGTTTCATCCTCGGCTTCAATCCTCCATTTTTCCTATTGTAAAAAAAAAAATGAATATTTAAGCATACCTTGGAGCCCACGTTACACCTCAAAATCCCCATGGCCATGGCTAACCTCTTTTTGAAACCCTCCTCCATGATCATTGCCCCAAATCCTACAAAACACTCGCATTCGCGATCCAAAAGGTCTATCTTATATACTCCGCCAACCTCCTCTTTCACGCTTCCTCTGTCTTTTCGTCTCCAGTCGCCGCATGGTGCAGAATCAATTTCGGCACTCTTTAAGGTCACCGCTAATATACTAATAGTATTTGTGTTTTTTAATCATCTTATGCATTGTAGATTTGATGTTCTTACTTTTGCATTCTGCCTTTTATTTTTTGCGATTTTCATCATCCAGGAACATAAGGGTTTTGGTGGCAACATGAACTGGAGTGATTTTTCGGGATCCAGCTTATTGTCATTTTGTGATGATATCGCGCAAATGGATGAGAAGGTAATTAGACTGCATAATTTAAATTCAAATCAGTCTGTTCTTCATGGAATTGAGTAATTTTTTGGGTGGAATTTTGGGCTATAATTTGTCTAGGCTGTAGTGTGATTAGTGATTTCACACACTCATACTATTTATATTATACTTTGTTGCTAGTTGAATTAGTTAGTTTTTAACTCCTAAAACCAATATAAACAGTGTTTCTTGTAGATTAAAGACGATTATTACATCAAAAGTATATGTTTTAACACCACTGATGTTTTGCAAAGTTGAATGTTTGAACTGTACACTGATAATGATTATTTTGCTGCCACTGTAAATGGTTCTGTAGCCATCTGCTACAATTTCGAAGTTCCAATGTCAATGGGCAAAAGATGGCACTGTTGCAGAGACTGAAAATGGTATGCAATCTTTTTACTTCTTTTTTCCGTCTTAACAACAGGAACTTATCGCTATATATGTTTCTTGATTTCTGTTTTGTTACGTCATGCAGACTTGATCAAACTCTCATGATTTTTTGTTCAATTTCCTAAAGTTATAACCTTGCCAAATTGATCAAACAATTTTACTGTATAAACGTGTTTTCATCATGGTTTTGTTGCACAACTTACGCAACGTAGGTTTGCGGAAGGATTGACAAGCATCTAAACCCTTTTGATAACGAGAATTACGGATCGTAAAACTCGGAATTCAAGAGAATACTCTCAAAAAAGCTAAACTTTCATTAATTGATAACTTGATTGAAACAAATAATCCTAACATCCTATTTATAATCTACACTAAGAAAAAGATAATTATGAAATTCATATTAATCCTAAGGATAACTAAAAAAGATAATAGAAAAGGAATTTAAAACAAGCTAATAAATCAAAAGACTTCCAAGTGAAAGAGGAAAGCATCAGAGACTGATCTAGAAATTTTTTCATACGGTGGCACCATAAAATATAAACAAAAAATAATTACAAAAAGTACGGATTTTATCGACATGTCTTCATCTTTTTAATGTTCAATATTTCTTGATGTGTTTTTATTCTCATTCCACCATTTTGAGGGATTTCTTAAAGTTTTTTGCTTGATTTCGAGGGGTTTTTAGGTTTTTTTATCGATTCCGAGGGATTTTTTCGATTTTTTTGATTGATTTCAAGAGTTTTTTCCCGGTTTTTTGGTTGATTTAGAAAGTTTTTTTTTGTTTTTTGGTTGATTACGGGGTATGGTTGCACCTTCTTGAAGTTTCCGAAATAATACGGTAGCACCTTTCATGAACCTAATTTTTTTTACCCTTCGCCGGAGAAATGATACGGTGGCACGTGCCACCGTGGCCACAAGAGTAGCTCCGTCCCTGGAAAGCATGGTCACGTGAGCTTTTTGTGAAATCATCAGTGTCTTGCGCGAGTTTTCATTTGGAAGTAAGTCGCTTACTAAGTCGCGTGAGACACTGTTATGCGGGTGTCATACGGCTCAAGTCGCTTGGCACTCGCATTCGTTTCCGTTTGCGATTCTCGACTTGTTTTTCGATCTCTATTGTAACCCTTTCTATATTTGCCGTTTTCTCTTTGCCTCTTTTTCCGATGCCAAATTCCGAGTCTCTTGCGAGCTCGTTTTTTCTTTCGATCTCGTTTTCCTCTTTTCCAATTACTTTCGAGAATTCTTATTAATTCCCGAATTCTCCCTGTATCAGTCACCCTCACTTGAAAAGAACTCGTCCTCGAGTTCACTTGAAAAAGGTATTCATCCGACCCGTAGAACAATCGTTTCTTCAAAACGTATTGATTCACAACTTGGCCTCCAAAATTCAACAAATTTGACCGATCTTCAAATCCAAACTGAGGTTGTCGTGATCGTCTCCATACGATCGATATTTTATCAAATTCGAAAGCGTAAGAGATTAAATTAACTTTACCGGGATTTGTTTCGGTTTGAACCGGAGCTTTGGGTACGGTAATAATTGAAGTGTCACCTTCGGAATCACCGTTCTTGACTTCTTGTGACAACTCTTTCGTTGGCTCGAGAATGTCTTCCACTATCTTGCTTTCGGTGTCTTCGGTGACTGGTCCGAGATCTAGTTCCAACGCTTTGGCCTCGATAACAATTTCTTGTTGTGACTCGGTCACGACTTCATCTTCAACTTTGTCCGACAAGACTTCGTCGTCTTGTTTCGATGGCTCCTCCGGAATGGGTGGTTGTCTGACCAGAAATGTAACCGAACCGATAGTATGGTTGTTGATGTTGCTCTTCTTGTTGGTGCCCGCATCGAAGCTATCAACCGGAGTCACTGCGATCTTTTGGTCACCACAATGGAACAGTACGAGGTCGTATCGACGCTTGTAAGTGGCATGATTGTCGAATTGCCACGGTCGGCCCAATAGAATGTGGCAAGCATCCATATGAAGGACATCACATAGTACCTCTTCTCGATAGTATTTGCCAATTGAGATGGGTACTCGACAAATTTTTGTAACTTTTAACTTGAAAACCGTTCTTGATCCACCCAAGAGAATAGGGAGCTTCATGGGGTTGAGTAGGTAGATTAAAGTAATCGACCAATTTTTGGGATACTAGATTTTCGCAACTCCCGTTATCAATGATGAGGTTACATACCTTTTTATGAACGGAGCAATGCGATCGAAAAAGATCTTCGTGTTGGCTTTCTTCTTTTGACGAAAGAAGTATTCGTTGAAGTACGATATGGATTTTTTCTTCTTCCTCCTCCTTTTCGGATTCGGAACTCGAGAGATCGACCCGGTTACGGTTGCCATTGCATGGCGCCATATCCGGTCCTTCAAACCTGTCTCTTCTCCGACGGTTGTCGTTGACGATGTTTGGTTGAAGTCTGTTAACAGCCGCTGTCAGATTAGTAAGTGATGTGGATAACGCCACATTCATCTCTACTAAACCCGCTTTGGTAGTCGGCTGTCGATCTGCAATTGTTAGTGAAAAGACAGGCGAATCCGAGTCTCTTGCGAGCTCGTTTTTTCTTTCGATCTCGTTTTCCTCTTTTCCAATTACTTTCAAGAATTCTTATTAACTCTCGAATTCTCCCTGTATGAACAGCTTATAGTGATAGTTGGTTCTTAAGATCCACATGAATTAATAAAGAAACAGACTTTTATTACATGTCCACATAAGTACAACTTATGCTGGAGTATGCTCATATATAAATTTGTATGCTTATAGTTCATAAATGTCGGGTTTCATCATGCAATTTTTTCTCATAGGTCATGTACATTTGTTTAGCAACTCAGTTTTATATGTCTCCCTGAACTATATTGCAGATAAGCGGGCAGAAAAAAGAAAGATTCATAAAAGTAAGGGGATTTTTGGAGGTAAAGCTGTTATAGTTGGGGCTTCTTTTTGCGTGGTTCTAGGGATTTTCTCTTTAACTCATCCTAAGCAAGGGGTTTTCTCTTTCACTCATCCAAAGCAACACGCATCACGTCACATGGTTGTTCCCTACTCGGATCTAGTTGGTGGCATTCGTGATGGGAGTGTCGTACGAGTTCAATTTGTGGAGAACTCACGAAAGATCTATTACAACACCAAATCTTTCGGTGATCAAGATGCTGAAACTCCACAAACTCAATCAGGATCAAGAGGTTTATTGAAAGCATCTGTTCCCAAATGGCAGTATCATACAAGAAACGTGGGAGACGATAAGCATCATCTCATTAGGATGATGAAAGATCAGGGGATCACTTATGGTGCGGACCCTGAGCTTTTATCCGGAACAATGAAGAATTTGCTGTTTGCCATGTTACAACTGGCCCCCTACTGGATAATGGTGTTGCTTTCGTGTTATCAGCTTAATGGTCAACTTAATCTTGGGAGAATGAAAAAGAGAAAACCGAGCAAGAAACAATCTGTAACATTTGATGACGTGGAGGGTGTTGATGATGCCAAAGCCGAACTTCTTGAGGTAATCTGTCCTTTTTTGACTTCAAACTGGTTGATTGCGAGTTATTGTTTGGCCTGATTCATTTCGACTTTTGTAGATTGTGTTATGCATTAAAGGAGATAGCAAATACATGAAACTTGGGGCGGTTTTACCAAGAGGGGTTCTGCTTGCTGGTCCTCCAGGAACAGGGAAAACGTTATTGGCCCGTGCTGTGGCTGGCGAAGCTGGAGTATCGTTTTTCTCCATTTCCGCTAGTGAATTGGTGGAGGTTTTTGTTGGTACGGGAGCTGCTCGTGTTAGAGACATTTTCCGAGAGGCGAGAAAAAGTTCACCTTCTATTATTTTTATCGATGAGATAGATGCTGTGGGTGGGCAACGTGGAAGAACTTTGAATTGTGAACGTGACCAAACTTTAAACCAGGTAGTTTACGTAGGGGTTATTTAGTTAAATGACCTCCTAACAAGTGCTTTTTAAATCCATGACTTCCTAACATGTTTCTTAGGCATTATTGTGCATGGAAGTGGTATTCTTTTGTTAAGCAATGTCATTGTCAAACATGGCAAAAGGTTATGGATTTAAAAAAAAAAACTGTCGGAAGATCATTTAACCAAATCATCGCATACATAGTTTGAGGCTAAGGTCATACAAATAACTTGTTTCTTGATAAACATTCTTGCATATGAAATTATGTAATTTATTTTGTTGACATTGTGTTAGCTTTTGACGGAGATGGATGGGTTTGAGAAGGATGGAAGCGTGGTGGTTATAGGTGCTACTAACCGGCCGGAGACACTGGATTCCGCTTTGATGAGACCTGGCCGGTTCTCCCGGAAAGTAGTGGTGGGTGAACCGGATGAGGATGGGAGGCGGAAGATTTTCGGTTTATATCTTCGAGATGTGCCGATGGAGGAAGACAAAGAAGCAATTTGCGAGCTTGTTGCGTCACGGACCCCAGGATTAGTCGGGGCTGATCTTGAAAACATAGCCCACGAATCCGTACTACTTGCTGCTCGCAGAGGTTTGTTCTGAACTTGACAAAAATAACGGTCCTTTACTTTCGTTACATAAGTAACCCATATTATTCGTCACTTTTGATGAGTCTTGAACCCAGAGGCGGACTCATAATTTTTTCACAATTTAACTATAAAAATAAACCTCTTGAATATATTTCACAATATTAGTATAGAATGTTGGTTTGGTTCTTTGTCCTTGCAGGGATTTCTGTTCGAGTGCAGGCTATAATTTTTTTTTTCCTAAAACTAAAAAATTTACCGGAGCCTTTGTCCTCCTAAGAGGTCAGGGGTTCAAACCTCACCAAAGGTGAGGAGGGTGTGTGAGTTTATTTGTTGCATTTGCCGTATGTAAATATTATATACTTAAAAAAAACTAAAAAAATTTGACGTTGGTGGGACACCAACCCGGTGTTTTCGAATAAAGCAAGCAACATTTACCAACGCTTTCATTAAACACTTGCATCAAAACCTCAGTTCAACAAAACGATACGGTGGCACCCTTCAGAAACGTAATTTTTTCCCTTTACGACGGAACCATGAAGCACAGTGGCTTGTGCCACCATATGGGCCTACATAGGTCCGCCCCTGCATTAACCCTTAACCTCCAAAGAGGTTGGGATCTACCCCGTAACCCGGATGCCATTGACTCTTTGGCCGGTCTTTTACTTTCAGATTCATAGTAATGTCTTCATTATATTGTAGACGGCGATTATGTGACGAGGGATGATGTTCTTGAAGCTGTTGAGAGAGCTACAAAGAAGATCTATAACGATGATCGTGGTGATGATAACGAAACTAAAGCAGCGTATTCATTTGGATCAATGGCACAAGAACGAGTACAGTTCGGGGGCGGATCGATGGGATTTGGATTTTCGAACTAATCGAGCAGGTGGGATTTCATTTTTCTTTCAAATTATGTTTTGGTTGGTATTAGAGGAAGAGGAGATAGATTATTATGATCATATTCATAGCGTAGCAGAAAGGAAAGTAGAATTGGTTATTTGATTTATTATGTGTATCATCAATGCAATATATTTATCACCTTTTCGATTGATTTGTCCCAAAATTAGGGGAGATTGAATTAAACTACGACACCCATTCGTTAATCATCTAAAACCTGAGTTTTTTCTTTCGTGATATTTATGTTTTTGTTGATATTTTGGGAGCGTAAAAGTTGTGACGAAATTTGTTCTAGTTTTCAATTACCGAAATATTTCCGCTTTACTAAAAGTAATAAACCTTAAAATACTCCGGTTTTCGGTTCTAAATATTATGAAGATTCGGTATTTCGGTATTCGGTACTGGGAATTTCCCGAAAATACCGAAACCGAACCGGGAGTTTTTAAATGATAAGTCTTTTAAATTTCTTTGATTATGTATATCTTTTCCTAATCAAATTAAATCATCTCCTAAACAACCAAAATTTTCTCCATAAATACATATATATATCTCTTCTCCAAATTTTTTTATCACCATCAAAAATCGGCCCCTTACATATACATCAAAAAACTGACGGATTCGAGATTCGGTATTTCGGTTTCGGTACCGGGAATTTCCCGAAAAGAATTTGCCACTGTTAGGTTAGTATAACAGTGGTGCTAAATGGATTTTATTAATGTATTTTGGTTTGATATTGATTTTGATACATATTTGACACATATTTTAATTTTCGGTCCTAACTGGTACTGTACATACGGTTCGTTTTCGGTAGCGGTTTTTAGTCCTAAATTTTTTTGGTACTGGTCCAGTCCCAATCTCATCCCTAGTGAAGGCTCATCTTCGAACGTTTACCCCTATAAAATGCCATGGCTTAGTGCACGTTTTTTGTGAGGCATTATCCGATTTTACCTTTTGGTTTTTACTGTATAATCTATTAAGTGGCGGATCCAAAAAAAAATTCCTAGTGGGGGCACTTTTAAGGTAGATTAAAGGCTTGCAAGGTCGTTCGATTTTATTTTTAGCCTAATTCAACGGTTTCGAGAGATTTTTAAAGTTTTTTGGTTGATTTCAAGGTATTTTTAAGTTTTTTGATTGATTTCAAAGAACTTTTTTGGATGATTTCGAGAGGTTTTTTAATTGATTTTGAGATACTTTCTTTGGTTTTTTGGTTGGTGGAAGTGAAAAGATACTGGGGGAACTAGGATAGAAGTAGAACGATAGTGAAAATTTATTTTTAAACTAAAGGAAAAATGTTATTTTTCTTTTTAACGGGGCCCATCCCTCCACCTTTTGAAGGTTGCATCCACCCCTGAATCTACTTGTATATGGTTCTAGACTAGAGATATGTGGAACCCATCGATCTTTTTATATGAATTTGATCTATTTAGGAGTGGGTGTTTGGGATTGCTTATTTAAAACAACTTATGTTTTTTTTTTTTTTTTTAAAGTGTTTATCAACTTATGTGGTGACAAAAATAAGTTTTATAAAAAGTGTTTGGGTTAACTTATTGTGATACAAAAACGTAATAAGTTAATAAGTTGTTGTTTAGGAGTATTTGGGATTGCTTATACATGTAAAATGACCCAAAAAGTAACAAGTTGTTTCAAATAAGTTGATAAGTCAGAATGGTTTAACTTATCAAAAACTTCTTATTAGCGGTATGAAAAGGCTATAAAGCACTTTTTTTTTCCAACTCAAACACTAAAAATAGCTTATTAGAAGTTAGGAAAAGGTACAAGTTAATAAAAAATTTAAATAAACAATCCCAAACACCCCCTTAATGTGTATATAATACATAAATTTGCCACCATAAAATCAAGTTTTAAAAAACGTCGTGACTCTTGCTTAAAATTTAACCTAACATTATGTCTCACACTATTAAACTTTAAATTTTAACTAGTGAACGTTTTAGCATTGAAGAGGGGACCATTGAAACAATCAAATGCGAATGCTTTTGAGATGTAAAAAGGTTTTAGCATTAAAGAAGAGAGAAACCAGAGAGAGAGAGAGAGACTAACTAATCGAGAGTATCTTCAACGTATTCTCTAGAATAGAGAATTAAAAGTTAAAAATCTTTGAAAAAAGGTACATTTAACTTCAACGACTTCAAGACTTCATTTTGAATATTATAATTTCAAGGATTTAATTGGTAGAAAGAATAAAAGATTACCCTTTCTATCATGTTTTCTCCATTTTGAACAAGGTTTTAAAGAATCTATTGGAACAAAAACCCTCAAAATACAATAATTTTATTAAAAAAATTCACTAAAAATCCGGTATTATATATATATATATATATACACATCATATACACCAGATTAAAAATAAAGCCAAAACGTACCATATCCCCTCAATTTAAAACCATAAATTACTTATTTATTCTATAAAAAAGCAAACTCGTTCAAAACCAGACATCCTCACTAACACTGAATGTTAGATCACAGATTTATTGGATTCAAGATCATCCAATCTGAAGTTTGGAATCTGAAGCTAATGCTGAAAAGTCGCTCTCGATATAAGTCTAATATTAGTTTGTAATAATTGTCAAAGTTGTTTATTGTATTTTATGTTTGTCCTAAATATCTAATTAATAGATATTAGGATATTAGTTTAAATATCTAGATATTAGTTTAGATGTTTAGTTAGATATTATTATGTTTGGTTTAAGTTAGGTGAGATATCTAATATCTCACAATATCTTAACAATCTAGAAATCGATCAAGAACACTGTTCACAGAGAGAATCAGTGAGAACTTAAACAGAGAAACAATATCAACCTTTGTAATCCGCGTTTGTAATCTAAACAGGTTAGTAAATCGTATCTTGTTTGTTGTTTGATTATCTGGTAAACGATCGTGTTCAATCACACGGACTCACAATTGGTATCAAAAAGGGGAAGAAAAGCTAATCAAGAAATGGGTGCCAAAATCGTTTGCTAACACAGTTGGATCCAAATGGAAATGGATACCAAAGAAAAAGGATGATTATGTGTTGCAGGTACCTACTGTCAAGAGGGAGTAGGAGAAAGATGGTTCTTGAGTAAATCAGCTCAAGACCCGGACATCAATGTCAACAAAATGGTTCTTGAGTAAATCAGCTCAAGACCAGGACATCAATGTCAACAAAATGGTTCTTGAGTAAATCAGCTAAAGACCCGGACATCAATGTCAACAAAATGGTTCTTGAGTAAATCAGCTCAAGACCCGTACATCAATGTCAACATATGGCTTTTGAACACAGCAGTTCAAGACCCGTACTTCAACGAAGAATGACTTCTAAACACCACAGTTTAGGACTCGTACTTCAGTGATCAAAAGACCTTACTCCTGTGCTGATAAGAGAATGTACTCCAATACTCGAATGAGGAAATCAACCTTCAAGGGGGAGTACATATTTGTCTGAAATTTTATGCATATCTTTAACACTGATAATGTTCTAATGCATAATTTCAGGGGGAGTAAAAAGGTGATGACTTTTGATTATTTCTGATCAGGACTCATATTTTAATCATTTTACTGTTTTTTGTCATTTTATTTTTGAGTGAATAAATTTGCTTTGACTATGACATAAGACTTTTGCAGTTTTTTTGAGAGATGCTTAAAAGATCATATCTTTATGACTTTAAACTTAACTTCATGAGATGTAAGATTGCACTCAAAAGGTATATTCCTTATCTTCATCTCATATATGGTTGAAAGGAGGACAACTTTCAATCATAGAAAACATTGTTCTTAAAAGTTCAAACCACTTCCCGAGTCTTAAACCGATTTCATGAATTGGAAGTGTGACTTTAAATGTTTTAAAGATCTACTTTGTTCTTTAACTTAAATAGTTATACCATTTTGAGCATCACATGTTTTCTAGGAAAACATGATTTCATTGTGCTATGACTTAACACAACTTCTACGAAATCACGTTAACCAGTGATTTCTACCCAAGAAGTTAATCCATAGTGATTGAGTGTAAGAAGTCGAAAAGCAATGAGTGTGAATTGTGTGATGAGGTATATTAGAAAAAGAGTGTTTGGTTAGAGTAAGCTAAATGTTTAAAAGAAAGAGGGTGTGAGAACAGAGTTAGAAGAATATCAGAACTCTGCAGCAACTTTTTCTTAGCCGGGTAGCCACATTTCTAGTGTTTCACATTTCTTTGGTGAACATTATTGAAACAGGCAACTAGCCCATGCCAACTCTTGATCAAACCTCACCAACTACTCATTTTTTTCTCAAAAGGAAGTGTTTCACATTTTCAAAGGGGAAGCAACACATTTGCTATCTGATTTTCATTTGGAAAATCTGGATATTGAAAAGAAGGAAGTCTGCCCCACCTTCGCACTTCACTCATGCACATTGAGTCTGTGTTTAACTTACTGTTGTCTCAATGGTTTACACAATTTTGAGCCTAATAAGCAATCATTCGTGCTTAATTCTTTCTATCAAAAGCACGAACACACAAGGAATTTGTTTCTTTGTCATAACGTTTATAAAAATTACCTTTGTAGTGTTTCGGTGATTGAATGGAAGCCCTGGAGGAGTGAACATCAAAAAACTCATTTATAATGTGTATTTGTTACACACAGTGACTTAGTGTTACTGACAGACATTTTAACTGATTCATTTGTTGATTCAGGTGTTACACGATTATTTTGTCTGGATTTACAATGATCTGGATGAATATCTTTTGAATTGACGGATCAGAAGCTCCTGATGAAATATATTTCTTGCTAAAGTTTTGATGAAGTCGTTGAACTTTTCATCAAAAAGGGGGAGAAAAGCTAATCAAGAAATGGGAGCTAAATCAAAAGTTTAGAGAATTGTCCAAGATAGAATGGAGAAGAGCTAACAAAGAAAAGATTCTTCAAAGTATTCTAAAGACATACTGATCTGAGGGAAATTTTCTTTGAAGATAATTTTCCTGGAGATTATTACATTCTGAAGAGAAAGAAAGAGATTCCATCTTCTGAGCTGAAAGAGAAGACTGAATTGCTAAATCACTTTAGTAATGATCTTGATCCAAAGGGGGAGATTGTTAGATCACAAATTTATTGGATTCAAGATCATCCAATCTGAAGTTTGGAATCTGAAGCTAATGCTGAAAATTCGCTCTCGATATAAGTCTAATGTTAGTTTGTAATAATTGTCAAAGTTGTTTATTGTATTTTATGTTTGTCCTAAATATCTAATTAATAGATATTAGGATATTAGTTTAAATATCTAGATATTAGTTTAGATATTTAGTTAGATATTATTATGTTTGGTTTAAGTTAGGTGAGATATCTAATATCTCAACAATCTAGAAATCGATCAAGAACACTGTTCACAGAGAGAATCAGTGAGAGCTTAAACAGAGAAACAATATCAACCTTTGTAATCCGCGTTTGTAATCTAAACAGATTGGTAAATCGTATCTTGTTTGTTGTTTGATTATCTGGTAAACGATCGTGTTCAATCTCACGGACTCACACTGAATCTTTAGGTAACATCCCATACTTCCAAAGAACGATCAGGGTTTGAAACAAGGAAAAAGGGAATAACTTTCACATTTCATGTTTGTCCTTTTATAGTTATGACTTATTTGTTTGTGATTTTAATGCAATCAAAATGAAGGAGTGGACCAACTTTTGCATTCATTCACGGAGCATACCAATCTTTTCAAAACCAACTCTTTATTGCACCAAGTTGTACCATGAATTCCATGACTTTTTATCTCAAAAAGTCTCCCACGTGCATCAGTGACGGATCCAAGATCTTTTTTTGGTGGGAACATCTTTAAGGTAACTTAAATGTCCATAAAGTTGTCTAATGTGTTTTTAACCTAAATCTAACATTTCGATGGATTTTTAAAGTTTTTTTGGTTGATTTTAAAAGGTGTTTAAGTTTTTTTGTCGATTTCGAGGGGCTTTTTTGGTTGTTTAATCAATTTTGAGAGTTAATTTTAGTTTTTTGGTTGACTTTGAGACACTTTTTTTGGTTGATGGGGTCCTGGACGAAAAATTACTGGGGGAACAATAAGATAGAAAGCTAAAAATTCCAAGTTTTTACCCTAAAAAATTCATTTTTTTTCTTTTTTAATAGGGGCCATCCTCCACTAAAATACTACTATATCCTCCCCTGCCCATGTGGTTGGGAGTTTCTTGGAATTTTTATCATTTTATTTTCTAATTATTAGGCAAAATGGTTCATATTTAATGCAAGTACGTGAATTTCAGTGAACACTTATAATGTTGATAGCGTAAATTTGTTGTAACAATGACAAAATGAATGAACAAGCCATTCAAATTCTGTATGCGACATGAACAACTATCGTTTAAATAGAAGACCTAAATCAATTATAGTTGCCTGTTATATTAGAAAACACTAAAAATCGGTTTAAAGATTTACATGTAGGTTTTTGTGTTTTACTATCGTTGACCATTAAAACTCAAATTTAAGTTTCAATATACTAGTGTCATGGGCGGATCCACCCACAAGGGGTAGGGGTCCTGGGCCCCCAACAAATCCCCCAAATATTGTTTTAAAAAGCTATAAAAAATAATTTTTTTAGTAAAATTTTTTATTGGGCCCCCAACAAGAAAGATGTAAGACCCAATGCTCGACTGGACTTGACTCGTTTGAAATATAAAATATAAAAATTATAAATCTCGAGTCAATAAACGAGTTAATTGATCGAGAATATGAGCCCGTAAACAAACATTGAGCTTGGTAAATCAAAAAATATTCAAGCTTGAGTCCTACATGAAAAAGTTATTCGAGCTCGAGTCGAGCTTGAGCATAGTATAATTTTTTCGAGTCGAGCTCAAAAAATCTACTACTGGTTAAATTATTTTATTCAGTAAAAAAATCAACTAAACCGAACCAAATAAGTCGAAAACGAAAACCCGAAACCGTTTTGGTCTATATTAATTATTCAGTTTTGGAATTTTTTTCGACGCCCATAAGTGTGCCCCCAACCATAAAAATTTCTGGATCCGCCACTGACTAGTGTAGTCTCTCGATTTTCTTGAAGTAATGCCCAATGGTAACTCCTTTTGAGGACTGTAAAGATTTTTATAATATTACAGATAAATTCAACGATGAAACGAACTACCAGTAACTCGTTAGTGAACCCATCCCTGAATAGATAGATGCAAATGTTTTAATATTATGATAGCTCGAAAATAATTAATATCAATCTACTATGTTTATCCAAAAATGTGAAAAATATACTACAAGAAGTAATTAACTACTAATAAAGATTATTTTTTTTTGAAAGACAACAAAATAAATTAAAAAGAAGCATGGAAAAATACACAACTAGGGGGTCTGAAGTAGCGAGATGCAATATTCAAAAGCAGACCAACCCGCCGCCAAGGGAAATACAAATAAGAGAAATAACAAGAAAAAAAACGAACCAACGACCCCTCACAGCCGAACAAACGAACTTATGAGAACCCAAGAGCAACGAGAGGTTCAATTGGAATTTTGGAGCGGAGCCGTAAGCCAATTGTTCCAAGGAATAAAATCTTTACGAGATTGTCTTGAGATCCAATCATAAATACGAACCTGGATATCGAAGAACAAAACATCCACATAACTCAACTTGTTTCGGAAAACCAGGTTGTTACGGTGACAACATAACAAGTAAGATGAAACCCAAATAGTTGCTTTCCAAAACACCCTTCCATTTTTTAATCCTTTCCCAAACTTCCCATACGAGACAATTATCCAGGGTAGTTAAATAATGATCTTAATTCAAAAAGAAAAAAATATTGTTGGAACTCATTCTATAGAACAAAAAATGATAAATGTTATTTTTTTCAAATCATACTTTTGTGAACGTAAATAACATATTAAGATATCTGTAATCGAAAATAAAAATAAAAATAAAAGATAAAGATGAATGATTTGATTTTTTATTTATGTCTAAGATATATATATAGTTGGTTTTGTAGGACCAAATTGTACGATGGTACTTTATGATTCTCCTACTCATGTACACATCATTCTGACATGGCTTAGGTCCCACTTTCCTCCTATATTTCTTTCTTTAACACTAAAATACAATTATTTTTTTGTCCTCCTGAAATAATAAAAATTGGTTAAAAAGATTACTATTGTTTATAAGTTTTCTTAACTCTTTTATGCATAGCTATCTTATGGGTAAAATAAATTAAGGAGTAAACTACGATTTTAGTCCCTATGGTTTGAAGTTTATAACGATTTTCGTCCCTGGTTTTTCAAAACTGTTTTTTAATCCTTGTGGTTTCTATTTGCTTCTATTTTCATCTCTCCCTCCAATTTTATTAATATTAAATGTTAATTCATTTAAAAAATAAAGAAACAAATTACATATTTGGTCCTTGTGGTATATAAAATTTTACATTTTTATCTTAATTTACATTTTTTTTTACTTTTTCTTTATTTATTGTATTTCATCATGACATTTATTTTTCTATTAATTATATTGTATATTTTCATAATTATTATTACTTTAATTATAAAAATAATCAAATAATTTTATTAAAAATATTAATAAATACATGAATTTTTTTTCAAAGTTTTAGGTTTAGATCTCTTAAAATTAATATTTTTTTCTATTGATTTATTAAAGTTTTTTATATATTTTAAATTAACATTAAAAAAAATTAATAAATTTCGAGAGAAAAAATCTTATTTTATAACAACCGGTTGTTTACTGGTAAATTCACTTTATTCCAATTATTTCATATTTTCATTTAAACTTTATTTTTATTAATTAATCAAATTTGTTAATATTTAAAATAAACAACACACACACACACATATAGAGAGAGAAAGAGAGAGAGAGAGAGAGAATAGGGTTCAAACGAGAATGATATTTATTTAAAAGAACACGAAAACGGTAAATCACATACAAAATCATAAGTGATTTTACATTAGCGGGGAAGTCGTACAAAATCACAGTATGTGGTCGATTTTTGGCGCGACTTAAGGTCGCGGGAATCACATGTAAAATCACTTATATTTTGTATGTGATTTTCCGTTGTCTTGTTCATTTTAAATAGGTATCGTTCTCGTTTGATCCTCCTCTCTCTCTCTCTCTCTCTATATATATATATATATATATATATCAAGGTTTTAAATAATGCTTGTGTTTGACGTCACGTTAATTTTGAGACACGTCATGACCCATTGCATGATTTTTATAACATATTGAAATCTTCTTATCCTTTTTATTTTCTTATTTTTTGTTTTTAATATATAACCTAATTTAAAATGGTGTGTGTGTTTACTGTTTATATGTGTATACTTATTTAAATATTAAATAAATTTGATTAATTAATAAAAAATAAAGATTAAATGATAATTTAGAATAGTGTAGTAAATTGCATTTAACAAAAAACAACCGGTTGTAATAAAATAATACTATTTTTTTTTCGAATTTTATTAAACTTTTTTCAATGATAATTTAAAATAAGAAATAGGTTTAATAAATCAATAGATAAAAAAATAATAATTTTAGGAGATTTAAACCTAAAACTTTGAAAAAAAATCATGTATTTATCAATATTTTTAATGAAATTATTTGATTATTTTTATAATTAAAGTTATAATAATTATGAAAACATACAATATAATTAATAGAAAAATAAATGTTTTAATGAAATACAATAAATAAAGAAAAAGTAAAAAAAATATAAATTAGGATAAAAATGTAAAAGTTTATATATCACAAGGACCAAATATGTAATTTGTTTATTTAATTTTTAAATAAATTAATATTTAATATTAATAAAATTGGAGGGAGGGATGAATATAGAAGCAAATAAAAACCACAAGGACTAAAAAAACAGTTTTGAAAGACTAAGGACGAAAACCGTTATAAACATCAAACCACATGGACTAAAATCGTAGTTTACTCTAAATTAAGAGTAAATTACGTTTTTAGTCCTTGTGGTTTGTTGAACTTTTCTATTTTTATCCTTATGGTTTTGAAATTACAATTTTCATTCTTATAGTTTTTTATTCATTAATTTTTTCCTCCTTATGATATAAATATTATTGTTTTTTTCATCCATATGGTTTACAATTTATTTCTATTTTAGTCATTCATACTTAAAAGGCCTTAGGAACAAAAATAGAAATGAATTGCAAACCATAGGAACGAAAACCAAAACTTTAAAACCATAAGGACGAAATCCACAATTTTCAACAAACCACATAGACGAAAAAGGTAATTTACTCATAAATTAATTAAAATATACTTGATTTGGAAATTATTTTTCAACATATTTATTTTAAAGTTTATAGTGTAAAAAATATTTATTTAAGTATATAAGAGCATCTCCAACAGCATTGCTATATTGTTTGCTATAATAGAAAATCAAAATTGAAAATCTCTAAAAAATATTACATTCAACTCCAACAGATTTGCTATTTTAGAAATTTTAAAACAACTTATATTATTATAATATTCTCTAATTTATCATCCCAATACACTTTAAAAAAAATACTTAATATAAAATGATAAAAATTGGATCTTATTGGTGGGATTGAATAAAATAATCATTTCTCTCTCCAACCATCAAGTTTTAGATATTTTATAAACTTAGAAAAATTTCAAGTTTTCTCTATTATAACAAACAAGATAGCAAAGTTGTTGGAGAAGTTTAGAGAACAAAACCCCAATTTCTTTTATTTTAGCAAAGCTGTTGGAGATGCTCTAATAAGTGAGACAGATGTATGTTGACATTGACGTATTTTTAAACGTTCGTTATCCAAAATACTATTTTGGCAAACTATATATCATACATTTTTTTATAATCATAGATATCTTAATATGTTATATAAATTATGTTCACAAAAATATGGTTTGAAAAAAAAAAACTCTTATTTTTTTACTATATCATTTATCATTAGATTTCGGATGTGATATGGTTCCGTAGGATGAGCGAGGTATAGATGGTTCCAACAACATTTTACTCTTGAATTAAGATCATTACTCAAATACTTTAAGCTGACATTTTATATGGGTTGTAGAGTTTGTTGTCTATTAAGCCAAAACATACATACACACATATATACAGTGGCACATCCAGGATTTCTGCCTAGTGGAGACATCTTTAAGATAGATTATCAAATTATGTAACATCCCGGGCCAACCGTACCAGATACTGTCCGCTTTATCCACACACCTGGATTCACGGTTTTAAAACGCGTCTGTTAGAGGAAGTATCAAGTCCCTTATAAGGCAACATTTATTCCCCTCCCCAACCAATGTGGGATCTTACAGATTAAAGGACCACAAAGTCAACCAATGTGTTTTTAGTCTAGTTTTACCTTTTTTAGGGATCTTTAAAGTTTTTTTGGTTGATTTTCGAGAGATTTTCAAGTTTTTTTTTTTTGTCGATTTCGAGAGACTTTTCAGTTTTTTTAATTGATTTCGAGTGACTTTTTTGATTTTTTGGTTGATTTCCAAATTCTTTTATTGGATGGTGGGGAGCACAGTAGAAAGTTAAAACGTTTTCAAACTAAGAATATGAGAACAAAACCTGGGCCCATCCCCCACCCTTTAAAGTTTAAACAATGGATCCGTCCTTGCATATATAGGGGAGCCTTCTTTTTAGAAATTTGTAAGATCAGTGAGATTCAATCTAAGACACAAAAAACTGGTTTAAAACATAAACTTTAATATAAAATAAAAGTCTTTCTCTCTTATCTAAACTTTTTCTTCTCTCATCTCTCTCCTATTTTTCTCTCTTAACTTTCCATAACATACATGTACACGTATAGTTGAATATATATAAATACGTAAACACATTGTGAACACTTTCTTAAAATTATTATTATACTTTGTGAACACACTATAAATCTAGATTTTGTATACCTTGTGAACATATTGTAAATATCAACTACATCAATAAAACTAAATCTACCACTTGTGAACATCATGTGAATCTTGTAAATACATTATGGATACACTAGTAAATTTTTTCTTAAACTTATTTATATTGTGTTCACTATGTATTCACTTTATGTGCATATTTAATTGTACGTTTGTGTATGTTATAGAGAGAGAAGATGAGAGAGAAAGAGAGAGATATGAAATTTTAAAAAAACACATTAATTTTTATTTAATAAATAATGATAATTATATCCTTAATTAATAACAATAATTATTTTAAATTTGTACCTTAGGTTGGATATTAGGGATCTCACAAATTTTGGAGTTCTCAAATGATTAAGCATATTGATATTAATCATTTGAAAACTTTAAAATTTGTGAGATCCGTGAGAACTTCTACCTTACTATTTTGTTTCACATTATTTTTTCTCGTATAAAACTAGTATTTAATGTATAAATTAACATATATTTGTTTCATATGTATTTGTTTCAATGTAAAGCAATCACATTGTGAAACAAATATATGTTTAATCATATCCTAAATCCTAGGTTTAAATGCAAAAAAATCATATGACATAGCATATAATGCACTAGTTCTTAAGATTATCCCAATTTTAAAGCTTCTTAAAAGAAGACCCCCTATAAAGTTGTATGTATTGACTATTGACACCATTTTATTTATAAAAAAAAGACTAATGAAACTCATAAACATAGATAGTTTGAATGTATCTAAAACTACATTTACCGGTAAAAAATCGAATATCTAAAAAAAAAGAGTAGTTATATTTATATTTCGTTGCTTTAATGTCCATATTTGATCTTCATATTTGTCTTGTTGAGGGAGAATTGTCATGTTTAATTCTAGTGGATGTATAAAAATATAACGATTTTTTTTAGTCACGTCAATATGCTATATATAATTATATAATCTTGTTTAATATTCCAAAAAAAAGAATTAAATAATTCTCATTTTTAATTTAATTAAATCAACGGTTCAAATTTACTTGCAGAAATTACGATACGTCAATATCTCACCTAAAACTGTATAGGAAGACACCCAGGACGGATGGACTGAACTAATTTATAAAACTGCACATAATGGTTTTTTCATATCTCACCTAAAAAGTTTATAAAACCCAATAAATTATTCTATTTTGAATGGTTAAGTCCCTTAATTAATTTTTTGAATGAAAAAATCATTAAATTTCTCATTTTGAATGATTAAGTCTCTAAACTATTTTTTTAAATGAAAAAATCATTAAACTTTCTCATTTTGAATGAAAAAACCATTAAAATTTTCAATTTTGAATGATTAAGTCCCTCAACATTTTTTTTCCACTAAATTAAATCATCAAACTTTTAAAAATTGATTACTTACATCATTTTAACTCAAAAAAAAAACTATGCATAACCGATTATCTTTTGATTCTTCCTCTTTTGATATATAAAAAATAGAGCAAAAAAGGGGGAGATCGATGGCAGGGTCAACAACATGTTAGTGGATTTGGATAACAAACAATGTTAGAACAATGGGGAGCGGCAAGACGGTGCGATACGATTAACTGTGAGAGAGTTTTAATGGCGTATAGTTTGAGAACGGTAAAATTGTTTTAGATTTGTTTTTACTTTAAAACATTCGTCGTCAGTTCCAAGTACCTTTAAAAAAATGTAACAAATTTTAGAAGTTTGATGGTTTATTTATTCAAAAAAACGTTAAGGGACTTAATCATTCAAAATTTAAAAGTTTAATGGTTTTTTCATTCAAAAAAATAGTTCGAGGATTTAATCATTCAAAATATGATAGTTTATTGGGTTTTTTTTTAACTTTCCCCTTTATTTATTTATGTTTTCCATTTCTTTATAATAAAATATATAAATGTAATAATTTTGTTTAAAATAGCACCAACATATACATGTAATTTATGTAAAAGTGGCAAAATTGATGGATTAGACATGAAAATTACATCTGCCTAGAGAATTATAGCTGAAAGGAAATAAAAGAAATTTAGGGAGTCTTTGGTTCATGGATTTTGAGGGAATTTGAATGGAAAATTCCTTTGACCAAATTCAAATTCTTTTGTTTGGTTCACATATTGATCATGATGGAATCCTTTGAATTCCATAAATCAAGGAATTCATCATTCCTTATCTAATGTGAAAGAATTGAATTCCATCCAATTCCTACCAATCAAACGCGTAGTCAAATTCTATCAAATTTCATTCCAATTCCTTCAATGGATTCCAATTCCATCAAATTTCATTCTGCAAACCAAACACCCCTAGCACGTCTATCTTTGTCTACAGAGTTATAGTTCAAAGGAAATAAAAGAGATTTAGCAGAAAATTTGTTTTTTCTTTTATATATATATTTTTATATTTTCTCATATCATGTATTTCTTAAAAACAAGAGGGTTATAACAACACCACCAATGCTATGGAAGATTATAACCAACGATTTGTAAATGAAACATTTAATTTTGTTAAATCCGACAACTAAAAACAAGACCAAAAATGTTGATGACAATGGTAGTGGCGGATCCAGAATTTTTTCCTGGTGGATGCACTTTTAAGGTAGATTAAAGGTCCGTAAAGTCGTCCGATATGGCTTTAGCATAATTCCACCGTTTCGAGATATTTTTAAAGATTTTTGGTTGATTTTAAGTGATTTTTATTTTTATTTTTTTGCATTTCGAGGGATATTTTAGGTTTTTTATTTGATTTCGATAGTTTTTTTTTTCTTCTCATTTTTTGATTGATTTCGAGATACTTCTTTTGGTTTTTTCGGTTGGTGGGGGCCAGACGAGGAATTACCGGTGGGGAAACGAGGGTAGAAAGTTAAAAAAAAATTGTTTTTAACTTTTTTTTTTCATTTTAGTGGGGGGCCACCTCCCCCCCCCTCTCATATTTGCTAGTTGAATCCGTTCCTGGACAGTAGGGTTATTTATTAAATGCTTACGGGGTAAGCGTTTATCGGATTACTTACTTTATTGATTTAACATACGAAGGTCCGAAAATCTTACCTGGTAAAAGGCAAAAAAGAAATGATAGTCTTTATCCTGTAACTGAGGATGACGATTGTTACCTATAAGCGCCTACAGGGTAAGATTTGGCCAATAATCTTACCCAAAAAGGTTAATCAAAGTAATGACTCTTATCGGTAAATACTTACTAGGTAAATGTTTCGAAAACAACTACAATTATCTTGACGGGTAAGATTAATGAGAATCAAGAAACTAGCAAGTAGCAACCAAGGGGGGAGGATATGAAACTTCAATGTGAACTCAACTATTCATGACAAGATTATCTAAAGAAAAATAATTCACTCTGCAAGTTTAATTCACATGGACCCTAAAATCATGAATTATACAATTATTGTAAATAAGGTATTATTGCTGCATTAAATAAACGGTATATCTAGATCTTTTACCATTGATACTGTTTGATTATGCAATCTAAATATGAATCATCAATGTAACTTCTTTAGTCTAAGGAGCCGTTTATTAAATACTTACCTTGGTAAGTATTTACCGGTTCAATTACCTTATCGGATGAACATAACAAGGACAGAGAATCTTACCTGTTAAGAGAGAAGACAATGATCGAAAGTCTTACCCGGCAAGTGAGAGTGATGACTCTTACCCGGTAATCACTTACCAGGTCATAAACACTTACCATCAAATGACAATGAATGTTACCTAATAAGGTAAGTGAGAGTGTTGACTTTTACAGTTAAGTGCTTACCCAGTAATCGTTTAATAAACGACTTCTAAGTATTAAACTATCTCGTTATCAACATACAATTTTGTTAATAACAAAAAGACTCTTATTGATATTTTTTATTGGAGATATTTGTAGGGAAATTAATTAAAATGACCGTATTTCAATCCCGTATTACCGAAATGCCCTAAATCTCTTTGATTTTGCCGAAATACCCATTTTGTCCGGGATTGAGGGCCGGGATGACACCCATCCCGGGGTTAGCGTGGATCGTTGAATGAACAGTTCTTTCCCGGGGTTATGTCCGAGATGAACAGTGATTTCCCGGCGTTAGGCCTGGATGAACAGTGATTTCCCGGGTTTGGGCCGGGATGGGGCCGGGATTGGGTGATTTAGGGTTAGGGTTTGAGAAACTTAGGGTTTGGTCCTATGATTTCATGTGATTCAAGTGTTTTTCACGTTTTTGTTGTTGATTCGTTCTACTGTTTTTTTTCACTTTGTCATACAATAATTGTACTTGTCATTGAATTGTATTTGTCATTGAATTCATCTTCGGCTATAAATTTTGCCTTTAAAGATCAGTATAATGCAAGGCATTCATCACATCTATTGCATTTTTCTTTCTTGCTCTCACTTTCATTGTTTGAATTGCTTCATTTTTCATACTATTGAAAAAATGAGTTCACCTGTTGTAAAAGCTAAGCTCTATTTATGTTTCGATGGTCAGTGGGTTCAAAACAACAATGAGTGGGATTATATTGGGTACACAAAACGTGGTGTACAGATTCCAGTAATCTATACATATAAGAGGTTTCTTCATTACGCCATGGGAAAATGTGGAATCGAAGATTCTGCTACTTGCAAGTTGGTGTTCAAACGTGAAGATCGCTCACTCTAAAATTAACGCAATCTCTAAAATATTTAAAAAAACGCAACACTCTAAAATTAACGCAATCTCTAAAATATTTAAAAAAAAACGCAACACTCTAAAATTAACGCAAAACTCTAAAATTAACGCAAAACTCTAAAATATTATCAACGTAAACATAACACATAATCTCTAAAATAAACGCATAATCAAACATATAGTCTAAAAACATACAACAAATATTTTATAAAACATAAAACTACAATGGGGTTAAGAGAAAACTTACCGAAGTAAGTAGACGAGACATATCTGACTTTGCTAAAACACCAACGAATCGAGTCGAAATCCGAGTGTGGTATACACGAGATATAAGAGAGAGTTAGAAAGAAGTGAGGATGTGGTTGTGTGGGGTTTGAATTGTGTGGACCATTGCATTTTATAATGGAGGGCACAACTTCTAACCTAATTTAAAGTAAATCCCCACCGTTGATCAATATTTTATACCTTCATCGCTTCCATCCCGACCCCCAACCCTAGGATTCCCAGCCTTAACCCCGGGATGCACAGTAAAATCCCGGACACTCTACGGGATGGCTCCTAACTCCGGAAAATCACTGTTCATCCCAGCCATAACCCCGGCAAATCACTGTTCATGTCATCGATCCATGCTAACCCCGGGATGGGTGTCATCCCGGCCCTCAATCCCGGACAAAATGGGTATTTCGGCAAAATCAAAGAGATTTAGGGCATTTCGGTAATACGGGATTGAAATACAGTCATTTTAATTAATTTTCCATATTTGTATACATTAAAACAAAAGTCTTTTTGAGAACATGTTACTCAAAAAGTATAATTTAGAAAATCCAACAAACTATCATATTATAAGTTTTTAGGGCTTAATATATTTGAGAACTTCATATTTGAGAGATCCATAAGAATTTTTGTTTTACGGTATTGTTTTACATGATTTTTTTCTCATTTAAGGTTAACATTTAATGTATCGATAAACATATATTTGATTCATATGTATTCGGTTCACAATGTGATTGTTTCATATTTATTCGGTTCACAATGTGAAACTTTTTTGCATATAACTTTTGTTTCACAAATAGACTAAAAGGTTCACATTGTGAAACAATATATGTTAATCAATATTATATATGCTAGGCTTAGAGGAAAAAAAACATATGAAATAACACATGATGCACTAGTTCTTAAGATTATCACAAATTTATGGGTCCTTAAAAAATATTTTTTTGAACAAATAAATTATTTAAGTTTTCTGAAACCGAACAAATAAATTCTTAAACTTATTAAAACAGGAAAAAAAAACCAACAAATTTTCTTATTATGAATGATCAAGTCCCTGACCAATTTTTTAAACAAATTATACTTATAAAACGAAAGAGATATAATCATTTATCTTTCTATAAATCACAAATCAGTAGAAAAGTACAACGAACTCATAAAACAAAAAAAGACACCATTTTTATTAACCATTACTTTTTTTTTTCAGATTTAATTGACAATCAAAAGTGTTCTTTATGATTATGTGTGTCATTTAAATCTGAAAAATTATTATTATCTTATCTTATAATTCTTATTTGAATCTGAAAAACAAAAAATGATAATGAAAATGGTATTAAATTTTCTCTTTTATTAATTTATTGTATTTTATTACTGATCTATCGACACATCGATAGAGAAGTAATATATTTCTTTTGTTTTATAAGTATAAAGACTTTATTCAAAAAATTGATTAAAGACTTGATTATTCAAAATATGAAAAGTTGTTACTTGCTTGGTTTCTTTAGTGTAGAAAAGTTTAAAAATTTATTTGTTTGATTTAAAAATATGGGAAATAGCACCAAGTCGGCAAAAATAGGTCCGTAATTGGGAACCTACTTTAAAAAAACGAATATGATCGATTTTCTAATTTTTTTTTGCATATTGTGGACCTGAATTCGTAATTTAATGAATTCAAGAATTTATTTGTTTGATTTCAGAAAGCTCAAGGATTTTATTTGTTCAAAAAAAATATTTTCTTTAAGAACTTATAAAATTGTGGTAATCTTAAGAACTAGTGCATCATGCGCTATTTCATATGATTTTTTCATCTAAGTCTAACATTTAGAATATTGATTAACATATATTTGTTTCACAATGTGAATCTTCTAGCCTATTTGTGAAACAAAAGTTACACGCAAAAAGTTTCACATTGTGAACGAAATACATATGAAACAAACACATTGAAATAGCACCAGGTCCACAATTCTAGATTCGTAATTGCAGACATGGACCATTTTTTTTAAAGGAAAATCAATCAAATTTGAATATTTTTGGTATTTTTGAGCTATGCGGACCTAGTACTATTTCAGTAATAGTAGATGGAAAGTGACTAGGAGGTGAAACCACCATCAAAAAATGGCTAAAACAATTATTTTTTTTTAAAATAATCCATAAACGGATCTTTGTGCTAAAACTACGACGGAATGCTTGCAAGAGTCTTAGGTGCCGTTTGTTTTTTAAGAGGTCTGAAGTCCGGAGTTTTATTTTACTTCTGATTAATAAGAGGTGGTGTTGAAGTTTGAAATCTGAATCAACAAGATTGTATGTTTCTGTAACGTCTGGAGGTATCTTAAGAGAAAGAAGATCATATGAACTGGGGTGGTGATAAAAGATTTTAAGAAATTAGGTCACCACTTCTTATTTCAGACGTATTTAAAAATTAAGAGATCTGAAAATTAGGAAAAAACAAACAGTCTAAATGATTCAGTCTTAAGATTCATTAAAAGATTTCTTTTTTTTTTAAACAAACAACCCTTTACAAAACAAGATCCACTGTGACGGAATGTCGGACACTCGGAGTCTCATGTTGTTTCTGTAACAGTCAGTGACTCTAGCACTGCCTCTTCTCTATTTCCTCAAACCATTTTCCCGAATACAAACATACAACCCGCTATACAACCATCCCGGGTCGGGTTATCAGTACTTGACCGAAAACCTGTACCGAATTTTTCGTTTATAAAAATACACGTTACAAGCGTCAACATGTTCATCACAATCTCGCCGGAAAACTTGTTTATCATACAATTTTCCTCCGAATCCCACCACCTTCTACCGTCCATAAACACCCTCCATCGCCACCGTCGACATCTTCCCGTTGATGGCTATGACCACAAACGGCCTCTCTGCCAAGTTAATTCGATCTTTCCTCCGTTGTTTCAATTCTTCTTCTCCATCCTTCACCACCCCCCGTTTCCGTTTTGCTCAAAGAACCACCATCAACACCACAACCACCACCATCTTCCCACCTCCACCGCACCCCCAACAAACCACCACCACCGTCATTGACAACGACGACATCAGCCGTGACTGGGTTTACGATTTTGAAGACACCAAAAGCCTTTTCTCATCCGTTAAGACCGGGAAGTTGATACGGTCAACGGCGAATCTTAGCATGGCTTCCGTCGAACCGGTGGTGGATTTGGGCATGTGGGTGATGGGTTCTAGGTTAATGCAGGTGGGGTTGTGTAGAGAGGTGGTGTTGAGTGTGATTAAGCATACGGTTTACGAACACTTTGTTGCAGGTGGTCATACCGGTGAGGCTGGTCAAACTGTGAAGAGGTTATGGGAGTCTGGATTAAGAGGGATGTTGGATTATGGTTTGGAGCATGCAGTTGATAATGAATCGTGTGATAAAAACACTCAACAGTTCATCAAGACCGTTGAATCAACTCAATCTCTTCCTCCATCTTCTGTAAGTATTAATTTCCCAGATTAGATTATCTGGATCATTCTTTGGTTTGTGATTTCGAAAAACCCAATTTCATGTTTGAGTTTTGATTCAGAAATTTGATAAATAAATAAAAAAACCCTTTTCTTGATTTGGTTTCTTCAAGTTTCTTGAAATGTTCTTGAAGTTTCTTGGAATGTTTTTGATTGTTTCTTGAATCGAAGAAGGATGATGTGAGAAGTTGAGGTTAAAGTGAGAAGTGTGAGAATTGGATCTGTAGTGTTGATCACTGTTAATTTTGTTAATTTTATGTCCTTCCATGAATTGCGACTTAGAAGAGAATTGATTGATCGGATGCATCTCCGTGCATCTCATCTTAGGTGGAGTTCAAGAGGTCCGAAGTCTTATTTTAGTTTTGATTAATAAGAGGTGGTGTTGAAGTTGAAATCAGAATCAATAACACTGTTTGTTTTTGTCGAAGTCAGAAATCCTAATCTGGATCAATAAGATTGTTTTTTTTTATATAACAATTAATCAGAAAAATGTCACCAATTCTAATTTCAGATGTATTAAAGAGTTAAGAGGGTCTGAATCTGGAAAAAAATGGTCTGAATATAAAAATGTCTGAACGTTTCAGATTTAAGACATATTAAGAGGTTTTTTTGAAAAAAAACAAACAACCCCTTAATGTGCATCCATTTCTTATCCATTGATAACCACTTCTCACGATAACCTCAAACTTCTCATCAGAACCCAAACCCTGTTTCTTGAAATGTTCTTTGTTTTCTGATTGAAAACCCTTTTATTTGTTTGAAATTTATATCAGATGAATCTTTGTTGTTTGGTGTTTTTACTGAAGATATGAATTTGATTGTATATGAACAACAGGTTAGTTTTGTAGTGGTGAAGATCACTGCAATTTGTCCAATCTCATTGCTAAAGAGTGTGAGTGATCTTCTTAGATGGGAATACAAGAATTCATCTTCATATGTACTTCCATGGAAGCGAAAAACTCTGCCCATATTCGCGGAATGCAGCCCGTTATACCACACATTAGAACAACCATCCCCTTTGACACCAGACCAAGAACATGATCTTGAGTTAGCCCATCAAAGACTAATCACCATATGTGATAAAGCCTTTGAAAGCAACGTGCCTGTAGTGATCGATGCCGAGGATACTTCTATCCAACCGGGGATTGATTACTTCACGTATTCGGCTGCAATCATGTACAACGAGGGCCAAAAGCCCCTGATTTCTGGGACCATTCAAGCGTATTTGAAGGATGCCGGCCAGCGGTTGTTTGAGACCAAGAAAGCTGCTGACAAAATGGGAATGCCGATGGGGTTTAAGCTCGTAAGAGGGGCTTATATGTCGAGCGAAAGGAAGCTGGCTAATTCTCTTGGTGTGGAGTCTCCAATTCACAATAGCATCAATGATACACACCATTGTTTCAATGAGTGTGCTTCATTCATGCTTGATGAGGTTTCTAGTGGCCCTGGTGGGCTCATTGTTGCTACCCATAATCTTGAATCAGGTAAAAGTTTGAAAATTTATGGATTTCATCATCTGGGTTGCTTTGCACTTGTGATATTTGTTTAAAAAGATTAAAAAAAGAATACTTTTTTTTTAACTTTCTTGGAATGAATCAGGAGATAGATATAGTGCACCAAATTTGATAAATGTATTGTGAATCAGGAGTTTACTACTCAGGGTTATCCTGATTATGAAAACCGACGTTAATATTTCGAAAGAAAACGAGGTATTTCTTGAGACAACATTCAAGATCTTCAACGCAAAATGGCTTCAAACTGACTTTGTGTTTTGAATGAATCCATACAGGAAAATTGGCTGCCCAAAAGGCCCGTGATTTGGGAATCAGTAAAGATAGCGATAAACTGGAGTTTGCATCACTTTACGGAATGGCAGATGCGATGAGTTACGGATTGAGAAACGCAGGGTTTGGCGTGAGCAAGTACTTGCCATTCGGACCTGTTGACGAGATCATGCCTTACCTTCTACGACGAGCAGAAGAGAACAAAGGGCTGCTCTCATCTTCATATCTCGATCGACATCTGATGATGTAAGAAAGTCGTATGCATTAATAGCTCTCTTTTTTACCGGTAACCCGGATACTGCAACACCAATGACCCTTTGGTAAATTAATAGTTGTTTCTTGATGATCAAACTTTGACCAATGGTGTTTTATGCAGAAAAGAGTTGAAAAGGAGATTGACTGCTTGTGTTGGGCAAGGATTGGCAGAAAGATTCAATGCACAAGCAAACTCCATAGTCCAAGTTAAAATGTAGAAACAGATTCTGTTTGGACCTTTTGATTGTTCCCCATATTGTTCCAAGATTGTAAATAAATCAATAGGAGCATAGGGTTTGTTTCTTTGAGGATGATAATAATAAAAGATGAAGATGTTTTTCATGAAAAAGAAGCTGGATTTTTATGTATGGACATCATTATGGAAATAACATACATATCAAGAGCTGAGTTTTCCATCATCAATCAGGTCCCTAAATTCAACAAATTCAACCACAAGAAAACAACAAACACAAACATTACTACAATCTTTTCAGGCTTTTCTTTCTAGCATCGATCTTCTTTTTGTCGGTCTGAGCTTTCGCCAGCCCGCCTTCCTTCTTTTGGGTCGCCGTCGTTGGTGGTGGTGGTGCAGCACCAGATCCACTACTAACTCCTCCTATCTCAACCATTGAGTTCAGGGCAGTGGTTGATGGCTCCTGACCGCTTCCCCCTTTCATGGTGTTCAAGGAAGGGGCTAAAGGCGTAGGCTGCACCACAGTTCCAGAGACGGCGGTTTTTGGGTCGATGCTACAAACCGGGGCGTTTGTCTGGTCAACATTTAGAGCAGCAGTTGATTCAGATATAGCCCCTGACTTGAACTTTGGTTTTGGTTTCAGAGCATGAATTCCGGTATATAACCTGTGATTAAGCCAGCATTTAGTAATGGATTGAAGATAATTAGAAGTTCAACTCCAGACATAGTTCAAGCAAAATCATTCACAATTAGGGCCTGTTTGTTAGCAGCTTAATGAGACTCACAATATTCGGTTAACTATGCATGCCTGTTTGGTAGTAAGCTTTCGGGGGGAGCATTATGCAGAAAGCCAAGTTATAAGTCAAACCTGCCCATCCCAATTGAAAAAACACTCTCCTTGAACAAAAACTTTCCCAATTTATACATACAGATTAACCCACAGACAGCTTTATATCCATACAACCAAACAGCCCCTTTGTCGAACATCTAAAATACCCTTCAATAAGAACAAATAGAGGAATCTTATGAACTCAAATCGATAACATCGATATATTCATAATGATGCTAATGGTTCCCATAAAATGGAAAACATTGTAATTTTCATAGGGCATAGGGAGTATAACAAATTTTTAGAAGCAGCTAACCTGGCATGCCTAGCATACTCTTCATAGTTCTCAAGCAGCATTTTTCCGGCCTGCTCGTTTAACGCAGATTCAGGAAATGGCTCTATCAGCAAGCATCTGACTACCTGCAATCGACAACAAGTTCTGTGACTAATTCTCTTTTACGTCTCAGTTAGGAAGCTGAAGACAAGATTATAGGAACTTACAACTAGAACATGACGTAAGCCAAGACTAGGTTTCCAATCCCTTTTCAATGTGTTGACGCATATCTCACCATTTGTCGCAATGTTTGGGTGGAAGATCTTTGTCAAAAAATAACCTAAAAACAGCAACACAAGGTTGGTTCAGAATGTGGGAAAAGATGTACAAGGTACCCAAGTGAAAAAAAGCGCTTGCTTTCACATATTTCTTGGAGTTTGCTATTGAATAATAGAATCACATACAATTGACTGAATCCAGGCAACAAGAAATGTTCAATATTTTGAGTCTTTGACAAACCTTTAGGAGGTGAATGGGGGAAGTCACGAGACAGGACCAATTTCATGCGAAAAACACCATTCTCATATGGAGTGCCAGCTGCACACACGGGATACATAAGTCAGAACGAAGGAGTAAATTTTCATATACATACATACGTATATGTATATATATATATAGAGAGAGAGAGAGAGACTAGAGAGAGAGAGAAGCTCATGAGTACCTGGGCCATCAATATCAGCATATATTGTTGAAAAATCATCATCATTCACTCCTACTTTAATTCCTTCTGGTGGTGTTTCATCGAGATTCTTCAATTCCCTAGCAAGTAGCTTGATTACATTTGGAGGAAGATTCTCATTGGTAGCCTGCAATAATTACACAGTAAAGATTATAAGTGACCATTCAACCTTTCCCTAAAGTTTTCATTCAACCTTAAATATTCGATTAAAAAGCCAACAAGTTAAGCATAATGATAAGAGTTTAAAAGCCTTTTCAGAGGACAAATGTACATGAAAGGTGCTAGCTTGAACAAACAGCTGATTTCATGGAAATATAGACCCTTAACGGTCATTTGACAAAGAAAATTTTGGGGAAGAGAGAGAGGAAGTACCATTAATCACAAAAAAGATTCAAGACCAAGCAGCAATCCTAAAGTCTCAAGAGATGGAGACAATCGCACAAAAAGGCTTGATTCGGGAACAAGAAGCTACAAGTCAGTCGTAGTAGCCAATGACAGAGGAGCAGATTGTCGATGAAACAGTACCTGTTAAGATGATGAATCATTTCAAAGTTATTACACATGACATGGAAATCTTAGTTTTCAGCCATATCCAAAATACACCAGGCAAAAGGCAAAGCATCAAATTCAATTTATCCAAAACGTATTTATTAGCAAATTATCTTCCTTTAGTTTGGAGTGACTTCTATCTTTCATTTTTATACTACCCTCACAATAGTCTTTATAGCAAATGATCTGGTTGAATACATAAGAACGACTAAACATCTGATGTTAGTAATGAAAACATGACAATGTTCAAATGACAACAGCTTCCACAGATCGTCTTTTAGAGCAGGAATCGTTCAAGTTATTGACGACTTATATGAACAACTGAAAATTCGGATGAAGAGTATATGGAACTGTATCAGCATGCCAGGGCTCATTGATTTCTGAGGAAGAGAACTGGTGAACTGTAACGAAATAGGGATCCTGGTGTTTACATATCAACAAGATCCTAATGAGATGATTAAAAAAGAAAACGAGTAAAAGGTCATGCCAGTTAAACTTAAGAAAATAAAGCTTAGCTATTAAAAGGGTGAAACTAAATCATTTAATTCATTGGGGTATAAACAAGAACAAGGAAAGCCTGTATACTAAACCAAAGATGGGACCAAATGCTGGAAACTCATAAGGTATAAATAAAGAACCAACTTAACCAGCAAGATGGGTTGAACTAACATAAACAAGTGATTTACGACACATGCTCAAAAATTAGTGAGTCGTTTCCCAAAAATGATGATACTATTTGGCACAAGTAAGCCGACAGCTAATATAATGGTTGGTTTTCTGTTATCAATATCTTCATTTGGCCATTGAACATATAAACAGATAACCTTACCTTTCATACAAGCAACAGTGCCTGTGGGATTTGACTTGCAAGAAAGGATATCCAAAGATACACCTTAACAGGAATGTACCATGCAAAAAAAGGGAAATGCAGGGTGATCATCTTTCTACAAAGGGCATCAGAATCCAACAACGAATTGTTGATTACCATCACAAGTAATGGCAATACATAAGCTCATTTCAAGATGAAGGGTTTAGATTATCTGTGAGCAACTCCCCTGTCCTCCCTAATGTGCAGAAAAGTTGTGCATATGATGATTATGCAAATACAAACATGCCTACCAACGCAAAATAAAGTTTAAAACCCAAACACACAGCAGGAAATAAAGTGCCAATTAAAGTTAAAACAAAATAAAAGTAAGATCCCTCTTGAATTGCTTACCCGAACCCTAACAATAACTTTAAAATCCCAAAATCGAATAAACGCCAAGAAAACTACCCACAAACAGAGGCTCCGCAACACGTTCACCCAATTGTGTCCTGGAGATGAAAAGCCCCAATTCTCCAAAACAAATATTCCTTCAACGTTAATACTTGACCTAATCTAATCTTTAATGAACCAATAAATTTAGACCTTTATACTAAAAGGAAAAGGTGTCTGCCCTTTCTACAGTCAAGACAAAAAAAACGCAAAAACGAAAACCCTAATTTATCCATCAAACACCAACTATCGGATTCGCAACTGCATCCACGACAACAAAACAAATAATCCACCAAAGAAACAACGATCAATCAAAATTCAACCAACGGTACGAAACAATGATAAACCCCCACTTCAAAAAACACATTAAATCAGAAAAATCATCAGGTAATCGGCTTGAGATTTCAATAAACTTTTAAAAGATCGACATACATCACCTCAAATCAAAAGCCTTCGCTCACACTGGGGAAACGAGAAGCAGCCGTATCTTTCTTCGAATCATAGATTGCACAAATTGATGAGGAATCGATGGATCGATCGCTCTCTCTTTCAAATGATTGATGAGTATTAAAAATGGAGAACGACAGAGGAGAGAGAGGAAGAGCGTTGAGCTTTCGTTGGCCTGGGCATACATATATACCCAACATTGTTCCAAGAGTTTACCGTTGAGGGTTCTAATGAAGTTTCACTTTGGTACCCTACGTTATGGATAATTACAGTTAACAACCTCGTATGGGGTAGGTTTTGTAATTTGTGTATAGTTTTGGGCTGAATTTGAACTAGTCTCATTTCCTCCGTCGGTACAAAGCCGAAAATGGAAATAATAATAAAAAAAGGGTCACTATCATTCACAGCTTGCTTTTTATTGGTTTTCAATATTTCCAATTATTAGAATTTGATAAAATAAAAGACCGCATTAATGTATATACACACACTCCTCTCATTTTCAAAATCTCAATTATTTTTAAATATTATTGTTATTTCTTTATAAAAAAATACAATATTTCCATTTTTTAATAAATTCTTAAACCAATTTCTTTCTAGAACGGAATTGGTCCCTGTGGTTTTTTGAAATTATGGATTGGGTCCCTCTAATGAATTAATTACAAAGAACATCATTGTGGTTTGGATTTTGTTTCTGATCAGGTCCCTCCACCTAATTGTGTTTAACTCTAGTCCATTAAACCCCTCACATGCTCTCCACGTGAGGGGCTTTTAGGTCATTTAGAAAAAACCCTTTTCTAATACCTTTTTGTTTTGAAAGCTTATCTTCCACGTGGGTTTTTTATGTACTGGCACAGGCATGGGGTTTGTTATTTTAACTTCTGGCAACAGGATGTTGATGGTGACGATGATGATGTAAAGGTGGGCAGACATGGTGACAGTTTTGTCACCATGCATGTTACCCCCATTGCTACCTGGGATCCGACCAAGATCATCACCATAATTGCTACTGCCATGAATGTTGACGACCTCATTTGTCCGATCTCTAACTCGAAGAATGCAAAGAGAGAGATGATTCTGGAGGAGTTGCGTTTTGTTTAGCCCCCCATAACCGTCGCTTCCTTCTTCAACTCTTCGGCTTTCGACTTCATCTCTTCCGATTAAATAGTCATTGTTTTTGTCGTGTTGAGACTTGTCGTATTTGGGAATTTATTATTAAATAGTGAATTTTATCTGATCGGTGCGTCGTGGGCTGAAAGTGTCAAAATTTTGGAGAAGTTTTGGCTTCGCGCGACAGTGACAGGGTGTCACTATCGCGAAGGCACATTCGTCAGGGGCTTGAAGCTCTCGGTACATCTCGCGCGATTGTGTCAGGCGAGAGTGCCCTGGTCACAATCGCGGGGCACTATCACCCCGTTTGTACCGCGGGCTCGGGGATCCGCGCGACTATGCCCGCGAGAGTGTCACTCTCGTCGTGTCACTATCGCGGCCAGTGATTTGGGTATAAAAAGCTTAAGTCGCGAATTTTAGGTCATTATCTGATTTGGGAGGCTTCTCAATCGAGTTCTTGGGAGACTTTTGGGTAAGTTCATCCTCCTAACTTCCCTCCATCATTAATACTTCATCTAACGCTGTCTTTGAGCATTTATGAACCTAATCTAGGTATTGTGAAGTTGAAGTAGAAGTGTTCAACTTAGCTAGTCTCAAAGTCTTCATCTTCTTCATTCTAGGGTATAGTTTTCTTTTGGGAAAACTACCAAGGTGAGTTCTTACACTTTTTATAAAACTTTATACATGTCAAAAGGTGGATTTTGAATACCTAAACATCTCCTTTTTCATACACTTGATTTGTAGAAACTTTGTATCAAACCTAATTTTTGGAGATTTTAGGGTTTATGATAAAATCTTGGAATGGAGGTGAATAACCTTGATAATGTTTCTAGTAGCATATTTATACTTGGGAAATGTATTTAAATGGATGACTTGATCATGTAAAATTATGAAGTTGGAAAAGATGAACTTATGGTTAACTGTTGATAAGTTTGTAACTTGGGTTTTAGCATGTTTTGGAATTGAAGCATGTAAAGATTATGTATGTGTCAACTATTGACCTTTTGGTAAACAATGTATAATGTCTTTGTGAAAATCACCTACTATATCATCTTATGCATATTAACAAATATCGAATTTTTAGCTTTTGGCCTAGCGGGCATTATGTGGCTTAATTGCTTGCATTTGGGAGTCATGGCCCCATAGTTGTTATATTATTGGTCCGGCGTTGGGACGATTAGTTTCCCACGTCGAGGTACATTTAGGCATCAGATTGGGTTATAAGTCCTACGTGCTCAAGTATTACTTGGATGAGGATCTCAACGTAAGGACCCTTCGGGGTTGAAGTTGACTTTTCGTGGGTGTAAGTTTAAAGCCACTGAGCCTGACATCCCTTGCGTGTACTTTATTTGTGTATTGACTTTACTGACTTATCAAATGGCTTACTTTTGTGTTCCGTCATTTGTGTTAGTAATTGGGTCTCCCCCGTTAACCCAATAGGTATTTGCTATATTGAAGAACATTATTATTATTGTTACGAATTAATTTCTTTTATTTACTCTTACGTCCGAATATTTTAACTGCAAATGTTTGATCTCACTAAGCTTTAGCCTAACACTTTTTCTTAAAATGACATGTATAACAGGTCAGGCTTCCGGTGGGATTCGTCGGGATTGAGTGGATGGCCTTGGGTCAACAGCGGTCTTTTTGGGAGATGTATAGACCGGTGTTTTGATAGTGGACATACTCTTGGAAGAATAGCAACACCCGATACTAATCTTTCTTGTTTTAAGTTAGATTATTAGGTTGTTAAGTATATTCTTCATTTGATTAATTGTAAAGGCTACAACTTTGTTCCCCGTTTCTCGGGATGATACTTTGGGATTGTTATAGCAGTTTTTGTATACCCATGTTTATCCAATTTATAGCCGTCATATTGCGAAATTTTCGATTTTTATTTCTCTAAAATTTAGAGTGTTACAATCATGGAGCTGGTTCTTGCAGAATCTTGGAGAGGATCTTGATCTTTATGTGAATTCCAACTTCACATTCATAAGTGATAGGCAAAAGGTAATTACTTTATGCTAATTAGTTTATGGTAATTGATTTATGTTCATTACTCTATGTTAAATACTTCAATTTTCTTTTACAGGGAATACTTCCAGCAATTGCAAAATTGTTCCCATGTACAGAACACAGATTCTGCCTGAGACACATTCATGATAACATGAAACAACATTGGAAGGGGAAAGCTTACAAAGACCATCTTTGGAAATGTGCAACAGCTACAACTGTACCCCAGTTCCAAACTGCAATGGAGGAGTTAAAAAACTTTAATCAGGACTGTTATGCATGGTTGAATCAGATCCCTCCTCAACACTGGAGTAGGTCACATTTCACAGGTAAACTTATCTTAATGTACTTACTCTTATGTTGATTAAAGTAAGTTTAAGAATGTTTCACATAAAGAACACTATGCTTTTATTTTCCTTCAGGTAGGTGTCATTCTGATGTACTGTTGAACAACATGTGTGAAGTATTCAACAAGCAGATTGTAGAGGCTAGAGATAAACCAATTATATCAGCCTTGGAGTACATTAGACACTACCTTGTGAAAAGGATTGTACATGTGCTAAAGGTAATAGAGAAATGTGAGGGACCACTCACTCCAACAGCAACAAAGACAATGGAAAAAATAAAGCATGAAGTAGCCCAATACAGAGTGATATGGAATGGAAGAAACAAGTATGAGGTATGTGGTCCTTGGAATGATCAGGTGATTGTTGATGTCTATGCAAGAAGTTGTTCATGTAGGAGGTGGGAACTAACTGGAATCCCCTGTAAGCATGTTGTTGCTACAAACTGGAATATGGCCCTAAATGGAGCAAATGTTGATCTGCCTGAAAAATAGGCTGATAGAGCCTATTGGATTGAAACTGGGAAAACCATGTACATGTTCAAGGTAGAGCCTATCAATGGCAAATCATATTGGCCTAGATATGACTGTCCAACAAAATTGATTGCACGAACCTATCATAAGCAGATTGGGAGGCCAAAGAAGAAGAGAAAGAAGGGTGTTGATGAGAAGTCCACAGAGGGGAAGAACATGTTGAGGAGGGGTGGAAAGTATGTCACATGTGCAAAGTGCAAGAAGCAAGGTCATAATTCAAGGACTTGCAAAGGAAATTAGATTTGGTTTGTATGTTGGCAGTTTATGGAACAAGTTTATGTTTATGTAGTATTTTGGGTATGTTTGAATCAAAACAATATGGTATGTATTTTGTATGTGTTTGTTTTGAACTTATTGGCAGATATGGTTTGTAGTTTAACAAATTTGTTCCCTTTTGTTGTCAATTAATGCAAATGTATGTCAAGGATATTGATGAACTTAACAAAGTTGTTCCCTTTGGTGTACTTAACAAAGTTGTTCCATTTGTGTACTTAACAAAACTGATCCCTTTTGTGTATTATGTTCTATTACAAATGGGAAATACATAACATTACAGCTCCATCATTCAATTAGTATTGCAAAACACTTCCCATGTGCAATTGTTCTGTAACAGAACACTACACATCACACATAACATTGCAATTAAGATGAATGTTGATGAAACAAAAAACTTTTTCATTGATTTTGTTCAACATTACAAACATTACAGCTCCATCCTACTCAATTAGGTCAACAAGAAGATTGAACAAATAAACATAACCCAGCTACAAACCAATAAATTTTTTAAAATATTGACTTCATTTTCTTTTGCTTTGAGGGAAACTTCAACTCTGTTCTTTGATCTTAGCAATCCAGGGATGACCTCAATGGATTGATTACACAACTGTTGATCATACCAAGAAAAAAAATCACATCTTGAAACCTTCCTTGGACACCCATAAAACCTACGCCAAGGGTTTTTAGTGGTCCATGATGTTCTAATCGTTGCAGGTAAACCACAGTGACAAACCACCATTGTCGTTGTTGGGAAGGAGAATAACAGAAAGAAGAAGAAAGAAAAAGTGGGAAGATGTGAGTAACAGAGAAGAAGAAAACGATCCGGAAGAGGAACAGAAAAGGGGTTTAAATGGGAGGGAATAGACGAAATGACAAAAATACCCATCACGTGTTATGCACATGGGGCCTCTAACGGCACTTTTTTTGACGTCGTTAGCCGGAGGGACCACTTTCATAACGAAATTAAAACCTCAGGGATGAAATCTGCACTTATTGAAGTTCAGGGACCACTTTCGTATTTTTTGGTAAACCTCATAGACCAAATTTGTAGTTTACTCTTTATGAAATAAATAGTGTCCTTTTTTTTTCTTTAAATTAATGGTTGATCTTTGACAAATTTTAAATCTTTGTATTCAAATTTGCAATTGCGATACAATGAATATAAAATAAAGAGTCAGTTTCTTAAATTTTATATAAAACTTAGGTGTCGTTTGTTTTTTAAGAGGTCTAAAGTCTGAAGTCTTAAATTAGTTATGATTAATAAGAGGTGGTGTGTAAAAAGGTCTGAATGATTCAGACTTAAGAGTCATTAAGAGTTTTTTAGGAAAAAACAAACAACCCCTTAGTATTATACTTTGAGTTAAGTTTAATGTTTATTCTAGACCGATTCCATATATAGAAAATATATTGCAAGACCTAATAAAAATATATTGATGTCATCTATATCAACAAGAGATAAATTTATGCAATGAAATGATTCTCTTGTTACGTCCAGATAATATAATTTGATTTGGTGTCACATAATACTAGCACCCACCAACAAGGTTGAACAATTTGAATTTTTTTTAAAGGCAACATATTATTAAAATTTTAAAATCAACAGGAGCAATATAAGGAAGAAAAACTCGATAAATACAAGGTACAATAAAACAGGATTAAAGGAAAATTATAAAGAACCAAACGATCGAGCTATAAGACAAAACATTGATTAGGCCCAACAAATGACGACCCGATGTCGTAAGGGCAGCTCATCCATTGAGGGAGAGGCAAGATGGATTCTCAATTCATAGCTCCCATGAAATGTTTCCTTTACTGATTCGTCTCGACACCCAATCGAAAATTTGAACTTGCATCTCGGGCGGCGAAGTCTGACTTGTTTCTGAACATTGTGTTGTTATTGTGCCTCCAAAGCAAGTAGCATGTAGTACAAATGGAAGTTTGTATGACCTGAATTAACATAGAGAGAAGGAAGAACCCCCTTGGAAGTTTATAATCTCATATGTGAAGTGATCAAAATCAGCATCAACGTTCCATCATTTTCGAACCAAAACCCAGACATTTCTAACAATCGAGCAATTCACAATGCAATTATCTATCGTTTAGGAATCTTCATTACATCTCGTGCAAATGATTTAATGTAATAATTATTCATGCAATGATTTAACGAAAAAATGTTTCCATTGAATATGAAATAATTAGACGTGACATCATTTGATGTAATAATTATTCATGTCATAGTTCGTGTTTTATGTTATGTTAATTTTATACAACAAACTTGCAAATGGGATATATTTTGGTTCATAACGTTTTTAATTTATTTTTATTATAGAGTATGTTATGTATTTGATCATTTAAAAAAAAAAAATTACATATCAAATCAAATATTATGTTTTTTTTAAAACAAACGAAATAACCATTGAACGAATCATTTCAAACTCTTAAGTTGAGCAACTCCTTAATTGAGGGTTACGGTAGGTTTAAATTGTGCTCGTCGAATTTAATAGTTTGAGTTGTTTTTAATTTCCATATAAACAAACATGTTATTACATTTTCTTATTTTTTAAATTTGATTAAAATCACACAAAAATTATCTAACTAATATAATGTTAAGATAAAATCAATTTTTTTTTATTAATTGTGTAAAGAAAATTATGATATCATTGTGATATCTTTTGACAAAGAAAAATAAAAATAATTATTTAGTAGTTTATAAATAATTATTCTCATGCATTTCAGGTTCAGTGCTCATCTGACCAAAGTGGGTGGGGTCTGTAACCAAACGCTACCAGCCAAAACAAATAAAATACCATTATATTGTTTTATGATAATATGATATAATTTTTTATATCATATAAAACCAAACAAGATTTATACAAAAGTTCGTACAAATAAATCACTGAACTCGATATAACCGTATAAAGCTTCATGTCAAAGAATACGTTATGTCGCTACCAGCATTTCTTAGTTCTTGTTTTGTTAGAAACCACTTCAATATTTTTGTAAAACAAAGTTTAATTTGCATTATGAGAAAATGGAACTTAATTAATTGAATAGAAAGAGCTGGTTAGTTCTTGTTTTATTGGGACGTATTTTATTTTGATTTTCTATTTTAAAAAAGTTATTATCAAAAATTTCTGTTTTATTTTATGATAGGATATTTCCAAAAAAAAAACGTTAACTAACTTTTTTTAAATTAGTTTTTGTTTTCAAAATTATTTTTATTTTTATATTATATTCATTTGATTATAATTTAACCTTCACTGCATCAAAAATAAAAATCTAAAGAAAATTTGACTCGTTTTGATTTAATCTAACTTTACATTAATGAAAACAACAAAAGTAAAGGGTAAAGATGCCGATGCACTTTGCCTTGGTTAATGGACCATAATCAGAGCAGTAAACCAAGAGTATCTCCAACATCATTGTTAAATTTTTTCTAAAATAGAGAATGAAAAGTCAAAATCTCTAAAAACATTTTTTTCTAACTTCAACAGTTTTTCTATTTTAGAGAATCAATCATTATTTATATTATTATAATATTCCATAATTTATCATCCCAATACATTTTAAAAAAAACTTAAAATAAAATGTTAAATATTGAATTTTATTGGTTGGATTGAATAAAATAATATTTTCTCTCTCCAATTTAGAGATTATAGAGAATTCTCTATATTTATAGATTTTTTGAGTTTTCTCTATTTTAGCAAACCTCTTGGAAAGAAATAGCAAAGAAAAAGTCAATTTTTTCTATTTTAGCAATGCTGTTGGAGATGCTCTAATTGCAAAATCAAGTCCTTTAATTATTTGTTAATTATGTAGATTTATTTGTTTATAGTATTTGTTGTTTAATTTGTTCGTTTGATTTGATATATAATTTAATATGGATTTTTGATTAAAAATAACATATAATATAAAAAATACAAACAAACAACTTGAGTTTTGATCCATGTATGTCGAAATCATGTCATTAGCTTTTTAAACCTAAGAATGTAACAGATTGTTGTCAATGATGAACAAAAGTTATGCGTGATATTTAATTATGCATAGCAATATCTGATAGATGTATATAAATTATGACGACAACAAAGGGTGTGATATTGGTTTTTTGTAAACAGTTTGCTTAATAAGTGTTTAAGATGTTGATGATTTTTTATCATTAAATTATAAATTGATTAAACGAAAATACAATAATGTTTTTGTTACATTAAAACAGTTTTTCCTCTGTGATTATGGATTTAAATATTAATAAGTTATATACTACATAAATAAAATAAAATCCATCTAGAAAACATCTTGTGGCTGTAGTTTAGTGGTAAGAATTCCACGTTGTGGCCGTGGAGACCTGGGCTCGAATCCCAGCAGCCACACTTTTAGTTTTGTTAATTATTTTATTGTCTTCACATTGAATTTCACTATTGATCCTTATATTTATGGCTTTTAAAAAAAAAATTAGTCCCTAAAATACATTTACTATACAAGTGGTGTTTATTTTGTGTTTCAAAAGTCCAAAGACGTGGTTTTAGTCCATTTTGGAAAATATATTGGACAAAGAAAATTCTGTCTAAAATCTCCATTTTTGAGAATATGTTAGATGTTATATATATGCAATCTCATCCATCATCCTAAATATCCTCTCCCCAGTCGACCATCAACGACCACCACCTTAATCCGATCATCTTCCTCCTAAGACAACCAAAATCGTCACCAGCCCCTACCACAACCTCTACCCATCATTGCCTACCTCCACCAACCTCCATTTCAAGAGGGCATGGCCACTATTAAACGAACACGAGGGGATGGAGGAGTCTCGACGATGTTGTGTGTGTTTGTATCGAAGTGTGTGTAAGTTTTCGTTTTGGTCTGCATTGGTTGAAGGTGGTGGGCATAAAATGGGCGATGGTGGTACACAATGGTGTTTGATTGTAGGAGTAAAAAGGGGGTGAAATAGTGGAGATCATGCAGGGCATGTGTGTATATATATAATATTAAATATCATATAATGTTAAATTATAATCAATGGAGAAAAAGATTGTAAAAAGACGAAAATGTCCTCATGTGAGAGACACATAACTAACTTAACGGATACTCATCTAACGGTGTTAACGCAAAGGACAATTTTCGGTTTTGAAACACGAGATAAGGATCACTTGTGTAATTAATGGATTTTAAAGTACACAAAAAACAAAAAACAACCAAAGCATAAAGACTAATGATGGATCAACATCGTTCGATCAATCATGACTAGCCCACTTTTTCTAATACATTTCTTGAGAGACACAATCCACTATTATTCAGCTATTTATGGTAAATCGATACATGAGAATAAAATATATGATTTTTCTCACTAAATATTAAAAGATTGTTGCTTTTAACACACATAAGATATGTAAAGTAAATATACAAGAGATGTCACCTCGTTTCTACATGAAACAAATGGCAAGAAGATACATTTGAAAACGTGTGTTCACATAATTCGGTAAATCCAGTGAACACAGAGGAACAAATGTGGACTCATTCATTCCCGAACGAGGTCTTGTGTGCCTGCTTAACTGAATTTCACAAGTAATTGATTTTTCGGGGTAGGAAAGGTGTACATGCTAAATTTTGAGAGGTGATATGGGGTATTAGAAAATAGAAGGAACATCAACAACAAAAAAATCGAAAAAGCCCCTCAAATCAATCAAAAAATCGATTTTTTTTATTGAAATCAACAAAAAAGAAATCGAAAGAAAACCCATCAAAATCAACTAAAAAACTTAGAGCATTTCCAACAGCTATGCTAAAATAGAAAAAATTGAGATTTTAGCATTTTTGTTGCTCCAATAGCTATGCTATTCTCTATTCTAAAATAGAGAAAATATGAGAGAGATTGTAAAAATCTCTAAATTTATCTAAAAATAAAGTTTAACCCAAAACTAATTATTACCCCTAAAAAACAAATTTTCCCTCTATCAACTTTCCATATATTGAGTATTTTAATAATATAATTAAATAAATTGAATATTTTAATAAAATAATCAATACTAAAGTTGCTAAAATAGCATAACTGTTGGAGTTGGATGCAAATTTTTTTAGAGACTTTGATTTTTTTTACTCTATTTTAGAAAAACTTTAGCATAACTATTGGAGATGCTCTTAGAAAATCTCTCGAAATCAACCAAAAAAAACTTAAAAAACCTCTCAAAACTGAGGAATTCGGCTATAAACATATTGGACGACGATATTTTTTTTCCTATTTTCTTATCCGCCCTAAAAACGCATCCACTCGTCCATCGCTTAGGGGGTGTTTGGGATTGCTTATTTGAGGGGTTTTTTAGCTTATTGTGATTTGACACCGGAGATAAGCCCTTTTGAGTGTTTGGATGGAAAGAAAAGAAAAGAGCTTATAGCGGTGCCAAACCACTGAAAAACCATTTTTGATAAGTTATTTTGTTCTAACTTATCAACCTATTTCAAAAGTGCTTATGACTTTTTGGGTTCTTTTATATGTATAAGCAATCACAAACACCTTTAAATAACAACTTATTAGCTTATTACGATTTGGTACCACAATAAACTAACCTAAAAACTTTTTAAAAAACTCCGAATTAACACCACATAAGTTGATAAACACTTTTCAAAATAAGTATAAGTTGTTTTAAATAAGCAATCCCAAACACCCCTTAAGATATTAATTGAACATTTGGAATTGGACCCTCTTTATGTAGAAAGAAATGCCATAGTGCGTTGTGTGGACATGAGGATATATTCTCCTTCATCGAAATCGCATCAAGTACCCAAAAATTCACCAAATTGCATTCTTTTCAAGACCCTGTTCCCAAAATTTCCTCTAATTTCAAAACCCTCAACTGAATCAGGTCAGTCTGTTACAAATCTTGTTTATATTATCAATCAATTCCTGCTTTGTTAATTGCATTAACCCACAAGTGATGCAAGAGTTTCGAGATTATTTTTCAAGACCCTGTTCCTTAATCATGGGTTTTATATAAACATATTTCCACATTCTTTATTATTTGTGTTCATTCCAATCTTAATTCATGATCGTAACAGACCGTCTAGGGTTTATTAATTTAGTTTCACTTCCGATTTGTTCTTATATTCATCATCAATTGATTACGAACCCTAGGTCAAACACATTTGAATTTTAGCATGTTCATACACTCTCCACAACATTTGAAAATTTCAATTTTGGAAGGGTATTATTCACTTTGATTTTTTCTTATTGTTTTGTCATGATCTTGATACTGGATCCTCAAAGCTGTTGGATTTTTTAAAAGGGTATAAGAAGAAAGCATGGTTAAGTCAGAAAAGCCCCGTAGGAGAGTTGCATTTGTGTTAATTGATGGACTCGGAGATGTTTCGATTCCGAGATTTGGGTATAAAACTCCTCTAGAAGCTGCCAAAGTGCCAAACTTGGATGCCATTGCTTCTGCTGGCGTTAACGGTCTTATGGACCCAGTTGAAGTAGGCTTGGGTTGCGGAAGTGACACTGCTCACCTTTCGCTATTGGGTTATGACCCTCGCGTATATTACCGTGGTCGAGGTGCGTTTGAATCAATGGGTGCTGGATTGGCCATGGCACCAGGGGATATTGCTTTTAAGGTATGTATACTGGCTTACTCTTCTTTGAAATACCAATGTTGCTAATATGTTTGATATGTTGTAAATGTAAATGTAAATGATGATTGCTCATAGAAGTCGAGTTTCGATTGATCAATAGAGTCTTTTCGGTTTTCACTCTAGTGTGTGAAAATTTTGGGTAAATTCCATGATAATGGAACCAATTTAGGTTTTGTTCTTATTTTGAGGAACCAACTTTCAAACTTCTCATTTGAGGGGTTCGTTGACCAAATTCATGTTTGCAAAGCAGGAATGAAAACAAAGCCGGTTCCATTTTGTTTCCCAAAATGAGAAGTTTTGAAAGTTGGTTCCCTAAAATGGAGAGCTCTTTCGGTGACACATTGTGTGCGCATCTTAAAATGTGGATATATAAGCCTGCATATAGTGTACACTTCTCAAGAACAATGTAATAGCATAAACCAAACCAAACCGAACAATACCCAGGAGGGTCTTGAGGGGTAGGATGTATGCAGACCTTACTTTTATCCCAAGGGATAAAGATGTTGTTTCCATGGAGACCCCGACTTGGGAAAAGTTTTTGAAGACCCAAATGGCTTGTCAAGATAAGGATTTGACGGTTTTGAATGGTTACACGAGTGCTTGAGAAAATTGTGGTACAATACCAAGAGTTTTGTAAAAGTAGGACATGTAAGTACGGTAGGTAATAAGAAAAAAAAAGTTGAAACAAGAAAGCACGTTGAAAGCATGGTAAGGCTTAGATGCCTACCGAGGGTCATGCGCAAAATTTAGAAATTTGGCTTATGGATTGAGAATAACAATATAAAATATACTGTGACTGAAATCCTGTTTAATGGAATATCACGTAGACGTAATAAACCTACTTTAATTCGATTAATATAGATGCCTATCATGCTCAACTTGCCACTCATGTCGATGGTAATTAGGGTCTTCCTTAGTTCTTAGATTTGATTAGAATGGACATCCCAAAATGGAAGCAACTGCAATTTTCTTAGGTATTTGAATCTATGAAGTTACACATCTTGTTACTACAGTCTTTATTCTTCTAAATTTATAATATGTTTTTAATGATCGTTGAACTCAAATGTTCCATTCCCTGTATTACGTTACTTAACAAAAGTCTGAAATTTGGCCCGTTTGTGAGGACTAATGATGAAAAAGATGATTACAAGAAGAATTATCAAGAAATCTTGTTCTTTTGTGTTCTTAAACCATAGTGAAGTTTCCATCTCCGCTAAAAAGCATAACGGGGACATTAGTGCCAACATATGTTCAATTTTGTATGGATGTCGAATAGAAATCCACCAACTTTTACATCTTATTTATTTCTTGATCGCATTTGATGCTGATTTTCGTTTCTTTGACAATCCATCAGTCAAACTTTGCAACCCTGGATGAAAAAACGGGAGTAGTGACCAGCAGAAGGGCAGATAGACACTTCGAAGAAGAAGGCCCCATCTTGTGTGCAGCACTGGATAAAATGAAGCTGCCATCTTTTCCTGAGTATGAAGTCAGAGTCAGGTGTGCATCCTCTTAACGGAACTAACTTCCCTTGCTTTTTTACAATGTGGATAACTACCGAAATCGTATCATCGTTTCAGACTTGATCACATAGTTCAACTGTTGAAGAAATACAAATTACAAGACCTGTGGATCTAAATCAATACCCATAAATTTATTCGTAACGATATTAATGGGAAAGTTAAAAAGATTGAAGCTTTCCAAAAAAAAAAATGCATTATTGGTTGCAAATGATTTATTAGTGTTAATAATGATATTGATCTGTATGGTTCTTATGCTAGTTTTAGATTTTTTTCAGGTATGCAACGGAACACAGATGTGGGGTTGTTGTGAAAGGACCGAAACTAAGTGGAAATATATCAGGAACTGACCCATTGAAGGATAACCGCTTACTTTTAGAAGCACAAGCTCTTGATGATACAGAAGAGGCAAAGCATACTGCCACCGTTGTCAATGAATTATCCAAGGAAATTTCTAAAATCTTGGTTGCTCATCCCCTGAACGGAAAACGCGCTGCTGAAGGAAAGAGCATTGCCAACCTTGTACTTTTACGAGGCTGTGGTATCAGGATTGAGGTATGGTCTATTATCATTTTTCTTTTTGACATATATAATATTTATACATGCAAATACACACACACACGATGCTCGCCTTTAGTGAGGTTTGAACCCTTGACCTCCAGGGAGGCCAATATTTACGAGTAACCCGAATACGTATATTAATCAAACAAACACCAAGAAGAAGAAATTGTGCTTCACAGAGATGTAACTTTTTACAGGTTCCTTCGTTTGAGAAGAACCATGGACTACGGCCATGCATGGTGGCTCCTACGAAAATCATAGCTGGGCTTGGCTTATCTCTCGGTATAGATATTCTAGAAGCTCCAGGAGCCACAGGAGATTATCGAACCTTGTTGACATCTAAAGCAACCGCAATAGCAAAGGCATTATCGGCTCCTATGCAGCCTTGCCCAAATGTTTTTGTACCAGGAGAAGATGAGCACAAACCTGGCCTTTCTGATGGTTATGATTTCGGATTTCTTCACATAAAGGTGTCGTTAACCTTTTCTTTTCTTACCATTCTTTTCACTTCTTTACTTGTTTCAATGTTTTATGGGAATTTAACATATCGAATAAAGTTCGTTTCTCGACTATATAAACAAAGTTAAGAGCTCAAAATTTCATTCATTTACACATATAAAGGGAACCCAAATAAAAAGGTTAAATTCTTGATTGATAAATTGCAGGCAATAGATGATGCAGGTCATGATAAAGCAAGTGTTTTTAAAGTGAAAGGGTTGGAAGCCGTTGATAAAGCGATAGGGCAGCTCGCGAGGCTTCTTTGGGAGGCAGAGTCAACGGGCCGATTCCAGTTTTCACTTTGTGTCACGGGAGACCATTCTACTCCGGTCGAATACGGAGATCACAGCTTTGAACCTGTTCCATTTACATTGTGTCGATTGAAAGACTATGTGGGTGCGGTTGGCGGTGAATCGGTGGTTTTACAAACATGTCTGGATGCATTTTCTCTGCCAACCGTTGAAGCCGGTGAAGAGTTATCATCATCGGCTGATGTGGTGGCAGAAGAAAAGGAAAGAAGCCGAGCCTTTTCCGGCGATTCAGTTTGGAAGTTGGATGAAATCGCGGCGGCTAAGGGTTGTCTTGGGCGGTTTCCTGGCGGTCAGATGATGGGAATTATAAAGAAATTTGTTCAACTTGAATTATGAGTGTGGACAGTGATGGAGGTTTGATGAATAACAATTGTAAGATGATTAAAATGATGTTGAAATAATATGCTTATTTCCTGTTTTCTGACTGTGTGGTGCGTACTTGATGGTCAATATTACAAAAGGTTCAGAACCGGTTATGGTTAGATATAACCGGTTAGGACCAATCTTTATGGTTGGAACTTAGAATACATGTTCAAACGAGAAGATAAACATTTTGCAGGAAAACGATAAGTATGATGATACACATGTTTAATCATATATGAGGATACACATGTTACATTGACAATGCATAGACTTTTAATCATATATGATATTACATTTTTCGCTTTCTCGTAAAATGTTTAACTTCTCGTATGATTCTTCTTCTAGACTTAAAAGGTTATATTTGTATATTTGTATTTGTTTTGTAAATATGAAAAAGATAAATTTTAGATGTTTTAATCGGTTAGACATGACCATTGGGTGGGTGGGTTAAATGCACCCTTACTTATTGATTTCCTCTTTTACATGTCAATATCAACAAAATTTTATACTTTTTATACAATTAGCATTGCCTTCGAAAAATGATTACAGCCTATAGGAATTGCATTCGATTTCTCACATCATACTCAATACAAATAGTGACTAACGATCAAATCCAATCTTAATAAAAGCAAAGGGAAAAAAAACTTGTGGATCATATTAATTGCGGTAATCGTTGGTGTTCAAATGCATCGCATGCATCTTCAACAGATTCTTTATAATGAAATTTTTGTTTTTGTTTTAACAGATTCTTCAAAATAGAAAAAAATAAAAAAAAAACATAAATTTTCTAAATTTAAAAAACTCTCTAAAATAATTGAGTGCAATAAACTTTTAATGAAATTGAATATTTTCAAGAGAATAATTAACTGGCAGTTTGATAGTTGTTGAATGATTTAGTGCTGAATGATTAAGTGGTCTGAATAATTAAGAGGTTTTATGGTATAGTGTAAAATGAAATATGGTTGTTTGCTAATTGTTCATAATGAAATCAGGGCTCTTAATGGTCAAGGGAAGGTCAGGATACAAAATCATTAAGGGGTTGTTTGTTTACCTATTAATGATTCCATTAAGAGGCAACATCTGAATAGTTATGAGGTAAATCTTGTTTGACAAAAAAAATGTTTGTCTCTTAATGGTTCCAAAACCCTCTGAATGATTTTGTATCTTGACCCTCCATTAACCATTAAGAGTCCTGATTTTATTTTGAACAATTAAAAAACAATCGTATTTCATTTTGCATTATATCATAAGAGTCTCTTAATCATTCTGACCACTTAATCATTCTACACTAAACCATTCAGCAACTGCCAAACAACCCCTAAGAGGATTTTGGAACCATTAAGAGGCAACCTTTTTTTTTGCCAAACAAAATTTACCTCTTAGCGATTCAGAGGTTGTCTCTTAATGGAACCATTAAGAGGTAAACAAACAGCCCCTTCTACAACTTGTAATTTAACATAATTTTAATACTAGAAGCGTACTCGCACAATGCAGCGAAATACATCACGATTTTAATGTTTAATTTTTTTTTATCGATTTACAGTACGATTTTGGATGGTTTTGAGAAAGTGATAATGTTTTTTTTTTATAAATTTGTTTAATTTAGGCTTAATAATATAATGTTTTTTATATAAAAAAATTAAGTATTTTGTAAGAATTCAATGATTATCTTATATATTTTAATGATATCTATAAAAAATAATCAATTACATGGAAAGATTAGCATAAAAGAAAGGTCTTGTACATACGTTAGAAGTCTGCAGTAGTAATATGTATTTTGTGCTTTGATAGTTGTAAATTAAGAGATTTTTAAAATATTGCATAAAATGATGTTATCTTGTGTCTAATAATTTGTATTTAAGAGTTTTTTTATCCATGCTTTATAAGAGCATCTCCAACAGTATTGCTAAAATAGAAAATTTTGGCTTTTTCTTTGGTATTCCTCTCCAACAACTTTGCTATATCTATACTATATTATAAAGCAGACATAAAAAACTTTTAAAAACAAGTTTTAAAGCTTAATGTACAGCTATTTAATGCTAATTACTTAAAAAAACAACCATTAAAGCTGTATGTACTACATTTAATGTTATTTATTAATTTTCAATCGATTTTAACTCCCCTAAAATCATTTCTCACTTTAACTCCCCTAAAATAACTCTCAACATAATTAAATATAGTATAAAAATCAAATTTTAAATATAAAAAATCTAAAATATAATTAAAAAATCTAACAGAATATTTTATAAAAAAAATTATATTATTAAACCAAAATAAATTATATTATATTATTAAGTTTAAATTAAACAAATTTATTTAAAAATATCATTATCACTCTCTCACAACCATCCAAAATTGAAAGGTAAATCGACAAAAAAAAAAACAAAAAAAAAACATTAAAATTGTGATGTATCTAACTGCATTGCGCGAGTACACTTCTAGTGGTTTGCTAAAATAGAGAAAGATCAAAAAATCTCTAAATATAGAGAATTCTCTATAATCTCTAAATTGGAGAGAGAAAATATTATTTTATTCAATCCAACCAATAAGATTCAATTTTTAACATTTTATTTTAATTTTTTTTTTAAAAGTGTATTGAGATGATAAATTATGGAATATTATAATAATATAAGTAATGATTGATTCTCTAAAATAGAAAAACTGTAGTTGGAAGGAAATGTTTTTAGAGATTTTGACTTTTCATTCTCTATTTTAGAAAAAATTTAGCAATACTGTTGGAGATGTTCTAATATAGTATAGATATAGATAAATAGGATTATTGATTGATGAAATGATTGAATATTTGGAAGTTGGAACAATTTAAGATGGTCTCTTTTGTCAACGCAAACGACCAAAAAGCACGAAAAAGATATCTACAACATGTTCTTTGTGGCTGAAGAAAAAGTGGTCCAGGTGTCGTCAATCGTCATCAATGCAAATCTTTCACTACAAACGCCAAAACCTAAATCTTTCTTTCTTTCTTTCTTTCTATACTCTTCATCTTCCACACCCCCTGCAACAACAATGGCACAATCTCTTTCGATAAACCGGAGTCCAAGTTTCCGCTTCAAAGGTAAAAACAAACACACATTCTCTTCATTCATCAACTCTTCTTTACATGATCTGCTGTTCATTTATCTGATTTCTTTGCTGAATCATCTGGATTTTAGATCAACTATTCCATCTGTTTTCTGCCTGATTTGAATCTTTGATCTCAATACTCCAATTGTTACTATCGATTCAGGATCTAATTGCTTAACTTCTTCTGCAAATCTCCCCTTTCTTCAGGTGAAGGAAAAAATCATGGAGATGTGTTGTTTAATGCTAAACCAAATCGTTTGAAGTTCTCATTAGCAAAAACAACCAGTACTCGAACTGTAGCAACAGAAATCCCTACGCATTGGTATAACATCATCGCGGATCTCCCAATCAAACCTCCTCCGCCATTGCATCCAAAAACCTTTGCGCCATTACAACCTCAAGACCTGTCTCATCTTCTTCCAGATGAATTGATTAAACAAGAGGCAAGCAACAAGCAATTCATCGTGATACCAGACGAAGTTGTTGATATTTACAGGCTATGGCGCCCTACCCCTCTAATCAGGTCGTTTTTTTTTTTTTTTTTTACTTTTTATACGTTTTTCAATCTGAAAAAGTAGAATTGATGATTTCACAAAGGGAAATCAACACAGCTAGCCATTTCAAACCAACAAATTTGTCTCCTAACATTTCTCTCTCATTTTGACCGAAATGTAACTACGTCCATAAAATCTTGGTCCAATTTGCGAAACTAGCTAATAAGATTAAAAAAAAACAACAACTAATATGATCAATTTCCCTTGAAAGAAAAAAACTTTTTTTCGGACCTGAGCCTGAAAATTGTGGACGTAGGTCCGAAATGGGCCTATAAATTGCGGAGTTAGCTACATTTTGGTAAAAGTGGGAGAGGAATGGCTGGAGACTAATTTAAGGGTGTAAAATGGCTATTTGAGTCGATTCCATCAAATCTTACATGTTACTTTTTGATTCAGAGCCAAAAGGTTGGAGAAACTACTTGATACCCCTGCAAGAATTTACTACAAATACGAAGGTGTGAGCCCAGCCGGTTCACACAAACCGAACACCGCGGTCCCTCAGGCTTGGTACAATGCACAGCAAGGTGTCAAGAATGTCGTCACCGAGACCGGTGCTGGCCAATGGGGGAGTTCTTTAGCATTTGCTTGCAGCTTATTTGGTCTCAATTGTGAAGTAAGTTGTATTTCAAATGCTGTAATGATCTTGATTTCTTTTGAATGATTGTGATTTCTAGATCTTATAAATCTTGTTTGATCGAAAAGGTGTGGCAAGTTCGAGCTTCTTACGATCAGAAACCATATCGGAAACTGATGATGCAAACTTGGGGAGCCAAGGTTCATCCTTCGCCGTCCAACCTCACGGAATTGGGCCGGAAAATTCTTGAAATGGATCCGTTGAGTCCCGGGAGTTTGGGGATTGCGATTTCTGAAGCTGTGGAGATGGCAGCTCTTAATGAAGATACTAAGTATTGTTTAGGAAGTGTTTTGAATCATGTTTTGTTGCATCAAACTGTGATTGGGGAAGAATGTATTAAGCAGATGGAGGCAATTGGGGAGACTCCTGATGTGATTATTGGATGTACAGGTGGGGGGTCGAATTTTGCGGGGCTTTGTTTCCCTTTTATTCGGGAAAAGCTTAAAGGGAAAATGAATCCTCTTATAAGAGCTGTAGAGCCTACTGCTTGCCCTTCATTGACCAAAGGTGTTTATGCTTATGATTATGGAGATACCGCCGGAATGACTCCTTTGATGAAGATGCATACACTCGGTCATGACTTCATTCCCGACCCTATTCATGCTGGTAATCTTTACATTTTTGGTTCTGTAAGTACAGTATGCTGACAATATCTAAATGTACTAATAGACTTCTTTATAGAATTGCAAGTTTATGGCATCAAACTATATAAAGGTTTTAAGAATAGGATGTTAGAGACGTATTTGGGCATCCTATTGGGGCATCCTAACAAGTCTTGTAGCACACTTTTGAAATGAAGTGTAATATTAGCTTTTTTAGAGGACGCTTGATCCAAGAACACATTGTTTTACATGACATTTGGTTTTATAGGACATTTTGTTCAAATAATGTCGTATAAAAAGACTAATACACTAACAGGACACTTTAGAAAAACTTGTTGGGATGTTTAAAAGCGTCCTATCTAACACCTTTACATATGACAACAATTGTTTGGTCCTATAACTTTAAGTCTAATAAAGCAGTCTATTAGGATATTTAGACAAATTGGCATCCTCTAAAACTGATTTTGTTGTAGAGTCTTGCATTCTACATAATAATCTTGAGTCTTGCATTCTACATAATAATCTTGTAATGTCGATCACATATCGCTTTAAATTGAATGATAATGCTACAATTTCATCAAAGATTTGCGGACTTTTGCAGGAGGATTGCGTTATCATGGTATGGCGCCACTGCTTTCGCATATCTACGAATTGGGTTTCATGGAAGCAATTGCAATTCCACAGACCGAGTGCTTTCGAGGTACAATTGCATCTTTTTCTTTTATAAGAACTTTATAAGCTAAAACTACTTATCTGCTGTCATTTCAAACAAAATATGACCTTGATTTGGGTCCATTATTGTTATTAAAACTCATTTCTCTAATTCATTGTGTCTAAATTTAATCGACGAATGAAACGGGTGGCAGGGGCCATACAATTTGCTCGGTCGGAAGGACTAATACCAGCACCCGAACCCACACACGCCATAGCTGCAGCGATACGTGAAGCCCTTCACTGCAAAGAGAGCGGTGAATCAAAAGTTATACTGATGGCAATGTGCGGGCATGGCCATTTCGACCTGCCTGCTTACGAGAAATACCTGCAGGGTGGCATGGTTGATTTATCTTTCTCAGAGGACAAGATACAAGCTTCTCTTGCCAACATTCCACATTTGAGGTCCTAAAAATGTCGCACCTTTTTATCGTTTCCGCTTCATTATCGTATGACTAATTACCATTTGTATTCTATTCGAGTAACACCATAATTTACTGCTAATTAAACCGTCGATATCATTGTATAACAGATAAAAGTAAAGTAATTTACAAACATACATGTTTAAATCAACAACTCATCGGTACTGCTGTGTTTGTTTGTTCGTTTTAGTCGAAAGCACCCATCGAGCTAAAGAGGCTGGCGACGAAGAGGAAAATGGCAATAATAACCGAATGCATACGAACCTTATCTTCATTCGTGTGGTAAGTCGCCATGCGTGCTGCCTTACACGAATTGCAGTCGTAACATTTGATGTGTTCTGACTTCTTTGCTGTCGCATTGGCCCATTTTACGCAATCGTCGTGGTCGCTTATGCCTTTGAACGAGGCAAACTGTTTTGCACATCTAGGCGGAGGCTCACAACACCCCTTCTGAAACCATAAGATGATTATGTGATGTACGATAAAGATAATAACGTTGAACCCCATTACATGGCTATCCAAGAGAGCCCTTGAAGAGAAAAAAAAAGGGTTCCACCGTATATCGAAGGGAAAGGTTCCAAAAGTATGATTCTAAGGGGCCGTTTACAAAACGCTTACCCGGTAAGGGACATTTACCTTAGCGGATGAACTTGACAAGAGCATAGAATCTTACCCAGTAAGAGCTAGGATAATGATGAAGAGTCCTACCCGGGTAAGCGCTTACCGGGTAAATTATTGTATATAATACCGTCGCGATGCTTACAATCTTACCCGGTAAAGTAAGTTAGTGTGTCGAGTTTTATCGGTAAATGCTTACCGGGTAAGTATTTGGGTAAACGGCCCCTAAGACCTCACAGGCAAAGAGATGCACAAAAAAGCCCGAGTCTGATACCCAGCCCGGCCGGCACGAGCGCGGCCGGGAAAAGCTTGGGCCTAGTGAGCCCAAAGCCCGGTCGAAGTCAGGCCCCAACGCCCAATCGTAATTTTGGGGACAGGCTCGGGCCTAGCCTTAGCCCGAAAGCCCGGTCTGAAAGACCCTCGAAAAGCCCGGTTAAGCCCAAAAAACTCGATTTGAAAAAACTCGATTGTGCCCTTTTCCAACCCCAAAGCCCGGGTATTTTTTTTGCTAATTTAAAACGAGCTTGGAAGTTCTAAGCTCATACCCGAAAAAGCTTGGGCCTTCTTCATCTCTACTGAGACAAAAAAAATGTACAAACATTGGTTCTGATACCATGTTGGAATCGTTAGATTGCTCTTTGAGAGAACCCAATTCCAACATATATTTGAGAGAAAGTGTCTAAGTCTAGCCGATGTGAGACTAACGATTATGAGGATGTTGTGATGTACATACCCTGAAATATTTGTAGTAATTTTCGATTTTCCAATCTTCTTTACCAAAGAGCTTTTTAGATCCCGAGACTTCTTCGCAAAATCGAAGGTCGGTCAAGCACTTGTCGACCATTGGCCACACATGGTCTGCGGCCAAGGCATCGATTAGCATCGGCTTATACTCTTCATCTAGCGGAGAATTACTCCTGTAAACTTCATCAAAAGCCATTGGTATGGGTTTCCGAATCAACCCGAACATAAGCAAACGCCAAACCATGACCGCGATGACGCAAATAATGCCGATGTTCACCAAGAAACTAAAGACCCATTGCAAAAATGTGATCTTACAAAGGATCCCCATGAGCCCGAGGATGCACGAAATGCACACGAGGGCCAACAAGCATGTCGGCCACCACACGGTGTCTTCTAAACATGTTTCGCTATGTAGGTGCACCACTCGTATGCCGATTTGCAGTAATCTTTTCGATAGCAAATATATCGAGCCTGCGGTGCCACCAATTAACCAAATAGTTAGCAAAAATCTCACAAACATACCCATTTTCGCTCCCTCTGTGTCGAAAAATGTTACAACGGAGAGAAATGCGCAACGGGAAAACTTACATTTGCAGTAGAGAATGAATAACGGATGTTCGTAATTTTTTTAGTTAGGATTGTTTTTTTGGGGTATTAGCGTTGATCTTTGAGGAAAAAAAAAAGGTATTTATCATCCGAATATCTCTCCCCCACCTCTATTTTCCAAATATGGAAATAACATTCGTTGCAAAGAAAATGAACATAACATTTTTCAAAAGATTGAGATTTAACAATATAACTGATAACATCTTATTTGGACTAGTCTTGACCACTAAGCCTATTATAGATATGTTGTTAGGCATTTTTTGAAAAACCGATATTACATTTTTTTTTAGAAGAAATTGTCTTTTTCTTAGGTGAAAATACGAAATTGAGACCGTTATGGGTACATTAGTTTGGTCACAATTATTTATTTCGTAAAACCATATTTTATAAACATAATTTAGTGGTTTATAGTTTGAACAATGTTTATTTTAGAATTTAACATTGAGATAGAAGAAACTTAAAATATGGTTTGAAGTTGTGTTATAAAATAAATGTTTCTCTTATTATAAGCAATTTTTTTAATTAGGAAACCTAATATTGTTCATTTTTTAAAGTATGTTGCCTGACATCATTTCTATACATTTGCCCCAACAAAATATATGGGAGCTACTTTTTCATAATTGTAGTTTTTTTGCCAAATTTTTTTAAGCAATGGATTGCGGGTTTGTCTTTCATGCATTTCAATTAATTTTAGGGATCCTAAAGAACATCTAGAAAAATATATAGTGGTTTTACAGGACTTGAATAAGTGATCTATGCAGATCTATACTTTTATTGGGACGATGATCGGGGCTGGTTTTTGTTAAGTAAAAGAAAAAAGTATGTTTACGAATCGGTTCCAACCATATTTTTTGTTTTGTAATAAAAATGAATTTATGTTTTACAATAACCGAAAAAATATTTATTAATAATCTATATTTTTTTTAACGTTTGATATTTATTTAATAAGGATATCGTAATTTTCTTTTCTTATTTATATGAATCTTTTATTTTAATTTTCGTTAATTGTTATTTAAAGGAATTTTTATTATTGTCAATTTTGATTTATTGTTTTCAATATTTATAACAGGTAAATGAAAATTTTGGATCCATTTATAAATCATGAACTAATTAATAGTCAATAATTCGAGAAGAAATTGATGAAAGTGTGAATTTATAGAATTTGTAGGAGAACATAAAGTTGACGAGGCAACCATGTAAAGAATCAGATATTTCTATGAGCAGGTGTATCTTTAAGGTGATCAAAAGTTTATAAAATTGTGGTTTTATCTAGGGAGGAAGTCATCACGGTTTGACCTAAGAAAAACCGAAAAAGCCAATTAAAGACATATTTACCTCATCAGAGCATCTCCAACAACATCTTCAAAATTTCTCCAAAATGGATAACTAAAGGTCAAAATCTACATAAAAATTTACATATATCTTCAACAGATTCTCCATTTTGGAGATGGAATCATTACTTATAATATTAAAATATTGTATAAATCTAATAAAATATTATTTATCTTTCATACCCATCTCATTTGAAAAAATCTTATTGGTAGAATATAATTAAAAAACGATTTCTCTCTCATGGTAATCATTTTTGGAGATTTTGGAAAGTTCTCCATAATTGGAGAAAATTACACTCTCTTTCCTACTTTCTCCATTTTGAAGAATCTGTTGGAGCATAAAAATATCTAAAATCTTCATTTTCTCCATTTTTGAAAAGCTGTTAGAGATGCTCTCACATGACGGGCACATGAGGCTTTAATGGAGCTCCAATTCTTGATGTTAACTTGAAGGACCACCGACATTATAGAAATGAAAATTAATCGGTATAGATAATGCGTATGAGAAATATTGGATTTGAAACATAGTACAGTGACCACAAATGTAATTCCCTCTGTTTGTAATTTAGTAAAGAGTAAATTATGTTTTTAGTCCCTGTGATTTGTTGAAAATTTCTATTTTTATCCTTGTGGTTTTGAAATTATAATTTTCATCCTTATGGTTTATAATTTATCACCTTTTTTGTCCTTATGATTAAGTTGTATTGCTTTTTTCATCCCTATAGTTTAGAATTCATTTCTATTTTAATCCTTCATGCTTAAGAGCATCTCCAACCAACCGGCAATCGCCCTTTTTTGCCGTTTTTCCCTCTCCAATCGACCGACAATTCTTTTTTTTTTTGCTGGCCAAGGTTCTTGCACGACATATATGCCGTGTGGTTTATTTTTGCCGGCCAAGAGAGGGCGCACATAAAACCCCTTTATTCATACTTTTTGTTTTATTTTATTCTAAAATGCTTTTAATAATTAATATTTATATGTATATATATATATATATATATATCTTATTGATTTTTTAATGTGGGGTCCACATATTTGGTGTTTTTTTAGAGGATGGTTGGAGTTGAGTTTTTTTTTTGTGTTGATGGGCTCACCAAATTTAGTGTTTTTGGTGTTTTATTTGGTGCTAAGGTTGGAGATGCTCTAAAAGTAGTGTTTTGACCTCAGGGGCGAAAATATAAATGAATTATAAACCATATGGACCAAAATCAAAATTTCAAACCATAGGGACGAAATCTGCAATTTTTAACAAACCACAGAGACCGAAAAACGTAATTTACTCTTTAGTAAAAAATATATGATATTTGTAATTTACTCCCGAATATCTATATCTATACTATATTATAAAGCACGGATAAAAAACTCTTAAATATAAATTATTAGGTACAAGGTATCATCATTTTATACAAGATTTTAAAAATCTCTTAATTTACAAGTATCAAAGCACAAGATACATATTACTACTGAAGGCTTCTAACACCCACCAATTTGGTATGTGCAAGACCTTCCTTTTATACAGACATTTTCATGTATCACTATTAATTAATTTATTATATTACTATAAACTTGTTTTAATCATATTATTAAATATGTAATTGGTTATTTTTTCTATATGTCATTAAAATATATAAGATAATCATTGAATTCTAACAAAATACTTAATTTTTGGGAAAAGTCTAAAAAAACCCAACAAACTATCTGATTTTGAATGGTTAAGTCCTTAAACTATTTTTTTGAATGATTAAACCCTTAAACTTTCTAAAACCGGTTAAATACATCCTTGTAACCTGTAAAAACAGGTTAACATGATAAAAATTTAGGAAAAATCTATAAAAACCCAACAAACTATCTGATTTTGAATGATTAAGTCCCTGAATTTTTTTTAGCAAATAAATCTCTAAATTTTTTCCTAAATCTTATAACCAAATAAATTCTTGAACATTTTTTGAAGAAATAAATTCCAAACTTTTTTTAAGAAACAAAATCATGAACTTAATTTTAAACCAATAAATCCAAAAAAAAATTCTGCATGAACAGAAAAATATATACAAATCCAGTCATCGACAATAAAGCCACGAACAACTAAAGAGAGAAAACGTATATCATTTTTATTACTAATTCCGAATAATTCAATTATGCCTAAAATATAACAGATACATACAAAAATTATATTCATCTTTTCACTAAATATACCAAAAAACCGTCAATCATTTCATAAAATATACCAAAAAACACATATATTTTTATGAAATATACCAAAAAACGCTCATCCCTTTACAAATATATAAAAAAATGCTCTATATGTTTATCTTTCTAACAGGAATATATTAAAAGTTATCTCATTTGTAATAACAAAGTTATGTTTAATTTAAAGTAAGAGTCTAATCAATCGTTTGATTTTAATGTATACCATTAACTAAGGGGTCGTTTACCCAAACATTTAGGCTATGTTCGGCAAACTAGATTATAAGCTAGTTTGTAGCTTATAAGTTAGCTTTTCAAAATGCTACTTTGAGTAGCGTTTCAATAAGCTAGATTATGGTCATCCGAACGTGTACCAGGAAAAAAAACTAGTTTATAAGTTAGCTTATAAGCTATTTTTTTTTGCCGAACATAGCCTTACCCGGTAAGTGCTTACCGGTAAAAATCGACATCCTAACTTATTTTACCGGGTAAGATTGTAGTCTATCAAAAAACTATCGCGTGCAACAATTTACCCGGTAAGCGCTTACCGAGTAAGAGTTGTCACCTCCACTTACTGGGTAAGACTCTCCATCCTTATATCGTTCTTACCGGGTATGATTCTCGGCCCTTGCGATGTTCATCCGGTAAGGTAAACGAGTCAGTAAGCACCTACTGGAGTTTTTTTTGGTATATTTGTGAACGGATTGACCTTTTTTGGTATATTTTGTGAAAGAATTGACGTTTTTTTGTTATATATTTTGTGAAAGGATGATAATAATTTTTGTACAATTATACGTATCTATTTATGTTTTAGACTTTTAGGCATAAATTTTGAATGATTCGGAATTAGTAATAAAAATGTATATTTTGTTTCTCTCTTTAATTGGTTAATTATGCTATATTGTCAGTGAGAGGAATTATATATATTATTTTTGTTCATGCAAAAAAAAAAGGATTTATTTGTTCAAATTTAAGTTCATGATTTTGTTTCTTCAAGAATAGTTTGGGATTTATTTGTTTAAAAAAGTTCAATAATTTATTTGGTAAAAAATTGAGGAAAAAGTTTAGAGATTTATTTGTTAAAAAAAAATCAGGGACTTGAATATTCAAAATTAGATAGTTTGTTGGGTTTTTTAGACTTTTTCCAAATTTTTATTACATTAACCTGTTTTTACAGATTACAAGGATGTATTTAACCGGTTTTAGAAAGTTTAAGGGTTTTATCATTCAAAAAAATAGTTTAGGGACTTAATCATTTAAAATCAGATAGTTTGTTGGGTTTTTTCAGACTTTTCCCTTAATTTTTTTATATAAAAACATTATATCATTAAGCCTAAATTAAACAAATAAAAAAAAACATTATCACTTTCTCAAAACCATTCAAAATCGTACTGTAAATTGACAAAAAAATAAAATGAAACATTAAAATCGTAATGTATATTACGCAAGTACGTTAGCATGTATATATATCGAAAACTTTAGAAAAATATGTTACACAAAAAAAAATGCCCTAATTGGCATCTTTGTGCATTGGTGGTTTGTACCTTACTGTACAAACGTCAATCCTTCATAACGGCGCCCAAAATTTCATTTTTGCATCATCAGATTCTTCTGTTCATGGAAATCGCGACTGTGATTGAGGAGGATTAGGGCATGAAATTACGCAGCGTTGATTACCACCATCAAAGCGGCCTTCACCGATCATCGTCGTTAAGTTTTTTCTAAGGTAATGCTCACTTCTTTTTAGGGTTTCAATCCTACTGTGGTTTTCCAACAAAATTTCACTTCTCTGAGAGATTCGATTTTTTTTCTTTTTTAGCATTTTTACGCCATCTTGTTACTGTGATATGGAATACGAAGTTATGATCGTTTTCAATAAAAGTATGACCCTAAAGTTTGATGTGCAATGAATTTAAGATTGTTCATATAATATCATTTGCTGCTAAGTGAATGATTGAATTTGGATGATGAAACGAGTGGTTGATTTTGTTCTAGGAAGACTACTGAAACGGAGCTAAGCTACTTCCTTATCATGTAGATCAGTTGTAAGTTTCAGGTCCTATATGTTGATTATAAGCGGGTGGGGTGCGGTGTTTTGGAGAGGAATGATGTTATTAACCGACAGCTTAAAATTAGTAAGCCGTAGATGAATTAATAATTTTTAAGGAGGTTAATTGCCAGCCCGTTTGCAAGCACTTGGATTATGCAGCTAAGTACTGATGCTTTGATGGTGAGTGGCTACGAATACGATACACCTGCAAGACCTATTGCATAGACGAAAGTATTCAAACCAGTCTTGGTCATTTTAAGTGCACTCTTAAAACATATGGCACAATAGGCAGCTTCACTCCTTGCTATGCAAGTACCACATGCATTTCCTTCTCTCATTATAAACCGATTTGGTTGTACACTCTTTGGTTTGCTATATGTCACAGAACGGGTAGTCGGGTATGCAGTGAAGATCTTGATTTCAGGCACCAAAGACCACTATATCTAGTTGTCCAAATGTCTCTGTGAATGGGATGCGTTGAGCTCTTGACATGCGGATATTTTCGAAACAAACTGCCTTCTGAGTTTGCCCTTCTCTTGCCCATCTCTTGCCCACTGTCCAGGATACATGCAATCTCTTATAGCATCATCACAAGCTTTGATTCCAAGTATAGAAATAGTAGTACTTCTTCTAACTTGCTTAAGGCCGGTAAGATAGTAGTAAGCTTAAGGTTGTGGGATCTATTCATTTATTCCATGTTAGTGCAGACCATGGAGGGGTATGGGTGTTACACTTTTCTTAGTGGGTTGTCGAAAGGGCATCACAACACTTGTGGTTGTGATTAGTGATTACATATGCCCTTTATGTGTATGTGTTACGCGCTTGTGATGCAGACAATAACAGGCGCTTTACATAGGTATGTTTCGTGGACATCTACAGTTAAGATTAGGAATATGGCGAGGCGTAAATTTGGTAATCTTGTCTTGGCTGCTTTGAGGGTTAATGCTGATTGATGCTCGCAAAATCTAGAGCATTCCACTCTTCATTTAAGCTGTATAATAATCTGGTTTTAAATCTCGGAATATTCCATCAACTGTTGTACTAGTTTTAAAAGAAAGCTTCCCTTGTTTGGTAGATTGCGCTGATCTTCATCATCATGGTTGTTAGGCGTGCCTAGGCTCTGAGGCTCATAAGGCTCAAGGTCTTGGGCTTTTTTAAAGTCAAGGCGAGGCATATACACGAGGCTCCCTAAGGCGTTGCGCATAGGCCGAGGTGCCTTGTGGGCCTAGGTGCGCCACATAAAGTGTTATTAAATACCTAATCAAACCCTTATATTAAATAAGTTTTCTCCTCTTCTCATCTCCTAGACTTCTTAAAAAAATAGTTATTAAATAGATAACATAAGTCAAACCCTAATATTAAATACCCAGTTCTGAGAACTTCAAACTTCATTCTCTATAAATACCCAAACCTTAAAATTTCTTCACGGCTCACACTTTTAAACCCTTTTCCCTTCTGACTCTATCAAAGTACTACCGGTTGCTGCATTGGAGGCTTGTACTTGCTGCATATTTGAGTTGTGTGTAACTATGTGTGTATATTTTTTTGATAAGATGCACCTCGCATTCCTGAGGCCAGGCCTCACACCTGCGCATTGCGCCTAGGCCTCAGGATCCCTTTGCGCCTAAGTGCACATTGAACCTTTAACAACTTTGTTCGTGATGGAAAGTTATATTCATGTGATTATAATTGTTTGCCTTCTAGTTGTACTCTTTCACTATTGTTGCTGTTATCTCTTTTATTGAAAGCTCTTGTAGTATGTATTAGTGTTCAACTTGACTTGTTGAATGGTAAGAGAGGAGTGCTTGCATACAACTGTGTAATTGTGAAGTGCAGATAATCATTGCACAGATACTGATTATCACTGTTTATCTGGTCTCAGGGTCAACCGTGAATCACAATGGGAAGTAAAGGTAGACTTCCTCCTCATCATTTAAGGCGCCCTCTTCCTGGCCCTGGCATTGGACATCATGATTCAATGCCTCCTGAAATGCACCCTCAACATGGTGGTTTTGCTCCATTTGATATGATGCCACATCCAGAAGTCATGGAACAGAAGCTTGCTGTACAGCATGTGGAGATGCAGAAACTTGCAACAGAAAACCAGAGATTTGCTGCTACTCATGGAACCTTGAGGCAAGACCTTGCTGCCATACAACATGAGCTGCAAATGTTACATAATCATGTAGGAGCTGTTAAATCAGAGAGAGAACAGCAAATAATGGGCCTGTTGGATAATATTGGGAAGATGGAATCAGGTCTCCAAGGTGCAGAGCCACTTAAGTTGGAACTGCATCAAGCAAGAGCAGATGCACAGAGCTTGCTTTCAGCTAGGGAGGAACTTGTTTCAAGAGTACAGCAACTGACAGAAGATCATCAGAGGGCTCATATTGATTTGCAGCAGGTTCCTGCTCTGATGTCGGAACTTGAGGGCCTTAGACAAGAGTATCAGCATTGTAGGTAATTTATTTGCTTGAAGCTGTTAATGTTCAATACTGCGTATCTAATTGAATGATGCTTAGTGAATGGGTTTTTTCAAACATTGGCGAGAGATACAATGCAATATGCAGGGATGTACTTGAAATAGCACTATAACTATGAATGTGTTGCTCTTTGCTATAGCACATTCCCAACCGTAAAGAACTTGTTCCTGTGTGCTGCTAAAACAGTTGGCTTAGAGTCTGCACAAAGCATGAAACAGGTTTATTACTGTAGTTGTTTGATCCACCAATATTTTTTTAATTGAAAAAGAACAAGATTAATTTTTCTTATGGTTTGTTAAGAGTCCATTTTGAGGGAATCATATATGTAGCTTATTTACTCGTAAAACTTTTTTTTTCCTGCTCTGTAATATTCCTTTCCTTGTAACAACTGGCACAAACTGAAGAGTTGTTTTTTATGCACAACTTTAATCAGACATTTACGTAGATTTGTTGGGGGTTTCATGACTTCATCAAGTGGACCAGTAATTATATTGGGGCCCGAGAGAGCAACAGTAAGCTGCCGAAGCTTAGGTGGGATAACTACTTTGGGCCCGAGAGAACATGAATTGTGTGAGCAGTTTAGAATAGAAGTCTTTACTGTTGCTATTGTAGTTCAATTTTCTGGTATTATATGACAGCAAAAAAACAGGTGCAGCATATACTATGTAATGGGGGTCTGTTATAGATGTTGAGAGTTAAAAGATTAGGCATGTTTGAGCATGTAACATTGTTTTAGATACTTTTGTGAATCTATTAGTCTATAATGAAGATACTAAATTTAAGAGTGCTATGTCGGATGATATAGCATCATACTTAAAGATCACTGTGGCAATGGTTTTAAATTTAGTAGTTATATTGTTGATATTAGTCAGTAACGTCAAGACCTTTTGTTTCTGTGGTATTTTCAGGGCAACTTATGAATATGAGAAGAAATTATACAACGACCATCTTGAATCTCTTCAGGTGATGGAAAAGAACTACATGACCATGGCAAGTGAGGTGGAAAAGCTTCGAGCAGAATTGAAGAAACATGCTGAAATTGACAGGAGGACTGGTAACATCATTTATAGTCTAATTATGTTTATGTTTTTGCTTTGTTGCTATTTCATAATGGCATTGATTTTTCCACTCACATGGCAGCTGGGCCTTATGCTGGCTTTGCTGGGTACAATGACAAAGAAGCTTCTGGCCATTATCCTGTTGGGCAGAACACTTATGATGATGCCTATGGTGTTCCACAGGTTAGAAGAATCCTTTTGTTTCCTCCTCTTTTTTATTTTTATTGAAACCCCAAGTATTTGATTGAAGGCTAATGTATTTTTTTTGGTTAACTAATGCTGAGAATTGTCATGTAACTACCTCACAGAAATAGGATGTGGGTTAATGTCTTCTGATAATTATTTACACAGTTGCGTTGCCATCTAGCAGCCTTTCTTCGAACCGAAATTTGCTATTGTGTTGCATCAATGATAAAAAATGGTTTGATGCTTGTATAGGAATTAGGAAGGTTGTAGAATCTAGCAATGTGGGGAGTGATCTAAGGTGCTGTTCGGTTCGTTTTCTGTTAAAATGGATATAGTTGTCTGTATGTTAACAGATAAGTTGTTGTTCGGTTGTTGTGCTGAATAAAGAGTCTGAATATCAGAAATGACCATTTTACCCCCGATCTTTATTTTTGTCTGAAAAACTATTTGATAAAAATGTTGAATAAATGACTTATAGTTAAAAAAAAATTCAATTTAAGCATTTATTAAATAAAAACAACTTGATAATGTTTTGCGATAAGATTTTTGTCTTAATTTTTTTGTTCCACCAGATATCACCCATCAAGAAAATTGACAAACTTCACCATTCTCTACATCTTCTTCTTCAGCTTTTGAACCTTCCACCACTCGTGCATACTTATCTTAGCAGCAAAAAAACAAACCAAATACTTTATTCCAAATTGAAGACAAAGAACAGAGATCAAAGTTTAGTTAAAAAAAACCAAATTAACTCTAGGTTAACCAGAGAAAGAGGGACGATGGAAGAAGGCGAGATGTCATGATTTCCCGACTTCCCGTTCCTCTACCATCCTCCTCCTCAGGATTTATATCCAAACCCAAAACCAGAAAATTAATGTCGAGATTCACATCTGGAAGAAGACGTGGAGTGAGCAGTGAGGCAGATGGTGGTGAGGCAGAGGGAGGCGACGACCGGCAGTGGTGGGGTAGAGGGAGGCGATGAGTTAAGTGAGGCAAATAATTTTTTGAAGTCTGTGGTTTTGAGGGTTTTCAACAGAGAGTGGGAAATGGGTTAAGTTAAAAAGGGGTAGGATGTGTCTTTTGAATAGCTGAATGTAGAGGACTTGGTATTTTTTGCTGAGCGATTCAGCCATTGGCTGAGCGAATAAGCCATAACCAAACAATTATTTATGGCTGGGCGAATAAGCCATATAGGCTATACAGCCCATTAAGCCACAACCAAACAGCCCCTAAGTTTATCTTTGTTGAAACGAATGGCAAAGGATAGGATAGCCATGTATAGCACTAGTTGAAAATTGAGATAGCATGAGGATGGCCCACGTCCAAGCCTGCTCTATAGGTGTTACTCCAGATATGGTGACTGCATCTATCTGGATTTCTGTCCATCATCAGAAGAAGCATATTTCCTGTGACAGCAATGATCGCTTCACTGGACAACACCACACTCGGAGTTTATACAGGTAGGCGCTTTCTGAAGTGCAGTAACACAGGCTATCCTAGATACTGGTAATGAATTGGTACATTAACCATCCATTAACTGTCGATGCTCGCTCTTTTTTGAAGAAAGAACACCATGCTTCTAAACTTCTTCTGTTTCCATTGTCCCACAAAGCGATGATTGAAGAAAATACAGGTCTTTGTTTTGACAATACCTTGTTCATGTTCACTGCTACTTTGTCAATTTTAGAAGATCGCGATAAAGAAAAATTACAGAGATGAGTGTCCATGTTCTACCCTTAGTTGGTACAACGCTTTTTGCCGGAAGCACCCATTCAAATTTATGGTATCTATTGCATTTGTAAGGTTATGTTTGTAGTTAATGTTGATGGTAAGAAAATAGTCTCCTAATATTGTATGCTTAGTCAGAATATAGATTCATCAACTTGTTGGATCATACATGACTTTAAACATGAACTCTCCATGGGATATTTAAAACGCATCCACTCTGTTTAGGTTGATTTGGATGGGTTGGAGTTCAATGTATGCTTACTCGGCTTAACACAAATTTCTGTATTTGAATTTTGAAATATGATGATAAACGACAAGGGCCAATGAAATTAACCAGATCTCGTCTATTTTGGTGCCTAAGAGTTGATGCTTCCTTCTAGTTTGTTAAACATGTTGACAAGTCTATGACATATTGCATGACAGGGACGTGGTTCTCTCCCTGGAGGTGGTGGTGCCGCTGCTGTGGACGGGAATACTCCGGTTGGAGCTCAATCTGGAGCTACTGCTGTGAGGGCTGGTTATGATGCTTACAGAGGACCTGGAGCTGCTGGTCCAGGTTATGATGTTCAGAGAGGACCTGGACCAACCGTTCCAGGTTATGATATGCAGAGAGGACCTGGTCTTCATAAAGGACCCGGTGCACCAGCCTATGATCCACAAAGAGGACCTGGTGGACCAACCTACGACTCACAGAGAGGGCTTGGTGGACCTTCCTATGATTCACAAAGAGGCCCTAATGCACCAGGTTATGATACACAAAGATATGACGCACAACGAGGACCTGCTGGACCTGGTTATGATTCATACAGAGGACCTGGTGGAACTGGATTTGATGGACAAAGAGGACCTGGTGGACCCGGTTATGACATGCAACGTGCACCCGCTTATGATGCACGCAGAGGAACCAACCCAGATGCACAGAGGGGCCCCACTTACGATGGGCAGAGAGGAGCCCAGTACGATGCACGTGGACCTGGGTACGAGGTGCACAGAGGAAGCAGTTTTGAATCACCCAAAGGTCCTTCTGGACCACAAGGGCAGGCAAACAATGCTTCTTTTGCAGCAAGTAGTCATGGTGGCAGTGGTTTCCAGGGAGCACAGCCGCCACCGCCGCCACCAGCAGATGGTAACCACCCTGCACGCAGATAAGCAGCTTGCTGTTTTGTTAATTGAACAAAGACTTGATTTTGTTTCTATTCCCGATTCTTGATCTTTTCTTAGATGATGCAATGCAAGGTACTATGAGAGTTGTGTCGGGAATGACAATGACGAGGTTGTTTTCTTGGAAGTAATTTGTTAAATACACAACACCATTGCAGTCAGCATCCATTTCAACTTATTTCGATCACCTATGTTGCACAAAATACAAATTTTGGCCGTTTGTTTACCTCTTAATAATTCCATTAAGAGGCAACATCGGTGAATCTTGTTTGGCGAAAAAAAAATCTGCCTCTTAATGGTTCTGAAACCCTCTGAATGATTTTGTATCTTGAGCCTCTCTTAACCATTAAGCGTCTTAATTTCACCATGAACAATTACCAAACAACTATATTTCATTTTGCACTATATCTTAAGAGCTTCTTAATCATTATGACCACTTAATCATTCTGTACCAAACCATTCAACAACTGTCAAACAGCCCTAACTTGGTTCAGATTTTGGATCTTCTGTTACGGTGTTACCTTCCAAATACATTACTCCTAACAAATGTGTTTTGAGCCCTTGGCTCATGACTAACCACTCATGCTCGAGTCCTCGACTTTGGCTTGTTTGGGATCGGTTCCTTCAAATTGGCTGATTGTGCTATTTTCCTATGTGTGAATTAAGTTGTCGGTAAAATCGGTGTTTTTTTTTTTTTTTAAAGAATGGTTTGAATTACATAAATTATCATTTTACTCTTTTAATCTCTAAATCTCTTCACATTAGCATGGATCATATTCATATAAACAACTCCCAACAAATGATAACAAAAACTCAATCCATAGTGAGATGATTATGTGCCTAACTAGTTTGAGGACTACATAACTGATTTTATAATGTATTGATTGATAAATATATAATATATAATTTTTATCATAATATATGTTCTGTCAATGAGTATATTCATTAATGAATATATATATATATATATATATATATATATTTTATATTCATCCACTTGTGTTTGTATTTTCTCAACATGTATATTTAACAATGAATATAGACTAAAAAAATCAGTTCTTCATTTCTCAAAATATTTGCAGGTTTTATTTAAACTGCACTCTATATATTTAACCCTCTAATATTTTACATATGTTTATCTTATTAAATTCACTAGTTTGTTCACACAAATCTTGATTCACAGATTTTTCCAACTGTTGTTACATAATCATCCAATTTAAGGCCATAATCTCATTGTAAACCGACAAGTATATGTAATAATCTTATCGCAAAATCAAAATATTAGATTATTTATAAAAAAAAAACTTTTACCTTTAGAAAAATATCACTTTAGATTTACATATTTCATTAGCAAAGAAAACAGATACGAGTGAATGATATTAAATCAATAAAACTCATATACTGTTGTAGGATTATGTGTCATCATCAAAAGGAAGTGATTGATATAATATTTTCTTAGTATTAAAATTTACCATAATGAATGTTTCTTTTTCTTTGTAAACTTCTCCCTATTTAAAGGGCTTGTGATTAATGAGAATTAAATACTTCTTCTCTCTGTCTTATTGTTATTCTCTTCATATTGTTGTTCTATTTGTTTTTCCCTTTAACACGTTATCAGCACGTACGCTCCTTACAACAAAGTAATCACAAAATCAAGCTGAAATTCGGCATTTGAGGTAAATTTTATATGTCTAAGTTTTAAAACTTCAGCATATCATGTTTTATGTTATGAACAAATATGATAATTTTTAAGAATATGTTTTTTTTCTATATGTTTAAACTATATTATCATTCTTCTGTACTTTATGTTATAGACGTAAATTATGATTTGTCAATCTCATGAAATCCTAATTCACATATTGTTTTTCTTTATGTTTATCAAAATTGCATAATATGTGATATCATGATGCATTCAATTTAAAACAAAATACATGAAATTGTTCATATATATATGTTTTTTTTGGAGAATACTAAATTGTTATCAACAATTTTCGTTTTTCTTTTTTATCACTTATTGGTAGATAGATTGTTTAATATGATATTTCTTTATTACTGCTAAAATAAATAAATAAATAAAACATAACCTTTAATATGTTTGTTTTACGAGTAATTTGTATTGATGGATTAATTTATTTTTATTTAACATTATGTTTATTAATTGCATATTTCATTATTCGTAAAAAAAATCTAATTATATATATGAGTAATCATTTTATATTTTTCTTGTAAATCTACCTTTTAATGTAAATAATAATGATATCTTTGATTCTTTGTTATAAATTTATTTCTTAATTGATAACTAGTTTATAATTTATTTATTTTATCAAACTGATTTTCTTTCCATAACAAATAATACTATAATATGGTTATGTTTTAAAATCATTAGATCTCGATAACATACACATTATATTTACTTTGTTGGTTAATTTGATTGGTTAAAATTATTTAGGCGAATATTGCATTATTTATTTAGGCTCACTGCCATAAATTATTTTAGATGTTTAAGTTTATTCAAATCTATGTTTAATTTTATTTATTTATTTGCTTAGTCATAAATCATAATTAATTGGAAGTTACACTTCCACCCCTATACTGTCTTGTTTTGCTCTTTTGCCCAAACTATTAAAATCTTAGAATGTATGATATTAAACCGTTTTTAAATACATAAATTCGTCTTGATCATAAATGGTAATATTCTTTTGGTTTCTTGCCAAAAGCTCCTAAATTACCAATATGATCTTAATTTCGTTTGAATTTGATCTCCCACACAATATATTCAATGAGTACCTTAATTATAAGTTCATACTTATAATTCCAATCATATAATTAAGTTTTTAGAAGTTACACTTCCAACCTTCATATATTTTGGTATTTTCCAAAAGTTCCAAAAATATATTAATATGTTAAAAGTTTGATATCGACTTTATGTCAAAATCAATATTTATTATCTCACGACAAAATCTCTCAAAATACCATTAAGGTATTAAAACATTGAAATTGGCCTAATATGCCAAACTCATGTCAATTTTTGGTCTCATGTCAAATGCTCTATAATTAACAATGTTATATTTAAATTAAATAAATCACAAGATATCGACTGAATTTTGTCAAACGGGTGTAAACAACCCTAAGGTTTGTAGGGACTTAAGAAATCCATGTGATTCCCCTACTACCTGGAAATCCAATAGATTGAGTGATTTCTTTTTCGCAAATTGAAATATTGATGAAGTATTATCAACAAAATATAAACATACAAAAATCCAATATTGTTATGATAATGAAACTTCATAACCACAATCCATTTTCTTATCAAAAAGAAAATCATATATTATCCTTTATATATGTAAATGGTTGAAACAACCCATCATAAAATCAACGTCGTAACTCAAAAGAATCCGAGTATCATAAATGAGTATATAAACCTCATTCTGAAAAGGTACAAGAAAATACCTAAAGTCCATCAACTCTCCAATTGACTCTAAAACCAACCTCTTGAAAAGGTACAAACAAATACCTCATGTTTTGAAACGACATATAAATCCTAAGTTTCATAGAAATACCTTTACTAGAAACCTCCAAAGAAATGTGGGATGTCCCGAAAGGGATAATCGGGAGTACTCATGAATATGTACTTCCCGAACTAATCGTACAGTGGAATGAAACTCACTTACTCGATTACAAAAAGGTAACTGATTTCAACAAAGAAATGTTATATCCAAAACGCGTATCAATCTCTGTGGCAAGGAACTCACATAAGATGACATGATTCTTAACATTATTTCCACCTTTCATATATCAAAAATATTAATGAACTAATATAAGTTGGAAAGTACCTTTAGACAAACTCATCAACCTACTGCAAGTGGTTGAGAGACATAACAATGTTTTTTCGAATAATAACACCACATATGTCGAGACAAAGAAAATTATCGAGATCAATAATGAAAACATTAAAGGTGGAAACAACTCCAAAGAACAGAGAGTTAAAAACAATTTCACACATGTGACATTTATGCACCATGTGGACGAAACCCTAGAACGGGGTCAGGGTATCGGTAAGAGTCGGGAATGATTTTTCAACATCTAGAGTAGAGATACAACTACCGCCCCAGGTGAAAATGGACAATCAAATAAGAAATGCACTAAAGAGTGTTCCTGTCGAAAAGGAACATGTTGAAAATGAAATATAACATATTAATTTAATATTCAATATTGATTAAGCATATGTTTCTTTGAAAATTAATTTTAAGTATCAAATTTAATTTCTTTTGCTTAAGTAAAATCGAATATGTAACCATTATAGATGTAAATAAATACATCTAAATAAATAAATAACAAAACTATCAATATTCTCCGTTCCATATAGGAATGTATCGAGGAGAACTTGAGTTTTTGTAGAATATTCCGCACAATCTAAAATGATAGACAAATACTTATTTTATAATGCATTCAACTAAATACTTAGACGATGAACTGTCATTTTCTTGTTGGTACAAGATCAGTAGGAACCTTGTAAAAATATTCAATGGAAATTATAATGGAAATGAGCATATATACATAAGTTCTAATGAATATGAGAGTAAACATATATCATGGAAACTATGTGTCAAACTAGCTAGTAGATTATTGAGTCATCAAAACATTTTTGTCACCAATAAAGAACTTTAGGGAAATGACACATATATGTTTTGACATGACCATGTAGGACACCATGGTTATGACATAGTGATCAGTGTATTACAAAATACACATAGACACATTCTCTTTCGAGTGATAGGCAAAACGAGGCAAATTGCAACTGTTGACTTCTGCAGTATAAGAAACAACATTGCCATCATAATATGACCCCTCGAATACCTAAAACTTTTGTATATACCCTAATCCTTAGCCAAGACAGGAATGAGATCATCATAAAGCTAAGGACATAATACAAAAACATTCCATTGTTACAACGAATACAAGGTGATATTTATGGACATAAACATCCAGAATGCGGACCATTAAAACTTTATGGTTCCGGTTTCGACACGATGAACACATGTTGTATCATTATCAACATGAAATAATGCACTCCTAGCACTAGCTATACGTTTAAGGGCTCACCACCCTGATTATTTCATCAAGTCTACATGACTTGGAATGCTGGAGAATTACATCATAAGGATTTGATGTTAATTGCATATGTATGAGGATCAATGTAGAGTTTTCTATACCCCATGTGTATATATAAAATGGTCTCATAGAAGTTGTTATCAAAAGAATATGATGACATCTAGGATATTAGTAATGCGCACCAATTTACCCACATCTACCTGGGTTATGCAATTATTATATGCAATTTTTTTTTTCGTTTTTAGACCCACTGCTTGCTAACCAACCTCATGCGTACCAGTTGGTAACTGGATATAAGCCTGATACTTTACATTTACGCGTGTTTGATTATATGTGCCAATTGCGCCCCCACTGCGCATCGAAATGGGTCCTTAAAGACAATTTGGTATATGTTGGATATGAATCCCCAACAATTATCCGCTAATTAGAATATTTGACTAGTGATCTCTTCACCGCTAGATTTGCGGGTAGTCACTTTCATGAGATAATCTTCCCGTCGTTAGGGGGAGATAGGAAAAAGGATTTTCCATGGGAACGACAGGAAGTGTCATTGAATATTCCCACTCTGTCTCATTTTGATCCCCAAAAAACTTCACAACGTAATGTTGAAGTCAAACGAATCAGACTCGATACCTGATACGTCTAATGTTATTCCAGAAGTGACAAGATCACATATACGAGTTGCAAACACACTCACAAGGTTAAAGTCCCCAAACAAGGGCACAACGTCGCTGGAAAGTGTGTAGCACCCGTAAATTCCTGTCTGTAAAAGTCAACCCTTTGAGAAACTCTTGTTTCTTATCGTAGGATTTCATCCCCTATATCTTACCTATTTAAGACTTATCGCGTCATGAGTGGTCTGTGCAGAAAATGGGAAGAAACGAGCCTCGGTACACTCTGGGCGATAGTGCCCTGGGCACAATCGCCAGCGGGGGTGTGCCCGCGGTACGTTTTGGGCGATAGTGCCCTGGAATAATCGCCGGGCACAATCGTGGTCGGCCCCAGGGTCTTTTAAGAGTCGTGATTCTCAATCATTTCCCTCACTCTCACTTCTATCTTCTTCCCTTTTCTCTCCCAAACACCAAAACCTAACCCTAACCTATTTTGGGGGTTTTTCCTCCTCAAACCACATGTTTCTTCACCATCTAACTAGTTGGAACCTTGAACCACAAAACCTCCATCTTTATCTTCCTCGTCAAGTGCAACGGTCGGGAGCTTGGGTTGAAGTGTTGGATTGGGTGTTCTCGGAAGCCTCTTTGCCTTCAAGGGTAAGTTTTCTTGTAATAAGGTTATGAATGCTCCATTGGTGGTTTCTTAAGGTTTGATATCTCCAATCTTGGATTTGTTGGTTTTAGAGAAATTAGGGTTTTGATCTTGTTTGGGATCTTGGTATTTTATGATTGGAGAATGTTTCCTTGTGGTTGGGTATGGTTACTTATGGTTATTTTTGGGTTGGAATGTTGGATCTAGGTTTTGGAAGTTTTCGGCTTGAGGATCCAAGCGGCCTTCAAAAGAGCTCGTTGGGTAAAATCTAGATTTAGCCTAAATCTAGCAAGGTGAGTTCAAGTTGATTTGTGAAAACGTTGTACATGCCAAAACGTCTATTTTAAAGTGTTTATGTGTTCTACATGAAATTATCAAATGTTGGGTTAATTGCTAATCTTTGATTATTTGACGTATTTAATCTTTACAAACTTTGTATAATACCCACATTTGGGATTTTTGGGCATTTTGATAAATGTGTCACAAATGAATGTGTTTTGAGGTCTCATTGCATAAATAAATTATTGATCAAAGAAATACACTTTTAAATGGTTGTCGGGTCTTATGCATCATGCATGAAATGAAATGTTTTGTAAAGTATTAATTGCACATTTATGCGAGGTACTTGAAAGAATGTTTATAGTCTCATTTTATGATTTTCATTCTTATCAGCAGTTAAAGTTGGAAAATGCATATTTTGTGTTATGAGACATTTGGAAAATTATAAGGATATAAGTTCATTTGGAAAATGGGTTGTCTCAATTAATGTTAAGTTTTGAACTAATCTTACTTTTAGTCGCGGTGTTTACATATCCGTTGGTCGAGTGCGTTTTATTGTAAGTTATTTCATTTACCGATTGGTCAATGGGTTGCTAAGCCTGCGGCTTGGTGTTTTTATTTGATTTGGGGCCTTTGGACAATTGTCCAGTTTTGGTAGCTCGACTTCGAGCCTTGTTGGCTCTATTGGATGAAGCACGTTAGGTATCGGGTGCGATGTAAGTCCTTCGTGCTGCACGTTAAGGTACCGGGTGCGGTATAAGTCCTTCGTGCTCAAGTATTACGATATTAGACGAGGGGCTCGACATAGGAACCCGACGGGGTTGAACTCGAGTTTCCGTGGGTGTACGTTTAAAGCTACTGAGCCTGACATCTCTTGCGTGTACTTTTGTTTATATGACTAGTCATAACAACATAAAATGGGCTTACTTTGTGGACCGTCACATTTTATGGAATCGGGAATCCCCCGTCACCGAAAGGTGTTGCTTTTGGGTATTGAGTTTTATTATCCAAGTTTTCGGTGACGTTTTGTATATTTTGGTTTTACCCTTGATTTATGGGTTGTGTATTATGCCCCACCCGTGTTTTGGGTGTTTTGAAATATAAGGTTTAACCGTACCTTCTTAAATGGAGAGTCCAATTTATATTTACGCTTTGAGTGAGTTTTGGGTTAAAACTAATTTATGAAGGGGAGGTTTACATTGATATCATCATTTTGTAGTAGTTTGATTTGGAAAATGTCCAAATTGGTGTTCTCCGTCTAAAATGCATATTATTGGAAAACGAGTCGTTTGCATATTCAAAGCATACCTTTTGAAAGATTATGAATTAAACTGCATTATCTATTTTCACAAACATCTTTATATATGTTGAAAACTCTTGAGCTCACTAGGCGTTAAGTCTAACATTTTTATTTGTCGGCATGTGTATCAGGTTCCAGTTGGGTTTTCGTTCTAGCAGCCATGAAGAGTTGAGCCTTAGCTTTGTTCAAATGTAAGTAGTTGGTGAAGTCTTCAGCAATTTTGGAGATAGTGACTATTATGGGGTTTTAGTAGCACCCGTTATTATCATAGGCTTTTGTATAGAATGAATGTTTGTATTGAGGTTAAATCTTAATTTGTGAGTGTAGATAATTCTTCTATTGATGTATTTAGAAAATTTTAAATAAGTTGTTATTTCCAAATTTGAGGGTGTTACAAAGTGCGTTGCAATCACACATGGTGGAGGTGTGCTTGGGGTCGTAGCTCCCAAACGGAAATGGGGGAAGCTACTTGGTTCGATAGATACTCATCTAAAGGAAAAGAATAGTAAGGCACAACTATTTGTCATCAAAACATAAACTTCTCATGAGATTGTCTCTGATTAAACTATGTCTATGAATCATTACTGGAGGACGCTCCAAAGTTAATATTGATTCCAGAGATTAAATAAATCTCAAATGAATTATGAGAGTGCATATGAGTCGATGGACAGATCATACATACTCATTGATGATATATTTCACATATATTGTTGCTTATTAGATGATAAAGCACATTAACATCGAACCATGCTCAATTGAAAAATATCAACAAATAGCAAATTGGCCTAAATAAGCAATCCAGGATAATCATATTATTTGACAAATGAACAGGTATTTGGTTTGGTAGTGCTAACCCACCAAGTGTAAAGCATGTAAGACATAGATAAATCATTTGTCGTAAAGCGTAATGAGAGTAATTAAGTCATAATGTATGAGACTCTCCTTTGGCGCAAGGTTTCTCACAACGCCCTGGATTGACCACGAGAAGACTTACTCTCCCGTGATGGACGTTATAACGTTATGCTAATTAATTATCCTAGTAGTTTCCGAAGGACTGGAAATGCATCTCATAAATGTGGTTACCACATATCTCTACGGGGATCTAGATTTAGAGATATATAAAGGTGCTTGATGATATTACATTACCAAAATCAAGTAACTCTAAACCACGAAATGCGTTTGCAATAAAATTGAAACGCCCACTTTATAGATTAAAATAATCTAATCTATAAAGGACATATATGAACTAATGGAATACTTGATTGGGAAATGATATATAAGAACGATGAATTGTTCCCTTGCGTATTTATTATGCAAAACAAATTCCAGATTTTCAAAGTAGCTCTATATGTCACTGTTATGAACATAATAGACACTCTTGATGAAACAAAAGGAACCACAAGCTACTTGAAATCTGATTTTGAGAGGAAATATCTTGGGAAAACTTGGTTTTGTCTAGATATTTAAGCTAGGACACCGAGTTTGTGAAATATTATTTCACCGATCGCATATGTCCAGAAAATAATCAGGCAATTTAATATGGACAAAGCGCATCCGGTTAGCACTCCCATGATCGGTCGAAGCGCCGGATATAAGGAAATATCCATTTCGTCTAAAAGGATGATGACGAAAAATATTGGGAGTTGGAATTCCCTATCTAAGTACAATATGCGAATTATTGTACTTAGCACAATACACTTGACCGTATATTGTATTTCTCAATGAATTTGTTAGCTAGATTTAGCTCAGCGCCAACGCAAAGTCATTTGGAATGATATCAAATTAATCTTTTGGAACCATTGACATGGGTTTATACTTTCCCTATAGAAAGAAAAATGGAATTGATAATGAAACTTCAATACCTACTTAGAATGTAAGCAGTAAAAGCAAAGTTTTAAAAACCGGTTTTTTTGTTGGCCCGGTGTGGTGACCGGGTCACGGTTCAACCGGTTCAACCGGGTGGTTGACCCAGTTTCAAGAAATTGTATGTATTTTTCATTTTCTTGCATATATATATATATATGTATGTATATATATATATATAAAACCAAGAATTTGATGTCCACAAGTTAAAACATTAAAAATACACATAACAAAAAGTTTACATCAATCCAAAAACATTAAAAAAAACATATAACAACAAGTTTTAAATCAATCAAAAAACATAAAAAACACAAATATAAGAAATTGATTTTTTTTAACCGGGTCAACCCGGGTTTTTACCGGTTCAATCATACCGGTTCAACCGGTTCTCTCAAAAACCCGGCGGGTCGATCTGGTTCACAAATCCCCAAAAACCCGGTGATAGTTGACCCGGTCTCTCGACCGGTTCCCGGTTCAACCGGTTGAACCGACCGGGTCGACCCGGGTTTTAAAACATTGAGTAAAAGTACTAGCTCTTATAGAAAAACACCAAACAATGTCTTGGTATGTCTTCGTTGATATTAGGTATCTGTCTGACCCATACAAAGGTTGTTCTCAAATTGAATAAGGAATTACCACTGGGAATACGTCGATTACTTGGAAGTAAGCTAAACAAACCCTTGTAACTACCTCCTTGAACTAATCCAATAATATTACTCTCCATGAGATAATGTATATGATTAAGGACTATCATTACATATATTAGAGGAGTTAGTAATTATGGGTTCAACCAGTATCCTACTTGCATATATGGAAATAATGCATCATGTATCGAAGAAATGAACATAAGATATATCAAGGGTGATAACCAAAAGGCATATTCTGCTTAAGTTTCTATACAATTAGCAATAAAAGACTCTCCTTTAGATTCAAGTGAATCAAGTAAGGTGTCAAAAGAATGTGACATATTTTACCAAGTCATTACCTAAAACCATATATCGAGAAACATGTAGAAAGTAAATGGAAATGTTTTCAAAACTCCCTTGATTAATGCACGAATCAGGGGGAGTAGTAGACAAAAGGGGGAGTCTACTATATTTGTGATATTGGTATGTTGTGCTATTTCCTTCAACCAAAGTTTTATTTTTCCCATTGAGTTTTGTTCCTTGGTGTAAGGTTTTAGTGAGGCAACTGTTTATATACCATCATGCTTTCCTAACTCTCATGATTAATGTACGAATCTAAGAGAAAACTAGACTGAAGGAAAAGTCTATATATTGCAAAGAAACTGGTGCGTTGTACTCTTTCCTTCGTCATATTTTTTTTATCCCACTGGGTTTTTATTTTGGCGTAAGGTTTTAACGAGGCAACAATTGTGCACCATCACTCCTTTGACTCGGCACAAGGGGGAGTGTTGTAGGATTATGTGTCATCATCAAAAGGAAGTGATTGATATAATATTTTTCTAGTATTAGAATTTACCATAATGAATGTTTTCTTTTCTTTGTAAACTTCTCCCTATTTAAAGGGCTTATGATTAATGAGAATTATATAGTTCTTCTCTCTGTCTTATTGTTATTCTCTCCATATTGTTGTTCTATTTGTTTTTCCGTTTTAACATATTCAGTATTTTCACCAAAAAAAAAAAAAAATCATTTAAAATGTAATATTCTCCATAAATTACAACTCTTCAGTGGCCATACATTACTAGCAAGATTCAAAATTTCAACCTTCCCGCTAGGCCTCTGCGCCACCGTCATCGGCAGCTAGACAGACGATCTTGCTCGGCGGCACTTTAAGAGTGAGGTATCCGTATCCCTCTCAATTAGGGTGCGATTCAGGCCATCGAAAGTCGTTTTCGTTATCAATTGTAGCCAGGTTGTGCACTTTTTCAAGCCCTAACCCTTTAATTTTTAGAATCGGGTCTAGCATTTTGGTCAAATTATGAACTCCGTTGTCGCTACGGTTAGCGGATACCATGGATCAGAGAGATTTAAGCTTATCAAATTGATATCTCAATCTGGTGCAAGTTATGTCGGAGCAATGAATCACTCTACCACGCATTTGGTATGTTTATCAATGTTGAAGTTTTGCTCTTTTTTTTTTTTGAACCTAGTGATTCTGTAACCTAAATGTTGTATGTTTTTTGGTTGCTTGATTAGGTGTGTCGCAAATTTGAAGGGAAGAAATATGAACTTGCCAGGAAATTTAAGACGATCGTGGTGAATCATCGATGGATTGAGGATTGTATAAAGCAAGGCAGGCGTGTCTCTGAGCGTCCCTATATGAAGCACTGGTATAGTTAGCAATGTTTTTTTCCTCTGCAACGAAAAGCTTCCAACATTATTTATCGTTTGTTTGCACTAATATGAGTAAGATGGTATGTTCCTGAACTCCAATTCCACCTTTATGAGTTGACGAACAAGCTTGTTACCCACGTTATAGCTCTCATGGGTAATTGATAACTTCACAGAAATGTGTTTTATCCCACTCCATTCATAAGGATCATAACCTTTTAATTCAAGTTTTCTTCCATAGTCAGAACTCGGAAGCAAAATGATTGTTTATTCATGCTTTGTGTGATGCAAACATTTTGAACAAGAATTTCCAGTTATTTACATTCATGGAGTCGTGCATTTGTAATTCAATTATTTTTGCAGTGGGTTTGAGGTGGGGCCCTTGTTGGAGATCCCAGTTGTTGCTGATGAAGTTAGAAGTGTGTTTGGCGAGGTAGCTACCACCTGCAACCTCTCCAAGAAACCTGTGATAGACGTTGAATGTGGTGACAGTGGTGATGATGATTGGACTGATTCTTGGTTGCTGAAAGAGGTTAGATGGGATGGGACCCTTCAATTGTTGGTGGAACTTGATGATCTTTATGTTTCTACTTTTTGATAATTTATTGCCAAAGCTTAATTAGCTCAGATAAATAGGTGTTCTAAAGCAGATGGTACAATCTTTCAACATTGATGATGACCCAAAGTCATGGATCTTATTAGTACATGTTGAGTATGGTTAACATGGCAATAAATAGGCGTGGCATCACTCTGAGCAAGAACTAAGAACTGCTGACGTTAGAGAACATATGTTGCCATGTCTCACTATGACACTGCATTTTGATGCAAAACCAGGCTTGGGCTTGTAGTCCTAGCTAGTTACGGAACTCAAGTCATGTTTACTTGTTTAACAGGAGCCAAGCTGCTTCTCTTATTTGATCCTCTGTATTTTGTTTGTTATAAATAGTAATTTGTCTACTGCATGAAAGTTTTCTGTTAGAACTAGCAAGAGTGAAGAATATGTTCATTTTTCTGGAAACTAATTAATGATAGTCTATCTGCGTAGTATATATAGTTGCCTATAGCAAAAAAAATGAAGCCGATGCCTATCTGAATAATGTATGTTATAGTCAGTTCAATATATATCCATGACACACCATACATTATACCTGCACAAAGTCTTGCTCTCTAGTCTCTATCATACATACAACTAAAGTGTTTACGGTCACCAGATACTAGGTGCATTGTTCTTTTCATTTTATTTTATCATAATTTAGTAGGTGTACTGTTCTTTTCATTACCTTTCATCATAATTTAGTAGGTGTGCTGTTCTTTCCATTTTACCTTTTTTCATTATTTACTGGTCGCCAGGTCATGGCTGTTAGTTTAAAATTATTTTCAAGTTGGTGCTGATGTCTTGCTTGGATCTTTCTTGGACTAACAACTTAATGAGTACTGATTATTCTTCATGCTATTTTGAATGTAGAATCTGCTTCCTGATTTAAGACAAAAAAAGGATCACAGATTGAAGAGAAAAGGCACTAAAAGACACTTGAGGCAGGATGTCTCCCTCACAAATGGATACTGTTTAGACGAATCTCCCTCATTTGCTTTGAGAAGAATAGAGGTAAAGAAATTGGCGTATATTAATTGTGATCTTATGATTCTTAGCTTCTTATACCATGGCATTCGATAGCTCAAGTCATGGTTTAAACTTCAACTATAACGACCTCAATAACCATGCTCCGAAGTAGTGTTATTTGGATGTTGTGATACTAGTTTAGCTTTCAGGAGTATAAGTTGACATGGGCAAACTTTAATTCCATTGTTACATCAGAACATATTACGGTATGAGTGCAGATTGCCTACCTAGTAGGTGATGATACATACAGTGGTAATTTTGACACTATCAAAGCCCACGAGACATAAATTTGGAATGAAAACTTATTTCTATTACATTGTTCTATTAATATTTATCGTCCTTAGAAAATTTGGATATGCACAAAATTAGGTGAAATTATTGTAGCTCTTTTTGAAGTTTTACCCTGTTTCCGTTTCTTACAGACCAAGGATCTAAGCTGTCCTTCCTCTTCGGATCGAGTGAATAGAAAAAGGAGAGGCAACGCCATATCTGAATCCTCCCAAGGTTGTCGTAAGCTGATGCATAAGAATATATGTAATGAGTTGAATTCTTCTTCAGATTCCGAGGAAGATTTCCAACATACAGAAATTCACCACAATTTTGTTGATGTTAGTGAGCCTTCCAAATATTCTGGGGGGGATGAAAGCAGAAGGCCTTACAAGTCTAGGCTTCATGATCATGCAAAAAGAAAAACTTCGATCTTGGAGGATCTTGAAAAGAATGAAGATTTGGGAACTTCTAATCTTCATGATCCAGCTTGTACTAATGGCATCTCAACTTCTTTAGGGAGGAATTCTCTAGATAATTCTGAAGAAGTTGATAATGACTATGGTGAGAAGGAGTATAATCCCAGATTGTCTACCGCAGTGCACTTGTCATGCGTCATATGTTGGACAGATTTTAGTTCGACTAGAGGGGTTCTGCCATGTGGACATCGCTTTTGTTTTTCATGCATACAGAATTGGGCAGATCATATGGTATAATTTTATGCGTATTTACTACCTTTTACATACATAACTAATTTTATCGACTAGTTAAAAGCATATTATGCAAAAGCATGGTGACACTTGACAGATTCTTATATTACAAGAACTACAATTATCACATTATATATTCTGTATAATATTCCATTTTCCTTTTCCTTTACCATGCAGAACATTTCTTCATGCCTTCGGTTATGAGTTATCTTTATATTTACCCTGATTAATTACTTACAGGCTTCTATGAAAAAGGTTTCTACATGTCCTTTGTGCAAGGCCAGTTTTTATAGCATACAGAAGATGGAAGATGCTGTATCTTCTGATCAGAAAATATACTCTCAAACGATTCCCAGCGACACTTCGGCCATGGATGTATACATTCTTCCACATGGTGAAGTTTCCACATTTCAGACTTTGGTAAATCTCTGTCCTTACAATAAACTAGTGATAAATTTTGATAGCCTATCCATCCTCAGTTATACTTGCTACCCTCTTATTGTGCTTGCTACGAGTTCATATAGATTATGAAGTCCTCCATGATTCTGATTTGTCAACAAATGATTTATGGAGACAAAATATGCTAAATCCATATAATGTGCCACATATTTTTCATGTATCATACATAAAACCAACTCATCCATTTTTTAGACATCAAATTCTAGTAGTTCCCAATAAACCAAACCTGCACACTTGTGGACCATGGATTTGACCTCTTATTTATTGCAGTCTCCCTAAATGCACACAAGTCTGCATGTAAGTGCACTAGTATTCAAATTTCAAAATTTTCATGGTATCTGCCTTCTAGGTGTTTGCATGTTTTAAGGTTATGCCAGCTTGCTCTGAATGTATTAACTTTTTAAGCACATGCGTCATCAACAATAGTTCTTGTTTGCACTTATTCTTGAGTTTTTATTTGTGGGTCATATTAGATCATGTTCATGAATGTATTTTGGTGATTTTTGGGTTGAACAGCCTGTGGCAGCACCTGTTTGCTACCAATGCTGTTGCCGTGAACCGGAGGAACTTCTAATAAGATGCCATAGTTGCGATCTTCATTGTGTTCATTCGTATTGCCTGGATCCTCCACAAATTCCATGGGTATGCGTCCAGTGCAAGGATCTTCGTATGCGGTATGTCCGTTAAGTTTCATGACTGTTGATTTTCTTCAAATTTCTTCTGGATCCTTTTTAGTGTTAGTAGTAGTGTTAAACTGGAAGTGATAATTGTTAATCTATAGAGCATTTTAAAGTTGCCTACTAGTTCAGTTCTATCATTTGGGATATTGTTGTGATTGAAATAAATAGGCCCAAGAAGGGTTGAGTTTCGTTAAGAATGAAAGTTTCGATGAGAAGGTTTAGAACGGATCTTCATCCTTGGATCATGAGATTAAAAGTGATCGATGGTCCAAGTCCCTTCTCAGACTTCTCACCTTTTAACTCTTATTCTCACCACAAGGATCCTTCATCAGGCCCAGAAACTGTTGGATGTGTATGAGCCCAGCCCAGCCCAGCCCAGCAAGTGGCTAGTTTTTTGAAAAGCTTTAGGCTCAGCTTGGGTTGTGACTTTGTGGCTTCATTTAAGGCTCTAAGGTCTAAGCTAGATTCCTAGGGTTTGAATGGCTTGGCTGCATAGACTCGGTTCTTAAAGCCTTGTAATCAAACTTACAATAGAAGCCTCTAAATATGTCATAAATTACACACCAACTCATTATAGGCTTGCTAAGCTTTTGATAAGTCGGTCAGCTTTTGTAGTTTGTTCCATGGCATCTTTCTTTTCTACCAGATAAACTTATTACAAATTTGATTTATTTGTTGCATTAACAAGAAAAATAATGCAATATTAATAATATTATTTAATATTAAAGGGCCAATTTCCATCTCATTTTGCCCTCTAAATAAGTAAATGCTTAACACAATTACTTTATAATGTTTTATCATGATATTGTAAATAATCAAAATTGTTGTAAACGGAGGTGTCTTTTACCAAACTTTTAGTGGGTAAGTAACTAATCTTTCTGGGTGAGCATGGTAAGGATCGAGAATTTTACCCGGTAAGTTTTATGTGGTAAAAAAACACTTACTAACAATCCATTTCGATGACCAAGAATGTTATTCAATAAGTAACAACGGACCCAAGATTTTTGTCGAGTGGGTGTACTTTTAAGGTGGATTAAAGGCTTGTAAAGTCGCTCGATGTGCTTTTAGCTGAATTCCATCATTTTGAGGGTTTTCTTAAATTTTTTGGTTGATTTTAGTGACTTTTGGTTTATTTTGATACACTTTTTTCGGGTTTTTTTTGTTGATTTCGAGGGACCTTTTTCAGTTTTTTGGTTGATGTTCATTGTATTTTCTAATATCCGGGATCACATCTCAAAGTTTAACGGGTGCACCTTTCATACTCCAAAAAAGAATTCTACTTGCGAAATAAGATGAGCGGATGCACGGGACCTCGTTGGGTCTTCATAGGTCCATCTCTGCCGATAAGACAAGTGAGGATGGTGACTCTTGCCAGTAACCATTTAGTAAATGGCCTCAAAGTGTTAACAAATCTTATTAATTGGTTAGTAGAACATAACGTTTCATTGGTTTTATATTAACGAGATATTAAATGCGCTAGTTATTATTATTATTATTATTATATTATGTTTGCATGAATTAAGATTAATTAATGCCATATTTTGTAAAACTTGTTTTAAATGCTTTATGAAACATCCCCCATATGTTACCATTGTTTAACATTTAAAGTTTAAACCAACCATCCTCCTGCTCCAAGTTTCTTTTTATAAAGAGATTTTTTTTTATTTTTAATTCTTTTACCTTTCAAAAAGTTATTAGTTTTGTAATTTTTAATAACTATTAAATACAGAAAGTATGAACATAAAATATGGATTTATTTATCTTTTTCTTTAAATATAATTATTTTTTCCCTACCATTTTAGATTTCCTTTCCATTTTCTAACACTTCTTTAAAATATAACTAGAAGACACGAAATCGATTTTCTTTTTTTGAATATGGCTCTTGTATATTTGTGACCTTTAAAATTATCTTTTAAAAATAAATTTGTCATTCAAACAAATACAACTAAATCATGTATATTTTTGTAGGAATATGTCTTTATATCAAATAATGTTGACAAAGATGTCTTCCACCTCCAAGTTCCACCTAATAAAACATATTTAAATGGATTATCAATATATTATTGTTAATATCGACACAGAGATTAAAAAACTACATGTTGCAAAAGCTAAGGGAGTGACCGACACACACTTAATAAAAATCTATTATCATCGATAACATATAATAAATTGATTGTACTATATGAAAATGATGTTTTGTTAACATTCACTGATAAGATATGAGAAAAAATCATCGTATCTATAGACACGTAGCTTAACTATTTAAGTTTTTTCTTTAATTTAATATTCATATCGGTATATATTTTATTCCATTGTTTTGGTCGTATCTTCAAAATTTCGATCATCAATATATATGCATTTGAGAGTATATACATACTTTCTTAAAATGTCTTAAAATTTACGTTTACAACTTATTGTTGCATACCATAAACGTATAACTTTTTAAGTTCCATGCTTGAACTTCGTAAAAGCAACTGAAAATATATGATAAGCATTGATACATATTAATATTGCACTTAATAAAATTGGAGTTGAGAACAAAGACACAAAGTGGCAAGTGCATAACCAACTCAAGATTCTTTTGCTCTCTTAAAACCACACAAAGTCCTACAATAAAATCAACAAGGATAGAGAATGGAACGAAGCATGAATCATGACTGATGATTCAAATTATTTGCTTTAGAATCAAAATGTTATCATGTCTGTCGCATTACAGAATACAACAAACTTATCCGTAAAGAAGGAGTTGGATAGTTAAAAAGCATAGTGATCTCACCTTGTCATAAAAACGACCCAATATATACTATCTATACTATATTATAAAGATGACATAAAAAACTTTTAATTACAACTTACTAAGCTTTATGTACTATCATTTAAAGCTATCTACTTAAAATCTCTTAAAAATAACTACTAAAGCCTAATGTACTACCTGTAAAGCTTTTAACCCTAATTAATATATTTCATCCTTATCCCCCAAAATCCTTATCTCTAATCCCCAAACCCTAAAATTATGAAATTTGAATTCCGATAAACATAATCAAAACAGGATAAACATCTCAATTTAAATATAAAAAATTTAAAATATATAAGATAATTAATGAATTTTAACAAACTACTTAATTTTTTTTATATAAAAAACATTATATTGTTAAGCCTAAATTAAACAAATTTATATATAAAAAACCATTATCACTCAATAAAAACCATCCAAAATCGTACTGTAAATCAATAAAAAACAAAAAATAAAAATAAACATTAAAATCGTGATGTATTAAGCATTATGTACTATTATTTAATGTTAATCTACTTAAAATCTCTTAAAAAACAATTAATGAAGCAATATGTACTATTTTTAAATACTTTTAACTCTAATTAATAAATTTCATCCTTATCCCCCAAAATCCTTATCTCTAATCCCCAAATTCTAAAATTATGAAATTTGAATTCTGATAAACATAATCAAAACAGGATAAACATCTCAATTTAAATATAAAAATTTTAAAATATATAAGATAATTAATGAATTTTAACAAACTACTTAATTTTTTATATATAAAAAACATTATATTGTTAAGCCTAAATTAAACAAATTTATATATAAAAAAACCATTATCACTCAATAAAAACCATCCAAAATCGTACAGTAAATCAATAAAAAACAAAAAATAAAAATAAACATTAAAATCGTGATGTATCTCGCTGCATTGCACGAGTATGCTTCTAGTATTATAAAGCACGGATAAAAAACTCTTAAATACAAATTATTAGGCACAAGGTACCATCATTTTATGCAAGATTTAAAAATCTCTTAGTTTACAAGTATCAAAGCACAAGATACATATTACTACTGCAGGTTTCTAACACCCACCAATTTGGTATGTACAAGGTCTTCCTTTTATGCAGACCTTTCCATGTATCACTATTAATTAATATATTATATTACTATAATTTTGTTTAATTATATTATTAAATATGTAATTGGTTATTTTTTCTAGATGTTATTAAAATATATAAGATAATCATTGAATTCTAACAAAATACTTAGTTTTTTTATATAAAAAACATTATATTATTAAGCCTAAATTAAACAAATTTATAAAAAAAACATTACCACTTTCTTAAAACCATCCAAAATTGTACTGTAAACCGACAAAAAAATAAAATGAAACATTAAAATCGTGATATATCTCGCTGCATTGCACGAGTACGCTTCTAGTGTATCATAAATAGAACAACAAACATGATCAAATTATTTCTTAACATCATGCATTGTGGTTATATGATGGTTGGCATAGATTGAATTTGGTCAGAGGCGAGCCCAATTTTTTTTAAAAGTGACAATATTTTAGTATAAAAGACAAATATATAAATTAAAGTATTGCTTTCAATAGAGAGCAAGGTTCAAACTTGTAAGTATCAAAATACTTGTTTTTTCCATCATAAATACAGTTTTAAAAAATACAGGGACGTAAAACGAAACATTACAATAGCACCTATTAGAAATGTAAATTTTTTTCCACTACGACGGAGCCATAAAACGGTAGCCAGAACTACCGTATGACCTTAAATAGATCCAGTCCACCCTAGATGTTGCTGTGATCGCCACTTGGTTGAGTTTTATGATGCTATTCGCTAATACTTGGCATAAGTTGGTGGCCTTCACATTCCGATATCATTAAAAGTTCTACTTGGGTTATGTACTCGATCACCTTCATATCGTTCTTGGGATTCACCTATCAATTCAAACTCACACCATTTGTGGTTTCTTTTCTTATTGATCTTACGGTTAACGATGAAAATTTGATTTAACTATTTTGCCCTTTAATTGGTTTCAGTCATTGGTTTATCATCACATATGACATAACAAAAACAAAAATGAAAGAAAGTATAACAAAACCTAATTGCTCGTTTATTTATACAATTTTCTATCTTGTGAGGTTTACATTTTTTTTTTTTTTTTTTAAAAACACCCACAATATATTTTATGGGTAAATCTAACTATATGGTCAGATAAACAGAACCTACACAAATAGTCGCAAATTAAATCATTAAAATAAAGAAATTAAATCCAGGAATTTATAAACTTGAGAGCAGGTGGGTCATATTTTCCAACATGACGAAGGTTTGGCCAAAGGGAATGATTTGCCTCAAGGGAACATGGAGAAGGAAGTTACCTCAACTCATACGCCATGATTGACCAAACCTTACGCTTATCGGGGAACCTCTCAGTAATAATATAAAAAGACGCATAATCATTTATAAATTCAATAAATTGTATAAACCTACAAACAATTTTCATATTTTGTTTCACATATGAAACAACATGTAACGTTTAGAACTTTTTGTGTATAGATAAACACAATTCTGAAAATTTCACATATGAAACAACATTGTATAACCACTACATTTTCATACGAAACAACACATAAAAACTGATTTATAAACTTGTAAGAATTATTGAGTTTATATATAAAATTATGAGCTTTTAAACCAAAAGATTCTTTCATTAATTTTTGTATGCAAGCAACTCTCCAAGTCTACCTGTCACTTCATATAAAGATTTATCCATAAAAAAAACAATGAATCAAATTTATTGTAAATGATATAGGAAAAGAAATTGCCAAATTGGTTATTTGCATTGGGTGTTTAAAATCCTCAAAAGGGTAGCATTATGGCCACCTCAATGCACAGAGTACAATGCCTTGATGCAATAGCCCACATGAAAACAACCATTTAACTCTGGCAAGAACATATGTCGAGGTATAAACTGTGTTCACCATGTGAGGGTTAGTAGTTGGTAGTTGTTCTTCCAGATGCTATGTCTCCTATGACTTGTGTCGTCCAATACACAATTAATATATATTGTGTGTATATATATATATTATATTATATAACTATAGGGGCAGGTTCAAACGAGAAGCTAAACATTTTGCGAGAAGGCGACAAGTGTTTAATCATATATGATACACAAGCTTAATCACATATGATTAAACACATGTTATATTGGCAATACATAGACGTTTAATCATATATATGATTAAGCACACCCACAGGCCGTGATATCATATATGATTAAACACTTCTCGCCTTCTCGCAAAATGTTTAACTTCTCGCATGATCCTTCCTCTATAACTATAATGTTAAATTACTATATTAACCCTGCTCCAAGAACTACAGCCTAATCCACTTTTTTTAAGTTGTTGGTATCATCTTTGTGGTGGGGAAAAGATGAAAACAAGATTATTCTCCAAGTTTGTCCATAAAGGGGTAATGATTTGCTAGACAGCTCATATAAGAGGTCTCTTGAATATTAATCATTTTAAAATAATGTTTATTTTTATTTTAATTCTCAAAATTAAAGGGTAATGATTTGCTAATATTTGTCACCATCAACACTTTGAGTGTGTATATAAAGCCCTTCAAACTCAATCCTCACCTATTTCAACCAATGAAGGCCAATCCAATTCAGCTTCCTACCACCAATGGGAAACCACCCATCACCTCCAAACACTTCATCCTTCCAATCACAACCTTAGCCCTCCTAATCACAATCCATCTCTACCTTGGAAACTTTTCCGGCCTACGGTTGAGCGGTCCAGCCACACCGGTGGCCGAAGATATCAAGTGTAACGTGTTTCAGGGGAGTTGGGTGTTTGATGAGAAGAAGGAAACGTATTATACAAATGACACGAAATGCATCATTGATGATCGACAGAATTGTATGAAGTATGGAAGACCAGATACCGATTTCATGAAGTGGAGATGGAAGCCTAATGACTGCGAGTTACCTGAATTTGATGCGGTTGAGTTCTTGGAGGTTGTCAGAGGGAAAAGCTTGGCCTTTATCGGAGACTCCGTGGGAAGAAACCAAATGCAATCATTGGTCTGCATGTTAGCTAGTGTAAGTCTTCGAAATAAACTCCAATTCATAGTAGCATAAGAAAATCTAATTCATCCGCATGCATAACTTGTTTATCATTCAAAAACGGTGGTTTAATGAAATATAATACTCGAAATTATTAAAGATAAATACATTTACATGTATATATACAAGTACATATGTATATAAAATGACAAATAGACATGCTTTATACAGTTGTAGTGGTGGGGCAAATTTATTTTTACTTTGAAAGCAAAAGCTAGTGGTGGTACACTAATAAGTAATATTCTTGTTATCTAGCATTTTGTCTATTTCAAAGAAGTATCAAGACCATTCACTTGATGGTCCTGCTTTCTGAGGCTTAAATATATCTGAGCTACAGCCAAGATAAACTAATAAATATATAAATTATACATATATATGTATATGTACATAGAGGAAGGTTCAAACGAGAACACTAACTATTTAAGAAAACAAGAAAACAACAAATCATAAACAAAATCATATGTGATTTTACATTAACAAAAAAAACGGACACGGGCGACTTTGCCCGTGACTAATCATATATGATTTTGTATGTATTCGATTGTTTTCTTAAATAGATATTGTTTTCGTATGAAGCCACCTCTATATACATATATATGTATGTATCGAGAGAGGTACCAATAGTTATGAACGAAGAGGTGGGCATATACATCTTTCTTAAAACGCCAGTTAATGATTATTATTTTCTGTGTTATGCCCATATATCCCAACCACATGTGGGACTATTTAGAAAAGCATAAGAGAGACGTATCAACACACGTAAGAGCCAAACACACACAAACACAGATAAGAGAGAGACGTGTCAACAGAAATGGGTAATGACAACAAACAGCATTATCAATAGTGTTAAATATCAATTATTATGTGAATAAAAGACTTATAATTATACAAAAAGCCAAAGTTAATGTGGGTTTCAGTAGTTGGGAGGATGAAGTATCCGTTTTAATGTTTGAAAGGGTCTTCAGAACTGCAAATAATAGATGGGGGCAGGGTAGAAATTTTCATGAATTAAATAAAATAAATATCTTGTAGTACGTGTGTGTGTGTGTTGCATAATAAGTTACAACTTACAGTTGGATGCTTTCATGTAATAAACCTGAGAGGAAAAAAACAGAAGAAAAAGTATTCAAGCAGAAAGAAAACGACAAGAAAAAGTGAATAGTTGGTACGGCAAAGTAACGTCTCTTGTTTCTAGTAAAAAAACAAACATATAGATTGAAAAGATGAAAATAAGAGTAGGTTAGAAGAAATATGCCAAAATAGTTTAAGATACCATTATAAGAAAAGGAAATATAGTGAAATCATGCATGAGAGAGATTTCTTTGTATAACTTCCTAGGCCTAACACTACTGATTAACAGGAAGCTTATCCCATCGATGTTTCGTATACCAACGATACAAGATTCAGGCGATGGACCTTTCCGACCTACAATTTTACGCTGGTAGCAATCTGGTCTCCTCTGTTGGTCAAAACTAGAGATTCAAACCCCAGCAACTTCACCCGGAACAGCATAATGAACCTCTATTTGGATGAGGCCGATGAGGCATGGACATCTCAGATAGAAAACCTAGATATTGTCATATTTTCAGCCGGACAGTGGTTTTTTCGACCGTTCATGTACTATGAGAAGGGCGACATAGTGGGTTGTCATTTCTGCAATCAAGAGAACATTACAGACCTCACCATTTACTATGCATACCAGATGGCATACAGAACAATCTTTACCACCCTCCTAAACCTCCACAACTTTACAGGATTAGCATTTCTAAGGACATTTTCACCACAACATTTTGAGAATGGAGATTATAATAATGGAGGGAATTGTGTGAGAACTAGACCCTTCACGAATCAAGAGATGAGGTTGGACGGGTATAAGTTACAGATGTATTCTACACAAGTGAACGAGTTCAAGGCAGCACAGAGGGAAGGAGAAAAGAAGGGATTGAAACTTAGGCTCCTGGACACTAGCGATGCTATGATAATGAGACCAGATGGACATCCAAACCATTATGGGCATCCAGCCAGTGACAATAAAAGCTTCCCAGATTGTGTTCATTGGTGCATGCCAGGCCCTGTCGACACATGGAACGAGTTCTTGCTAGAAATGTTGAAGATGGAAGGAGAAGGATTTATTGAGAAAGCATCTCAGAGGAACACCACAAAACTGAACCTCAGATGAATTTCACATAAGCGTCTCAGAAGATGCGAGGTTTTGATTTAATGATGTAATTACAGTATTTTAGAATTTGTATCTAGTCCATATGTTTGAGCAAGATTTGAAGTGTGCTTATATAATTACCATCTACTCCTGATGTACTACACAACAATTATAAATATACAACTATACTTGCACAGAATGCATAAAGATTTGGCCATTAATCTGTAAAAGGAATTAAGTCCAATCATGCAGTGTCCCATAATATTCCTCCCATTATTATAAGTCTTCGTCTATGCTGTCACAGTCCAACAGGTATTTGACAATTCAAGAGGCTCAGCACAGATTACACCATGAGATAGACATATTCATTTGTTTTTTTAATTTCATTCCTAGCTAAATTTTTTTAAAAGTGGGGGTCACTAATTAGCTGTGGGATCTACACCTTTTTCTGAAGGCATCCTAAGTTTCCCCATGATAACATGGAGGGTCATTGTGAACTTCAACACCAGCTTGACATTGCAGATTCTTGCTATGTCAGTGTGTCAAAGCTGAAAAAGTATATAACTTATAGAACTACTTGGCCCTTGTAAAGTCCTGGTTATGTCAAGGTATCAAAGCCAAATTTTAGAAACCATGAAATGAGATCAGATATCGATTCTTTAAGTTACTGAAACCTTTTTTATGAAGAGGAAAGTAGTAATAAAAGGAAAAAGATAACAGGCAGAAAGGTTAAATACAGAGTACTTTCTTTAATCATGAAGATGACACAAGTGTTTAATATGAATTCTTCCCAGCCTGCCATCCATTATATATCAGTCTCGCAATTCTGAGAGGCTAGAAGCAGAGCAAAGTCATCATAACATCCAATACATAATATCATGTTATTACAGAAATTTAGTTTTATCTACCTTTGCAAAATTATGGAAGATTTCAAAAGAACTGGAGCACCGTCCTTTAAACTTTCACACAAAGGGTATGCTTTTGTCTGTTCTCTTCCGTGAGCTGTGATCTGGACCTACCATTGCAACAATCATTCTCTATGAAACATCAAAAAGGGAAAAGAGAAAGGAAGAAAACAGCAAGTGTCGGTAGGTGATAAAAATTACAGGGTACAGCGATTACGATCTAAAAGAACTGTCAGAAAAAAGTATATTTGCATAGTTGTTTAAAACTGCATAACATTGAGAGGTGAAAAAATAGGTAATATGCCTCTTTGGAAGGATGCCTTGATTGCAGAAACAGAACATAGAGCACTAAAGCCAATCTGATCAGCATTGCTTCTGTTCATGCACTTGTGTGCTAGTAACGAGGATCAACAATATACTCAGGAAATATGTTCCTTCCCAAGTTGCTCTCTCCATGCCTATTTCCAGCAGCAATTGCATCTGCAGTGTTGATTACTCTTTTACTCCCATGATCCCCGAAAAAAGTACATTATTGTAATCAAACACTGTACATTTGGCATGCTAGATCAATATGGATTTCTTTTTTACCAATTTAGAGACTTACCACCAACCATTCGCTACTTCCAGTGCTTGTTTATCAAATTCCCCTCCATAAATTTCGAATCCAAAATAATTTTGAAGCAGGAAACTATCCAAATTATTCCCCAAATTCAAACTGTAGATATTCGTTGAAAGGATGGAAGTAATAGTAAGGCAAATTCTACATAAAGTATTAGAACTCAAGTTACAACAATAATGGAGTTGATATACTTTACAATTCAAATTAAAATTGTAAGCTAATTCTACATACAGTTTTAGAACTCAAGTTACAACAATAATGGAGTTGATATACTTTACAATTTAAATTAAAAATAGTAAGCTAATTCTACATATGGTTATAGAACTCAAGTTACAATTCTACTTGCAGTGCTTATTTATCAAACTCCCCTCCATGAATTTCGAATCCACGGTAATTTTGAAGCAGGAGAGTTATACAAAATTAATCCTCAAATTCTACTTATAGTTTTAGAACTCAAGTTACAACCATAATGCAGTTGATTTACTTTAACAACTCAAATTAAAATTACTCCAAATCTAAGTGTAACGACTCAAGTGTAAGATCATCAAGCATCGAATACCTTCATGAAGAGTTACCTCTGTAGTTCGGTGGAAGAGTGAGCGTTGAATTGGAGGGCCAGGAGAGTGTTAGGTGTCATTTGGAAGCATTCTCTGATGGAAATCATGTAGGGACGGTTTCATCTACGGCGCCTCTTGTTGCAACTCCGTAACGTGTTTCTCCTTTAGAGGAATAATTATAGAAGGATTCCGGTGGCCACGTCATCTTTTTTATCTTTGTCACATTGAATAGTTCCGCCGCACATGGTAGTAATCCTGCCATCTTTACCGATCAAACATTGATCACCGAGTAATTTTCCAGTCGTCGGCGGTTGCAGGTTGGCAGCCCGAGATGAGGTCCGCTTTTGATCGCAGCCCAACTGATAGCCCAAACCAAGCCTGGTTATCTTCTTAGCCCAATTAAAATCATTATACATGATTGTGGGCCACCGTATTTTTTTTTTTGGGGGGGGGGGGGGGGGGGTTCAGTTGATTTTAGGGAAAAGAAAATAGAAATGGGAATGCTCGGAAATAAGATCGATAATTGCATTGATGGGGAATAAAAATAGTCATTGCAAAATATATATATATATTTTTCTAATTAATCGAATCAAATCAAATCAAGATTTATATGTTGTTTTTTCAATAGAAACAAAAATGATAATAAGATGGTTGTTTTAACATAGCAAAGGTCGTGCCTTGGGAGAGGACGGGCTGGGCGTGCACCCAAGGCCATAAAAATAAGGGACCCAATTTTTTTTTTTCTATATGTATTATAATAGTTATATAAAAAAAATTATGGACTAAAAAAATTGATGGGAGAATTATTAGGCCCATGACTTGTGAGAGATAGCCTAAAAGAGGGCCCAATTAAAATACAAATTATATATATATATATATATATATATATGGATAAAGCCGAGTCTAACCGATTTTGGATGGATCTGGGCCGTTTAAAATCATCTGATTTTTAATCTAGGCCATTTAAATTCCTATTTTCACGGTCTATTCTCCAGCGTACGAGTTTAATCAGCACCCAACCCACTTCCCTTCTCTCCACGTCTTCGCCTTCAACCTCCACGCTCTCCCCTCACACCTTCCAGCCCCAATCGGCCACTCCTCCCCTTCAATCGGAATTCCGCACGAACTCCACTCCCTATTTTCTCTCGCACGAACGACTCCCGCCTTCAAATGTTCTGCAACTATAAAATTGCAATTGGTCATTTGCAACTTTACATTTTTCACATCCGCCATCTTCAAGATTGCTCATTGCGATTCTTCAATTTGGACCTAATACGATTTCACACAGATAAGGTATCGAATTTTGAAATTCATGGTGTTTCATTGTTTACTTTCCCTGAATCGGCCTGAATGTGAATTTGTCTTCTTAGCTTTGTAGTTATTTCGCCAATTGATTTTGCAGAAGTTTCCGTTGATGTTTCGACATCTTCAAGCTGCTCATTGAGATTCTTCAATTTGGCCCTAAAACGATTTTGCACAGGTGAGGCATCCAATTTTGAAGTTCATGGTGTTTCATTGTTTACTTCCCCCGAATCAGTCTGAATGTGAATTTGTCTTCTTAGCTTTGTAGTTATTTCCACAATTGATTTTGCAGAAGTTTCCCTTGATGTTGCTACATATCAAATTTTACGTTCTGAATTATTGTATCCATGTGCGTAGATTGTATATTTTCTTACTGATATCCTAATTGGTGATGTTCTGCACTTGCCTCTTCATTTTGCTTGCATAATTCTCACTCTTTGCTGCATCGTGAAGGTTTCTTCTAAGTCTGAATATGTCAAAATAAGTGGAGGTTGGTCTCATATGAAAATTTAATATCGTCTTAATGATTGAATGGCTACAATTAGAAGAGATTGAAGCAATTTGGAAGTGGTGAAGTCTATAATACTTGCAGGTTCATGATGATGACAACATTTTGTTGTGAATCGTTATACTAAGCTGATGCATTAGCGTAGATACCGGTAAAACTCTTCCTCCTAACCAGATGGGCGAGATATGGGCTCGAGGAGCTAACATGATGCAAGGTATACTCCTCATTCAATTATTCATTTGACACTTAAAACTCTAAATAATGAATATATTTTGAGACAAATCGAGTAATATTGGTTATTGTTGGTGTCCTACATTAGCTAGACAACGATCTTTATATATGTAGGAACTTGGCCTTTCTTTGTAACGGTCTTTTTAATGAAAGATTCAAAGGGGTTCCACGTATTCTAACAGTCGGATTTAAACTTTTTTGGTTCTGAATTTCCAGGTTATTTCAACAATCCACAGGCTACAAAGCTTACGATAGATAAACAGGGTTGGGTGCATACAGGAGATCTTGGATATTTTGATGACGAAGGTCAATTATTCGTGGTTGACCGAATCAAATAACTCATTAAGTACAAAGGGTTTCAGGTACAACATTCTTCGGTCATCCATATCTTGTAAAGATCCTATTTTTATCTGGTCTTTCAAATCTTTCCCAAGTGGGCTGAAGTAAACACTCGATCTTTGTTGATGCTTTCAGGTTGCTAGCAGAACTTGAAGCACTTTTGCTTTCTCACTCTGAAAAATTAGACGCTGCAGTAATCCCGTAAGCCAAAAAGACGGTATTTTTTCGGGAATTTGATAATTCGTTTACGTTATTTACCATGTACTTTATATTTTTGGTAGGTTTCCTGATGCTGAAGCTGGGGAAGTCCCGATTGCATTTGTGGGCCGATCTCCAAACAGTTTGTTGAATGAAGAAGATGTTAAGAAATTTATGGCAGAGCAGGTTAAGATTTGTATTATTTGATGATCATTTTCCTGGAAACAAACTACTCACCGGAACGTAAATGATGTAGGTTGCACCTTATACAAGATTGAGGCGGGTGACGACACCATGTAAGTTGCTCATTGTTTCTTTGGACATGTATCAACAATGTACTTAGCTTCACTATTTGATTGCCTTGCTTACTTTCTGGTATATAATTAAATTACTGTCTTCATGTTATGGGAAGATCTAATTTGGAAAAATAACGAAAACATCAACCAGCCACACTTTTAAGACTTGAGTGTAACTTAAAAGGATTTATAGGATAACAAAGAGAAGGGGGGTTTCAACATATATAGAGGTGAAATGGTCCAAGTCTAGCCGAAGTGGGACTTTAACAGAAGTGAGCATTTATGTGTCTGTTGTTTGAATCAATCACAACCATTGTTTTTGTAGAGGGGTGATAAGGAGGTCATTTTGGGGGTTTGGATGGTTTTTTGGAAGATTACAATATTGGTGTACAGGGACCTGTTGTTGGCTTACATAGCATTTTTGGCGAAGGGGGTGGGTTTTTTTTGGTTTTTTGCTTTTATCATTCATGGGTATGAACAGTTTTTTGGTTCTTCCCATGTATTGATTTCTTTCCTTGGGAGTAGAGGACTGATTCTGAATTTTGATTGCTTATGGTTTGCGTGGTTTCTTGGTGGAGTGGTTAAGCATTTGTTAAGGGTATATTGTTCTTACTGGAGAAATATGAGGAAATTATTTCTTGACAGATTATGCAGCTCAATATGTTGCAATTTGGTTTGGAGGCACCCTGCACTCCTGGGTTTTCTGTTTTTTTTGAAGGTATAAGGTTGTCTATCTGTTGGTTCTTGTCTCTTGGCCTAACTGTTGCTACTTTCCTATTTCCCTTGGTCTGAGCCTTTGGTATCATCACTTTCTGAAATACCTCTGGACTACTATTCTGAGTAATTATGAGAATTGGAGTTTTTTTTTGGTCTTTATGGATACTTAAGTGGGGATGGATTTGGAGTGATAAGGTGGGATCTAACTTGATTTGGAATGTTTTGGGTATCCCTTGCTCCACTATCATTCCCAAATTCTACGTGTTGATGGCTATCTTGGTTTATCAACATTTGTTTCTTTCACTTCTTTTTGGTCTAATTTGCCATATCAACCCCAACTCTTTTCTGTTGGATGCCAAAATGGTATCTCAACTGTTGTTTCTTGTCTTTTCTTTTGGTCTTACTTTTTACATACCAATGGCATGTGGCCAAATTGGCTTACCTTTGATTATCCAAAAGAGTCAAGAGTTTAGTTGGTTTATTCTGGGAATGTTTTGGTTTAAACTGCTCCAACAGTTGGTGTTTGACTCTAATTATGAGTGTTGGGGTTTGGTGAATTTTGAAGGAAAGTTGGATTTTCAACAGTTGACCTTTTCTATTGAATTTATTGCTCAGTGGTGGATCCGTAATTGGTCCATTTTTACTTGGAATTTGGGACCTTGGTGGAGTTTGATTAATGGTGGAATATGGTGGATTTGGATCACTGTGGAAAATGGAGAAATAAGGGGGCTAATGGATGTTACTGTGGATAATAGAAAAAAGAGGAGAAGAATGATGGTTGGGTATTTTTGTGATGAATTTTTGAAACAATCACCTTTGCAGTATGAGCCTTGGAGAGTTCCTTTTCAATGGTTGAAGATGGTGATTTTTCACAAACTTTCGTTGGAAATTCAGTCCTATTTTTGGTGTGAAAGTGATATGGATTTGATTGAATCCTCTAATTGCTACTGGTGGTACAAAGCCTTTATTTGGGACAAGTCTGATGATGAGTTTTATTGGGATAAAGGTGAAGGTGGATTTGGATTTTTTTGTGGCTTAAATTCATTGTGGAAGAAGGATGTCAATGTTGGATTTAATGGCCACGTGGCCTACACTTATGCTAGCCTTTGGACTAATTTTAATATCATGGCATCTTTCCTTTTTTGGATTAATGAAAAGGAAAATGATCATTGGGAAAATTAAATGGGCCATTGTTTTTGTTACTTTTGTATTGAAGTTGATGAAAAGGTTGGGACCCAAAGATATGTGGGATTAATTTTCTTTAAAGGAAGAAGTGGATTTAGTTGTGATGGATTTGGGATTATTTTTGGGTCGAGATTAATCTGGAGTTGGGACAAGTGGGTCAATCAATTTTATAATTATGAGTGTGTGTATGTGGGTCACCATGATTATAATTTTTGGGCTGAAATTTATCTCTTTATTTCCTCTCTTGCATGGGCTATTGAGGATGACAAAATTGGGCTTTAATTATTAATGCAGTGGGCTGTTGGAAAGAATTTATTACGTCAAAATATGGGCCATAAATTTTTTGATTTGTGGGCTTTCTTGAAGATCCATTTTTGCGGTTATGGAGTTGGGTCAACCTTTGTGACGTGGGCCATCCCCATTGATGTTTTAATCAAGGTTAATTTTTTGGGCTTTGATTTTTTCATGGATTATTGGATTTTCGTCTCGGTTTTGTTGTTTAGGATTAGTCGTATTTTATGGTTTTTTCCTAAGCATACTTTAAGCCTCCATTTTGTAATCCTTGGGGTATGCCTCTCGTAGTTTGTCCTCTTTTTGTTTATTGAATAAAGTTTTTTCCGGGGGTTCCATCCCCTTTTCCCAAAAAAAAAATTCAAGTCCTTGTGTGGCTATCATTGATATGTAGACAGAGACATGGCTATCGATTCAACTTCTTTATCCGAGCCTGCTCCTTCTTGGTTTACTCCTAAAAGGTACACTATGTTTATTTCTTTTTCTTCCTTTAGGTTCTTGATTAATTGAGAAGAAACCTAGCTAAACCTTTTTTTTTAGGGGGAGGGGGGTCACATAATTTTTGATCTTTCTATAAAATGTGAAATTGTAGATTGGAATTTGGTTTCGATTCTCTATGTGTTGTTGAGGGTTGATCAAGTTGGAATGTTTAATGCATGCATCTGTTAGTTATTGAGGGTTATATGGGTTTTTGGTTTCATTGGCAAGATTTAGTAACTGGATCAACAATTTTATCTGTGAGATGAGATTCCTAGGTAAAATCTTGGATTGCATCAACGTGGTTGATGAAAATAAGGTTGAAATGGTATTTAGTTTGAAACAATTATTTCTAGTGGCAAGGGCAGACTCACATGTGTTGGTCATGCCATTTTCTATTTATTCCTACAACTGATTTTTCTGTATGTGTTTCAGCTAAAATACTGTAACTGTTGAGTGTCAGATGATCTTACTATCAACTCTAGGATTGAATGGTCATGTAATAGGAAATTAAGCAGTTGTATTGATTAGAGAAATAAAATTGACACAAAGGTAAGATTGCTCATATCTCAACTGGTTAATGGTTCTAACATATTCACTAACTGCATTGTAAGCCTTAGACTCTTTCATATCTTTAGAATGTTAGGATTTTTGCCAACCGACCTCTTTTTTTTTCTTTTTTCTTTCTTCTCAGAATGCTTTTAGCGATGATGGAGATACAGGAAGTTTGTAAGCCCTATTGGATCATCTTCCACCAACAACAAATAGAAAGAGAACTATAAATAAGAAAAAGTAGGCATGTTGCATGTGTGTTCCTTATCATTGGAAATAATTGGAGGTGAAGGAACAAAAATAAATCCATAGTTCAGTTGAAGTGGTTGTTGAGCATTAAGACTATGATGGTGTGTGCACAATTCTTGACATAAATCATTAACTAGCTCTATTAATTATGATGTGTGTTGTGATATCTGTTACCTTATGACTTACAACATCATTCTCGGATGTTTTCTCTACCTTTGTTGTTCTGCAGGGGTGATTTTGATCTTACCAATTTTAGAGACGGTGTCATATCCTCTGCTTTCATGGTTGGACTCCTTATTGCATCTCCAATATTTGCATCCTTGGCCAAGAGGTAATTTTCCTTTACTAACTCATTACCCACCCTTTTAGACAAATGGCAAAAATGGAGAGGCCTGCTGACGAGCCGATTGCTGAAGAAACCGAAGTTATTGGTGCTTGAATGAGAGTCTTTTTTTCACCTTTTTTCTATAAAATTGAAACAAATGCAGATGTTGGTTTTGTAATAGAGATTAGAGTTGATATTTTGGTTTGAAGTTGGATATGCAATTTTTGTAGTTGAGTACTTGATTTATGATTTATTATGATAAGCAAGCTTTGCCATGGTTTCAGATTTGAGAGCCAGAAAAGATTGAAGCTTGTGTGTGCTCAAAGAATTATGGATTTTTTACATATTCCAGGTTTTACTTGGTCGAATGCTTACTGTCATATTTTTTTTTCTCTCATTTTGGTCCAGTTCTATTGGAAATGTTATTGGTTATTGTTGACCATCTTAGTTTATGTCAATTTATTGTTGGTTTGGATGCCTAACATGTTCTATATTACTGTCATGTTATTTAACAAAATCATTAACGAACATTATCATTATAGCATGATTGCAAAAACTAGCGGTAACAATATACGAATAGAACAACTGTCAAGCTATAGAGTGGTTTTTTTTTTGTTAAAACGGACTAGACCACTGGGGGAAATCGTCAAAAATGACTGAGGGAACAAAGGATATAAGACTAAAAATAAATAAAATTTTACCTTGATTATTTTAAAATTTTAACATTTGAGTGGGGGCTTTTCCCCACCTTTATAAAGCTAAGTCCGACCCTGATAGCTGATATTAATAATGTTTTAAATTATGAGAGAAGTATGCATTTCTGTTAGCTATCTGTTGTACACTAGCATCTTGTAGTATTGTTGTTGTTTGATACCTCATTTTTTTAAATGCATATTTGTATGCAGTATGGCTTGGCTTAATAAGGTGGATACTAGAGATCCGTTGGTGGAATTCATAACATAGAACACTTTCCGTTTAAAAGAAAAGGTAAACTTTTACATATATTTGCATACTACATTGCAGCGGGTACATAACTAGAATACAATAAAGAAACATAACTTTTGAAATGGTAATATTAAATAACTGAATCTATTAAAGTTATGTCGTGTACCCGACCAACGGACGGGTATAACACTAGTATATATGGATGGAGCCGAGTGTAACCATATTTGGATGGATCTGAGCCGTTTAAATTCAGCCAAGTTTTAATCTTGGCCCTTCAAATTCCTAAATTCACGGCTGGTGTTTAATCCCCACCCCCAAATCAGCCGATTTCCCCATTTGTTTCCTCTCCACGACTCCACCTCTTCACCTTCAACCTCCACGAGTTCCAGCCCACTCCGCCTCCCACCCCATCCTCCACGATCAACCCTCTCACCACGTTAATCCTAATTTCTCTCCCTTCCCTATTTTCCATCGCACTCCACTCCCTATTTTCTCTCGGATTAGCGAAACCCGCCTTCAACCATGGAGTTCCTATGCAGGGCTTAAATAGTTGCAGGTATGCGTATGTCTTCTCGGTTCAAATTTTCGAGTTCTACTTCTCTTTCATACCTCTTTCTCTCAGGTACGTTCTGCTTCAAAGGGTTTTGCTCATCTGGATTTTTTCCATCTTGTATTTGTTCGATGGTTTTCAAGGATTATTTGCTCATCTGGATTGTTTCCCCTTTCAGTTTTGTTCGACCGACCACAAAGAAAGATGGGAAACCAACAATCCTTACATATTTCGTTCTTGTGGTTGGAAAACCATCATCTTGAAATTCGATGTTTCTTTGCTGTTGCTGTTAGGGTAAATTACATATTACGTTCATATTTCGTTGATGTTGCTGTAATTTATTAGAGTAAATTACATATTTCGTTCATGGGTTCGTTCCTGTTAGTATAGATTACATATTTCTTTGTTGTTGACCATATTTTGTTTCTTTGCTGTTGCTGTTAGGATAGATACATATTTCGTTCCTGTTGACCATTTCTTCTTCAATTTTCTTTAATTTTGTTCTTTAGTTATCTGTGTCCCTCTACAAACAACCAAATGAACTGGATGCTTTGATGAAGATTACCAATAAATAGGTAACTAAAGTAATAATTCCTCATTTGTTTTCCAATGTTCGGCCGAAGAAGTTGCAGGTTTCTTCTCAGATTCTTCGATTTCGCTTCCCGTGGTGAGATTGAAGAGGGTGTATTGTTGAATAGATCAAAGCCATCTCGGAGGCCAAAGAAGAGACCGAGGGCCATTCAGAAACAACTTGATGTGAGTTCCTTTTTTTTCGAGTTTACACTCGGTTCTTCATATGATTAATTCATTCTCTTTCCTTATACTCCTATCACAGTTAAATTTTTGATGCTCTGCTTCTGATCTATTTCACTTTCTTCCCCTTTCCTGATATTCAACCTTTTGAGGTGTGGGCAATTGTGGATTCCAAAAGACAAGGGTTTCTTGCCTTCAAAGAGTTCGTTATGGCAATGCAGGTGGTTATTTTAATGACATATTCTTTTGTTGCATCAGTCAGTTTTCTAAGCTCATCACTTCTACTTTGTGAATTTTAGTTGATTTCCTTGGCACAAGCGGGGCATACATTGAGTGTTGACTTCTTAAACTCAGATAGTAAGCCGTACAGTCCCAACTTTTCCATGTTACAGTATATTGCATTTCTGTGAAACCATGTTATTATCTAACATTCATGTGATTGATTGCCTTTCTTGGGTAAAAAATCTTTTACGGTGCAGTTAATATTGAAGAACTGAAACCGCCAGTGATGGATGGTTTGGATCATCTACTGTCTGTACGTATGCCTCCTTTCATTTTAGCAGATAAAAGATGAAACAGAGCTATTATGAGCCTACAACTTTCGTATTTTCCTTGATAACATTAACGTCTTTATCAATATTTTGCAGAAGGCAAAGAAACATTCCAAGTCATATGATCCTGAAATGAATGGTAATAATAAATAATCTACCTATTTTAAATATGCTTCCGGAGAAAAGCAAGTCAATTTTGTTTGATTTTCACTTTTAACAATGTTTTAGGTACTTCTCATATTGAGATTTCATCTTCTTCAAAATCTGCAAAGAAGGTTGTATATCCTTGGTTGTCTATGTTTTCATCCCATATTCTTTGTGTATGCTTAGATTCCCTTGAAGTCTGTTACATCGATCGTTGATGGCCTGAAGAAGCTATACATTCAGAAGCTGAAACCTTTAGAAACCATGCATCGGTTTTATGAATTTGTGTCTCCCCAATTGGTGAGTAATCTGCGTGTTTCAAATAATCTACAAAGCATTATGTGAATTATAAGCTTTCTTTTTCCCTCTTTGCTTCAGGCCAACAGTGACTTTGATGCCAAGCCCATGGTGATGCTTTTGGGTCAATACTCAACTGGGAAAACAACATTCATCAAGCATTCGCTTAAAAGTGGTTATCCAGGCAAGTGCTCACCCCCATAACATTGAAACTCTGTTGCTCACACATTATTTTCTTCTTATATTGTATTTTTTAAGTATATGATATTCATATAGAGAAAATACTTACACACACTCCTAACCTTTGTATTTCTTCCATCAGGAGCTCATATTGGACCTGGGCCTACTACAGACAGATTTGTTGCTGTCATGGTATGTCCTAGATCCGACATATTTCGTGGCATGGACCTTTTAGATACATCATTTGTGCATATCTAAGAAATTGGCCTTTCTTTTGCTTTGCACAGAATGGACCCGATGAGAGAAGTATTACAGGGAATACTGTTGTTGTTCAAGCAGACACGCCATTTAATGGTCTAACTACTTTTGGAAGTGCATTCTTGTCAAAATTCCAGTGTTCTCAAATGCCTCATCCTGTGAGTTATTGTTGAAGTATGCAAAGGTTATGTGAATTTGATTTATTTTGTTATTTTCTATAAAACCAAGCATATATTGTGTTGTTTGACTAAAAAAGCTGCTGGAGAATATTACATTTATAGACACTCCTGGAGTTCTATCCGGAGAAAAGCAAAGAACACAAAGAAGCTATGACTTTACTGGTGTGACATCTTGGTTTGCGGTAAAGTGCGATGTCATCTTGCTTCTCTTTGATCCTCATAAACTTGATATAAGCGATGAGTTCAAACGTGTCATATCATCCCTACGAGGACATGATGACAAGATTCGGGTGGTCTTGAACAAGGCTGATCAAGTTGATACCCAACAAGTAAGAAAGACCCCCCCTCCCCCAACCAGTCTTAAGCGTGGTTTATTCTCACCAGGTGTGTCATTTATATTGTATACAAATTGATTTTGTGTTGTAGCTAATGAGGGTTTATGGAGCACTAATGTGGTCTCTTGGTAAAGTCCTAAACACTCCAGAAGTTATGCATGTTTACATCAGGCATGGCCTCTTTGTGTTTGTGGTCCTTCCAATATATTTCTATAAAGTAATGTGGATTTGTTCATGTGGCCAGTTCTTTCAATGACAAACCTATAAACGCGGCAGATGACGGGCCATTGGGAGCAACATTGTTTGAAAAAGAGCAGGATGACCTTCTAAGTGACTTAAAAGACATACCCAAGAAGGCTTGTGATCGTAGAGTGAATTAATTTCTTGTATATGTTGCAAGTTGTTGGAGTTGTTATCTGTTACTAAATATCGTCTATTCCTCTACTGAACAGATCAACGAGTTTGTGAAACGTGCTAGGTCTGCCAAGATTCATGCTTACATCATGAACCAGCTTAAAGCTTAAGAAGAAGATGCCAAGCTGGATTGGCAAGGCTAAGGCTCAACAAAGGCTCATTGATAATCTTAAGTCAGTCTTTGAAAAGGTCCCCTTTCGCTCTTATATATTGTAAGTTACAGTTTTTTTTGTGATCTTGTGCCGACGACATTTGGTAACCAGATTCAAAAAGATCATCATTTACCCGCGAGAGATATCCCCAATGTTGAAAACTTCAGAATGGCTTTGGTTGGTTACAACATAGACAGATTTGAAAGATTGAAGCCCAAAATGATATAAGCTATTGATGACATGTTGGCTTATGATATCCCAAAACTTTTGAAGACCTTCAGAAATCCGTATGATTAAAGAGGTTAGCAGTAGTTTCAAAAGAGAAAAACCCCGGTCAGCTTATTCATTGTATATATTGCCCATCTGCATGCTTTGAGATAACTTGCAACAAGGAGTTAGACGATAGTCATCGTCTCTTTCTCTTTTTCTTCTTCTTATCGAGGGGTGTCAAATAGTAAATGTGATAATCGCGAGGAGTACCAGAAGCAATTGCCTCCCTTTTGTTTAGGGTTCCCTAGACTCAAAATAGATGAGCAACATAGTGTTTTGCACTTTGTTGGAAGGTTGATGTCCTTCCAAGTTTTGAGCATATAATAGGTATGTACATATGTTTTTGTTACAATTGAAGTATTATTTCATCAATTTGAATATAGTCCGATATAGTTTGGGTTGTAAAATACACAAGTTCTACACAAAAATTAGTTCAAATTGTGCGTTTATGTGGTTTGAACTCTGAAAGTTGTATAAGCAGCGAGGTACTATCAATCGCCTAAGAACCACGTATTGAGATTAGATTCTCACTTTCACTTTTCTTCATTACACCTCCATATGCAAAATTACTACTTTTGATTTATTTTGGCTGATCATCTTAGATTAATGTAGTTGTTTTTCTTTTTATTAAACAAAATTAAATTAAGTTACTTTCGGTGGGTACTGGGATTTTGATTTGGTCATTTTCTTGGATCAATGTGAGTAAAGTTCTTACTTTTGATTTGGGTTTTCTTTGATCTTTATTGGGTGGGTTTTGATTGTTAAGTCAAGAACAAAAGTTTGCAAAAAATGTTGTCTTGATTCGTTTCTTGAATACATTGTTTTCAGTATGTGGTTGAATGACTGTGAAAAGTATAATATCCAGGTTGATCATATGGGTTCTCAGATGTAAATGAAAGGGACTGTTTGCTGATTGAATCACACTGGTATTATCTCATCTCTTTCTCTCTGTTTTTTTAATACCCTTTTTTCTGTTTTTAATAAAATATTTTCAACTATTTGTGTAATGATTTAATCCATTTTGATGGGTGTATTATTTTTTAAATCAATTTTACAAATGGGATAAGCAATTTGACTATTTACTTTCCATAAATGATTTATGAGTTTATTGTATGGAGGTATGAACTTCATTTGTTAGACTCAAGATTTTTAAATAGCTTCAAGTTTTGGGGTTGTAATCTGGTTTTCATCTCTGTAAATGATCCAATAAATGGAAATTAAATCATTTAATCATTCGATTGGATTTGATTTGATTAGATTTCTCTTTTTATTGTTTACAGTTGTTGTTTTGTTTGGGAAGTGGATCAGTGAAGATGATGAGGATTGTTGAGTCTGTTTTTACTATTATGATTCTACTTGGTCTTTTGGTAACGGCGAAATCAGAGGTTTATATTGTAACCATAGAAGGAGAGCCTGTGAAAAGTTACGAAGGCGGTGTTAACGGTTTTGAAGCCACTGTTGTTGAATCTGATGAGAAGTGTGATGTCACCAGGTCCATATTCCTTGAATACTTTTTTACATCTTCTTAATATGCATTCATGTTTTCTGGTTGTTTTTATGTTAAGTTAGTTATCAACGAGGGATTTGTTTTTGTTTTATAATCATTCGTTTTCCTGAGAAATTGTGGTTTGGATTTTCTTTTTCATGCCCTTGTGATTGGATACATTCGATAATTGATATACTCAATATAGATTCTCATTTATCGAGTCAAATGATATTGGAGAATAGATGATTATGTTTGATTTTGATTATACCTTCTCAATTCGTTAAAATATGTGCAGTTTGAATTTGAAGTTCAAATTGATTAATTTTGATATTGAGAATAGATACGGATCCTTTCAAATCTTTTGAACTTATATATCATATCCTACAAGCAGAATAAGCTTACTATGAAATTTGTGAAGAGAACTTTTACCAAAATTGTCTCAAGATGCATGTATTTTTTTGTATCTTGCAACTTCTAAATTACTTCTTTTTTGGTGAAATTGAGTTTTTAGTTGACAACTCTTACCTCTAAAATTAATTTTCGGCCCAATCTAGCACATAGAGAACACATGGTGCTTTTATACATTCTTCCATGAAATCTTGATTCGTAGTTTATGAGAAGTATTTGTTTGTTTGTCTGTCATATATCTAAAATGTCATTCCATAAAGATAAACTAAGAAATCTTTTAAACCCAAAATTAATAGTGTAAGTTTATTTATAAATGGTGATATGGGAAAACGAGTAATTTGTTCACTTTCCAAAAAAACGTTGCAATACAAATCGGACCTTCTGGAAAGGAATAGTTGTAATTTTTATGGAACAAAGGGAGGGTATAACTGCTTCCATTTACATTTGTCCCCACATAATATATTTTGTGATGGTGAATTTTGTATTATTATTTGGAGTTGTTAATGGAATATTGGTTTGCAGCAAAAATTATCATGAATGAACTTACAGCAAGGTAGTTCTGATTTATAGCGAGGTAACTTCATGTTACTTTCTTGCTCTTCCCCATCAATCTTTTCATCATGCTCTCCTCTTTAGTTCTGTGTTTTTTGTTCACAGAGAATCTCTTAAAGTTGTTTTGATTGAATCGGGTACGAAGAACAACATAATGTTGATCGTGATACTATTGTAGGAGGGTTGTGCCTGAGAAACCTCAAGTTGTTGATTATGCCACCAGGGTAGTTGTGGTATATAGCATGGTGAAGCAGGATTATGTGATACAGATGATTGAGCTCCTTTCGTTTGGTATGGTCGTGAAATACATTAGAAGGGGTATAGTGAGAATTTTACATTGCAGGAAATGATCGTCGTTTAAAGTTGAGACTACTGGTTTGAAGGATCCTATATTAATAAAAGTCTGCTGACCTTGGAATTGTGAGGCCTCAATCATAGCCATTATTTTATAAGTGTAATAGTTTGCTCTGCAAATGTTTACTTTTAGTCATGTAATTGTTTAGTACTAAATTCATGTTGCTACAAAACATTCTGCTACTATTTGTATGTGGGGAAAAAAGAAAGGGGCACCATTATGAGTAATTGTACCCCAAGGATTTGCATCATAAAATCTGAAGTCTTTGGGCAACTGATTTCATAATTCTACTGGAATAAGCAAACATGTTATTTTTTGGCGTGTGCCTAATGAGACTTAACAAGTATAGATAATGCTCACCAAATTCCAACTCCCCCTTTACTGGGTTTACCTCCCTCCAACAATTCTTTTTCTTGCTTAATTGCTTCTTCTCCATAGTGTGGGCCTAAGCTATAACATTGGTGGGTTTTGTGTTTGGACTTTTGTACCTTTTTTATATCATGTTAATAAACATCTCAGACCTCGCTTCTATACATGTCTATTTACACGTTTAGAAATTTGTCAGCAAATGTTTATAATTCTATGTTATTATACATATCTATTTAAAAACAACATACACGTTTAGAAATTTGTTATAGCAAATGTTTATAATTCTATATTATTACTTATTTATTTGGTCAAAAAATATTGTTATAACATTGATTTTGATTTTTTGATAAAAGACTATATTACTTTTCTATTTATTTTATAATTAAATTTATATCCAACGTTTTTGGTTAAATATCAATAAAACTCTGCAACAAAAAATTCATAATTTAGGCATTTATCTACTAGAATCATTATTTCACATAACAAACTTTATGCTTTATTTCGACAAATTTCACATGCCTTTTTGCTTATATCTAGATGAATTTTACATCCCGCCGTATTACGCGTGCACACAACTATATTGTCTTGAACCATCCGCACTTTGTGTTGGAACAGGTCTAACTTTCATTATTTTATTCCAACTCCTCTCTTGCCTTCTGACAGCCTAACTTGGATGACAAGGAGGACGAAGCAATCAAGCATGAAATCGATCAGCTGAAGTAGGGGCGAAACACGACTGTTGTAGCCTGGGGGCCGAATCTATAAAATTTTAGAGATCCAAATGATAAGCACGTAACTTTTTTTGTTCTTTTTTTCCTATGATTTAATAGAAAAAGTTATAGAAGAAATGTTAACAACACTCTTTATATCTTCATCTTTTTAATGACTTCCATGCTTTACGATTTCTTTTTTGGAAATAGGGCAACACATCTGGGAAATATATGAAAGGCAAAAAAGAGACGTGGTAAGCCTGATTGCTTCCTTGGTTCTGTAAAAACATATCTAGCAATGTCATGGATGTATATGCAAATAGCTAACATATTAGAAATATATTTCTTTCTAGCAGCTGAGGGTGCAAGTAAGATCCTGGAGGGAGAGATGTTGAGGGTTACACTTTTGAAACCAAAGAAGGGCAATGCACATCAGTAGAGAGTTGTATCAGTTGTTCCCTTGAAATCTGGGTTTCGACCAGTAATGGATACATTGAAGGAATTATATGGAGTAAGAACTCATTGTTAACCGCCATGTGTTCTTCATACTTGTATCTTTCCAGTTTGAATGTTTATTGTTATTCCCTAATGTTGACTACGTTTAATTCCTTGTATAGTTTGAAGGAAATTTATAATTTTCTTTCACAAATTTTCATCATAGAAGATCTATGTGGATTGTACTCCGTCCTGAATTCTTTTTGGTCTTAGAATGTTGTTTATGGTGGAATAATAACAAGAGAGACGATATATTTATATGTATACCCGACCAAGGGACGGGTAAACACTAGTTAAGTTGGATAAAGCCCTAAATCTAAATCATTGAAGCGACTTCCAAACTCTAACGTTCTGTCGTCAAAAACTTCAATTGTCTCCTCCATTGTTAGTACCGAGAAGAGTCTAAGAGAAGAAGCTACCTACTGCGATGAACGATCTCTCATCTCTACCTCATTTCCAGTATAAGACTCCAATCAATTTCCAGTCTAAGACTCCAATCAATTTCTCTAACGGTGAGTCTAGTGACCGAAAATGGCTAGTTTATTCAAAACATGTGGATAAAGTGTATTGTTTTTGTTGCAAGTTATTCAAGTCTAAGAATTATAAAAATGCAATAGCTAATGAGGGATTTAGAGATTGGAAGCATCTTGGTGAGAGACTTAAGGAACATGAGAATAGTATTGAACATATGAGCAATATGTTATCTTGGAATGAACTAAGAATAAGGCTAAATACAAGTCAAACAATTGATAAAGATTTACAACAAGAAATTATGAAAGAGAAAGAACGTTGGAGACAAGTTTTAGTACGAATAATTGTCGTTGTTAAGTGTCTTGCCAAATATTCTTTGCCTTTTAGAGGATCTAATGAGAAGTTATATCAACTTGAGAATGGTAATTTTCTGTGATTAATTGAAATGATCGGAGAATTTGATGTAATCATTCAAGATCATATTAGACGCATTCAAAATCATGATATTCATTATCATTATCTTGGTTCTAAAATTCAAAATGAGTTGATTTCTCTTTTGGCTCATAGTGTTAAAAATTATATCATAAAAATTATCAAAGAGGCTAAATATTTTTCTGTGATTCTTGATTGTACACCAGATGTGAGTCATCAAGAGCAAATGAGTTTAATAATAAGATGTGTGAATATGTCCGGTAATAAAATAAAAATAGAAGAGTATTTTCTAGAATTTTTAAAGGTTGATGATACATCTAGTTTAGGATTGGTCCATGAATTATTAGATGTACTTAAATCTCTTGATCTTAGTGTTAATGATGTGAGAGGTCAAGGCTATGGCAATGGTTCTAACATGAAGGGCAAACACCAACGGGTGCAAAACCGGTTACTTGAAGTTAATCCAAAAGCATTGTATATGTCATGTGCTTGTCATAGCCTTAATCTTACACTTAGTGATATGGCTCATTCATATGTCAAAGCCGTTTCGTTTTTTGGAATTGTGCAACGGATATACACGTTATTTTCTAGTTTCACAAAAAGATGGAAGGTGTTACTTGATAATGTTTCAAACATGATTGTAAAATCTTTATGCAATACACGTTGGGAGAGTAGAGTAAAAAGTGTGAAAGTCATTAGATACCAAGCTCCTCAAATAAGATCGGCTTTACTTGAGTTGTCAAAAGCATGTGATGATGCCAAGTCGAAAAGTGAAGCGGAAAGTTTGGCAAGTGCAATTGAAAATTTTGAGTTTTACTTGGTATGATTATTTGGTATGATATTTTATTTGTAATAAGCATGGTTAGTAAGAAGTAGCAATTCAAATCTATGTGTATTAATGCTACCATGGAACAATTTAAAGGTGTGTTGAGGTACTTTAAAAAATATAGGAATGATGGGTTTGCATCAAATATGGATACCGCAAAAAAATTAGCATGTGAAATGAATTTAGATCCTAGATTTCTGACTAAGCGTCGTATTATTAGAAAATAACAATTCGATGAAAATAACAATGAAGAAGATATGCAAGTATCGGAAGAATAATCTTTTAGAATTAATTATTTTCTTACCATTGTCGATATGGCAATTTTTTCATTGAACAATAGATTTGAACAATTAAAGAAGTTTGAAAGTATTTTTGGATTCTTATTTGATTCTGATAAACTAAAGGCATTGGATGAGAATGAATTGATGAGATGTGCTAACTTTGCTAATACCTTTTGTCATAATAATGTGTCAGATGTGGATTTAAATGATTTCTTTTCTGAATTAAAGATGTTGCAAGCAACTTTACCATATAAATCAATCTCGGCGGTTGAGATTCTTGAGTTTGTCAAAATTGCAGATTGTTATCCTAATGTTTCAGTTGCGTATCGAATTATGTTGACAGTTCATGTAACCGTAGCATCTGCCGAAAGGAGTTTTTCAAAGTTGAAGTTATTGAAGACATACTTAAGGTCATCAATGTTACAAGAAAGGTTAAACGGATTGACGATACTATGTATTGAAAAAGATATACTAGATAGTACTGATCTAGATACTATTATTGATGATTTTGCGTCCAAAAATGCTCGAAGAAGTTGTTTTGTATGAATTATTATTGAAGTTGTTTTGTATGAGTTATTTATATTTACAATTTTGTTCTTTATAATAAAAACACTTGTTAAAGATTTTTTTTCCGTAGATATGAATGGCCCATTTGGGGGAAAGTGGGCATATCTGTTAAGAGTTGAACAGGCTTCCACTCCCACTCACTTGATTATTGTAAGATAAAAATTTTAAGCATTTGAAAAGTGCATTCGTTTGGTTTTAAGGGTGTCCTTAAATACTTTAAAATCAAATTTATAATATAAATTAGATGCGAGTGAAATGGTTGGATTATCATTCTACGTGATCACATGTTTGAATTTTATTTCTAGTGAGATTTTTTTTATCTTACCTCATGTACAATTATAGACATAACTACCACTATGTCAATGCGGGTTTGTTAAATTTTCTCCCATTTTGATTTTATTATTTTTTTCATAAGTTGTTTTCTTTCTCAATGTCAACTCATCTTAAAATCATCATTTTTTTTAGCATAAGTTATATTTGATTAGAGATTACAAACTGATGAAAAGGATAATGAAATAAATGAAGGGCAATATTGGAAGAAATCGTCATTTTTTTAAGATAATAATTACCCCATTTACAATTCAAAAATATTACGCCGTTTTAGACAGTGATATTTGTTTGAAGTTTATGGTGTTGTTTTTTATATGAACCTTGGTTGTTCCAGAAATTTTACCGAAATTCATAGTTGAAACCAGAAAGTAACAATATTAGTATATAGTTCATTTGTGAAATTTGAGTAATGTTTCGTAGGTGAAACGCTATAAGAGACCAGAAAGTGACAATATTCGGAGATGTTTCATATGTGAAATTTTAATAAAGAAACCACAGATATGTTTCATATGTGAATTTTTTATAAATGTTTTCGTATAGAAAACACGGTAAGCAGGGGCGGATTTAGTAAAGGGTGGTAGGGGTCCTGGCCCCCCCAACCAGCCCATGTCCACAAGGCTTTTTTTTTTTTTTTTTTACATATGTTTTATATCAAGTAAAGGAATGGCCCCCAACAAGTATATAATTAGGCCCCTATCTATGGACCAGACGACATTTTCACTTCACTCTCGCTCTCAGTCTCAAATCAAATCGCTTTTGTCTCTCCTCTCGCTTCTGAGTTCTGTCTCTCGACTCTCTCCTCTTGCTTCTGTCTCAAGATCGCTGCTGTTGTGAATGTGATTAAGTGATTTTCGTGTGGATTTGTGGAAACAAGTCAAGTAGTCAACGCCTCCTCCAACCTCCACAACCTCCTAATTAGATTTGGGTAAAAACCTAAATTTTTGATTTCTTGATAAATAATTTTGTTGAATTGTTGGTAACTTAGTTTTATTTTCTTAGCATTTGGTATTGGTATTTTAGATTGATGTTGTTAGAATGTTTGGACTTGGAATTTGGTATTTTACAGAATAGAAATGTTTGTTACTTGTGAGGTTAATTTTGCAAATTGCAATTTTGTTCATATAGATATACTATTGCGAAATTGATTTGAGTGATCTTCTTTGGGATCCGGCCGATAGGAAAAAAATTACCGAGTATCATCCGAACCAAAGAGATGAAATAAGGATAGTATTTACTCGAGTTCTTACCATTTTTAATGAGATCGTATCTTTTGGTTATTTATTATTTTATTTTACATGGTGCCATCAATATTTTTTTCTGAATCTGCCACTGACGGTAAGAAACCAAAAAGTGACAGTTTTTTTTGTAGGATTTCATATGTGAATTCTACGGTTTGTATGGTAATCCGTTTCAAAATTGCAAACGAATGAGATATCAATAGGTGAAAAAAACAAAAATATCATGGTTTGCACAATTAGTACTACTAGTGCGTGACACCACCCGTTGCGTGGTGACAAATTTTTTGATTAGGAAATATGTAACTACGTTAAGATAAACCTAATTCATTAGTTGACAACTAATAAGATGCAATGTATCATTGGTATGTTTTAGGTGTAAATTATTTTGGTAGATACTTAAGACTTGTTTACCAAACGCTTACATTTTGTTAATGTTGGGAACTGAAGATGTGACTAAGTCATTAATGCTGCCAGTTCAGAGTTAGTGCTTCCAGAGGATTTCAAAGATTAATACTGCTAGGTATTACTACTTCTAGTAGAATTAATACTGCTAGTCAAAGTTAGTGCTGCTTGAACAAAGTTAGTACTGCTTAGCTAGTTAGTACTGCTAGAGGTTAGTGCTGCTTAGTAGTTAATGCTGCCAAGATTCAGTTAATACTTCCAAGGTAATTAATACTGCTTCTGAGATAAACTGAAGATAATATTGAAGAGACCGCGTCTGAAGATATACATGGAAAGCTTGAAGATAATTATGAAGATTATCTTGAAGATCTTTTTAAGTTTTGTAATTATCTTTTATTATTCAGTATATATATAATTGCTTAGAATAGTTAGATAAAACCTTAATTCTGAGTTTTTGTTTTAGAGAGAATCAACCTCAAGGCATAGTTCCTAATTCTAGAGAAGTAGAATTCGTCTTGAAAGAGTCTGTTCTTCAAGATTGAGGTTGTGTGTGTAATCTTGTAACTTCAATCATTCAATACAAGTTTGCAAGTTATTCATCAGATTTACTGTTTGTTTACTGTTTCATTAAATATCAAAGTGTTATTCCGCAAACTTCTTTGATATTGTTTCTGAGTATTTATAATCCTTGTTAAGAATTCGATCCTGACAAGTGGTATCAGAGCCGGTTCTCTCAGAAACATTCATTCATTCATCATGGAAAACTTTGCAGAATCAAACAGTACTCTTGTCTCTAAGGTTCCAATGCTCAAACCCAATGAGTTTGACATGTGGAAGATCAGAATCAGGCAATACATTCTCCTTACTGACTACTCAATGTGGGATGTCATTGAGAATGGCCCCTCTACTGAAGGTCAGATTGGACCAGATGGTAAAAGATCTCCACCAAAGACAGATGGTGAGAGGAAGATTAGACAGACAGAGATGAAGGCCTTGAGCACACTGCTCTTGGCCATCCCCAATGAATATCAGCATCAATTCTGTAACTGCACAGATGCTCAGATTCTCTGGAATGCTCTAGAGAAAAGATTTGCTGGAACTAAAAGCACCAAAAGAAATCAAAGGGATGTTCTGAAGCAGCAGTATGAGAACTTCACTTCTTCAAAGAATGAGTCCATGACTCAAACTTTTGACAGGTTCAACAAGCTTATTGGTGAACTGGCTACTGTGGGAGTGAAGATGGAGCAAGATGATATCAACAGGAAATTCCTCAGATCTCTTGGAGAAGAATGGACTATGTACACTGTCTCATATAGACAGAGTGACAATCTGGAAGAGAAAGAACTAGATGGTCTGTATAATGATCTAAGAGTTTTTGAATCAGAGGTAGAAGCTAAGAAGAAGCCCACTGGGTATATTCATAATGCAGCACTTCTATCAGCATCTGCTGATACTACTGCCAACCCTGAAGCAGTTAGTGCTGCTAGTGGAGTGAATTCAGAAAAAGGCACTGAAACTGTCTTTGAAGCCTTTTTGTCAAGTCATAGCAACAACTCTTTGATTAATGATGATCTGGAACAAATTCACCCTGATGACTTGGAGGAGATGGACATTAAATGGCAGATGGCCATGTTATCTATGAGGGTGAAGAAGTTTATTAAAAGAACTGGGAGGAACAACTTCTCTCAAAGAAGAGAAGATGGTGTTGGTTTTGACAAGACAAAGGTGGAATGCTATAAGTGCCACATGAAGGGACACTTTGCTAGAGAATGCAGAAGTGGTGTGCCAAGTAACAACCACCAACAAGCCCAGAATGGAGGCTACAATCAAAACAAGAACTCTGCTCAAGCCCTTGTTTCTCAACAAGGAATGAGGTTTGACTGGAGTGACCAAGCTGAGGAAGCCATTCAGAATCAAGCTCTTATGGCAGAGGTATCTGATCTTCCCTCTGAGGTAAGTTCTAATCTTTGTACTCAATCTTGCATAGATACTGTCAAAAGGTACAGGGATCACAACCAAAACATGTGTGATGACCTCAAAAGATTAGAAAAGGACAGAAGAGATTATGTGTTGATAGTGGAGAGGTTTGAAGAACAAATCAAAGGCTTTCAAGCCAATGAACTTCAACACTCTTATGACACAAACTACTGGAAGTGGGAAAAGAATGAGTTAGAGACCAAACTGTCTAAGTCCAAAGAAGAGAATGATAAGTTGAAAGAAGAATTAGCTAAGGTTAAGCTTGATATAGAAAAGTTTTCATATGCCTCAAAAGCAATGGATTCTCTTCTAAAGGCTCAGATTCATGATAAGATGAATCCTGGTGTTGGATACAACAACACACCTCCTTCTTATAACAACAACTATATCCCTCCTACATCAGACCTGTTAGAGACCAAGGAGAAAAAGGACTTGTCTGAGAAAGCATTTAAGATAGATCCTTTGGATGAGGTGGTGGTTAAGGATCTGACTGAGAAAGAAACTAGTGAGAATAGGAATAATGCTGTGAGTAAAGAGATACCCTTAGAAAAAAACATTATCACCAATGAGGGATGTGGAAAAATCTGGGTCAAGTCTAAAGAGATAGAGAAGACCAAAGGAAAGACTAACAAGGTCCATTACAAACAGACCACGGTTGTGAATTCTGGCCCTTGTAAACAGTGTGCTTGCAATAAAACTGAGAGCCCAAATTCTGGTACAAAGAGAGGTAATCAAAGAAACTGGAATAATCAATGGGCTCAGAAACAAGGAGTTGATCTGAGTAAGATAATCAGACCAAAACCATGTTTCATATGTGGCAAGTTAAACCATTTGGCTAAGTACTATTTCTTTAATCCTATTAACCAAATAATGAGCTTTTAAAGATGTGTGCAAAAACCTTTTGGTTATAGGAAGGCTGGAAAGAAACATGTGACTAAGAAATCTGTTGAAACCAAAGGCCAAATGAAAAAAAAGGTTTTAAAAGAGAGTATTAAAATGTGGGTGCCCAGAAGCACTAAAACTGTTAGTACTGCTACATACAATAATACTGCTGACAGGGATAGTGCTGCCAGGAGCAATACTGCTGCTACCAGTGTTAGTACTGCTGAGAAGATTAATGCTTCTAATACTGTTAGTACTCCTTCAAAGGTTACTGCTGCTAACACAGTTACTGTTGTTGATGCAGTTACTACTTCTAACAAGGTTAATACTGCTAAGCATGCAAGTACTGCTAATGCAGTTAGTTCTTCTAAAACCAGTACTGCTTCTAGCAAATGTGCTGCAAAACCCATTATTGTGACAAAGTACTCCAGCAATGAGGAGTCAAAGTTTAAAAATCTTGTCAAAAAGGAATGCAAATATTTTGATGAGAAAGGGGGTACCCAAGACCACTTTGGCTTGGGTTCCTAATCCATACTAACTGATTTATCTTATGTGCAGGGCAACCAACAGCTCAAAGGGAAGAGCATCTGGCATGTGGATAGTGGTTGCTCTAGGCACATGACAGGCAACATGTCATGCCTTCAGGATTTCAAGCATATCAATGGAGGACATGTTGCATTTGGAGACAATCTTGCAGGGGGAAAAATAAGTGGAAAAGGTAATGTCACAAAAGGTAAGATGACATTTGAGGATGTCTACTATGTTGATCAGTTAAAGTACAACCTGTTAAGTGTATCACAGGTTTGTGACAAACAACATAGTATATTATTTACAAATACAGAATGTATGATCCTTGCTCCAGGATTCAAGGTAGTTGATGAAAGCATGATACTACTTAGAACTCCAAGAAAGGACAATGTTTACTGTCTAGATATGGACAATGTTTCAAGTGATTCATCCCTAAACTGTCTTGTTTCAAAAGCTTCTGTGGATGAATCCTCTCTTTGGCACAGAAGGATGTGTCACATGAACTTCAAGACAATGAACAAACTTGTTAAAAACAACCTTGTAAGAGGTTTACCATCAAAAGTCTTTTCATGTGATGATCATTGTGTTGCTTGTCTTAAAGGCAAACAGCACAAAAACTTCTCATAAGACCAAAGAGTTAAATACAATTTCTTCTTGTCTCCAGTTATTACATATGGATCTGTTTGGCCCTACAAATGTGATGAGCATAGGGAAGAAATCATATTGCCTAGTTATTGTTGATGATTACTCCAGATTTACTTGGGTATATTTTCTAAGGACTAAGGATGAGACAAGTAGACTGATCAAATCCTTTATTCTAAGAATTGAAAACCAAACTAATCAAAAAGTAAAAGTCATTAGATCAGACAATGGAACTGAATTTAAAAATCTTGATCTAAACAACTTTTGTGAAGAAAAAGGCATTAAGAGACAATATAGTGCTCCTAGGACTCCACAACAAAATGGGGTTGCTGAGAGAAGGAATAGGACACTAATTGAGGCTGCTAGATCTCTGTTAGCTGATTCAAAACTGCCAATTACTTTCTGGGCTGAAGCAGTTAATACTGCCTGTTATGTCCAAAACAGAGTGCTAGTGGTCAAGCCAAAGAACAAGACACCTTATGAGCTCTTAAATAAAAGAAAACCCTTTATTGGATTTTTTAAACCATTTGGGTGTCCTTGTACAATTCTCAATACTAAATCTCACTTAGGAAAGTTTGATAGCAAGGCAGATGATGGATTCCTTGTGGGTTACTCATCTCAAAGTAAAGCCTACAGAGTTTTTAATACTTCTTCTAGGATAATTGAGGAAAGTGACAATGTCAAATGCAATGAGAACACACCAAATCCTATTGGGTCTGGTCCTCAGTGGCTGTTTGACATTGATTCACTAACTAACTCTTTTGGTTTCAGTAGTGATGATTATGCAGGACCAGGTAGTGGAGGATCAGGGACTACACAAGTTCAAGAAAATATACCTCAGTCTGTAATTTTTCCCATACCTACAGTGGATCCTATTGAAGACTGTGAAAAGGAGCCATCTACTGAACCAAATCAGAGTGAAGAAGAAAGGAGAGATGAGGAGAATCAAGAGAATCAAGAGAATAAAGAACCAGAAGTAGCTGCTGACATCACCTCAGTTGAGTTGAATAACTCCAATCTAGAGGTGGGACTAAATGAAGAACCTAGTCATCAAACAAGAACACAAAAGAATCATCCTCCTCAGCTGGTAATAGGAGATATCTCTTCTCCTATGATGACTAGAAATCAAAGCAGGCTGCAAGATATGCAAGACCAACAGCATACAGTGCTCTCTTGCTTTCTATCCCAGCTAGAGCCTAAGAAGGCTCATGATGCTATGAAAGATTCCAGTTGGATAGAAACTATGTAAGAAGAGCTGCTCCAATTCAAGCTGCAAGATGTTTGGGATCTGGTAGACCTTCCTAAAGGTCAAAGAGCAATAGGCACAAAATGGGTCTTCAGAAATAAGAGAGATGAGAGAGGAATAGTAATAAAGAACAAAGCAAGGTTGGTGGCTCAAGGATATACACAAGAAGAAGGAATAGATTATGAAGAAGTATTTGCACCAGTGGCTAGGATAGAAGCAATCAGATTGTTCCTGGCCTATGCTTCTTATATGAAGTTCAAAGTCTATCAAATGGATGTAAAAAGTGCATTTTTATATGGATCAATTGAAGAAGAAGTATATGTCTGTCAACCACCAGGGTTTGAAAATCCAAACTATCCAGACAGAGTATACAAACTGAAGAAAGCACTTTATGGACTGCATCAAGCACCAAGAGCATGGTATGACACTCTGTCATCCTATCTCTTGGAAAATGGCTTTGAAAGAGGAGTCATTGATAAAACTCTGTTCATCAAGAGAAAGAAGAAGGACATCTTGCTGGTCCAAATCTATGTAGATGATATCATCTTTGGATCCACAAGAGACAATATGTGCAAGGAGTTTGAGGATCTCATGCATCAAAGGTTCAAAATGAGTTCCATGGGGGAGCTTACTTTCTTCCTTGGACTCCAAGTCCAACAGAAGTCAGATGGTATTTTTATTTGTCAATCCAAGTATGTACAGGACATTCTAAACAAGTTTCGTTTCTCAGACTCAAAGCCTGCCAGCACACCTATGGAGACACACAAGCAGATAACAGCAGATCTTGAGGGGGAGAATATGGATGTTCATCACTATAGATCCATGATTGGCTCTCTCATGTATCTTACAGCCTCTAGGCCAGATATAATGTTTCCAGTCTGTGTGTGTGCAAGATTTCAAGTTAGGCCAAAGCAATCACACTATCAAGCTGTTAAGAGGATATTCAGATATCTCAAAGGGCAACCTATATTGGGACTTTGGTATCCTTATGACTCATCATTTGACCTACTTGCGTACTCAGACAGTGACTTAGGTGGAGCAAACTTGGACAGAAAATCTACTTCTGGAGGATGTCAGTTTTTGGGTGCAAGACTAGTTTCATGGCAGTGCAAGAAACAAACCACAATGTCCACATCTACAACAGAAGCAGAGTACATAGCAGCTGCAAGTTGCTGTTCTCAAGTCTTATGGATTCAGAATCAAATGCTGGACTATGGGGTAACCTTTCTACACACTCCAATCTTTATTGATAATAGCAGTGCTATTAGCATTGTTAATAATCCTGTCAAGCACTTAAAGACAAAGCACATTGAGATCAGGTATCATTTTATAAGAGACTGCAATGAAAAGAAGCTTATTCAAGTTGTAAAAGTTCATACTGATAACCAGTTTGCTGATCTATTCACCAAAGCCTTTGATGTGGGTAGATTCACTTTCTTGGTAACAAGTGTGGGAATGATCAACTCTGAATAAGATCCTACTTAAAATGTGGTTCAATACCTGTATATTGGTTATTCTTGGTGTTACTAACTTTCTTTCTCAGGAAATGTATAGCAGTACTCAGTTTATCACAAGCTTAAAAGTGTAAGTATGGTTAACACTGCCAGTACAGTTTTAGTACTGCCAGTACAGTGTTACTACTACCAGTGCTCAGTTAATACTGCTAGTTAGTTAATACTGCTAGTGGTTAATACTGCTCTCAGTTAATACTGCTAGTTAGTTAATACTGCTAGTGGTTAATACTGCTCTCAGTTAATACTGCTAGTTAGTTAATACTGCTAGTGGTTAATACTGCTCTCAGTTAATACTGCTAGTTAGTTAATACTGCTAGTGGTTAATACTGCTAGTTAGTTAATACTGCTAAGTAGTTAATACTGCTCTCAGTTAATACTGCTAGTAGTTAATACTGCTCACTGTTAATACTGCTTTCAGTATCTTTTTAAGGTTAATACTGCTTCTAATCCAAAAGCTATAAATACCCTTTCCCCGCCTAAAAGATCATAACGACTCTTTGTCTACTGTTCATCTTCTCTCTCACTCTTGTTTCTCAAGTATCCAGTGCTCGATAGTCAAGAATCCTTGCATACAGATGGTTTCAATGGCATTTATCGATGAGCACAACGAGATCGCCATGCTTCAAAAGCCAAAACAAGCTGAAGGTTTTCACCAGATAGTCGACTTTCTGAAGTCCAGCCACATCGCTCATGCTCTCACTGTGTCTCCTACCATCTACATAGAGCATCAAAGGCAGTTCTGGGCCATTGCCACTACTAGCTCTGAAAATGGAGTGTCATGCATCAAAACAAGGGTTTGTGACAAACCCTTGACAGTTACTGAGGAGACCATTCGCATCTGTCTACGTCTAGACGATGCTTCAGGTATATCTTCTATTCCAAATGAGGATTTGTTTTCAAACCTCACCAGAATGGGGTATGAAGGCCAATTGGGGATTTTCAAGTTTTTTAAAGCACAATTTTCACCCCAATGGAGGTTCTTTGTTCATACCCTGATGCACTGTATTTCCAAGAAAACCACTGGCTGGAGCCAATTTAGCAGTCCCATTGCATATGCTTTGGTTTGTTTATCTACTGCTAGAAAATATAATTTTTCTCTGATGATCTTCAATGATCTTGTCTCAAACCTGGACAACAAGAAGAGTTTCTTCATGTATCCCAGGTTTGTACAGGCAGTTATCACAAATGAATTGACGGATATACCTCACTTTGATGGGGTATATGTACCTAAACCCCCTAAAGGCAAGGTTTTCTCAAATATGAGAAGATCTGCTAGGGACTCGGAAGGAGTTGACACCCCATTGTTCTCTACAATGATGGTGGTGTCCCACACAGATGAAGGTATGGCAGCAGGGTCAAGGCCCTCCTCAGACCATCCCACTGCTAGCCAATCCCAACCTTCCCACTCTATATCTATCCCACAGTCCCTACTTCATAAACCCACTTCTCCTATTACCCAAACCTATACAAGGAAACAGGTAAAGAAGGCTCCTTCCCTTCTTGTACCATCAACCACTGCACCTTTAAGCCCTCTATTGGAGCATTCTCCAATAGAAAATATCCAAAGGGAATCCCATAGGGTGTCTCCCAACCCTGAGGAGGTGCTCTCAAAGGAGATGGAGGAGCATATGGGTGAGAAGGCTGCCACTACTTCTGCTAGCACAGAGAAGGATAGTGGTAACATCTCTAAGACCTTCCCCATGGAAACTTTGGTTGAGAAATCAACCAAAGGACCCCGATGCCAAGAAACCAAGGGGGTAGTTGGTGCTTCTGCTAGGCAGAAGGCCACTACTACAAGATCCAAGGATCCCTCAAGGATGGGCAAAACATCCCAAAAGGGTGAGGACAGATCTGAAACTGATGGATTGATGGAAAGAGATTCCAATGATCCTTCAAGGGTGGGTAAAACACCTAAAGAAGGTGAGGACAACTATACTTACTTAGAATTGATGGAAACAATAGCCAACATCAATGTTGATGTGGTTAATCAAGGAAAAGAAATCAAAGCCTTGCAGCAAGTGGTCATCTCCCAACAACAGCAGATTTCCAAACTCAAGCAACTGGTGGGAAAGCTCATGGCCAAGAAAAGAAGAAGTAAATTTGTTTTAAGGAGGAGAAAGGGGGCAACCAAAAAGGAAACTGCCAATGCTTCCAAAAAGGGGGAGAGTTCAAGCTCAGAAAAGTCAGATCAACAGATTGAAGGGGAGTTTGTTGAAGTACAAGGAGAGTTTGATGAAGAAAAAGCTGAAGGTGTACTAGCAGCAGAAACTGCTAAAGAAGCAGTAAAAACCCCAGCAGCAGAAACTGTTAGTGTTGCTGAAACTTCAAAAGCAGCAGTAACAGGGTTAACACCAGCAGAGATTGAAGTAGCATAAATGCTTGTCAAAGCAAAGAATGACACTCCCAAAGCAAAGGGAGTGGTCATAAATGAAGGGGGAGCAAAGAAAACAGAAAAGAAAGAAATGGCTGCAGATGCAAAGAAAAAGGGAAAAGAAAAGATGACAGAATCTGATCAACCATCCAAAAAGCAAAATATGGTTGAGTCAGATGAAGCATTAGCTAAGAAACTGCAAGAAGAGATAGATCAAGCAGAAAAAGAGCAGGTTGAGAAAGACAGAGAAATAGCCAGAGAACTTGCAAATGAACTAAATGAAGCTTTTCAGAAAGGGTTGGAAACAGAAAAAGCAAAGCAAAGAGCTATAAGCATGAGAAAGGCTATGATGGCCAGATCAAGTGCAAAGAAGAGAAGACCTTCACAAACTTACCTTGCAACTCAGGAAAGAAACAAGATGATAACTTTCTTGAGGAGTGCAATTGGTGTAAAGAAAGAAATGTTTGTGAAGATGACTTTTGATCAAATCAAGGATCTCTATGAGAAAGAAATGGGAAAGCTGAAGAGTAATGAAAAGGATAGAGTGGAATTTGAAAAGAAATCCAAGAAGAGACATGATGTGAATATCAATCAACCCTTCCCTGAAAGTGAAGAGGGAACTCCTACAAAAGAAAAGGTAGAAAAGAAGAAGGAAGCTACTCTAGGGCAAAGTCAAAGGATTCTGAAAAGAACTAAGATGATGGCTAGAAGAAAGAAAACTGTAAAGAAGCCCAGAATAGAAGAAGAGAAAAAGGTTGCTGGAGAAGAAGAGGCACCTGAACCATCAGAAAAGAAAGAGCAGTTGAGCACTGAGGATGTAAAGATGTACATGGTTGTGATGGACAAAGTGCCTGAACCAATTTCAGCAGAACCAGTAGGAGTTAAACCTCCTGAAGTCATTCACTGGGATGTACTAGAGGTAGATGGAAAAGAGTACATTAGGCTGAAGAGGAAAGATGAAAAATATGAAGTCTACAGTACTTGGGCTAAAATTGTCAGAACATGCTCAAGATCAGATATTGAAGAAATGTTTGATATAGGGATGAAGTTGTACACAGATAAGTTAAAAGCTCCAGGGATTTCAATTACAAAACTGGTGATGGAGTATCTGTGTATGATGTTCAAATCTGATGAAGTGGAGGAGATAATAAGGAATGTTTTTCAAGCAGTTACCAGTTGGACTTTATATGAAACTAGTGGAGTATATTCTGTGACTTTGGATAGAAATCACATAGAATACTTCCTAGTGGATAAAGTATACAACCATAGCAAATTGAAACTTCATTCAATGTTGAAGAAGAAGCTTGGATGTGTTGAAAATTCAGAAATGGCTAAGTATTTGATCCAAAGAACAATCAATCAGAGTTTGGGGTTAGATGCAAACACTGGAATTTGAATCACTGATGGTTTTGGAAGCATCTGAAGAACTTGACTTCTCTTCTAAAAGTCAAGTTAGGGGGAGATTGTTGGGAACTGAAGATGTGACTAAGTCATTAATGCTGCCAGTTCAGAGTTAGTGCTGCCAGAGGATTTCAAAGATTACTAGTGCTAGGTATTACTACTTCTAGTAGAATTAATACTGCTAGTCAAAGTTAGTGTTGCTTGAACAAAGTTAGTACTGCTTAGCTAGTTAGTACTGCTAGAGGTTAGTGCTGCTTAGTAGTTAATGCTGCCAAGATTCAGTTAATACTTCCAAGGTAATTAATACTGCTTCTGAGATAAACTGAAGATAATATTGAAGAGACCGCGTCTGAAGATATACATGGAAAGCTTGAAGATAATTATGAAGATTATCTTGAAGATCTTTTTAAGTTTTGTAATTATCTTTTATTATTCAGTATATATATAATTGCTTAGAATAGTTAGATAGAACCTTAATTCTGAGTTTTTGTTTTAGAGAGAATCAACCTCAAGGCATAGTTCCTAATTCTAGAGAAGTAGAATTCGTCTTGAAAGAGTCTGTTCTTCAAGATTGAGGTTGTGTGTGTAATCTTGTAACTTCAATCATTCAATACAAGTTTGCAAGTTATTCATCAGATTTACTGTTTGTTTACTGTTTCATTAAATATCAAAGTGTTATTCCGCAAACTTCTTTGATATTGTTTCTGAGTATTTATAATCCTTGTTAAGAATTCGATCCTGACAGTTAAGAATTTTTGAGTTTTACAAATCTTAACTTAAATTTTAAACCTCTACATACTCCCCGAAAATTAATTTCAAACACAACGTCCGATAATAATATAAGACTAATAAAATAAGAAACAGGAATATTACAATCCGAATGTATTTTAAGTATGTCATTGATGACTTGTTTTAGCATTTGCCTAATGTCAATAATTGGGACAAAAATAGAAAATTTAAGCCGTGAAAATGAAAATAAAAACTATATTTATGTTATCCAAAAGAGTAAAGACAATATCCAATTCTAACACATCCAAGTAGATTAATCGTCTTGAATAATACTGAAATATAATCTGTAATAACTATTAGAGATGATAATTTTAACTTCGAAAACAAAAAGACAAAGAAAATATGCTACAAATATCAATACTCAAGCTATAAAACATATCCAACATTGAATCCATATCCAATTGATAGAAATCATTCACCTCATTCCTATCTATGGGGGTTGTTGTAAAACCCAAGAAACCCTCAATTCCTTCCCTCTACCAACTTTAAAACCTAATGGTTTTAGTCTGTCGTCGATGTTAGTTGCCCAACTCATCAAATCTCGAACAAAAACAATTAAAGCGAGATAAAACACTCACATGGTTTCATATATGGTTGCCATAAGACCCAAGAAGTCCTCTGTTATCTTTGGTTGCTGTAAAAACTAAGACGTCATTTGTTTCTGCCCTTTACTCTGTAAAAAAGAACATAGGTATAAAAAACGAACCAGGAAACCTATAAAAACGGTAAAAGACAGAGTTTAAAAACCACTAAAATCTCAACAGAAGTATAAAAATGAAGGATTACCAAGATTTATGAATTTAAAAACAAATAAGTTTAGGATGTGTGGAAATTTTGGTCCTTAACAGAAATGAAACAAAACTAACATTGTTGAGGCATTTCTCAAAACCAAACTCGCATGCTAATATCAACTTCTTATCTTCAACATGTTAAAGTGACATAATTAAAACCCAAACCAAGAACACGATTGAATGCTTTGTGCAATGCCTACAAAAGATTATCAAAATATTCCCAGGATGAGTAAGAAAAAAATCCTAGGGAATAGAGGAAGTTGTACTATGAAGAGAAAACCATAGTTTGATATGCAGATAAAATGAAATCGAAGATTGAGAAATAGAGAAAGGCATAACTGAAGGAGATGAATAGTTTTGAAATTAAATGTTTGTTTTAAATCCAGTAATTAAAAAATGCTAAAATTGAGAAAAAAAAAAGATATTAGGAATTCATGTGTTTAGAGGATGTCACCTCATTCTTTGTGGTTCTTTTTATATATATAAAAGATATCTATATATTGATGTAAGGGACAGGTTCAAACGAGAAGACATACAATTTGCGAGAAAGCGAGAAGAAATCCTGACCAACCACCTAATTAAATCAAGGGCTATAATTATTGATGGCAAATTTGTAATATAGTTACCTAATTTAATCCACAAACACGATGAAAAGGGCAAATTTGGAAAGGAAAAAAAAAACAATTTAATTATGGATATGTATTACCCTTGCTAGTTTATAGAAATTGAAAGGTATCAATATTCTAATTAATAATGATTCTCAAAAAATCCCACTATAATTGGGTTCTCTCTCATCTTCATGTTCATATCCTTGCTAGTTTATAGGAATTTCAAAGATACAATAGATAATCCATTAGATGTAGATGAACAAAACGTGAGTTGGTAGTGAACGAACAAACTCTGATCAGATGTTGAAGGAGGGAATGCAACAGATAATCCATTGTTTATGTAACACCCTAAAAATTCGGGTAATTTTAAAAATTGAAAATTTGGCAATATAACGCTTATAAATAGGGCAATCCACCCAAAAAGGGCAAAACGTGAGCATTTACAAAACCTGCGATAATGTATGGGAAAAAGACAACAAACTAATCTAAACTACCTCTAGCTAGATTACATTGGTTGTCAAACCCAATACCAAAAACGAATAATTGTTTTAAATGTTAAACGCTTCCAAAATAACTATCTTCCAAAAATGCCCTCAAGAGACCGCACTCTCCTCTCAACCCCTCGACGACCCGCCGTTAAGGGAACCTGTTATACACATCATTTGAGAAAAAGTGTTAGGCTTAAAGCCTAGTGAGAACATACAATTTATATGAAAGACAACAAAAGATATAGTTGCAATAAAGTCGAAACTGTTTTCATCAACATCCTTGAAAATGGTTTAGTAAGCACATATTGACCTTCCGGTCCAGACTTCATCTTGCGATGACGGGTATAAGCCCGAATTCCAAGGATTGTGGCGAAACACAAAGTAGGCCACTTTCCGAGTTTTGAGCTCGTCATACTAGGATCAAAACCGTGAACACGCCGGCTCAAATAAAGATGTGGGGGGATGGCACCCAATGATCCTAGTCATACTCATTCACTAGGATTTACATTTACGACCCACGACTAGTAACCGGTCCCACATAACCATACCAAGTTGCCCTCTAGGGTCCAATGTCTCAACTAGCTACATACGGGAGTTATCCCCAAATAATAAGTCAACTAAATACCTATGGATCCATTTGTAATAGTCTAGACTCGTCACATTACACTTGTGACCAACTATAATCAAACATATAGTTCATATTGCCATGAAGTTCCCAAATCACATTTTGATGGTTAACTGCTGATAAGAAATACAAAGCCCATATATAAAACACGAGGCTACCATCTCAATTCCCAAAATACTTTTTTACCAAATAAACCTTTCCAAAGTAGAAACCATTTTATTGAAACATGGACTTTTTCATATTTTAAACCATTTGACTCCATTCCACCAAAAATACCCACAATATGCATAAAACATAAACTTGGTTAAAATGCCAAATATTTAACACATACTCAACAAAAGGAGATAACATTCATATGTGTAGCTTCCAATCATGGATTTATATCTTGGTTTCACAAAATAGTAAGAAACCCTAAAAATCTCCCAAAATACTAAGTTAGGTCAAATCTCATTAAAGGTGAAAATGTTAAACAATGAGATGTTTAGAAGTTTAAAATATGCATTTTGATGTGTATAAAGTTAAATAAAAGAGAAGTATGAACTCACAATGGGTATATTCCAAACCCTAGCAATTTCTAGTTGAAGATAACTAACACTTGAGGACCTCGAGATCTTCACAATGATCACTTGACAACCTAGAAGAGGAGTAAATGATCTTAGGACACAACAACTAGGAGTAAATGAAGAGAGAGGTGAGGAGGAACTCACCTAGGGCACAAAATCGCCTGAAAAACGCACCACCCAAGCTCCACACTTGCAATAAATGAGAAAGGAAATAGTTGGGTCATTTTTATACCCAAACACCCCGATCGCGACTTTGCCCCGCGACTATGACATGGGCATTCTCGCCGATCATAGTCGCCCGCGCAAGGGATCCTACGGTACCACCTTCACGACAATTACACGCGACAGTGACCCGGACATAATCGTCTGGCACTGTCGCCCAACATGTACCGCAACCCCTTCTTGGGTCGCGATTATGACACCGCGACTATGCCCAGGGCATAGTCGCCGGGCACTCTCGCCCTGGAGGTATCGAATCCGAAAGTTTCAGTGATCTCGACCCCATCGAGACCCCAAGAGCCCCAAGGCCCTATCTTTGACATTTAATATGCGTATTTTATGTCAAAGAGAGCCCACTAAGAACACTACACTCCAAGGCCCAAACAATTAAATGATTCATTTAATGCTCAATTATTGGAGTTTATTAAGTGCTCTAATTTTTATTTTGGCTCCTATGTGGGACAAAGTTTATCCTTTAACCTTTTTACCACTTAGGGGTCACATTCACACAAATACACACATAAATCACAAGTGGGTTATTCTTACCGAAAATTCGGGCGTTACAGTTTAGTGTTATCATATATGATTGTATAGGAGGTGATCATCTATGATTACATATGCATTACAGTAGGTAATCATCTATGATTACATATGCAGTAAGCAAGTAATCATATGTGATTGAAAATGAGGTAAGGTATGATTTGAATATGGTGTGTATGATATCATATGTGTTGATATGTGATAAGATGAAGTAATCATTTATGATTACATATGCATTACAGTAGGTAGTCATATATGACGTATAATATTTGTGATAATATAAATTAATGATATGTGATCAGATGAAGTAATCACATGTGATTAAACCAAGTGATCATTTGTGATAATACATATGTGAGTTGGTAATCTATTCCGATAGACTTCATCTCAGTTTTTGTTGATAATACACACTATTATTTGTATATTATTGTTGGTAATACACGCTATTATTTGCAACTATTGTACGTAGAAGTGCAACACACCAAGGGTTCAACGTCAATGAAATTATCATCATCGGAATTATCATCAGATAACTTGTATGAAGGAACTTCAAAATGAGACAGCTTGGTACTTGGATCCATTGATCGGAACGGAAAGAACGAAACCCCATAAAAGTTGAGATACCAAATTTTGCAAAAAATACTTCAAGAACGATACCAAAAAATGAGACACCGAATTCTACATGAATTCTTCAAGAACAAATCAAAAAGAATCTTCAAACAAAAGAGGATATACACAATAATCCAATTGAAGAAGAAAAAGAAAAAACTTATGGGGAGGAATCAAATAAATGGTTGGGAAATGAAGGTGAATGTTGGGTCATCTAAAGATTTGAAGATGACCTCCCGATCTTCCATTTTGTATCATCATACTTAGAATATTTTGAGGTTCTTTTAGCAGCTTGGTTTCTATACAAATGTTCGGTGAAGTCGAAGATCAACCGAAGAAAACAAAGAAGGAGAATATCTCTCAAAGCGGATTTAAGATAGGCTCCTCAGCCTAAAGCCAAGTATGCCTACTTGATCAGCACCATTGGCCAGGATGGTGCCGATCTCAGTCTTCAGGAGCCGAAGACCTCTCAGTCTTCAGGATCCGAAGACCTCTTCGGAAGCCGAAGATTTCTCAATCTTCAGGAGCCGAAGACTTCTTAATCTTCAAGGCCTGAAGATTTCTCAAACACATTGTACTTTTCTGACAAAGTATACTTGTGATATCTTGCATTGACGTGGACCTCATCTGAAGATCAGAAAAAGTAAGTTTTGTCTCCTACACTCTTTTGAGGAAAGGTCTACACTATCCCTGCAGGTCAACACTTTAAGACAAAGTCACCTCAAGACAAAAGGTACATCCTGTACCATGCTGAAGACCTGTGTCCATCCTTTGCTCAACAGGTGTCTCATGCATTTAATGCATGAGTCGTTATAAATATGGAGGATGTTTCAACATGCAAGATACCCAGCTGAACCAGTTCTACAACCTTTAAGCTCTCTTAGTGCACTGGCAATTTTCTCTCTACGAAGTTCTTATTGTTTTCTAAGTGTTTTACAATTGTTCTTCATTTCTCTTAGTGTTAGATTGTTTGAGCAAATTCATCTATTCTCTTCCGCAACAATCAAAAGTTTTCTATGTGTAATTCTTGATTTCAAATCAATAAGAATTAAATTAAGTGAAAAACTGTGTGTATTGTATTCAACCCCCCTTCTACAATACTTTTCTTATTTACTTACTGCTATTTGGGACCAACAAGTGGTATCAGAGCGGTTTAGTTTAACTTAATAAACTAGATCCGCAATGGCAGCTTCTTCTTCTTCTTCTTCTTTAAACAATGCTTCTTCTCAAAACACCACTGCTGTTTCATACGACAATGGCTCTATAGCCAAACCACCAAGGTTTAACCCCAATAACTTCTTCTTGTGGAAAAGTCGTACGATACTCTTCTTAGAAAGAGTTGACAGCAAATATCCTACTATCTTACATGAAGGTCCTTTTCTTCCTAGGGTTTGGGACCTGTACAATGCCAAAAAGGCAGATAAGGGAAATGATGATGAGGACTCTTCTGAGGAAGAAAGAACTCCAGCAAATGGGAGATACATTGTAAAGGATCCCAGTAAATTTAATGATGAAGACAGACGTCTTATAGCTCTTGATACTAAAGTCAGAGCCATCATTGCCCTTTCTCTGCCTGATGAGGTCTACCACTCCCTTGTCAACTTTTCAATTGCTAAAGAAATGTGGTCTACTCTGTGTGTTCTCTATGAAGGTACGTCTGAGGTGAAAAAGAGCATAAAGATTGCTCTTGTAAGAAGGTATGAACTCTTTTTTCATGAAAAGGGTGAATCTCTCTCATACTACTACAATCGTTTTAACAGTCTTCTCAATGATCTTAAACTTGTGGGACACATCTATGATAATGAGGAAGTTTTGTGCAAGTTTATGGACTGTCTTCCTGAGTTTTGGGAAAACATCTATACTTGTATCAAATCTACCAATGATCTTGACTCCATGCCTCTCACTGCCTTGTATGGCATTCTATTTAACTATGAGCAGACTAAACTGCTTAGGAAGTCTATCACAAAAGACATCAAAGGCTCTTCTCTAGCTCTTGTCAGTGATTCTTCCAAAAGTGATTCTTCCAAAAATACTATGTGTGTTCCTAGGATCACCTATCCCTCTGATTCTGACAACAATAGTCAAGAGGACCCAATGACCCTTCAGAAGCCTATCTTAGTGAGGTTGATGATGAAGGAGATGAGACCTCTGTAGCTCAGCTGTCAGAAGGTGTTGCCATGCTGGCAGGTTTTTCAAAAGGCAAGCCTCGTTTCTCTTCTGGAAAATCCAGGTTTTCTAGAAAATTCTCTTCTACTCTTTCTAAAACCACTCCCTCTGACAAATAAAATGAGGAATGTTACAGGTGTGGGAGGAAGGGACACTTTGCTTCTGAATGCAGAAGTAGGTCCTCTGATAAATCTAGACTGCCCTCCTCTAACCGTACATCCTCTAGGTCTGTCAGAACCAAGTCTGATTCCTACCAACCTTCTCTCTTCCCTCATTCTATGAATCTTCTGATGACAACTCTGACAACTCTGAACCTTTGGACTCTTCTGGCCTCTCTAAAAATCTCAAGTTTGGGACTTTCATCAAAGCCAAGAGCATTGATTCTCCTCATGAAAATAAGGAAGCCCAAGACTCAAAAGACTCTCCTAAACCCATTCTTGAGTCTATGTCCTCCTTAAAAATAAATGAGCCTTCCTCTTCTAAACCCAAACCTTCCAAAATTCCAACCAAAGTTCCTCAACCTTCTTCAAATAAATTCTCTTCCTCTGAAAAAGGAAAATCGGTTGCCGATCTTCCTCCCAAAAAGAAATTTCCCAAGAAAAACTCAAAGAAATCTTCTTCTCTTCCTATTCCAAGACCAGTGATGTTGAAAAAGTTGAATTCCAAGGCACCATCTTCTATTCCTTCAGCTAACTCTGGTAAAGGTATTTTAGGTCCTAAGCCTCTTGACACTTCTCTATCCTCAAAGGCCATGAAAGTCAATGTGACCAGTCATCACAAGGAAGCTGATCAAAGCTCCAAAAAGGTTTTTACCTATAGAAAATGTTATAACTGTGGTAATACCTTTCACCTTGCTAAGGATTTTCCTATGGAAAAAATTGATAAAAATGCTTCCAAGGACTCTCCTTCTTCTAACTCAAAAGGACCATCTCCAACTGGGTACCAAAGAACTGATTTCCTTGTGATTGCAGGGTCTTGGGCACCAACAAATCTGGTATCTCAACAGTGGGTGCTTAAGACATATAACCGGCAACAAATCTCTTCTTGTTGACTTCGTGCCTACCAAAGGTCCTTCTGTCACCTTTGGTGATAACTCTAGAGGAAGCACTAAAGGTTATGGAACACTCTCAAATGGTTCCATCACCTTTAATAAAGTAGCTTATGTTGAAGGCTTGATGCACAATCTCCTAAGCATAAGTCAGTTGTGTGATCTGGGGTTCAAAGTGATGTTTGAATTATCTTCATGCATCATTTTCAACAAAAAGATGGAAACCGTACTCTCTGGCTACCGCAAAGAAAATGTCTATGTCATAGACATGGGACATAGTTCATCTTTCGGAACAAACATCTGTTTTGTCTCTGAAAATTCTGCAAAAAGATGTTGGCTCTGGCACAAGCGTCTCTCTCACCTCAACTTCAAAACTTTGAATGCTCTTTCAAACCAAGAGCTTGTTACAGGCATGCCAAAGTTATCCTTCGTGAAAGAAAAACTGTGTGTTGCATGTGAGAAAGGGAAACTCATAAAATCTTTCTTCAAGTCCAAGCAATGTTTCTCCATCTCTCAACCTCTTCAGATGCTCCACATGGATCTGTGTGGACCAGTCAGTACCCCAAGCCTTGGTGGTAGAAGGTACATTCTTGTTATTATTGATGAATTCACTCGTTACACTTGGGTATTTTTTCTCAGGTATAAGAGTGATACCACTGAAGAAATTATAAAGTTCATCAAGAAGTCTGAAGTGCTGAATGGGCAGCTGGTAAGATCTGTAAGAAGTGACAACGGAACATAATTCAAGAATAGTATGTTGGATGACTTTTTCAATGAAAAATACATCTCTCAGAACTTCTCTGTCGTCAGAACTCCACAACAGAACGGTGTTGTGGAGAGAAAGAACAGAACGCTATGTGAAGCTACCCGATCCATGCTGAGTGAATCTCACCTTCCTACCTATTTTTGGGCCGAAGCAATCAATACTGCATGCTTTACCCAAAATAGGTCCATCATTGTGAAAAGACACAATAAGACTCCTTATGAAGTCTTTTATGGTAGAAAACCTAACATCGACTTTCTTCATGTCTTTGGGTGTGTGTGTTACATTCTCAACGACAGAGAAAATTTGGGAAAATTTGATCCTAAAGCTGATGAAGGAATCTTCGTGGGATATTCTCTCACTTCCAAAGCTTTCAGAGTCTACAACCTCAGAAGAAAGTGTATTGATGAATCCATCCATGTAAAGTTTGATGACCTCAAGATATCATCACTCTCTTGTGATGATGAAGAATTGAACCGTTGGATATCTTCTTGTGTTGGTGATGGTCCTCTTCCAACATCATCAGACATTCCCTATACAGTTCCCACTTCTCTCTACCAAAACAATGATCCTTCTACATCTCACAACCCCTCCTCTCATCAAGAGGATGATCCTCAGCCTACCCAACCTCAAAATACACTCCAAATATTCCCAGTCTCACAATCTCACATTCATTCCTCACCTATACCTGCCGATCTTCCATCCATCTCTCCTGAAAATATCCCTTCCAACTCTCCTCTACAAATTTATTACCCTCCTCCTTTACCTCCTGCCTTAAAGTGGACAAAAGATCACCCCATTGATCAAATCATCGGTGATCAGCAAGCTGGTGTTCAGATCAGAAAAGGTATTGGAAACATATGTCTCTATGTGAACTTCCTTTCCCTCATTGAACCAAAGAAAGTTGACGAAGCTCTAGCTGATCCATGTTGGATCACTGCCATGCAAGAAGAACTTTCTCAGTTCGAAAGGAAAAAAGTCTGGAGATTGGTTCCTCGTCCTTCCAGAAAAACCATCATAGGAACCAAGTGGGTCTTTCGGAACAAAATGGATGAAGAAGGCACGGTGATCAGAAATAAGGTCCGACTGGTTGTACAAGGCTATAGGCAAGAGGAAGGAATTGACTATGATGAAATATTTGCTCCAGTTGCAAGACTTGAAGCCATCAGAATCTTTCTTGCTCATGCTGCCTACAAGAACTTCAAAGTCTTCCAGATGGATGTCAAGAGTGCCTTTCTGAATGGGGAGCTAGATGAAGAAGTCTATGTGAAACAGCCCCCGGGCTTTGAAGATCCAATCCATCCTGACTATGTGTACAGGTTAGACAAAGCTCTCTATGGTCTAAAGCAGGCTCCTCGTGCCTGGTATGACACTCTTACTGACTTTCTCCTGAAGAACAAGTATTCAAGAGGTAAAATTGACAACACTCTGTTCATTAAGCAAACCTCAGGTAATCTTATTCTTGTTCAAATTTATGTGGATGATATCATTTTTGGTGCCACCGATGAGGCATTGTGTGATGAGTTTGCCTCTCTAATGAAAAGCCAATATGAGATGAGTATGATGGGGGATCTTACCTTTTTCTTAGAACTTCAAGTTAAACAATCTTCGGAAGGAATTTTTATAAATCAAAGTAAATACATTCGTGACCTTCTGAAAAAGTTCAATTTTGAAAACTCCTCCCCCATGAAAACTCTTATGGCACCACCTTTGAAACTCCATGTTGATCCGGACGGTGTATCTGTGGATATCACCAGCTACCGAGGCATGATCGGTTCCCTTCTCTATCTTACTGCCAGTAGACCAGACATTATGTTTGCTACTTGCCTGTGTGCGCGTTACCAAGCCAATCCGAAAGAATCTCATTTGGCTGCGGTTAAACGCATTTTTCGGTATGTGAAAGGTACCATGAATCTGGGTCTTTGGTATCCTAAAGACTCAGGTTTTGATCTAATGGGGTATTCAGATTCTGACTTTGCAGGATCTAAGATTGATAGGAAGAGCACCACTGGAAGCTATCAACTCCTTGGTGGCAAGCTTGTTAGCTGGTCCAGCAAGAAGCAGAACTCAGTCTCCACTTCTACTGCTGAGGCTGAGTATGTAGCTGCTGGAAGTTGCTGTGCTCAATCCTTTAGATGAAGAACCAACTGAGAGACTACAATCAGCTGTACTCCCACATCCCGATTCTGTGTGACAACTCAAGTGCGATCGCAATCGCAAACAATCCGGTGTTGCACTCTCGCTCCAAGCACATCGACATCCGGTATCACTTCATTCGGGATCACATCTCCAAAGGTGATATCGAATTACATTTCATCCCTACCGACCTTCAGCTCGCGGATCTCTTCACCAAGCCTCTTGACGAAGCTCGATTCAAGTTTCTAATTGGAGAACTCGGTATGTTAAATATCAATATTTAATATTAAATGTTGTTTCTTCTTTCGAAAAAAAAAAAGTCAAAAAAAAGAGCGAGAAAATAAAATTGAAAATCAAAATCAAAATCAAAAAAATAGAAAATAGAAAATCAAAAATCAAAAAAAAAGACAAGAATTGAAAAAAAAATATGTTTTTTTTACTCTCTCTCCCTTTCGGTAGCTCTCTCTCTCTAACCTTCCCTCTCTTTCGGTCTCTCTCTGTCTCTTACCCCTCTTCTCTTTTCTTTCGGTCTCTCTCTCTCTCTTACCCCTCTTCTTTCTTTTTTCGGTCACTCTCTCTCTCTCACAACCACCCACCGAAAATCCTTTCTCTCTCTCTAATCCCACCCTTTGGCCCACACCTTCACCAACCAAACCCCCTTATCTCTCCAAACAAGCCGAATCCCCTCCCATATTCGGCCCCTTCTTCGGTCCCTAACACCTACCGAACACCCCCCCCCCCCCCTTATACCTCCCTTTAATTTTCGGTCCATCAACCCCCACTTTCCCATATTCCCTTTCAACCCCTCTAAACAACCGAAAATCCCAACCCCCCTCACATCAACATTTTTTTTTCGGTCCATCTCACCCCCACCACCGAATCCTCCACCAAAGACCACACTCCAACCGAAAAAAAAATTTGGTTGTGTTCGACTCCCCCCACCCCCCATTCCCTTTATTAAGCCGAACCCCACATACCCCTTTTTAATCACCCACCGAACCTACCATCTCCCTCCCACCCCCTCTTCGGCCTCACCCTCTATCCTCTCTGCGGTTCCTCTTTCTCTCTTCCCCTCTCCCGGCCTCTCCTCTCCACCGACCCCCCTCCCCTCACACCCTCACCCACCGAACTCCTAACCAAACACCCCCTCACCCATTCCCTTCTTCGGCCCACATAGACCCCACCCCACACTTTTTTTTCTCTAGGCCTACCCTTCGTCTCCTTCACTCCCCTCTAGCCGAACACCCCCGCACACCTTTCCTTTCTCCGGCCGAAACAACCCCCGAATCCTTCACTTCCTATTCTCCTTTCGGCCTTCCCTCCCGCCGAACCCTCATCCATCCCCTTGCCACCGAACACCCCCCCTTATATCTCCACTTCGGCTACCGAACTCCCCCACCCCCTTCGGCTACCGAAGCCACCCCCTCACTCTCTTTCTTTTTCTTCGGCGCCCAACACTTCCAAACCGAACTCCCCCCTCCCCCAATCGGCCACCGATCTCTCTCACTCTCCTCCCCCCATTCGGCCACCGAAAACCTCACCCACTCCCTTACCCCACACCCCCCTTCGGCCTATACGCACCCTTCACCCCCCGAACCACCATTTTTTTCCTCTAAACCAAAGACACCCCCACCCCTTCATATTTTTTTCGGCTTCTTCCTTCCCCCACCTATAACAAAAAAAAATGGGTCACTGAGTTTTTCGTGTCTTGTAAATTTTCTGTGTGTCAGTACCATTTTTTTCTATGTGTTGGTATCATCATCAAATAGGGGGAGAAAAATTATTGGGTCTCTAATTGATTTGGTGATGACACTTCGTCCAACACTAAGAAAGTCAAGAAGACCTCTCTCAACAAGGGCTCTCTATCCACCAATAGAGCTCTCAGCCCAGGTATGATTTCCTTCATAAACTCTCCCGATCTACAATGGGGTGATGCTCGCAACACTCCGGTGTCCAAAGCTCCCTCATCTGTAGTAGCCCCATCTGCCCCGTCCCAAGTGAAGCCGACTAGCAAGAAAAAATCTTCAAAGGCTTTCGGCACCTCCGCACTAGCTAAGATGACCATACAACCGAAAGAACCTTCGGTTGTTGCCCCGGTCACACATCCCTCTTCAAAGCGGAGGCACTCACCTTCTTCCCCTCCCTCTCCTCTCAAGAGGCTGAGGAAGGTTTCAAGGTCCAAGCCACCTACTCCATCCACCGATTCTTCAAAATCGGCAGGTGTTAAAATTTTTCCATCTGGGCCCGGGGAATCTGCTAAACCTACTACCACCTCCTTTGTATCCTCACAAAAGGATACAATTGTAAAATCGGGGACCCCTATTATTCCCTCATCAACCTTTTCCTTGGTTGATAAGGATGACTTGGACACCTCCCCAATCCAAGGTGCTTCTTCTCCACCTAACAACCTATCACTCGGGATTCTCAGTCCCGATGATTCTGCACGATCCAAGGATGAATCTGCCTTTCAAGAAGCAGGTTCGAAGGATCCCGAAAACTTTCTGACCTCTTACTTTCCGACACCGTGAATTAGTTGAGGGAGAGTATGAATTGAGGGGGAGCAACCACTCACTTAAGTTCAAACAATCCCGACTATTGTCTTCTGTATCTTTGTATATATTTTTTTCTCTCATTCTTTATTCATTGTATTTATTCGTTTATATAGCTATACTTTTTCATTCATTTGTAAATGTCAGTTATACCAAAAAAAAAAACAAAAAAAAAAAGAATGGTCTATGTGAAAAGAATCCAAAAAGAGTAAAAATGGGTCAATATGAAGTATTCAGTATACTCTTAGTTTTATTCTTTAGTATGGATGTCATCCTCAAATGTGGGGAGATTGTTGGGTCATCTAAAGATTTGAAGATGACCTCCCGATCTTCCATTTTGTATCATCATACTTAGAATATTTTGAGGTTCTTTTAGCAGCTTGTTTTCTATACAAATGTTCGGTGAAGTCGAAGATCAGCCGAAGAAAACAAAGAAGAAGAATATCTCTCAAAGCGGATTGAAGATAGACTCCTCAGCCTAAAGCTAAGTATGCCTACTTGATCAACACCATTGGCCAGGATGGTGCCGATCTCAGTCTTCAGGAGCCGAAGACCTCTCAATCTTCAGGAGTCGAAGACCTCTTCGGAAGCCGAAGATTTCTCAATCTTCAGGAGCCGAAGACTTCTTAATCTTCAAGGCCTGAAGATTTCTCAAACACATTGTACTTGTGATATCTTGCATTGATGTGGACCTCATCTGAAGATCAGAAAAAGTAAGTTTTGTCTCCTACACTCTTTTGAGGAAAGGTCTACACCATCGGTCAACACTTCAAGACAAAGTCACCTCAAGACAAAAGGTACATCATGTACCATGCTGAAGACATGTGTCCATCCCTTGCTCAACAGGTGTCTCATGCATTTAATGCATGAGTCATTATAAATATGGAGGATGTTTCAATATGCAAGATACCCAGCTGAACCAGTTCTACAACCTTCAAGCTCTCTTAGTGCACTGACAATTTTCTCTCTACGAAGTTCGTATTGTTTTCTAAGTGTTTTACAATTGTTTTTCATTTCTCTTAGTGTTAGATTGTTTGAGCAGATTCATCTGTTCTCTTCCGCAACAATCAAAAGTTTTCTATGTGTAATTCCTGATTTCAAATCAATAAGAATTAAATTAAGTGAAAAACTGTGTGTATTGTATTCAACCCCCCCTTCTACAATAATTTTCTTATCACTTACTGCTATTTGGGACCAACAGTGAAAATGCGAGAAAAGAAAGAGAAGTTGAAAGGATCACCTATCAAGTAATATTGATTTAGATAGGAATTAAAATTTTGATTTGGAAAAAGTAAATCGAATCCCACTTTGTTAGGGATGTAAATTGTTAAAGATAATTAGATATAAATCCACCATAAAAAGTCATAAATACCCTCATAATTAATAATTAATGGTATTTAATTAAACTTTTATTTAAATTAGGTGGTTGGTCAGAATTACTTCTCCACTTCTCCCAAAACGTATGCCTTTTCGTATGATCCTCCCTCATTGATGTAATGTATATTAAATATTTATATTTTCATGAAAAAATTTAAAATTCAATACATATATTAATTGGTTTTTAAAATTAAAAAATGAAAGCAAAATAAAAATAAATATCTTTATATATCTTAAAATGAAAAATAAAAAGTTTTAGTAATTAATGATAGACATTTAATGTATGGTTTTTATTTAAAATAATTCAAAATTCTAGGAAAATAGATAAATACAAACGAAGTATTGAGAAATTTGCCACATCATGCCCTTAAGGTTTTACTTTAATAGATATATAAGATTTAGGTTGTTTGCAAAAGAATCTCTTTCTTTCCCTCTATATATACACGTTGTGGTTTGAATCACAGTTTCATCATTCAAAACCCCAAAATTGCATCGCAAAGTTCAAAATATGATCGATGTGGTGTGTCCAATTTATGTGGTTTAGTGGGTTAGATACTCACGATGACATGCATATTTTTTATGGTGAAATGTTTTCAAATGATATAACGCATGCCTTATGCATGATAAATATTGTAACTTATTACTTATGTGGTGTGATGAAAGCAAGTTAGTATCTTGAATACCAAGTTTTATATGTTTATAAATTTGAAAGATGTTTTTAATGAAAAACATAAACCCGTCAAACTTATTAGCTGACTAATAACATTATTTCGAGTACAGGATAAAATAGATGATGACAAATAAAATGATAAGGTCTAAATTAAATAAACAAACTGTACGATATTATGTTATGGCATGTTGTGTCATGAAAAGTTATTCTACGATCTTGAGAAATAAGTTATGAATTTGAGGTAGATGTGTTATGTCTAACACAAATTTTATATTTTAATCTTTATCGTCACATTTTGTCAAAATGGTCAAGGCTTAAATGATGAGTTCGGAGGGTTGGTTATAAAATTAAACTTTATTCTATTTCTCCTTAATTTCTATTAAATAATTAAAAAAACAAAACCTTTTTATGTCTATATGCTACTTGGTATTAGGGGATAAACGAGTCGAGTTGAGTAACAGATTATTCGAGATTGGCTCGAAAAAAATAAATCAGACTCAACCTCAAATAACTTTTTCAAAGCAGGCTTGTGCTCGAGCTCAAATATTTTTCAATGTTTAGGCTTGAGCTCGAAGTCGATATCGGTTAACTCATTTATTTGTTCAAGCTCGATGATTTTTCTATTTTGATTATATAACTTATAAACATAAAGTATGTTTAGCTCAAAAAAATATATGCTTGAATGGTCTGCTCCACTCAACTCATAAATTTTAATCAAGCTTTTGAACAAGTGGAGTCGAACATTGATAATATGAAGCTCGACTCGTTATGTTAAAGGAGCTTTTATTTGTGTTCGAAATCGACTCAAATTCGTAAATCATTAAACTCGAGTTTGAAATAAACAAATTCGAATAACTAATTAAAACTTGGAATAATTTACACGTGGAATTCAACTTGGTTATATAACTAAATCTAAACAACCCCCAAACACCTTAATGTCTACTTTTTTTTTCTCTCTCTCTATAATCCAACGGTTAAGATGTGGGTTACATGAGTTGTAAGATTTACATGAGTTGTAAATTAAAGAGATTGTATGGGGTTGTATAGAGAGAGAGAGAGGAGCGTTCAAATGCAATCCCTATACATGGTGCAACCCCATACAACCTCTTTATCCACCACACAATTTATGTAATTAAAAAAAATGATAAAAGCTAAAAGTAAAATATGTGGTGGATAAAGGGGTTGCAGGGGTTGCATAATAACTCACCCTTATATATATATATATATATATATATATATATATATGACATGCTGAAACATTGTTCAAATTTGTTTTTTTTAATTAAGGTTTTTCCCTTCTTTTTTAATTTAGGATTTTGTATTATAAATTCTTGGAATGAATATGTGTTGGTTAATTTGTGTTTAATTTATGGGTTGAAAAACATGATTAGTTTGTAGGAGTTGAGTTTGAAGAACATGGTCTATTTAGGTTAGAAAGAATATGTTCTTGAATATTCTAGTTATTTGAAACAAATTCTAGATTTTTTTGATTTCTTTATGTTTTAACATAAACATAAATGAAAAAAGATGGGAGAGGAGATGGTTGAAAAGGAAAGGGATTGCTATTCCTACCCTTCCTTACTCACATTCCCTTACAGGAGAGGGTATGGATATAAATCATCAAGAAAAAAGAAAAAAAAAACTTAAAAAGTAAAAAGGTACATGGCAACGTATATTTGGACGTTGAAAATGACTTTTTAAGTAATTAACAAAAATACTAAAATGCATGAAAACTTAATGGATTTTCTTTATTGAAGGGAGAGAGAGGGATTTAGAGAATATTGAACAACTTCTCTAAAATAGAGAAAATAGAGATTTTGAGCTAATATTTTTGCTTCAATAGTTTCCTAAAACTATCTACAAAATGAAAAAACTAGGTGACAGAAAAGTTTTCTCCAAATATGGAGGTCACCTCAAAAATGATTATCAAGTGAGATGACCAAAAGGAACTTTTGGAAATAAATATATACAGAGAAATAATATTTTAATGTTATAATCAATGTTGGATTCTTCAAAATGGGGAATCAATTTGGAGATGAATGTATTTTTTTTTTTTTTGAAGATTTTGACTTTTAATTCCCTATTTTAAAGAAATTTTTAGGGAATCCATTAGAGATGCTTTTAGTCCTAAAAAATGATAATCATTGAAACCAAATCCATGATTAATGGAGTATAGAGACTTTGGTCATAATTTTCGACATACCACAGACTTAATTCATAATTTACTCTAAATAAAAATATACGAGATAATGATAAAAATAAATATCACAATAATACAAATTAAAAAAGAAAAACAAAAAACAACATTTTTATTGAAATGAAAATCAAAACATAAAAAAGATTAACATAATTAACTTGTAAAAAATCAAACACAAATTAAACTGTTTATTATTTATAAAATAGGAAAAAAGTGCAAAAGAACACCCAATAATCGACCCCCGTCTGCAAACCTAGGGGTTGTTTACTAAAAAAATGGGTAAGTGTTGATTGAAATAAGAGGTTTGATTAAGATAAGAGATCTGACTCAGGTAAATGTAGATTAAAAATACGTGTTTATCAAATATTTTATATTTAATGTTGAACTCAATAAAAATTACCGTTATACCCTTATATCTTAAATAAATACTTATTAAAACTTATTTTAAATAAGTACGCATCTCAACATTAATTATTTTTCTTCTTTTCAACGTTATTTAATTCTTTTTAACTTAAAAAAATTAATTATTTATTTATTTTAAATCAACATTTAAATCACCTCTAACAAGAAACACATTCAAGATTACGTGTTTTGTCTTTATAACTTTTTGAAAATTGAAAAAGCTGGAGGTAATTAAGTACTCCTCATCTTCCTCCTTCCCATACTGTCAAAATCTAACAAAATCTTAGAAATACTATTCACCATTAGTTTGTGTTTGGTATGCAGACAGGATAGGACATAACAGAACAGATGTCCAGCATTTGACAAGACATGATAAAACTGGACAGAACAGGACTAGACTGGTTAAATGACGAATTTACCTCAAATGAAAAATCATAGATTACATCACATAAAACTAATTTATATCACTAATACATAGTGCAATGGATTATCAAAAACATAAAACTAATTTATCACGATTGGATTTTGGATATGGAAACCAAAACTCAAATTTTAAGTTTCGGATTTTAGGTTATTTCGGGTTTGGGTTGAACGGGTTTCGGATTGATGTCGGTCGGTTCGGGTATTATATAATGCAAAAGTTATATATAAATTCAATCGTTTTTTATGATGAATACAATCGATTGAAAGATTGATGAAATTGATAGCAAATTTAAAATTTAGAAAATATTTCAACAGACTATAATTTACGATTTTCAAAAAATAATTAGATAAATAAATAAATATAGTATTTAAAATATAGATTTATGTTATTTCAGGTTTTCGGATGGGTTGGGTGGTCAACGATCAAACCCAATCCGAACCCAGATATCCTCCCAAATGTTGGGTTTCGAATTATCGGATTTCGCGGTATTCGGGTTTTGCAAAAACACCTTATTTTCGGTTCGGATGCGAATTAAGATTTCGGACTACTCGGGTTTTGCACACCTCTAGCTTGGAGGCGTGCATGATGAGAAGACATGTTTTATATTTTTCTTTTTAACAAATGGTATATTAGTTAAAATATTGTTGTTCTACTTAGTTCTAAGGGGTTGGAGTGAAACAAGTGTGTCTCATGCTTGTTCCACTTAGTTCTAGCGTGTCCCACATATGGTTACGCCAAACATGGGACAAACTTGTTTTGTTCTGTCATGTTCCACTCTGTTCTGCATACCAAAGTACCAAACACGCCCTTAATGACAAGACAAGGGTTTTGGTCTACATAAATCATTCAAGATTGCTTGATTTGATTTTATACCTTTTTGAGCCATCTGACTGATAAAAAAATTAGGGTTTTCATTCCAACAAGGTTGATGTCTTTTGTGTTCAATGTGTTGTTCGTCCTGCACTTTCCTCTGCTTATCCTCATAGTAGTTGGGTATTTACAATCCCAGAGACCAAAAAAATACCTCTCATCATCTACATATTTGCTCTTTCTAGTAACAAAACAAAAAAAGAAGGGTATTTGTGCTGCTTTTTCATCCTTTTGTTGTTGTTCTTGGTGAACCATCTTATGGTTTCTGGGCTCTGCAAGCTGCTTTGGAGAAGGGTAAACAGGGAAATGTTATCGCTTATCCGGGAAAGACGTATTTTCTTCTCTGTTTGTGGTCAGAGCACGGTAAGAGGTTGTAGCACGGTCAGAGGTTTTTTTTTTCTTTAGGGTAAACAATCCTACCTCTTAACCGAGTAAGAGCCTCTCACCAATAAGAGCTGGTAAGAGATTAGTAAACAACCCCCTAATCTATATCATATGTTATCATGTGGCTTTTGACCATGCCAAAATGATGAAGCAGCTGGGGATGCTCTTATTCCCGATAAAATTAAAAGATTTGGCTCAAATAGCCTAATCACATTTGTAATTTTACCTTTTAGAACATCTCTAACAGTTTCTCAAAATTTTCTAAAATGGAGAATCAAAAGTCAAAATCTTCAAAAAAATTTACATTCATCTCCAACAGCTTCCCCATTTTGGAGATAAATCATTGATTATAATATTATAATATTCTATATATTTAATAAAATATTATTTTTCTCATCTAAACATTTCATTTCAAAGTTTCTTATTGGTGAGATATAATAAAAAATAGTTTCTCTCTTTTGGTAATCATTTTTGGGTTATCTCCATATTTGGAGAAAAACTCCTTCTCTCTCTTACTTTCTCCATTCTGGGGATAGTTTTGGGAAAGATGTTGGAGCAAAATTATAGCTCAAAATCCCCATATTCTCCATTTTGGAGAAGTTGTTGGAGATGCTCTTAGCTATTCTTTTCTGATTTTTGTAAAAATAGCCCCAGGTCTGCAATCCATAGGTTCTCAATCCGCAATACCTCTACAAAAAGACAAAAAAACACGGATTGTGGCAGGTCGTGGCAGGTCCGTAACGGGTCCATGTGTTACCTAGGTCCACAATTGCGGATGTGGACCTAGGTACGCAATTGCGGTGGTGTACCTGCCAAGTTGGATTATGCCGTGTGTCAGTGAGCGAAGCAGAGGATGACATGTGTTCTCTAGGTCCGCAATTACGGATGTGGACCTGGGGCTATTTTTGCAAAAATAAGGGAAAATGACTAGGAGGTGAAATTACAAATGTGATTAGATTATTTGAGCCAATAAAGATATCCTTCTTTACTTGTCCATATTGCCAACATCTACACATTTCTACCATTCAAGTCCCCATTTCATACTCCAAATTTTATTGGGTTAAATAAACAAAATATAAGGAAACCCTAGCTTTCATTTGATGGAGATATTAACAAATATGCAAGTAAATACATGTATCTCATTTGTAAAGGTTTAGAATACTCACAACCTAGGTTTTAGATTAAAAAAACCTAGAAAATAGATGGAATGAGAAGGTAGTGAAGTCTTGGGATTCCAAGCTTGAAAGTTAGCCTTTAAATGAACCCTAGAAGTGGTTTGTTGAAGCTTTAATGTTTCCCAACAACCTCTAATGCATTAATGGTAGAAAAGGTGTAGAAGAGAGTGAAAATCGCCCCCAAGTAGCTCCCAACCGAACCCTAGATCTGTTTGTGTGATTATGAAATGAGAAGGAGGCTGGAAATGGGTTTTAAATTGGACAGACCACGCAGGCAATTATGCCCAGCGAGATTGCCACTGGCACTATCGCCAGGGCATAGTCGTCGACCTTCAACCATATTCGGTACAATCTCGACGATTGTGACCGGTGAGAGTGCCCAAGGGCACTATCGCGGTCACTCTCGCGTGAGACGTACCGCGACTCACAAGCCCACCGCGACAATGTCTCGCGACCTTAACACATGTCACTGTCGCCGGCAAGGTCGCTAAAAGGGGTTGCCCACTCGATTTTCGTCCGAAAGCTTCGCTAACTGCTGATAGAGTGTTGCAGGATTAATTCTATGTATGAAAAGGCAAATTCAATATGCAATTAAGGTCTATTAGAGTGACACAAGCACAAATAGGCTCCTAACTTATTTAGATAAAATTTACGGGTGTTACACGACGACTCGACGCCGGCCATTCTTCTTCTCAACGCCGACGATTCTTCCTCTGTCCTAAATCCTAATCGTTCTTCCTCTGTGTGATTCTTCTTCTGTCCTCTAGTAATTTCTTCTCTTCTCTTCTCTTTTGATTTCTTCTCACGATTTAGTGATTTAGTCACCATTGTTTAGTCTTCACGAATCACGATTACAATATTAGTTAATTGTTTTAGATCTAAATTATTCTATGTATAAAATGCTATTTGATTAATAATTTAGGTTTCGTATTTTGTATCCAATTTCAAACTTATGATAATAGTCATTGATGGCATTTAATTTTTATCATGCAAAAAATAAAAGTCCAAGCTCTTCCAAAATGGGCTTGCTTAACAAACAAGACTTTGAAATTTATTATATATATATATATATATATATATATATATATATATATATATATATATATATATATATATATATATACTAGAAGCATACTAGCGCAATGCAGCAAGATACAACACAATTTTAATGTTTAATTTTATTTTTTGTTTTTTTGTCGATTTACAATACTATTTTGGATGGTTTTAAGAAAGTGATAATGTTTTTTTTACAAATTTGTTTAATTTAGAATTAATAATATAATGTTTTTTATATAAAAAAAATAAGTATTTTGTTAGAATTCAATGATTATCTTATATATTTTAATGACATCTAGAAAAAATAACAAATTACATATTTAATAATATAACTAGAAGCGTACTCGCGCAATGCAGCGAGATATATCACGATTTTAATGTTTCATTTTATTTTTTGTTTTTTTGTCGATTTACAGTACGATTTTGGATGGTTTTGAAAAAATGATAATGTTTTTTTTTATAAATTTGTTTAATTTAGGCTTAATAATATAATGTTTTTTATATAAAAGAAATAAGTATTTTGTTAGAATTCAATTATTATCTTATATATTTTAATGATATCTAGAAAAAATAACCAATTACATATTTAATAATATAATTAAAACAAATTTATAGTAATGTAATATATTAATTAATAGTGATACATGGAAATGTCTGCATAAAAGGAATGCTCTGCACATACCAAATTGGTGGGTGTTAGAAGTCTGCAGTAGTAATATGTATCTTGTGCTTTGATACTTGTAAATTAAGAGATTTTTAAAATCTTGCATAAAATGATAGTACCTTATGCCTAATAATTTGTATTTAAGAGTTTTTTATCCGTGCTTTATAATATAGTATAGATATATATATATATATATATATATATATATTATAAATTTGAATTCTAAATCAAATTTTTTAAAAAAAATCTACATTGACTTATAATTTTAAACAACTGTTACATATCTATACTATTGTAATAATCGGTCCCAAGTTAATAAACTTTAAGTTGGGTGGAATTAGGGAAAATCTTAACTCTTGAAGGGGGTTAAGTGTAAGTTTTGTATTTGGATATTAGAATAGGGTTTTGGGCTTAATTTGGGGTCGGCCGAAGGAAACAGAAAGGAAGGAGGCTAGAGGCGATTTGGAGAGGAGAAGGGAATCAAAGAGCTTGAAGGTGTGCAATCGATTCTAAGGTAAGATTCAAAACTAAAACTCTCTTCTAGATTATCCTTTGATTCAAATTCTAGAATGGGTTGTTTGTAAGTTTGGGGTTTTGGGAGGTTTATGAATCTGAGAATTTCCTTGAATCTTTATCTCTTTTGGTCTTATGGTATTGATTCTGTTTGAGATTAAGGTATTGATTATTATGTTGGGATTAGAAGTTGTGTTTGTATGTGGTGGGTTTGAAATCGATGAAAGGGGGTGGGTTCGAGAACCCAGAATCGCCCTCGGTCGATGTGAGTATCGGTCGACCAAAAGTCCCGGTCGATGTGAGTATCGGTCGATCAAATTGTCCCGGTCGAAGTGAGTATCGGTCGAGCAAATTGTCCCGGTCGATGTGTGAGGTCCGATCGACGCGGTACCGGTCGTTGTCTAGACCCCGGTCTTGGGCGCCGCTCGGGACGCAGCAAGGGCGCCGCTCGGAGCGCGGCTTGGGCGCCGCGTGGGGCGCGGCTCGTGCGCCGCTCAGGTCAGTTTGGGGTGAGGCGAGGTCGTAGTCGAGCATCAGTCGGGCAGGTCTCGGGCAGGTCGGGTAGTGCAGTTCAGTCCATACCAGTTTAGAGTTGTGAGTGTTAACTTTTATGTATGTTTTATCCTAACGTGATTATAGGGCCAGTATTAAGAAGATAGAAGGGAAGCTTTGCAAGGAGCAGGTGAGTTTTTCTAACTAAACCTTTTGATAGCAAAAGCAAGTAAAGTTAAATTATCTTAAACTTTGATTTATTTGCGATGGCATGCGGAAGTTTATTCTAAACTTTAATTTTTCATGATGGCATGAGTTTTATGGAAGTTATATGCAAGCTTTGCTATTATGTTGCTTTAGCACTTACATGCGAGATTTATTTAAATGCTAAGGGTGATATTTTTTTGTTATTATTATTGTCCAAGTGGAAATGTATGCATACATGGACCTAAGTGAGAAGGCTCAAAGTCGGGGGGTGTGGCCCGCCTGTGCTCATACCGGGGGGTGTGTCCCGTTTATGCTATATGGGGGGTGTGTCCCATCTAAGGCAGTGTGAGTCACAGACACGCCGTCACCTTAGGGTGGTGGTAGTGTGAGCGGAGAAGTTTACTGAAAGATAAAGGTTTTTTTTCCTTGAAGCTGAAAATGGTTATTTTGTGATAAATTATGGATTGTTTGTTTGATGAGTTAATTATTGTATAAGAGGGGACTCACTAGACCTTACGGTCTAACCCTCGCTCTTTTCAAATCTAAAATCTTTTTCAGGTAAGAGTGGCATAAGAAGGAGCGGTTGAGTTTTAAGAATTGTCGCGAGTTGAAGCTGATTTAGAGGACCTTCATTGTAGATTCCTTAGAGGCGGTGTATTCTCAATTGTGTACTAGGTTGTCTTTCTGCAAACTTTGTATTTCAGATGAACAAGTGGGTCGTTTGGCTTTATTATTTAAATTTAAGTTGCTATCTTGTTGCATTTAAGGTTGGGTTGTTACAGTTGGTATCAGAGCCATAGTTTAAGGGATTTAGGTGACCGGATGGGCCTAAACTTAAACCGTGGAATAGATGGACACAGCTGAGAACTACGAAGCCTTTAAGAATGACCTTGTTCATTGTGAGGCGTGTTAACAATAGTGAGTACTCTTATGTACGGTAAATTCAGAATCGCATCTGGCCAATGCCATTATGAATTTACAGGTACAGGGGCATACTCAATTGCTATTGTTAAAGGGGGGGTCAGGGTAGAGAGTTCTATCCATAGATTGATAGTGTTAGCCTAGCGTGTGGTGGAAGTTCATTTTGGTGGTAAGATTATACCGTTGAGGATGAGTATCGTGTGGGATGTAGATATTTCGGTGAGAAAGGACCTCCTACGTCCATAAGGAAGAGAATGAGGATAAGAGGTGAGATTTTCGCTCCAAGAGAGCTTTCGGTTTGGCAAGGTAGTATGTTGATTAGTAAGAAGCATGTTAATGTTAATCCAAAAATCAAAGGATAGAGATGAGATTTCTAAAGTTGTAGTTAATTGAATGGTGGTTGAGAGATGATATCAGTGTTGACTGATGATAGGTAGTTAGTAAGGGTCATTAGAATCAAGTCATGGTTGGTAAGTTGTTGAGGGTAAAGGTGAGGATGCGCATTTTGCGAAATTTTAGTTGCGATTGTAACTGGCGTTTGGTCATTCAAGGATGCTGGGAAGCATTGGTGTGGGTAGTAGTGGTATTGTGAGGATCTTGATGGGTTGGTCGGAAGTAGAAAGTCTGAGATGAGCGGTGGTGAGTGCAAGCAGTTGACCTTGTTAGAGTAAATAGCCTTCAATGTCATTGAGTCTCATGCATTGTGTGTCAAGCAAATTGCCGGAGTTTTTCATGTCATTTATATCAGATGTGTTAGCGCGAGTGTGTGTCTTCGAAGTACTTGCTTTGAAAATGTGTCAACGCGTACAAATGTGTGTTTGGGTTGAAAAGACAAGTTTGTGGCGTTGAGTAATAAATTTCGATTTTTGTGTGGGTGAATTATTATATGTCTTTCGTAAATGAGTGGACTTTTGTTATAAAAATCAAAACAACATTTGATCGCATGATTTTATAAGCAAGGTTGGTACAGATTTGGGTCATATTAATAATGAAGAGAGTCATATGACACACTTAGTGTATGCAATTCTGTAGTAGTTTGTGCACTGTGTGGGTAAAGTTCATTGAAAATGATTTCAATTGTGTCAACACCGTTGTGGGGTGTGATGAAGAGGAACTGTCGTAGAGTTGAGGTTGAACGATTCTTGAAATTGTTGTGCATAGCTAGGTCAGGGTTGTGTTGTGTACATTCACGTTTGTTTTAAAATGTAGATATCTTTTAAATTTCCAAATGCGTTAAGAGTTAAATACTTTTATGTATTGTGTGTCATGCATGAAGGCTATAAACTCTCTAGGTCATAGAGAAGGTTGCAATTAGGAATGATGAAAGTTTTGAGAATGGAAGCGTGTAGCTCGATCAGAGGGTAAAAGGTACTTGATGTTGGTATCCTTCTAAGTAAGGGTGGTGAGTAGCGGAGGTGTTTAATGATGCGCTGGCATACGAGGTTAAAGATGATGGTATTATAGTGCTATACGCTGGCTCCGAGAGTGGAGATGTGAATGTCGGCAACTGGTTGTGTCGGGAGCAGAGTCTGAAGTAGTAAAGGAAATTTAGCAGTTAACTGCCGCAGTGGAAGAGGTAGAGTTCAGTGGGGGATCCTTGGTAGTCGGAGATATAGCGATAATATTTCATCATCGACTGTTTCTGTGAAAGTCATAAATCATTTCGTGGTGAATGGCAGAATGCTAGAAATGAGGAAGTAGTTAAGGATAGTTTTGAGGAGTTTTGTGAGGTAGTGGAGAGTTATTCAGAAAAGGTGTGTATCTATTGCGAAGTTAGATAACATTGTTTGGATCTTACTAAAACGGAAGATCTTTAGTTTGGTCAGGTGGTTCCTTACCGATGAAACTTTGAGGGTCACGTGGGAGCGAAGTTCAAGTATAGCATAATTGGGAGAGATTGTGCCTTGCGCATGTAAGTCCTAGAGGTGGTATGCTTAATCTTTCAGGTTACTGGAGTTTGATTTCAGCAGGTCAAGATGAGCAGACAAGGAGCAATATCTTGTTGGGGTTTGAGGGTCATAATTTTGTGATTTATTCAGGATTCGGGAAAAGACAAGGTCATGAAATGCCTCGAAGTCAAGTTTTAATATTATGGCCAGTGAGAAAATGACGGTATTGGTATGTGTGACAAGTGGTCGTAGAGATTTGCAGTTGTTCCGAGATGAAGTAGTAGAGTGATGGTTGTAACCATGGGTTAGTGATGTCTTTATGACATATTTGGGGGTGCAAATCATTAAAGGAGTAAGGAGTTTCCTTGAGATTATGTTTAAGGCTGTACTGATTGTTATAGGAGAAGCGTCCTCATCTGAAGATCGATGGGGAGTGATTTGTAAGTGGTAAGTATGTGGTTGGGGATGTGTGAACGTCTGGTTTTGAGTATTGCTAAGTTAAGAATAATTTACAAATGTTGGTTGGCGGTTATCAAAGAGAGGAACTGTATGTTCTGAGTTCCGGCAAGTTTTGGGCAAAGTATCTTATATCCCTAGAATAATTGTTGAAAATGCCGAACTGCTTAATTCAAGGGGTTGTGTGGTAAATAGAAAATCTGTGGGCATGCTGAAGTATGCTTTAGGAGTGAAGGGATTCTAGCAGATTGGGTAATCTTGTTTGACGAGCGAGAATTATGCGGCGCTTTCGAGTAGTAGGTAATGTTTTGGAAGATTTGGGTTGATTATCTCGCGTGAGATTTGTGGATAGTTTGATGACCAAGCAATTAATGTAAAGGTGAGTCGATACGTTTGGGAATCATCAAGGAATAGAGTAAGCAATTATGGGTGAGCAGTGTGTCTTGCGGCTCGGAGAGAGTGAAGATATCATGTCGAAAAGGTGGGAAATATGAGAGTAAGAAGATCCGAAAAAGACACAAAATGTGGAGGTACGTTTTCAGATTCTGCTGTTAGCAAGTTTATAAATCCCTAGCACGGGTATGAGAGAGAGAATATGGTGTTTCGGTGCGGTGTGTGTGTTGATGAATAAAAATTTTGCGGTTGGACCAAAAGTTCACGCCTCTAATCAGTATGTCGGCCGTTAGAAGTGGGTTGAAGTCTTTAAGGAGGGAGGTAGAGGTGGTGGAATATAGTGCTCGGAACGAAGGACCATAATGTCAGTCTTGGTAATGCATAAAAAGGAGATCCCAAATGAGACAGTTATCCAGTGTTAAACTATTTGGAATAGTTGTATGAGCTTGTCTACTCTATAATGAGCGGGTGAGGTTGGGTTTTATTGCGCTTCTGGTTAAGTGATTGTGGATGCTTTGAGAAAGGGAGGTTTGCGCCGAATTTTTGGTCAGTTAGAACCGATAGATTGCGAAAGTTTTGATTTATGGAAGTTTCTACCTAAATGTGAAAAGTTGAAAATATGACGCTGGGGTGATATATTATATATATATTCAGCGTGTAAGAATTTGATATTGCCAAGGAGTTCAGATCAATGTGGTTCGAAAAAGGAAATGCTACTACGTTCAAGTTATGACTTGTTAAGAGGGGTTGCTTGCGAGAGCAAGTTACTTGATGAAGAAACTCGTGATTGTGAGTTGTAGGTGACGTCTGCTGTTGCACCTAAGGTATCGTTGCTATTGGGTTAAGTCGGAGAGTTGAGTGAGAATTTAGTCAGTAAGGCTTGTAGTCGTGTTGTGACTTCGGCAAAATTCTATCAATTAAGGAAATGTTGTAATCGATGGGTAAGTTGAAGGTTGAGTACGGCAATGTATCGTTCAGAATGGCTTGGATAATTGAGCGGTACCATTTTCGGTTAGACTGGGAATTATGAGACGTTAGGCAAATGGGGACATTTGTAAAGTTACCAGACTCGCATGGGAAAGGGTGCGATCTTATTCAGAAAGAAATGGAAATTAAGACCTAGATTTGTTGGGCCATTTGCTACATTAAACGCGTGGGAAAGGTAGTTTACAAGCTTGCTTTTCCTGAGGAGTTGTGAAGAGTTCACCCCACATTTCACGTGTTCAATCTGAAGAAATGTCTGGCGGAGACCGTTGTAGTAGTGCCGTTAGAGGATATTCGAGTGGATGAAAAGCTAGCTTACATCGAAGAACCGGTGGAAATTCTAGATTCTAAGGTAAAGAAGTTAAGACATAAAGAGATTAGGTTAGTTAGAGTGCAGTGGAAGTTCCACAAAGGACAAGAGTCAACGCGGGAAGTAGAGACGGTCATGAAGTCTCAATATCCCCATCTTTTCGAAAAGGGAATTCCGGGGACAGAATTCTTTTGAGGGGAGGATATTGTAATAATCGGTCCCAAGTTAATAAACTTTAAGTTGGGTGGAATTAGGGAAAATCTTAACTCTTGAAGGGGGTTAAGTGTAAGTTTTGTATTTGGATATTAGAATAGGGTTTTGGGCTTAATTTGGGGTCGGCCGAAGGAAACAGAAAGGAAGGAGGCTAGAGGCGATTTGGAGAGGAGAAGGGAATCAAAGAGCTTGAAGGTGTGCAATCGATTCTAAGGTAAGATTCAAAACTAAAACTCTCTTCTAGATTATCCTTTGATTCAAATTCTAGAATGGGTTGTTTGTAAGTTTGGGGTTTTGGGAGGTTTATGAATCTGAGAATTTCCTTGAATCTTTATCTCTTTTGGTCTTATGGTATTGATTCTGTTTGAGATTAAGGTATTGATTATTATGTTGGGATTAGAAGTTGTGTTTGTATGTGGTGGGTTTGAAATCGATGAAAGGGGGTGGGTTCGAGAACCTATAATCGCCCCCGGTCGATGTGAGTATCGGTCGACCAAAAGTCCCGGTCGATGTGAGTATCGGTCGATCAAATTGTCCCGGTCGAAGTGAGTATCGGTCGAGCAAATTGTCCCGGTCGATGTGTGAGGTCCGGTCGAGGCGGTACCGATCGCTGTCTAGACCCCGGTCTTGGGCGCCGCTCGGGACGCAGCAAGGGCGCCGCTCGGGTCAGCTTGGGGCGAGGCGAGGTCGTAGTCGAGCATCAGTCGGGCAGGTCTCGGGCAGGTCGGGTAGTGCAGTTCAGTCCATACCAGTTTAGAGTTGTGAGTGTTAACTTTTATGTATGTTTTATCCTAACGTGATTATAGGGCCAGTATTAAGAAGATAGAAGGGAAGCTTTGCAAGGAGCAGGTGAGTTTTTCTAACTAAACCTTTTGATAGCAAAAGCAAGTAAAGTTAAATTATCTTAAACTTTGATTTCTTTGCGATGGCATGCGGAAGTTTATTCTAAACTTTAATTTTTCATGATGGCATGAGTTTTATGGAAGTTATATGCAAGCTTTGCTATTATGTTGCTTTAGCACTTACATGCGAGATTTATTTAAATGCTAAGGGTGATATTTTTTTGTTATTATTATTGTCCAAGTGGAAATGTATGCATACATGGACCTAAGTGAGAAGGCTCAAAGTCGGGGGGTGTGGCCCGCCTGTGCTCATACCGGGGGGTGTGTCCCGTTTATGCTATATGGGGTGTGTGTCCCATCTAAGGCAGTGTGAGTCACAGACACGCCGTCACCTTAGGGTGGTGGTAGTGTGAGCGGAGAAGTTTACTGAAAGATAAATGTTTTTTTTCCTTGAAGCTGAAAATGGTTATTTTGTGATAAATTATGGATTGTTTGTTTGATGAGTTAATTATTGTATAAGAGGGGACTCACTAGACCTTGCGGTCTAACCCTCGCTCTTTTCAAATCTAAAATCTTTTTCAGGTAAGAGTGGCATAAGAAGGAGCGGTTGAGTTTTAAGAATTGTCGCTAGTTGAAGCTGATTTAGAGGACCTTCATTGTAGATTCCTTAGAGGCAGTGTATTCTCAGTTGTGTACTAGGTTGTCTTTCTGCAAACTTTGTATTTCAGATGAACAAGTGGGCCGTTTGGCTTTATTATTTAAATTTAAGTTGCTATCTTGTTGCATTTAAGGTTGGGTTGTTACAACTATACTATAAAAGAGACATAAAAAAACTCTTAATTAAAACATTTTAAGCACAAAATACAACTAATTAAAGCCAATTACTTAATTTACAATTTCATAATGTTTTGGTACAACTTATAAAAGCTCAATGTTTGAATTCGTGTAACTAACTGCAGATAAGCACTTATTTTTATTTTCTAAAATATCTAAAATTTTTAACTATTAATATAACTAACCGATAAATATAAATGTTATTATATTTAAAATTATTGATAATATATTTTAATAAAAAATAAAGCAGGTAGTTTATCTCATAGTGTTTATCTTGTATTTAATATGTTTATTTGCATTTATCTATATCTATACTATATTATAAAAGAGACATAAAAAACTCTTAATTACAACATTTTAAGCACAAAGTACAACTAATTAAAGTCAATTACTTAATTTACAATTTCATAATGTTTTGGTACAACTTATAAAAGCTCAATATTTGAATTCGTATAACTAACTGCAGATAAGCACTTGTTTTTATTTGAGTAAACTACGATTTTCGTTCTTGTGGTTTGATGTTTATAACGATTTTCGTCCCTGATCTTTAAAAACTGCTTTTTTCGTCCTTGTGGTTTTCATTGCATTTCGTTTTTCGTCCCTTATGCTAACTTTGTTAAAAAAAAATATGTTAAATCAGGGGGTATTGTAGTCTTTTAATAATTCTTAGAGTTTTACTTTTTTTATTAAATAATACATGATATTGTATTAGAATATATAAATATTACTATATAGAGTTATAGATCCTACGCCCACTACCCCCTCCCCTACTTCACTTCTTCTTCCCTAACCCCACCGGTAAACCCATTTCCACCATAAAGAGTAGACCCCTCCACAGAAAAATGTCCATGTCTTATTCATTACTGAAAATCTTGTCCATCTGAAAATGAATCTGCAACCGGGCTCTTCTTTCATCATCGTGGTGAATCGTTAAAAATGAATAGTTCCAGATCCGACCAGTAACAAAGTCTGATGGAAAAAATAAAAAATGTCAGACGGATCTGGCCGTCTTCAAACACCTCAATAGTTGGTAATTGTTAACGCCAAGACAATCATCATTTCGTTTTTTCCTCAATATTTCAGATCTAGGTGTTTTCCCCCTTTTTTATTATATTATCCGTAAAATAATCCATTATTGGCCCTTCTAGAACATCCATTTGTGATGCAGGCTTTTGAAAGTTTGGTTCTTGAACGGTAGTTATTGATATGTGATGTCGGTCCTTGTTTTCTAATTGTGGGTTTCTGTTTAAAAGTTTGGTTCTTGAACGGGATGGTGATTTTGGTATGGACGAGATGAGGAATAAAAGGTTATAGGTGATGAAATTGTAGTGACCAGGAATAAATGGGTGAAGCTCTTCCTGTATGTTTTTTCTTCTATTTTTTTTATCCCCGGAAAGCTTCGCGCAAGGAATACACATCGGAGCAAATGGTGAGGAGGAAGCGCTAGAAAAGAATAATCGATCGGAACAGTAGCGGGGATGGTGATCGTCGGAGCAGTGGTGGAGGAGGGTTGGAGGAGCTAGAAATTTAATATAAAAAAAAAACACAAAATCAGTCACGATCGAGGAGAAGAAGAGATGAAGGGGGGCATGTACGCCGGTAGGTTTAAAATAAGGTAAAGATTAACCATGGCACATAGAGAAGCTTTCTCCCAAAAGAAACGTGATTGTCGATCCATCTTGTGGGTTGTTAAGAGAGAAAGTGAGGGGTGGTTTTCACTTTTTCAGGAGAGACATGAGGATGAATATGCATAGTTAGTATATATATATATATAATATGTATAGTTAGTATATTATTTAATAAAAGTTCAAGGATAAAACAAAAACATTAAAAAGACAACTATGTCCTTCACTAACTTGTTTTTTTAACAGAATTAGTCTTAGGGACGAAAAACGAAATGAATTGAAAACCACAAGGACGAAAAAAGCAGTTTTTAAAGATCAGGGACGAAAATCGTTATAAACATCAAACCACAGGGACGAAAATCGTAGTTTACTCTTTTTATTTTCTAAAATATCTAAAATTTTTAACTATTGATATAACTAACCGATAAATATAAATGTTATTATATTTAAAATTATTGATAATATATTTTAATAAAAAATAAAACAGGTAGTTTATCTCATAGTGTTTATCCTGTATTTAATATGTTTATTTGCAGTTAGTTATACAAATAAAAACATGGGACTTTAATAAGTTATAATTATGTTTCATTAACTTGTAATTTTGAATTTAAACTAATATATATATATATATATATATATATATACTATATTATAAAGCATTTAAGGTAAACTCTTAAAAACTAATTTGTATGCATTAGGTACCATTTATTAATGCATATTACTTAAAATCCAAAAGTACAAATTGATTAAACATAAGTGCAACTTATAAAAGATTAATGTTTGAATTCATGTAACTAATTGCAGATAAGCACTTATTTTTATTTTCTAAAATATCTAAAATTTTTAACTATTGATATAACTAACCGATAAATATAAGAAAATTCGAGATAAAACACCTTATTTTTATTTTTTATTGAAGTATGTTATCTTTTTAATTTTAAATATAAAATATCTTAAATATAATTATCATTTAAATTAAACATTTTTTTGACCCGTAACAAAATAATTTATTATTATTTTTTATAAAAAACCATGATTAAACTAAACTAAAATATATTTTTTTTTAAATCTAGGTTTATCAAAATCGTAAAATAAAATAAAAAAAGACTAACAAAAAATATGAATAATGATCGAGGGTTCGAGTTCTAGATTTCAGAAATCCGCTGCATTGCGAGGGTACAGTTCTAGTAATATAGAAAAATAATCAAATAATAATTATAAAAACAATAATAATTGATAACTAAAATATATTGTTCAATATTAAAAAAATTGATATAATTATCAATAATTCTAAATAATTAAAAATTTATATCATTGTATAATTAAAATTTATGTTATAATTTTCAGATAATATTAATTAATAATAACAAATTTAGTAATTAATACTTATTTATAATTAATAGTTAATATATAATAATGAATATTAATGAGGGCATAATTGGAATAATCACAAAAAGCTCCTCATAAACTACTCTAAGTAGCTTATCAAAAAACTAGCTTATACGCCAGTTTATAAGTTATCTTATGTCCATCCAAACATATACCCAGAAAATAAGCTAGCTTATAAGAGCATCTCCAACAGCTTCCCTAAAATTTATTTAAAATGTAGAACTAAAAGTCAAAATCTTCAAAAAAAAAAAATTACATCCATATTCAACAGATTTCCCATTTTGGAGATAAATCACTTATTATATCATTAAAATATTTTATATATTTAATAAAATATTATTTATCTCTATTTAAACATTTCATTTTAAAATTTCTTATTGGTGAGATATAATAAAAAAAATCATTCTATCTCTTGATAATTATTTTTGGGGATATCTTCAAATTTAAAAAAAACTACATTTTTTTCCATTTTGGAGAAGCTGTTGGAGCAAAAATTTGTTCAAAATCTCCATTTTCTCAATTTTGGAGAAGGTATTGAAGATGCTCTAAGCTAACTTATTTTTACCACACGATGCCTTAATAGTTTTTCCTAAATTATTGTATTTAATTTGAATTTGTTATCAAATTATTATATTTTTTAAAATATTAAAGAAGTTAAAACTTATCAATAGTTTATATTTGCTCATCACAATGACTACTTTTTACGCACACACATACACATATATAATCTAAATAAAAGTGTTTTTCTATCTTCAATTGTTAATTAAAATGATTAATTTTACGTATTAAAATGTTTTTTTTTGTGTCCTTTAAAGTAAACGACATTTTATTTTCATTTAGTGAGGTAGGTGTGCATATAGTCGTGGGGTGGAGCCGTATCAGGTCAATTATTGAAATGCATTTATCTATCGTTTTTATAATGTAGTATAAGTTGTTTCTATCTTTATAAAACTATTTATCTGTTAAATGAAAAACAAATTAACTTAATAAAGTAGTTTTACTAAAATATTAAATAACTGATTAACAATCAAAATTCTTACTAAAATATATA